>CM060929.1:432376624-433576624 GCA_030765085.1 Allium cepa | reverse complement strand
AATTTAAAAATACACTTTAACAAACAAAATCGTTTAAATCATTTTAACTTTATAAACTTCCATTTATTTCAAAACCAGAATACATATTAAATTTTGATTCCAAATTACTTAGATTCGAAAACTTACTTACATTTAAACTTCATTTTATATTTCAAATCATTTAAACATTTTTTTAAGGTAGTTAAAAAAATTTAAATTTAAAAACTTTATTTTATTTTAAAAACTGAAATTCAAACTCAAATTCCAGATTTTAAAACTTAGATTTAAATTATTTTAAATCTCTATTTTGCGATTTAAACTTTTCAGTTTAAATTCAAACCAAATTCACTTAAACACTTAAAAGTTGTTAAAACCAATTTAAATTTCAAAAACTTAAATTATTTCAAAACTAGGATTCAAACTAACTTGAATTCAGATTCAAACTCAGGTTTAAAACTTAGTTTAAAGTTTTGATTTACAAATTTAAACTTTATTTTTAAATTTACAAACAAAAGAGGTTTTAGTTATTAAAAACCTGTAACCAAAACTTATACTCAAGCCAAATCCTAAATGGCTTCGAGTTCAAACCCAAACTTCTTCGAGTTAAAACTCAAATCACTCGAGAACAACTCGAGGCAACTAAGTCCACAACCCAAAATTCACTAGAAAATTAACAATACATCGTGCACATGCACGGTGCCTCCGGCCACCTTCTGGCCATCACGAAAACACTTAGCACACCGGCGATCAACTTCTAACTCAATCCCGCCCATCGTATTGATGTTGCAAACTCGAAATCAAATTCGAGTTTAAAAACCCAAAACTGGAACAAGTGGAACCTCCTTCAACCAAAACCTAGAGACATCCCGCTCCCATAACTCCGGTCACTAGAATTGCAGCGACTCCGGCCACACATTCGCCAACGACCAAGATGTCATCCTTCAAAACCTCGTAGCACTCGAACACTCCTACAAGCTGTGGTGATCGATTAACCAAGCCTATTTAAAAACAAGGGTTCCAGACTCAAAACTCCAACCACCATTTCCACACTAAAATGCACCATCACCAGATAATTTTCCTATCAACTACGATCCCTCTACTATCATGACTGAAGATCCTGACCTCTCCGATCATTTGGATCAACAGAGGCAACCCAAAAAGCACAAAGTAGACACTCCAGAACTGCTCCTAAATTCTAACACTAGAAATTATGATTTTGCATTTAAAAATCATGATTTGGTATAATGTTTTAGATTCTAACCTTGAAACAATAAATTGTGATATTAAAATTTTCACTTATTTTAAAACTTGATCATTTAATTTGGTTTCCAGTGATAATCTAAAGTTATTTTAACTTAATAAAATTCTAAACGAAAGTTTATAATTAAACTAACAAGTTTCATTTGAAATTCAAATTAAAACAGTGATTAAATCAAGAGATTTGAATTTGAACAAATCAAGAACTGGAAATTATAACAGAGTAGATTCTGTTAAAAAACAAACAGGCATGCATCATACATCCAGAGGTACAACCATATATATATACATAAACATACATATTTCAGACATCTAACATGCAACTAAATTATACTTCAAGTTTTTAAAAGTGAAGTTACTCACCTTAAACAGAAGACAGAGCATCCTTTTTTGAAAAAAAAACTCTTTTGAACTCATTAAAATTGAAATCCCTTTTTGCTTTAAAACTTGAGTGCCGAATGCCTTGAAACTTTAAATTTGAATGCTTTTTGTTTTTAAACTTGTATGCAAACTTGATCTTTTTTTAATTTGAAAATGCAGACTACAGTTTTTAAGATGTTATAGGGTTTTGCTTGCTCCACATTTACAAACTACATGATGCTTCCAGCTTAAAAGAAAATGCAAGCCAAATCATTTCATGTTGAAGATAATGAATGCAGGCTTCAGATTTTTGATTTGCATGTGAACATGTTACAAAGATTTTGATATGTATTTTGATATGAGAATGATTACAGATTTTGGGGGAAAATTGTTTTGATTCTCAGATTTTCTTTTGATTTGAGGATTTTTTTAGAGTAATAAATTTTCAGCTGAAAAATTTCTTAGTTTAGAATTGAAAATGAGAAAAAGAAAAAGAAAGGAAGAAGTATGAGTTTATATAATTAAATTTATGTTTTATTAAAAATCAAAGAAAAATAAAAATACAATATGACACTTGTCATGCTCCTTAATTATTTAGCTAACGTATGTACTTAGATTGTTTTATTATCTTGCAAATGTAATTTTACATGCAAAAATGAATTTATAAATGGATAAAGCTTTTATTAATTAATTTCCCAAAAACTAGATACTTATTCTAATTTATATAAATAAGAATTCTTTTTTTAAAAGAAATTGAATAAACAAACTATATTTATACAAAATTATTTTTTTCATACTTTTAAAATCCAAAATATATATTAGGATATATATATCATCTCCTTTGAAATCCAAATATAAATTTAATTCAGTTTTAAAAAAATTAGTTTGAAAATAATATCCTAGTTAAAGTCTAGATTTACGTATAACACTATTATTATTTTAAAAATAACTCATTTACCAAATTAAAGTAATTTATAAAAGAGATTATCTCTTTATTAATAAATTACTAATATTATCAACCTATATTTAAAACAAACTATTTTGTTAATTAATTTAAATTTAAACTTAAGCTGAAATCAATTTAAACAATTTAAACTTAACAAATTAAACCATAGAATTATTTATTAAATAACTTTAAAAAGCTTAATATTAAATAAATCAAATTTCTAAATTATCAAAATGTATATTAGAATTTAAAAACAAGATTTCATTTGTTTATTAAACTTCGAATCAAAACTTATCTATTTACAATATATATAAATATATATACACACATTATAAATAGAGAGCATTTTATTAGCTTTTAAAAGGCAAAATTCACCAATTAAATATCTATTTAATTGGATTATTAAATCATGTCAAGTTTTATTAACGAAATTTATCAAATCAATTTAATTTTAAATACAGATTATTAAATTGACATTGCCCAAAATTCTGGGTCATCACATTTCTCCCCATTTAAAAGAATTTCGTCCCCGAAATTCAAAACAAAGATAATTTAATAATCTCATTAAAGATTTAATTTTAAAACACAAGCATATATCAATTATATGCTAACAACCATAGCAACCAATTTACATAATCAAACAAATCTAACTATCCAGAAAAATCTCTGAATAGAATTTCCTCGAGTTTCCCAAGTATAAATACCGGGATACATTCTCTACAGAATCCAGACAATCAAAAATACTAAACTATAGAGCTCCCACTCATCTAAATCTATAAAACTAAACAGGATATCAGACTACAGACGAGTCTGACTCAACAACCAAACCTTCTGAACTGCTGGTTCTACAACCAGAAATATATCATACACGTACTCCCTCAGAGATACATGAAACATATTGAATCCCAGTTATCCAAACTGGCAATTCAACTCTTGAAAACCAAAGCACTTATCTTACCAAAACACAGAAGAGATCCAAAACACCTCGGAGCTAGCTTCCCAGACTTACTAAAACTTATAGCTCCTTGGATCGGAGAAATCTTATTTAAAACCCAATCTGCGATTCCGGAATCCAAATTCCTTCGTCTCTTATCCTCAAAATCCTTTAAACGATCCTGGTCTTCCTATATCCATCCTGATCAGCTCAACCTTTGCCGATTCCACTAGAAACAAACTAGACCAAAAATAACCCATCAAAATGATCCTCTCAAGATCAACCAGCAACCAAGAACACAACTCTACTCCATGAATAACAGAAGACCGAACTTACTTCTCCTACCCGAAAAGGACAAAACTGATGCACTCCCAAACTGCTTCCGCTGCACAACTCTGATCTGGAGTAGAAGAAAATGCTAATGAAGAACACGAGCACAGACTAGACAACACATTCCAGAAATATGATTCAACAGATCCACAAAGAAAACTCAGAAATTCCACTAATCCTAAGCTGCTTCACCAACTCTATCTCTAGGAACCATCCTTCAACTAGCTGAACCACCAGAATTACTCCCAAGAGATGATTCGATCCCATGCAAAGTTAACCCAAGAGAACACTCAACTATCGCAAGTCACTTTTGCGATCAACCCAGCCCAAATCCAAAGAAAACTATTCTCTTTATACCAATCAAAACAACTTATGCTTATCGAGCCCATCCATCGAAGAAATGGATCCACTCTGCTGCTTCTGAACTCTACCTCCAGAAAAACTACTCAGCCAGAAGACTTCTTGCCAACACAGAACACTCCAAGCTGCACTGCTAACACTAATGCCAAAGACTTCCTAATCCAAAATTCTTCGAGAATTTTGTACCTCAAAGCTAACCACAACATCCTGCTGAACCCATCCACAACACCGAAACAGACACACTTCCTTACTCTTGTTCCAAAGAAACATCTTCGGACACATCCATAATCACTACATCTCATCATGCGGCTACTACTTCCTGAGGTATCAAGATACCATTACTCACTTCTGCCAAACCGACAGATCTAAACTCTACTCTTCCAACTTCAAAGATAGACTCCGAACCTTTAAAAGGTTTCCTTCAGAGATCGATGAAATCCTTACACCAAGCTGCAAAGCCCACTCAAGACAATATTAGGTCTAGAGTCTTGACAAATACACTACCAACCTCAAACATTCAAACTCCAACTAATGTAGTAGTCATGTTACAAACATCACTACCTTATCTACCTTTATAACTTATATTGGAAAAACCCGAATAGGTAACCCAACATATAGGTAGAAATAATATATATATATATATATTAAAAATACAAATACGCTCACTCAAGAAGAAATCACTCCAAAGCCTAGGTATTCACTCAACCTAGCGCTCTGATACCAAACTGTCACGACTCGTCTTTCCAAGCCTAGAAAAACGCATCATGAATTAAGAAAGAAAGGGATAGAAAGAGAAAAGATAGAGAAGAAAGAATAAACAATATCAGCATCTTAATAGTGGAATGAATAAATTATATTAATAACATAAGTATTGCATAGTATACAACATCTATCAGAGTTACACGGATTATACATCACATACTAGACAGTTATAAACACCTGTCTAGTTATTACAACTCAATACAATATAAAGAAACCACTCAGAGATACCAACACGGCGGAACACTATATATAACTATAACGCAGAAGCCTCCTGCTGAATTGCTCCTCCATAATTTGTCAAAGCTAACCTAAATCCCTTGGATATTCGTAAAAATTTGAGTACCCAAGACTTTAAGAAAACAGAAATAAACTCCGGGTCATACATGGGTCTAGTGTGAGTAACAGGTTAAGGTTGCTTAACTTTGAAAAAACCTTTGAAAACAAAAGGTATCACGTAAGACTTCCCACACATAAACATGGGTAAGTTTTTACCTTACGCTAACCAAAATATTTGATAGGAAATCCAGTGATATTATAATAGAGTCTAGGGTTTTCAAGTAAATAGAAAATAGCCGAAATTGTTACATCTATTAAATTCCAACTACTAGCCACAAAAGTGGGCAATACAATCGAATCTGAGGGCTCTTATTGGATTTTGAATTCCATACAATGGCAGGGCTACTAGGGTACCTCCCGTCACAGTACGTGGCCTAGATCAATGTACCGAGGATCCACCCTAAATCCCCAGCAACACAAACCCGAAACCCTTCCTTACTGAACAGTTCCGAACAAGACAACCCCATAGTTGTGATCAGCAACCTCACCACACAGCAAAAATAAAAAGGGACATCTAGACAGGGGTAAATCTCATTCTGCTTGTGCATGACCCACTTAGCCTTGCTGCACCTTCCCTGTTTTAGCCATTCCCGGTTGATGAGGCTTGAGGCTACGATTATCTTTTAGAACACATCTATCTTAGAATGCTCATCGTCCACCTGACGATGTTCTGAAGCATTCAATCCATACAAGTTCGTTCCGGGTTCGAACCAAACCGTTGGCATTATTTCGTTACACTCATTTTGGAATCACCCTCAGAGTTAACGATGATAACCCTTGCACTCTGAATCTTCATCTCGAATCTGAAAGTACAACCTCGTTAAAATCATATTGGAATCACCCTTAGAGTTTTAACGACGAATAGTCCTTACACCTCAAGTCTTCACCCTCCACTTGAGATTCACGACCTATCGTTAATTTGGATCGATGTGGTTTTTGGATATCCAAATATGGAAACTTGATCCCGGTCTCATCGAAATCCAAAGCATATCTTTTAAGGCCAAGTTGTTTTAAAGTTTAAAACAATCAATTCTATTATCTATATACACACAGATAGATAATTCACAACATCACAATAGATAATCAACATTATCATCGTAAACAGATAATCCACATTATCATTACAAATAGATAATTCATATTTATCATCTCAATGCAACCAAACATCCATATCGCGTAGTGTTACTTATCTCAAATCTGAGATCTCAAACCATTCAAGGCAATCAATATTATTCATCCATACATAAGCAATGATTTTCTCAATCACATCGTCTATAATTAATTTTTTGGCAAGGCCGACGGGGTTAGATGGACCCCGACCATTTTATTGCTACACCAATGGAACAAAAACACAAACAACAAGGAGCAAAACCCAAAGAATACAGGGGGACACATGGCGCAACAAGCACAAGGGAAACATAAAACAGGAAGTAAAAAAGAGAAAAATACAACCCAGTTAATATGTTAGAAATGATGCATATATTCCTGGGTCGATGGAGAAGGATAGCAAACTCATAGTGTTTTTAATCTCTTGAGTTATCCAGTGCTTGAAAATATCATCAGATTTTGCGTTCATGGCATCAAACAACCTCGTATTTCGCTCTCTCCAAACTGAGCTAATGAAGCTCTTCGACACAGCATTAAATAATCGCTCTTTTACAGATTTAATACCTGAATTTACATAGATCCTTTCCCACTCCACCTGATTGTCATGAGAGACATCAGTACGATGAATCCTCGCCATAACGTTAGTCCAGATTTGCTTAATAAAAGAGCATTCAAGGTATAGGTGTTCAACAGTCTCAGTTTTCTCATGATAGTACAAACAATAAATATTAACGCTCATACCCATGCATGCAAGTTTTGCTTTGGTCATTATCGCACGATTTAGTACTTTCCATAACATGAAATTTTCTCTCATTCTACTGTCATTGTTCCATGTTCTTTTCCACCATCTCCAAGTAGGGCAAGAACTGTTCTTCATCATAAATTCATATGCATTTCCTATTTTGAATTTAGTCTTTTTGTCTCCCCAAACCAGACAACCAGATGTAGAGGACGTAGTAGTAGACAAATGAATTTTGTTCCAAATATCTTGTATCCTCTGATTAGATGAAGAATAACGTGAAGTTTTAAATTTGTAGAGAACGTCTCTGACCTTAGTTGCGAAGTGAATTCCTGTTTGCTGTATCTCACTGTATGTTAGCTGATGACGTAGAATGTACCCCTTGTCTAACCAAGGATCATCCCAAAAGTTCACACAGTGCCTAGGGTTAGTGTTCATCTGTATACGAGGAAGAAACATCTCCTTTATCTTGAAAATACACTACCATGTCCAACTTAAGTTCTGAGGCATAGTCATGTTCCACAAACTCCTCCCTCTAATCACATTTTTATCAGACCACATAGCCCAAAGGCTTTCAGAACAGTTGTAGTAGGTGTCTATGTGTTTCGCAAAGGCTGCTATGTTCCATTGTTTTAAATTGAGTATACCGAGACCCCACTTGACCAGAGGCCTCTCTATTTTGCCAAATTTTATCGGGGCAATGTAATTGCCAGTAGTTTTGCCTTTTCATAGGAATTTCATAAGAGCACTTCTGATCATATTTATCAGCTTAAAGGGGAGTATGAAAGTTCTTGCCCAGTACACTTGCATTGAAATTATAACTGACTTTATTAGAGTTAATCTTCCTGCTTGACTAAGTGACCTGGTGGTCTAGCAACTAAGCCTCGCAGTTATCTTCTCAAATAGTGGAAGGCATTGATTAGTTGAGATCTTAGATGTAGACAGTGGAAGACCCAAGTAAGTAACAGTGTTAATGTTTAGATTCAAGCCAGTGATTTGTGAAATATGCGTACACTGTTCGGTGTTAACTCCAGCCATAATGATGTCCGATTTGCCAAAATTGACTTTTAGTCCTGTCATGGCATAGAATTGGTCAAGAGTGTCCATTATGTTCTTGACAGTGTTGATTTCAGGAGTACAAAAAAAAACTAAATCATCCGCAAACATTAAAGCAGAGATTTGTGGTTCTTTGCATGCTGGATGTAACTTGAATTTTCCTTGGTATATTAGTTTATCAAACATAAGCAGATAGTGGATCTCCTTGCCTAATCCCTTGCTTACTAACAAAAAAACCTTCATTCATTCCATTGTTGTTAACAGAAAAAGTCGGGGTGGATATACATTCATATATCCAAGATATAAAATGTGGAGGGAAGTTCGTGTACCCCATGATTCATACAATGCTATTCCATTGCAGCATGTCAAAGGCTTTCATGATGTCGAGCTTCATCATCGCTTTCGGAGGAGCATTCTTGCGTTTATATCCCTTAATGAGTTCATGAGAGAGTAGGACGTGGTCCAGAATGTTCCTTCCAGGCAAGAATGCAACTTGATTTTTGGAGACAATATTTGGTAGGACATGCTTAAGTCTTGTTGCAATAACTTTAGAGATGCATTTGTAAATTGTATTACAACATGAGATAGGGCGGTATTCGTTGGGTATAAGATCTATATTAGTATAATTAAAAGATCTGAAGATTTTACATTTTTTGAAGAATAGGAGTATGGCATTGGTAACTTCAGCTGAGACAATCGACCAACAAGATGTATAAAATAGTGCATTCATTCCATCAGGGCCTCCACATGAATTGGTGTTGAGAGAAAACATAGCTTGTTTTATTTCTTCAGGGGTGACTTCATTGCAAAGAAAGGTATAATCATCTGGTTTAAGTCTAGGCAGGATGTCGTTAGGGATCAGATCTATATTCGGTATGAAGTTGTTTTTGTTGCTGTACATGGCAGAGAAATGATTTACAAATGTTTCCTTGACTTCATCAGGTGTAGAGTGAAGATCACCATTCATATCATAGATTGTGGTTATTGTTATCCCGCTTTTTGGCAAAGCCGCGATACCAAAAGATCAATCAGAAACGGAGGACAGTTCGTCTCAGAGGTTGGTCATACTTCGTTTCGCCATGGATATCATTGAATTTTGTCCGAGTCCAGATTGAGCTACAATTGATAGGACACGGCAAGAAAGACCATAGGAGTCAGCATCTCAAGTTTCAAATCAATCCGAGTTCATACGCTAAAGTTATGATCGGTTCAACTTGAAGGAAACACCCTGGTTTCGAACCCATCATGATGGGTGTCTTCGAACCCATCATCATGCACCATTCGAAACCATCACCCTCGAACCGAAGGACATCGAACCCATCGGTTTCGAAACCATCAAAGCGCCTCACCTTCGGCTCCATCCACTTCGAATCCATCTGCTTGTTCGAACCCATCACGGAGTCCTTGTTCGAACCTAACTGTGCAGCTTCATTCGAAACCACTGGGTCAACCAACCATGATGACGTGTCTTCCATCGGTTCGAATACGCCGAGATCTATGGAGTCGAAGCGGTCAACTCAGAGTGAAGACCGGATCGATTCGAAGTTTGCACTCCACGTCACCACGAAGACGCGTGTCATGATGGATTCGAAACCATCGATTCAAAACCTTGGTTTCGAACCAAACAGCTGAGCAATAAACCCAATTTCGAACCCATCATATCTCCTAACCTATTGATCCAAATGCCATGAAATTTTCACAGAAGCTTGCATACATGTTGGAGAATGTCCACGCCAAATTTCACCTCAATTGGACGAATTCTAGATCGGTTCGAATGGAGTTCGAACCGATGCCAAAGTGGGCCCAAACTTCCTGAGACCGTGCGTGTGGGCCCCCTCACGTGCCAGAAGTGGTCTCCCGAGTTTTCAGCGAAATATCAGCAGCCCGTGCCTATAAATAGAGCCCCAGGGCCAACAGAAAAGGGATCTTCGGACTCTGAAGCGCCCAGACTCTGCCGGATCAAGATCTCCATCATTTAATATCATAAACTTGCTATTAAATTCGAATTCCTTGCTGTAATTCATTGTTGATTGCTGCAACAACTTGTAATCATTGAAAGAAAAGCAATAAAACATCAAAACACTTCACAGTGGACGTAGGCAACACGCCGAACCACTATAAATCGATTGTCTACGCATTTTCTTTACTGTTGATTGGAGTTTTTGTTAGATAATATCTGTTTTGAATTTACATTCTTGGCTATTATCTCTTCAACGACTCTCGAAGAGTGTTGTGCCCAATTTTGACGCAAACACTTTGGTGCTTTCATTGAGAGAACCTAGATTTTCTCCTGCTCGTTGGATCTGTCATCGATACCGGATTGAATAAATCTAAGAGAGAGATCCAGATCGTTAAATCCAACTTCCTTCCCTTCTATTCAGATTTGCATAAAGTCTAGGAAAGGAACTCAACTCTAAAGATGGTTAGCACAAGAACCACCTCAAACGCCGTCAATCAAGAAGAACAGGATAGACAGAATCCTGCCCCTCTACCTCCATCTAATCAAGATGCCGCTGGGCACTCAGAGCCGTCGGGTCCGGTTACCCGACAAGAATTGCAGTTGTTAATCCAAGAGCTGACCCAGAGTCGGCGACAACTAGAAGAACAGCTACGCGCTAACGCTGAGCTAATCAACAAGCTGGATCGCCAAAAACGAAAGAGATCCATGAGAGATCGTGCTTCTCGCTCTTCCAGCGAAAGTTCTTCATCTTTCGATTATCATAATCGACCTCCACGACCCCGGTTAGATGGGAGTCGTATGCCACCCGCTGGAAACCAACCGACATTGACCGTTGGACAAATAAGAGTTGGTCCGTCAGCCAGTTTCCAAACCGGACCCTCCTCCCGAGGGGGTGCCGTTCCTCACCACGCCGCTGAATACCGCACCACTAGCGTTGCGGCTGAACCAGGGGTCGACGCTCAAGATCAGTCGGACCTGGACCGTCGTCATAGCGGTCGTACTCCTGAACCGTACGTCCCAGAGGACTATGAGCCAAGAAGGCGAGACTTGGACCGTCGACGATATCCGGTTCAAGCCCGAAGTACGAAACGTGATCATACTCCGGCACAAATGCCGGATCTTTCAACTATGATACGTCAGATGATCCGTGAGAGTCAGGGATTCACAAACGACGATTGGGGAGTTTCCTGAAGTCACACTCCCTTTACGGACGATATTCTTAATGCTGAACCCCCACGGCGATTCCGAATGCCCACTCTACCCATGTATGAGGGAAACTCCGACCCCAACCAACATATTCTAAAATATGAATGGTCGATGACTGCTACCAGAGCCGACGACGCTGTGAAGTGTCGTAGTTTCCCCATATCCTTGGGGGGCATCGCCACCATGTGGTTCACCTGATTGCCTCCTCGATCCATCTCCTCATTCGACCAGCTGGCCACAAAATTCGTTGAGCAATTCCGCATGCACATCGCAAGGCCGAAAGATGTCAACACTCTATCTAGTGTCACACAAGCTCCCGGAGAGACACTCAGACACTACTTAGAAAGATTCCATACTGCATGTGCAGAGATTAGTAACCCAAATGATAACTCCATCCTTATGGCGTTAACTAAGGGGATCGACCCCGATTCTGAATTTGGCAATTGGCTAGCTGGGAAACCACCTGCGTCATTAGACCGTTTCCATGCCAAAGCAGCTCAATTCCTGAGACGGGAAGACGCGAAACAGTTTAGGAAGCAAACTGACGCAGGGCCAAATGCGGAAGGAACCCAAAGCAATGTTGCAATAAAACAGTCCGGTGAGAGCTCCGGAAAAGTTCAGTTGAACATTAAAAATAAACAAGCTCGGCGAAGAGAGAGCGTGAATCAACTTAAAAAATAAGATCAAAATCGTGGCCCGCAACGCAAAAATCCGATGTTCGACAGTTATACTCCTTTGAATACTTCACTGGAGGACTTGTATTTGCAGACCCGTAATACAATTCAGTATGAAAAACCTGCTCAAAGACCGTCGTCGGAGAGACAAATCCAGACGGGAAAATTTTGCAGGTTCTATGAAGGCTACGGGCACGATACGAACGAGTGTCGTCACTTACAAGATCTTGTTGAAAAACTAGTCAGAGAAAGGAAGCTGGAACAGTTTGTGCGGACACCGCAGCCCAGAGAAGCGGGCCCATCCAATCCAATCAATGAACCCAATCGACCAAGGCAGGAGGACTCGACTTGTCCCCGTGGGAGATTGGTGATAAACGCCATCAGTGGCGGGCCTACTTACTCAGGAGCCTGGAACGGCGAAGAACCTCGTCACTGTCACACATGACATGCTCCTTCAGTCTATGAATGCTTTGTAGCTTCCTTTACATTCCGAATTTTGAATTTGTAATAAGGCACTGACTTTGCCACATTTTCTCATTTCAGCAAATAAAATGCTATCTCTTCAAGCTAAAGCTGTGATTCACCGAATACGACGTTCAACAATCACGACACACGAAGAGCTAAGTTCCATCGAACAATGGAATTTATTCAAATAGCGAGTGACTGCGTTACAACCGGCCACTCACTAAGTGAAACCCCAGCTCGGGGACAAGCCAACACATCGAAGGATGAACTGGACCAACACACGACAGTCCATTCAACAATTCGTTCCCGGAGCGCGAACGGACTCCAACTTCCCACAGCGCGAATTGGAGTATAAACATTCAACAATTCGTTCCCAGAGCGCGAACGGACTCCAACTTCCCACAGCGCGAATTGGAGTATAAACATTCAACAATTCGTTCCCAGAGTGCCAACGGACTCCAACTTCCCACAGCGCGAATTGGAGTATAAACATTCAACAATTCGTTCCCAAAGTGCAAACGGACTCCAACTTCCCACAGCGCGAATTGGAGTATAAACATTCAACAATTCGTTCCCAGAGTGCGAACGGACTCCAACTTCCCACAGCGCGAATTGGAGTATAAACATTCAACAATTCGTTCCCAGAGTGCGAACGGACTCCAACTTCCCACAGCGCGAATTGGAGTATAAACATTCAACAATTCGTTCCCAGAGTGCGAACGGACTCCAACTTCTCACAGCGCGAATTGGAGTATAAACATTCAACAATTCGTTCCCAGAGTGCGAACGGACTCCAACTTCCCACAGCGCGAATTGGAGTATAAACATTCCATAATCCGTTCCCAGAGTACGAACGGACTCCAACTTCCCAAAGCGTGAATTGGAGTACAAACATCCCATAATTCGTTCCCAGAGCACGAACAGACTCCAACTTCCCACAGCGTGAATTGGAGTATAAGCATTCCATAATTCATTCCCACTACGCGAACGGACTCCAACTTCCCACAGCGCGAATTGGAGTATAAACATTCTACAATTCGTTCCCAGAGTGCGAACGAACTCCAACTTCCCAGAGTGTGAATTGGAGTATAAACATCTATTCCAGGTTCCCGGAGTGCGAACCAACCCATCAATGCGAACTCCAAGTTCTCAAAGCATGCATTGGGATATAGACACAAATTACAGGTTCCCGGAGCGCGAACCGAAGCATCCATGCTAACTCCAGATTCCCAAAGCGTGAGTCGGAGTACAAGCAACAATTCGAAGTTCCCGAAGTGCGAACCGAAATGTCAACCTCAACTCCCAGTTCCCAGAGCGTGAAGCGGAGTGTAAACATCAATTCCAGGTTCCCGGAGCGCGAACCACATTACAAACAATCGATAATTCACAAATTCCTGGAATGCAAAGCAAATTGTCGATCTCAAATTATCCTAAGTCCCCAGAATACGGACGTGTGCTTAAGATTAGCAACAAGTGCGATCAACCACCAAAAATACAAGTGCCGTTCCCTAAAACTGGGGGGCAAGAAAGCTAAGTGTTAACCACTTACCGAAGTAATTCAACGTCCGAAGTTCAACTCATTCATCAATCACAACTTGTGACCAAGATCTTCAGACTTGGCAAATGAAACGAACTCTACTTAAACGATAAAACACCACAAGTACGCCGGACCGAAAACAAGGCACTGCAAGTACTTAAGCACAAATAAAACAAGAGTTGAAACAAAGAAATAAAATTTTATTTCAACTAACTTAAAACAAGGACTTACACGCAAATAAGTTCTTCCAAAAAAGAATGCCTACTAGCAGGGGCCGAACCTGCATCTATACACGACCTACTGACAAAAAACGAAGACAAGTACCTATCTACCAAAACATCTACTTGAGAAGCCGATTTATTTCTTCTTTTTCGTCCTTCTTTCTAGTGGTACATCATCATTGTCACTAGGGACAGAAATTCTTCGTTTTGAATGTCTCCTCTCCGGCGGTGGCTCTTCGGCTGGAGGCATGATGTCAATATCCTCCTCGGAGCTTGAATCTACATGGGGGCTTCCCGCCGGAGGAGTAGGGGGGACTGGATCCGTAACGGAAGTTGAGATAGTGCCACCCGATGGTGCTACCATAGCAGGTGCTGGACTCTGCGCCGCCGTGCTGCCACCGACGCTACCACTCTGCCCCGCAGCCTCTATTTCGGCGTTGATCTCAGCCAAAATTTCCTCATCTCGAGTCGCTTGGGCCTGGCTGGGGGCATCCGCAGTTTGCATCGAAGAACTTGAGGTCGGCGGGAGGTTACTAACGATGATAAATGTCAAGTCAGAGAAAGAACCACCCTGCTCATCGAGCAGCTTGCTCACCATTTGTTCGTCAGCAGATAAGGATCCCCCCTACGCCGCCTCAGCAGATACCGCAGTTACAACAGTAGTCTCGGTGGCGATGGCCTTATCTCCTCTGCTTGGTTCTTGAGCCGCGACAGTCGGCGCAACTCCAGTCGCCAGGCAAAAAATAAGAAGTTATTAGTAACTGCTACAAAACAAACACTCTATTTAGAAAACGCTTGAGATAACTTCGGAATACCTTCCCCAGTTTGGCTCGCAGACGGCTGAACGGCCTCGGAAGTATGCTCATGAATAGGAGATAAGCGCGGCTATTCCGGGTCGTAAGTAGGAACAGGTTGCAAACCGACCGCAGATACAGGCATCGACGAAGATGGTGTGGTGACTTCAGTGACAGCAAAATGGTGCTCAACACCTGATCCCTCTCCGACTTCCAGGGAACGACCGCCGATCATCTCCTTCTCATGAGCGATGATGGCGTTATGAAGGACCTTCTTCTCATCATCTGTGAGCAGCCGGTTTTCAAGTTCGAATCGATCGACCGCTTCACCTGGATGCGCTTCCTCTTCCTCCTCAACCAATCGGTCCCAAGCGCTACGAAGGTGAACCGGATAATCTTGAAGCCAGGCTAAGTTTCTGTGTTTTAACACATTGGCGTTGTAAGTTATGAACAAATCTTCGATATCGGCCTCTAGCCTGGCCTCTGCCTGTTGAACCTTCTCCTCCACCTCTGCTTCGGCCGCCTGAACTTTGGCCACGGCCACATCTCTTTCAGTGCGAAGCGCTACGGCTTGCTCGCAGGCTTCTTGCGCCATGTTAAGCGCGTCATCTCTATCTTTAATAATTTCGGCAAATTTAGCCTTGAGTTCATTAAGTTCTTTTAACGCTGCATCCCGCTCATCAGTGACGACAGTGTTCCGGTGGCCCATGTCTTCCACCGTAACGTAGTGCTCCTTTTTCATTCTATCCATGGCTGCTTGAGCTTCATCGGCCTTTGTAAGAGCCTGCATCTCTGATTTTCGAGACGATTCAGCCTCGGTATTCAGCACTTGTATGATGCGGTCTTTTTGAGCCAGCTCGGTTTGAAGCTTTTCAATGGTAGCCGCTCGTTCGAAGGCCAACGCCGATGCCTTATCGGCCGCCCTGTACCACGCCTTGTATTGGGTGTAAAAGTCATGCACATAGTCGAGCGCCAACCGCTCGGCCTCTGGCGGGATTCTTTTCAGGTTTGGGGGAAAGACGTAGTTATCGAAGCAAATATTCAGGAACTCCCTCTTTAATTGCGCAAGTCTAATTGCCCCTTCCCCCGAGATTTCAGTAGGAGGCTGCTCCGCGACTATCGGGGTCATCGCCTCAGATCGGGAAGATTGAGAAACCGACGTATATCGAGAAGACTCGGAAGGATGAGGGACATGAGCAGGAGGTTGTACGGGATCTCTGGAAGGAGGAGGGGTACGCGATCGTGATCGACGCTTATAGCCTCTGTCCGTGTCATATCTCTCGTGACTAGAATACCCAAAGCGTCCCTGGTCATAATGCCCAGAGCGCCCCTGGTCATAACCTTTATCCCCTTCTCGTCTACGCGAATCGTAATATGAAGGCTTGCGGGCATGTCGAAGACTCCCAAGCATTGAACCTCTCTTAGACATAATATCTGCGAAGCAAAATAAAATAGAATTAATCACCTTTCAAAACAGGTAGTTTGCAGTCAAAGGTTATGCAGTGTCGTGAAATGTGTATGAATATGCATTCCCCCCGACCAAACAGAAGTGTCGACCTCGCTAGTAATAAGAGGCTCGTTCAATTCTAGAGTACGATGGAATTCCTCCAACCCGGCATCATGTTGAAAAGACACATCGTCCGGGATTAGAAGATCGGCAAGTCCTTCAAAAAGATTTTCAGTTCTCGAAGGAGACATCTCCGAGATTCTAAGTCCGGGAGCGGAACGGGCCGTGACAACCGATTTCCATCTCCCCTTCTTACTTGACTTAACCATGGCAGCCTTGCCTTTTCTCTGCTCCGCGACATCCGGAACTGCGTCCGTAGGCCCGGTCAGCGGCTCATCATCGGTGTGGGTTCTTTCAGAGTCAGCTTCCTCAGCTGTAGTAACTTTGGGCTTCCTGTGCTTGCCTCGTTTTTTCGAGACGACCCTTAATGCCACCTCAAAGCTTATGCTCTGCCCTTGTTCGATCAAACCGCAGGCCCGGAGATTCCTATCCGTCAATAACACGTCGATATCCCTATCTCCACTCGGGACTTCTCGAAGCACTCGCGCCATCTCCCTAAAGTGCTCGCCCTCAGGTCGCTGAATCACCGCTGTAAAAAAGGATAGAATATAAGTTCCACTTCGGCCGCAATTGCCGTAGTAATTATTTACGAACTCAGCTATACTTACGTCTGAATAGCCATCGTCGGGCATAATCCAGGAGGACATCTGACGTAAAACCATTCTGTCCTATAATAGCTCAACCTGGTCCAAGACCCAGTAACCACTTGGCAATTTCTCACCGCTTCTAGGAATGTGAAGGAGGGATAATCACCCCGAGTTTTGAAATTGAACAAGTATCTGATCTCAATTGGGAGCGGTGGTCGATGGAGATATTCCATAAATGCAATGAACAAGCTATTGATCGACGCATATCCGTTCGGGTGCAGCTGAGATGGGGCGATCCTCAAAAACGACAATACTTCCCTTATATACTCGTTGAACGGAGGAAGTGTCCCGGCCGCGCACGCGTGGCGGTTAAATGCTGTATATCCCTCCGGCGGATTATGAGGTCTATCATTCGGCCCCGGCAGTAGCACATCATCCAGCGACAGGCCGTGCCTCAGACTTATTCTCCCCAACATGTCTTCAGAGATATTGGATGGAACGGAATCTGATGGATTGGCAATGAACGACGCATCGGGAAGTTCATCCCGGGCTGGACCAATAATCTCAGGATCAATATCCGGAATCTCTAGCCTCGGAGAGACTGTACCTTGAGTCTCCTGCTGCTGTGAACTTGACGGTTCCATAACTAGATAACTCACGAGAAACCATCGTTAGACGACAAAAACCCGTGCGTTCCCCAGTGTAGCGTGTATGAGTGTATGTTGTGCAGTGACATGCATTACTTGAATAAATGTTGCAAAGTTAAAGAAATATACAAACGACAAAGCTACGGAGTCCAGCTATAATGACCGTCATCGCTGACCGTCATCACTAATCCGTTTCCATGATGGAAATTGATCCGGATAAAAGTTGTTATAGTTCCATCGACGAGCTTCGAAAGGCGGTCAAGTATGCAGTTTAATATTCAAGTCCAAATGTGCAAGAGTGAAGCTCGTCGGAGTTATGCCTAGAAAATATCAAACTTTGGTATCCATCATAGAGGGTTCGAAACCATCACAAGGACTTCGTTCGAACCCAACCGAACATTTCTTCGTTCGAACCCATCCTGTCGTCGCTTCGAACCAATACAGTTAGACGCGCTTCGAACCGATAACCATGTGTCAAATTCGAATCGATCGATAATGGATGACTTCGAACCGATCCTTGATTGACATGTTCGAACCAATATGAATCGATACCCTTCGTACCAATGCAAGGTTGAGAACTCCGAACCGATAGCCGATGGGTTCGAAACCATCGACTCGGATGAACTCATCGAACCCATCAATCAGTGCGAACTGCGCACCCCAATACGGTCACTACAAGGGACGATACGAAATCCAAGAAAATGACGCCACTGTCATCGATTCGAACTCGAGCCCACGCATCGGTTCGAAGCCCTCCCAAACCAGATCTGGTTTTGCCAATCTCGAGGCTACGCAATCGATGAAGAAGAAATGGGTTTAAAATTACTTTGCCGCTTGGATTCGAGACCAATTACCTAGTTTGAATAATGGATTCGAGGAATTAGAGATTTGGATCTTGAATGGTTCACGCAACACAGTGTTTTTTCTCCTTCGGAGCTCCGAAACGATAAAGAACACAGAAAAATCAAGGCAAAGGTAAAAAAGTAAAAAGTAAAAAATGGCGAGCCCACTGCTATTTATATGAGGCGTTGAAAGCAACCGAGACGATTGCTCTCCCAGTCAACCCAACCGGCCACAACCGGTCAAGTACCAGATCGGTTCGAAGTTAGCTTTCGAACCCATCTGCCTAAAGCCCTATCGATTCGAAGTTCACCTCATGCTTCAACGGTACGAAACGCACTACAGAGTGACAGGCTGCATCGATGCGAAACGAACCGTGGGCACATCGATTCGAAGACCTTGTTCACATCAACCACTTCGAATCCATCCATGGCCTATCGATACGACAGATGATTTCATACCCACCTTCTTCCTATTCGAATCGACTCGAACAATAATTTCGTATCCATTCCCTCAAACCGGTTCGAATGCTAACTTCGAACCCATCATAGCACAAGCATACCGCGTCCATACAAACGTGGATTTCGAACCCATCGATGCTCGAATGCATCGATTCGAAATATTACACTCACGCAATACAGAATTCAATTCCTTCAACTTTCAATATCGATTCAGGAGGGGATCGATACGAAGGGACTTTTCTAAACAACCATCAAGCGTTGTCTCAACTCAAATTTCCAAATCGGTTCAGGAGAGAATCGATACGAAATTCAATAGCCAACCAAGTTGGCAACGACTCGTGAACGCACGACGTTAACAAGGGTCAAATAAACATATGTGCATATATGTCGAACTAACATTCGATTTTAAACATTTACAGGGATCAAACACTCATCCTGTTACAAATGCAACAACCAACGGCTAAGCGCTACTATACAGCAATGCAGCATACGAGTTTCAACAAAAAAGTGAGCAATGATTGTTCGGAGAAATTGCAGTAGTTCAAAGCACGTCATGTTCCTACAAGACATACTTTGGGGGGCAAAATGTTATCCTGCTTTTTGGCAAAGCCGCGATACCAAAAGTTCGATCAGAAACGGAGGACAGTTCGTCTCAGAGGTTGGTCATACTTCGTTTCGCCATGGATATCATTGAATTTTGTCCGAGTCCAGATTGAGCTACAATTGATAGGACACGGCAAGAAAGACCATAGGAGTCAGCATCTCAAGTTTCAAATCAATCCGAGTTCATACGCTAAAGTTATGATCGGTTCAACTTGAAGGAAACACCTTGGTTTCGAACCCATCATCATGCACCATTCGAAACCATCACCCTCGAACCGAAGGACATCGAATCCATCGGTTTCGAAACCATCAAAGCGCCTCACCTTCGGCTCCATCCACTTCGAATCCATCTGCTTGTTCGAACCCATCACGGAGTCCTTGTTCGAACCCAACTGTGCAGCTTCATTCGAAACCACTGGGTCAACCAACCATGATGACGTGTCTTCCATCGGTTCGAATACGTCGAGATCTATGGAGTCGAAGCGGTCAACTCGGAGTGAAGACCGGATTGATTCGAAGTTTGCGCTCCACGTCACCACGAAGACGCGTGTCATGATGGATTCGAAACAATCGATTCGAAACCTTGGTTTCGAACCAAACAGCCGAGCAATAAACCCAATTTCGAACCCATCATATCTCCTAACCTATTGATCCAAATGCCATGAAATTTTCACAGAAGCTTGCATACATGTTGGAGAATGTCCACGCCAAATTTCACCTCGATTGGACGAAATCTAGATCGGTTCGAATGGAGTTCGAACCGATGCCAAAGTGGGCCCAAACTTCCTGAGACCGTGCGTGTGGGCCCCTCACGTGCCAGAAGTGGTCTCCCGAGTTTTCAGCGAAATATTAGCAGCCCGTGCCTATAAATAGATCCCCAGGGCCAACAGAAAAGGGATCTTCGGACTCTGAAGCGCCCAGACTCTGCCGGATCAAGATCTCCATCATTTAATATCATAAACTTGCTGTTAAATTCGAATTCCTTGCTGTAATTCACTATTGATTGCTGCAACAACTTGTAATCATTGAAAGAAAAGCAATAAAACATCAAAACACTTCACAGTGGACGTAGGCAACACGCCGAACCACTATAAATCGATTGTCTAAGCATTTTCTTTACTGTTGATTGGAGTTTTTGTTAGATAATATCTGTTTTGAATTTACATTCTTGGCTATTATCTCTTCAACGACTCCCGAAGAGTGTTGTGCCCAATTTTGACGCAAACAGTTATTTTTTTCTCTTCTTTGATTATTCTTGAGGCTTGCATGGAAGTAGGCACTATTTCTATCTCCCTTTTCCCGACACTTTATTCTCGACTTCTGCCTAATCATATCATTTTCTTTAGCTAATGCTTCATAGTATTGCAGAGACAAAGTACTCTCTGTTTCTGAGAGATTTGCGTTATTCACCGTAGACATCATTGCTGTTTGGACCTTAATAAGCTTTTCTTTTATCAATGAGCTCAATTTGTCACCTTTACCATATCTTTTAAATGCCCATTGTTTCAAGACTACCTTCATGTCTTTAATTTTTTCCCGCAAAACAAACATATGATTACCATTCTTAGTTTTGTTCCATGCTGTCAACACAGTAGATTTAAAGTCTGGTTCAGAAACCCAAGAATTAAAAATTTTAAAATTTGTTTTTCCCCTCTTGTCTGCTTCACGAAGGCGAATAATTTGTGGAGAGTGATCTGAAAGAAGAGGGGGAGGAAGGTGTGTAAAGAGGAGAGGACATTTGGTTAGAGCACATTGGTTAGAGAAGGAATGATCAATCCTAGAAAAGGTTCTGCATCTAAGTCTCCTCTTATTGTTCCACGAGTATTGCATACCTACAGATCTGACCATTACAAGATCCGCATCATTAAGGGTATCAGCAAGTGGTTTGATTTCGTTAGGAGAGAGGGGATTACCACCAACTTTATTAGAGAGAGTGTAACTACAATTGAAGTCCCCAAGGATAATCCATGGATGAGTGGACTGACTGAGGGATGGGATGACCGAAAGAAGCGGAATTCTTGAAGCTGTTGAGTTGAATGTGTATACAAAGGAGACGTAGAATGATGATTTATCAGACAGATCAATAGCTTGACAGTGAATCAGCTGGGAAGTAGAAAGAATTTGTGTTAGTTGAACTTTACTGGGATTGAAGAGTATCAATATCCTACCATATGGTGCTTCATCCAGATTGTGGATGTATCTCCAATTTGGATCAATATATGCTGCTGCCTTGATAGACAAGGTAAGATTTAACTTTATTTCAAGTATTGCTAAGATTGACAGGTGATGAGTTTTGATAAGTTGTTTACATTGATCTTGCTTGATAACATGGTGTCCACCACGTATGTTCCATGCTCCAATGATAGGCATCATTGTAAAACTCGTGCATTGAGGAGTTCAATCTTCATTCTCCTAGTTACTGCCTTCTTTGAGGACAAGTAGTTAGGAATTGTAGCTGAAAGAGGGGTGGCTTCATAATTTATTGCTTCCTCAGGCGTGGGGGAGGTGGTTGGTGTAGCATTTTGGGGGGTGGATTGCATAGAGTTTGAAGAGGAGGGCATTTCCATAGGGAAAGGAGCTTTGTATGCTGGAGGAGGCTTGATTTTGGAGTATATGTGATGTGGAGAATGGCTTGGTATAGTGACATTTTCTTGGGGTGGAGAATATGTAGGTTGTATATCAAACTGATACGTAGTGCATGTGTTATCTTCGTTGTGCATGTTCTCTTTCTTATGAGCAAAATTACTGTGCTTGGAATTTTTGTTACTATTTCTTCTATTCTTTCTACCACTTGAGTTATTTTCTTCTCCTTTTTTACTATCACTTTTTGATCCTTCTTCCTTGTTTCCAAAGTCACTAGTTACCGGACATTGAAACTCGTTCACTGTTTGTTCCACCTCATGTTTCCCTTGTTTTGTATTGTTTCTACTATCTTCTTTTTGAGTACTATGGTTTTCAGCATCTTTTTGTTCCTCTGCCACAATGCATTTAAGTGCTGCTTGGCCGTTAATATCATTTTTCATACTTTCTTCTAACATTTCATTCATGTTTTCCTCATCTTCCAGATTAAGCAGTGCATTAAATTTGTTGAAGATTAAGAGATTTCCAACAGCATTATTTTCATCGATTAATCCTTCTCTTTCAAGTCTTTTATCCTTACTCACAGTGTCTTTTGGAAATTGAGTGTTGGCTCTATCACCTTCATTTAAGTCTTCATTAATAACTTCTTTATTACCACATTGTCCATTGTCTTGCTTCTCATTTATTTTCTCTTCATTATTCTCATTTTCCTCATTGCTTCCTCTATTTTGAACCATTGTATTTTCCTTAACAGCTATCTCTGCCTTCTTTTTGCTCACACGTTGCCATGTCCTGATATTTCGTTTCTTTATTTGTCTGACATTTCTATTAACATGGGTAACTTCAGTTGTTTCTACCATGTTATTTTTATTGGCATTATTTTTGGTTTCCTTTTTGCTGTCTTTCTGACTTTTTTCCTTATTATCACAACTATCAGTTTTATGTCCAAATTTCTTGCACAACACACAAACATCTGGCTTCCACAAATACTATACGTAGATTTTTTGATATCCTCCTTCCACCAATTTAACCATAAACTCATCAGGAAGCTCCCTGTCTGGTTTAATTTCAACTAAGAATTTTGCATAGATCAGTCTTTCCTGCTTTTCCGTCATTTCATCCATACACAACATCTTCCCCAAATGGCTATTAAGCCAGTTAATCCCAAGAGGCGGCCAAGCAAATATTGGGAGATTGTACAGTTGAATCCACACTGGAACAGCAGTGATAGAGCCTGATACGTTACTTACGGCCGCATCGTATGGTTTGACTATGAACAACTTATTATTCATAATTATAGGATCACTTTGAAGGATCTTTGCTCTATCTTTAGCACACGTGAAATTAAATAAGAAAATGATTCCATCAGACTTAACTGTAACCGAGCCTTTTAATTTCCATATCTTCTTAAGCCTTAAAATTACCGTTGTGTATGACAACGGCTGGTCTAAGAAGAAACCAACCAGTGTTTCATTCCAGATCACTGCTCCAACTTTAAGAACTTCTAGCGTCGGTACTAAAACATCATCTTCATACTCTGGGTTCAGATCAACGGGGATGTACTTCCCAGCATTTTTGGTTTGTGCTTAAAAAGCAAAGTCCATTTCCGTTCACACTGAGGGGGAGAAGGCAATACTTCGGTTTGGGATAAAAGATTTGTGTTAGGTGGTTGAGATGTGTTCGGATCAGGGGGTACATGCGGGGGGATATCTGGGGGAACAGGAAGAACTGTGGGGCTAGGCGGATTATGGACAGAGTTGGTGATAGAAGTGACTGGGATAGAGGGATACGAGGGCGATGGTTTAGAAGAGATTGGGGAAAGGATAGAGTGGACGACGATGGATGGGGGTAGAACTACAGTGTTGTCAGAGGAGATGAGGGGAGGTACTACTGAGTTGACATGGGGGATATGGGTTAGGTCTTCATGGGCAGACACGAGGGGATGATTCTAATGATCGTCTATAATTAATTTAAAATGAATTAAATTAATTACTTCCATCTCTAATTAATTTAAAGTGAATTAAATTAATCACTTTCATCATATAAATCTTGCTTACATATCCATTAATTAATTAATTATACTCTAATTACTCACCTTAATTAATCATCCCTGATTAATCATCCTTTAATTACATTCAAGTAATTTTCCTTTAATTAATTTCACAAATTAATTATTCTTAATCACATACAGTAATTAACCTTTAATTACTTCATTGATTAATTAATTATAATTAATTACACTAATCCTTAATTAATCCTTAATTAATTATCTTTAATCACTTATTATTGATTAATTATTCTTAATTAATTAACCCTTAATTACATCATTAATTATATTAATGAATGATTCCTAATAACATTTAATTAATTACTTTATTTAAATTAATTACATTAAGTAATTAATCTTTAATTAAACCATAATTATTAATCACCCTGGAATAATCATATTCAGTAATTAACTACCCTTAATTACTCCATTAAATAAATAAATAAATTACTCCTTAATTAAATATCTTAATTAATCCCTTGATTAATTATACAAAGTAATTTAATCCAAATTACTTCCATTATTAAATCATCTTCCACTAATTACATCCAGAAATTATCAATTAATTACTTCACTAAGTAATTACACTCCATTAATTACATAAAGTAATTATTATCAAATCTTCCAGTATTTAAATTAATTAAACTTAATTTATTAATCTAAACTAATCACATTAAGCTCAATTAATTACATTAAGTAATTAAACTTAAACAATTTCACAAATGATTAATATTAATTAATTAATCTAATTAATTATTAAAATTAATCACATTAATTAATTATTAAATATTCTTAAGTTAATGACCTTAACCACTAACAATTTACAATTCTTTAATTACTTTTCTTAAGTAATTATACTTACTTGTATCATTATTAATTTCAAATTAATTAATCTTTAATAATCCATTAATTAATCCTAATTATTAAATTAATTAAGTGTCAACTGTAACTTAATTAATTTTTAATTACTTGACTAATTAATCTCTAATTATTAATTAATATTCTAATTAATAATCCTTAATTACAAATTAATTATCCTTAATTAATTATCTTAAACCTTAATTAATTAATTTAAAAACTCTTAATTACTTAATTAATCATCCATATCATTAATTAATTAAATAATTAATTATCCATTTTAATTAACTTAATAATTTAATGAATTACAAATCATTAAATCCTAATTAACATTAAGGAAGAAAACATTTCTTACTTAATCAAAGCATTTAAGAACAATTTACTTTCAGATTTACTTCAAATTTCATTTGAAATTTCATTTTAAATTTAAGATTTTAAAATGAATACAAATTTAACTTAAACAAAGTTTAAAAACAAGTCAAAAACCTTTTTATCTCACAAGTTAAAGAAATATTCATTTTATAAAAGAAGTTTAAAATATTTTAAAACCAAATTCAATTTTAAATTCAAATCAATTTAAAAATACACTTTAACCAAAAAAATCGTTTAAATCATTTTAAATTTCTTCCATTTATTTCAAAACTGGAATACATATTAAATTTTGATTCCAAATTACTTGGATTCAAAAACTTACTTACATTTAAACTTCATTTTAAATTTCAAACCATTTAACCCTTTTTTTAAAGTAGTTAAACAATTTGAATTTAAAAACTTTATTTTATTTTAAAAACTGAAATTCAAACTCAAATTCCAAATTTTAAAACTTAGATTTAAACTTATTTTAAATCTCTATTTTACGATTTAAACTATTCAATTTTAATTCAAACCAAAATCACTTAAACACTTAAAAAATGTTAAAACCAATTTAAATTGCAAAAACTTAAATCATTTCAAAACTAGGATTCAAACTAACTTAAATTCAGATTCAAACTCAGGTTTAAAACTTAGTTTAAAGTTTTGATTGACAAATTTAAACTTTACTTTTAAATTTAAAAACAGAACAGGTTTTAGTTATTAAAAACATGTGACCAAAACTTATACTCGAGCCAAAGCCTAAATGACTTCGAGTTCAAACCCAAACTACTTCAAGTTAAAACTCGAATCACTTGAGAACAACTCAAGGCAACTAAATCCACAACCCAAAATTCACCAGAAAATTCACAGTACACCGTGCACATGCACGGTGCCTCCGGCCACCTTCTGGCCATCACGAAAACACTTGCACACCGGCGATCAACTTCTAACTCAATCCCGACCATCAATTGATGATGCAAACTCAAAATCAAATTCGAGTTTAAAAACCCAAACCTGGAACAAGTGGAACCTCCTTCAACCAAAACCTGGAAACATCCTACTCCCACAAATCCGGCCACTAGAATGACAGCGACTCCGGCCACACATTCGCCAATGACTAAGCTATCGTCCTCTAAAACCTCGTAGCACTCGAACACTCCTACAAGCCGTGGTGATCGATTAACCAAGCCTAGTTAAAAAATAGGGTTCCAGACTCAAAACTCGAACCACCACTTCTACACTGAAATGCACCATCACCAGATAATTTTCCTATCAACTACGATCCCTCTACTATCATCACTGAAGATCCTGACCTCTCCGATCATTTGGATCAACAGAGGCAACCCAAAAAGCACAAACTAGACACTCCATAACTGCTCCCAAATTCTAACACTAGAAATTATGATTTTGCTTTTAAAAATCATGATTTTGTGTAATGTTTCAGATTCTAACCTTGAAACAATAAATTGTGATATTAAAATTTTCACTTATTTTGAAGCTTGATCGTTTAATTTAGTTTCTAGTGTTAATCTAAAGTTATTTTAACTTAATAAAATTCTAAACTAAAGTTTATAATTAAACTAACAAGTTTCATTTGAAACTCAAATTTAAACAGTGATTAAATCAAGAGATTTGAATTTGAATAAATCAAGAACTGTAAATTATAACAGTGTAGATTCTATTGAAAAACAAACAGGCATGCATCATACATCCAGAGGTACAACCATATATATACATAAACATACATATTTCATACATCTAGCATGCAACTAAATTATACTTCAATTAAAAGTGAAGTTACGCACCTTAAACAGAAGACAGAGCATCCTTTTTTGAAAAAAAACAGCTCTATTACAACGACCCAGAATTTTTGATAATTAAAATATGAATATTTAATTAATTTTAAATATTAATAAGTGAATTTATAAGTCGAATAAATTTTTATTTGAATTTTTGGATTTAATTGGATAATTAAATCGATAATTTAATACGTTAAATTATGGAAATAATTGAAAATTGGGTTAAATATGATTGAAAATGATTTGTAAAATTATATTTTATCATATAGGAGTTAGAACAATATTTTAGAACTTTTAAAATCGAATTAAAAGTTAATTTGTGAAAATTGAATATTTTAATATTAAAATCGACTAGTGAAAATAGTCAATTTTTGAACAGTCTCAGAATTGAACGAAACCAGTTCCATTGGATCCGTAATAGTTAGTTATTACCGGATTTCAATTTTCATGTCAATCGGAGTTATCGTTTGATCGTAACAGCTCGAAACGCATCGAATTTATTTTTAATTTTAATTTGGCGAGTTAAAATAGCCATTTTTCAAAAAGTCTCGGATTTCGACGAAACCAGTTTCATCGGATCCGTAATGTGATATTATTGAAAGGTTTCAAATTTCAAGTCAATTGGATTTACCGTTTGTCCGGTACAAATTAAAACGCCTAGAAAATCGCTTAAATCGGTTTAATTCAAATTGAACGTTTACAGCCATAACTCGCACAGATGTCCGAATTAGCTTTCGAAACCTGTTCCATTGTGTCCGGAACGCGGGGTAAACCCTAGAAACGCGGGTTACGGCGCGTAAATCGGAGTTCGGAATTTCCGGAATGAATAGTGTTTCGTTTTTCTCTATAAATAGCACCACCACCTTCATAATTTTAAAAAAAATAAAAACCTAATTTATAAAACCCTAGCCGCCACTACCCCAATGTATGGCCAGAAATTTATGATTTTCATTCCTTAATCTCTTCCAATCCGTGAAGTTTTAGCCAAAGTGATCAACTACAACATTGTAGAGCATGAAGAGGGCTTTAAATCCATAAGGTGATGATGGAGTTTGGAGCATCAGAGGAGGAGCAAAGTGGGGCCGACCGTGCTTACTTGCGCACGCAACTCGAGGAGAATGGGGGGGCCGAGCTTCAGGTGGTGGATGGTGGAGGTAGCTATCGCGAAGAGCTTCGAATTGCAAGTGGTTTGATCGAGTTTTATCGAGTATTGATGGAGTAAATTGAAACCCTAATCTATGATGATGGGTTGAGTGTGCGGCCTGGAAACGTGATGGTGAACGTGAAGAGGAGAGAAGGGGGGGATGGTCCAGATGCAAGGATGGGAAAATGAACGGCTGATGTAGGTTTAGGTTTAAAATTAATTAAAGTTGTTGTAAATTATATAGTTTAAATCGTGTACAAACTTCAAATATTCATAACTTTTTCATACGAGGTCGAAAACGCGCGAAACCAGTTGCGTTGGAATCGTATGGACGAGCACTATGCTATGGAGTTGGTTTGGAGTCGTTTGGAGTTAGTGAGAATTTTGGGTAAAATTAAACGTCCGTTAAATTTTATTCGAAATAAATCGCTAAAACGGAATTTGAAATCAAGGTGAGAATTTCTCACTCAATCGAATCAGTTTCGATTTTATTTTAAATAGCTAGATTTAAAATATTTGAATGCATGTTTGAATGATGATTGTTATCTATTAATTGTTAAAATAGACATTATACGCCGTTAGTAAGCGGATGTTATTTAATAAAAACATATACCGCGAATATTTCATAAACAGTGAAATTGGTATTATATATAATAGCAATATATATATATTGGCATATGTATATATTGCAGTTGTTGATTCCCCGCATTTTTTAGCGGATGAGACCCTATTGCGCCGTTATTAAGCGGATAATATTTAATAAGAACATATACCGCGATAATTTCGTACTGGAACGAAATTGGTATTGTGCTAATGTTTGTGGATGCAGGAAAACAGGTTGGAGGGATCCAACTGGATTCCTCAACAGTTTTTATTTGATTTCAGATATTTTGATATTTGATGGATTTTCATATTGATATATGATATCGTTGTAGTCGTGATTGACTATTTGGTGTGTAGCATCATTGAACCAAATTTTGGGATTTTAAAATGATTTTTAAAGTGATTTTTGAGAATATACTATATTTTGGAATTGATCCATTATAAATAAATAAACGTTATAATTTTTAAAGTTATAAAAATTATGATTTTTAAGAAATATAGTTAAAAGCTGATTTTTTGAAAATAAGGAATTAGTGACTTTATAAAATAGTTAAATTAGGATTTCTGAAATAATTGTGAAAAGTTTAAATATAGGATTTATAAAATTTAATTATTTTATGAATCAAAATGGTGAAATAATAAAGGAGATTAATGACGTTTTAAAAGGATAATATAAGTTGATTTATATTAAGAGATTTATAAATGGATATTTATAAATTGAAATACGGACATTATAAAACGAGTTTTTATAAGTGTTTGAATGAAGTGAAAATGAATTTCATTAAAGAATGAAATTTATAGAATTATAAACGGTGAAGTTATAAATGAAATTTATAAATAGTAAGAATTATAAATTTGTGAAGTTATTTGAAGAATAGATTTGGTTAAATAAATGAATCTTATAAGTTATAAGATTTATGGTTTGGAAAGTCTTTAGAGGAACGATTTTGTAAAATAATCGTTTTATAAGTATTTAACTTATAATATGAACTTTTAGTTTATAATTGAGCTATAAACTGGAATAGGTTAATAAAAGAATTTATAAAAAGGAAGTTTTTATAAATAAATAGAAATGGAATTTATAAACGTTGTTTTATAAATTCGCAAATGACTTATTTTGACAAGAAAATTTGTTGAAACCTATAAGTGGAGTTATATTCACATTTTTGAATAGTGAATAATCCTTTGAATTAAAATGAATAAAAGGATGAAATGTGTTAACGTAGTATATTCACGTTTTTGAATAGTGAATAAGATGTTAAAGAAAATTGTTTTGAATGTGATATTTGAAATAGAATTAAAACGATCTAACGAAGTTTTAATTGTGTTGAGATTCGAAACCATAGATTTCGACATTTATTGTTGAAATAGACGTTTTCGAGAAATAGAAGGAAATGTGGACTATAACACTGTTGTTATAGTAAATGATTTCCGAAAGGAAATGTTTTGTATAGTATTGGGATTTATATATCTATTTTAATTTCAAATCCCTATACTAGTGATTTTGGGTTGTCGTAACGATGTTCTACGCAACATTCGTTTTGGCCCAAATAAATATGTTTAAGAGAATGATTTCCTTAAAGAATGAAATATATACTTAATTTCGATTTAAGTATATTGAATATTTTCCAAGTGTTGAAAATAAATAAAATTTGTGAATTACTTATTAAATAAGTATGGAATTGTTTTCCAATATGAAGTGATATTTAGAATTCATCTTTTTGAAGATAAATTGAAAATGGATAATTGAAAACGTATATCAATAGATATTGTGAAATGTAAATTCAATATGGAATTTATAAAAGAAAGTGGAATCTGTTTAAAAATAAATTTTGATTTATTTTTGAAGTGTGAAATTATATATCTAGTGAAGATATTTTTGGAAAATAAATAATTTGGAAAATTATTTGGAAACTGGTGATGTGTGCATATCCATTGATAGTTCAATAACCGACTATCAATATTTCCCTTTGAATGGGTAATTGATGTGATTTGTTTGAATGTGAATGCTACACTTATTTTTGAATAAGCGCTCACTATTCGGGTTAACCGGGAAAGGACCATGGGGTCGTATAACCCATTCCGAATATGTGATACGTCGTTATAATTGCATTGAAGATCGGTGTTGAAGACCCGGTATTTGCGAGAGCGATAGGATGACCTGTCGATTGTCTCTGCACTGAGTTGCAGCGGTATAGAGACTCCCTAAGTGATGGGAAATCCGACCAGGATTGTGAATATCCGGATTGCAAGGACTTCTTTGTAAGTGCCTTCGGTTTTGTTCGATCCCGGAACAGACTTGTATGGATTGTGTGTCTGACATTACAAGTTGAGATATAAAGCCGATTTCTTTCAAATATATTTCTGTTGGTGGCGGAGAATTTATTCTTTTAGCTTAACACCCTTCTCTGAGACGTACGAGCTCAGAGGTTATATAGTTGAAGTTATTAGTGATATATTCCCAATTTGGTAATGTGACATGCTGAGTGTTGCTGTAAATGATCATTGTGTTGATTATTTGTGATAGGATCGTTTATTTGATCGTCTATCCTTGTGATCATTGTGTTGATCATTTGTTGACCCAAAGCATGGCTTTTGTATAAAGTATGTTTTTGTGGACGTGATTTCGTCGAGCCTCACACCCCGGAAATGGTCAAAACAGGAAAGATGCGGCAAGGTTATGAGGGGTAGCTCCCTTTAGGGTATGTACATTTCCTTCTGGATAGAGGTGGTATCATGGTATGGAGCCCAGATATTTAACCTATGTGGTTACTACGAATTTATTACTTTGTGGTTGTTGGTTATCGGGATCCTGTGAGAAAGGTCGTTTACGATCGGGGAATGGCGTGCTCGTGTCAGTAGTTACCCAGTTAGGGGTAACCCGGCCTTGTGTTGGCAGAGTTCCGGTTTGGTTCTCGGGGATGTCTTTCCAGAGGCATTCTCATGTGGCAATGGGAAGTTCCTTGGCTTGACCATTTGTTGGAAATCCAAAGAAACAATACGAAACTTGTACGGTTTTAGTTGTAGAACCTGCCATCTAATATGGTAGCTAATAGTAGGCATAATATAATGGTACCTATGCTGGCTAAGATTTATATTCTACTTTCGAAATGAATTTTCTACACTATGCACTAGTAATAATATCAAATGTTCTTTTTAAATGCGTATCAAGCATCTTTGGCTATCATAAGGAGAAATCTTCTCCAAGTCTGCGTTTGCATTGTGTGTGTGGCAGGAGGTCTTATGGTAGTCTCATTTTTAAAAGCATTGCGAATTGAAATAAAAATATTCCTCTATTTTGATTTTTAAGATAAATAAACTGTTTTGAGTTCTCACACCAGTCACATGACTGACTTGGAGTTTATTGTTTTCCTTCCTAAACTCTGGGTGCCCACCAATTTCCACACGGGCAGTCAAGAGTAAGGTTTATCAGGATATTCTGGATATTCTGGAGTTGCTGGAGGCAAGATGGAAGGCATGGCGTATTACTAGTTTATATAGTATTTCTTTTTCCGCTGCACTATTTGTTGTTGTTGTACACTCTGATGATATGATGTAATGTAATGTATAAAATGTAATAACTGATAGTTCTTTGTTTAAAGATTATTCATTTATTATTATATGTTGTTCCGCTGCGAGTTGTGAGATTCTGATGTTGTTCTGTTGTTTTCTGTTCCGTTCTATGTATTTTATTCTCTTTTTCTTCTATTTTAAAATTTTCTATCTTATGTTTTCTCTTCCCTCTATCTTCTATTTTCTTTCCTCTCTTCTTCTGCCTTTTTCTTTTCCTAAATTTTTCTTAAACCCCTAAGGGTTCGTATTTTCGTTCATCTTGAATTAATCAATGGAGATTAGTGTCTATTCAAGGAGTACGGATTTACGGGACTTTACATTTCGTATCAGAGCTTATGGTTAAGCGACAACCATGGTTCTGTTGGGTATTACTCGTTAGAGATAGAGTCAGTAGTACTCTAGAATGAGTTTGAGTGTAATAATAGCTATGAGAGCGTATTTGTTAGTGAATATAAAATTGTTTTATATTGTGTTGATTGGTTTATTAAGTGGCATATGAACTTTCGTCAGCGTGGTCCGCAAGACTATGCCGAAGGGGTTTCTAAGCACTTGAATAGAACAATTCGACACAGTATTGATCTTTAAATTGGGTAAATGAAATAATTTTACCTTGAGTATATTTTATATATAAAGGAATAATTTTTCAGAATTATTAAAGTGTATATAAGTGGATTGTTTAGTTGTTTGAATAATCTAAATTTAAGAATAATTGTATAAGCAACAGAATTATAAGAATTGAATTATAATTAAAGTGATTTACAATTGTGAAATAAACTTATATATATGAGAAGTGAAACTATATGGATATATATATGAATATGAGTTGTAATAAAGAAATGAAATTCAACTTTTAGAATTGAATTGAATGACAGGATTGAATGTTAATCAATTGAATGTGAATAATTGATATGGAATAATGAATATAAGTGTTAATTCATTAAAATCTAATGTTATTGGAAGTTGAATAAAAATCAATTAATTAAACCAATTGTAAGCAAAGGAATTTGGTTGTAATGAATAAACATTGGTTGTTATTTGATTGTTAGTTGATTATATATAATTATTAAGTGCTAATGAAACTGGAAGCTAAAGTAATTGAAATTCAATTGGAAGTTAAGTGAATCTTGAATAAAATTGAATTTAAATTGGAAGTGGACCAACTTGAATATGAATTAGTTGAAAATGAATGCTAGTAAATCCAATGTTAATGAATCTAATGTGATTTAAATTGAAAACCATTTCATTGAATATTAATGAGAATGTAAATGAACATTTGTTGGTTATGAATGATAGTTGGTTGATGTTTGCTTTTGTTGTTTAGTTGCATTTGCTATGTTAACATATATAGTTATTATGTTACTACATGATGTATATTGATACTATTGTCATATATGCATGTTCTCATGTTGTTTGTTGAGTGTTTAGTAGGTGCGGATCGCGTTTGCTTCGCATTTGGAGCTCGCTTTCGCGCTATATTAGCCGTATATGCTTGCTAATAAAATATAAGGTACATATCTCGGATTAAATACCGTTCTTTTACATTTTTTCCCTGCGGGATGCCTCATTACTTGATGAGATGTATATTTGTGATATATATACTGTCATTTTTTTTCGGATCGAGCCGCGCAAAGGAGACTATGGCGAATTTTTCCGAAAAATTTAAGGCGTTAGAAAAATTTTGAGAAAAAAATTGGAAAATTTTTGAAAACTTTAACTTTAATTTGGAATTGAAAGTTAAACAATAGTAGTTGTTTTTGAAAAGATAACTAAGTATGATTTGAAAACTTAGTAAGTTATTGTAAGAAGTTTGACTATGAATTTTGGAAAATTAATAAATTCTATAACTTTTCTTACTAGTTAATTTCGAGGACGAAATTCTTTTAAGTGGGGAAGATTGTAACGACCCAGAATTTTTGATAATTAAAATATGAATATTTAATTAATTTTAAATATTAATAAGTGAATTTATAAGTCGAATAAATTTTTATTTGAATTTTTGGATTTAATTGGATAATTAAATCGATAATTTAATACGTTAAATTATGGAAATAATTGAAAATTGGGTTAAATATGATTGAAAATGATTTGTAAAATTTTATTTTATCATATAGGAGTTAGAACAATATTTTAGAACTTTTAAAATCGAATTAAAAGTTAATTTGTGAAAATTGAATATTTTAATATTAAAATCGACTAGTGAAAATAGTCAATTTTTGAACAGTCTCAGAATTGAACGAAACCAGTTCCATTGGATCCGTAATAGTTAGTTATTACCGGATTTCAATTTTCGTGTCAATCGGAGTTATCGTTTGATCGTAGCAGCTCGAAACGCATCGAATTTATTTTTAATTTTAATTTGGCGAGTTAAAATAGCCATTTTTCAAAAAGTCTCGGATTTCGACGAAACCAGTTTCATCGGATCCGTAATGTGATATTATTGTAAGGTTTCAAATTTCAAGTCAATTGGATTTACCGTTTGTCCGGTACAAATTAAAACGCCTAGAAAATCGCTTAAATCGGTTTAATTCAAATTGAACGTTTACAGCCATAACTCGCACAGATGTCCGAATTAGCTTTCGAAACCTGTTCCATTGTGTCCGGAACGCGGGGTAAACCCTAGAAACGCGGGTTACGGCGCGTAAATCGGAGTTCGGAATTTCCGGAATGAATAGTGTTTCGTTTTTCTCTATAAATAGCACCACCACCTTCATAATTTTAAAAAAAATAAAAACCTAATTTATAAAACCCTAGCCGCCACTACCCCAATGTATGGCCAGAAATTTATGATTTTCATTCCTTAATCTCTTCCAATCCGTGAAGTTTTAGCCAAAGTGATCAACTACAACATTGTAGAGCATGAAGAGGGCTTTAAATCCGTAAGGTGATGATGGAGTTTGGAGCATCAGAGGAGAAGCAAAGTGGGGCCGACCGTGCTTACTTGCTCAAGCAACTCGAGGAGAATGGGGGGGCCGAGCTTCAGGTGGTGGATGGTGGAGGTAGCTATCGCGAAGAGCTTCGAATTGCAAGTGGTTTGATCGAGTTTTATCGAGTATTGATGGAGTAAATTGAAACCCTAATCTATGATGATGGGTTGAGTGTGCGGCCTGGAAACGTGATGGTGAACGTGAAGAGGAGAGAAGGGGGGGACGGTCCAGATGCAAGGATGGGAAAATGAACGGCTGATGTAGGTTTAGGTTTAAAATTAATTAAAGTTGTTGTAAATTATATAGTTTAAATCGTGTACAAACTTCAAATATTCATAACTTTTTCATACGAGGTCGAAAACGCGCGAAACCAGTTGCGTTGGAATCGTATGGACGAGCACTATGCTATGGAGTTGGTTTGGAGTCGTTTGGAGTTAGTGAGAATTTTGGGTAAAATTAAACGTCCGTTTAATTTTATTCGAAATAAATCGCTAAAACGGAATTTGAAATCAAGGTGAGAATTTCTCACTCAATCGAATCAGTTTCGATTTTATTTTAAATAGCTAGATTTAAAATATTTGAATGCATGTTTGAATGATGATTGTTATCTATTAATTGTTAAAATAGACATTATACGCCGTTAGTAAGCGGATGTTATTTAATAAAAACATATACCGCGAATATTTCATAAACAGTGAAATTGGTATTATATATAATAGCAATATATATATATATTGGCATATGTATATATTGCAGTTGTTGATTCCCCGCATTTTTTAGCGGATGAGACCCTATTGCGCCGTTATTAAGCGGATAATATTTAATAAGAACATATACCGCGATAATTTCGTACTGGAACGAAATTGGTATTGTGCTAATGTTTGTGGATGCAGGAAAACAGGTTGGAGGGATCCAACTGGATTCCTCAACAGTTTTTATTTGATTTCAGATATTTTGATATTTGATGGATTTTCATATTGATATATGATATCGTTGTAGTCGTGATTGACTATTTGGTGTGTAGCATCATTGAACCAAATTTTGGGATTTTAAAATGATTTTTAAAGTGATTTTTGAGAATATACTATATTTTGGAATTGATCCATTATAAATAAATAAACGTTATAATTTTTAAAGTTATAAAAATTATGATTTTTAAGAAATATAGTTAAAAGCTGATTTTTTGAAAATAAGGAATTAGTGACTTTATAAAATAGTTAAATTAGGATTTCTGAAATAATTGTGAAAAGTTTAAATATAGGATTTATAAAATTTAATTATTTTATGAATCAAAATGGTGAAATAATAAAGGAGATTAATGACGTTTTAAAAGGATAATATAAGTTGATTTATATTAAGAGATTTATAAATGGATATTTATAAATTGAAATACGGACATTATAAAACGAGTTTTTATAAGTGTTTGAATGAAGTGAAAATGAATTTCATTAAAGAATGAAATTTATAGAATTATAAACGGTGAAGTTATAAATGAAATTTATAAATAGTAAGAATTATAAATTTGTGAAGTTATTTGAAGAATAGATTTGGTTAAATAAATGAATCTTATAAGTTATAAGATTTATGGTTTGGAAAGTCTTTAGAGGAACGATTTTGTAAAATAATCGTTTTATAAGTATTTAACTTATAATATGAACTTTTAGTTTATAATTGAGCTATAAACTGGAATAGGTTAATAAAAGAATTTATAAAAAGGAAGTTTTTATAAATAAATAGAAATGGAATTTATAAACGTTGTTTTATAAATTCGCAAATGACTTATTTTGACAAGAAAATTTGTTGAAACCTATAAGTGGAGTTATATTCACATTTTTGAATAGTGAATAATCCTTTGAATTAAAATGAATAAAAGGATGAAATGTGTTAACGTAGTATATTCACGTTTTTGAATAGTGAATAAGATGTTAAAGAAAATTGTTTTGAATGTGATATTTGAAATAGAATTAAAACGATTCAACGAAGTTTTAATTGTGTTGAGATTCGAAACCATAGATTTCGACATTTATTGTTGAAATAGACGTTTTCGAGAAATAGAAGGAAATGTGGACTATAACACTGTTGTTATAGTAAATGATTTCCGAAAGGAAATGTTTTGTATAGTATTGGGATTTATATATCTATTTTAATTTCAAATCCCTATACTAGTGATTTTGGGTTGTCGTAACGATGTTCTACGCAACATTCGTTTTGGCCCAAATAAATATGTTTAAGAGAATGATTTCCTTAAAGAATGAAATATATACTTAATTTCGATTTAAGTATATTGAATATTTTCCAAGTGTTGAAAATAAATAAAATTTGTGAATTACTTATTAAATAAGTATGGAATTGTTTTCCAATATGAAGTGATATTTAGAATTCATCTTTTTGAAGATAAATTGAAAATGGATAATTGAAAACGTATATCAATAGATATTGTGAAATGTAAATTCAATATGGAATTTATAAAAGAAAGTGGAATCTGTTTAAAAATAAATTTTGATTTATTTTTGAAGTGTGAAATTATATATCTAGTGAAGATATTTTTGGAAAATAAATAATTTGGAAAATTATTTGGAAACTGGTGATGTGTGCATATCCATTGATAGTTCAATAACCGACTATCAATATTTCCCTTTGAATGGGTAATTGATGTGATTTGTTTGAATGTGAATGCTACACTTATTTTTGAATAAGCGCTCACTATTCGGGTTAACCGGGAAAGGACCATGGGGTCGTATAACCCATTCCGAATATGTGATACGTCGTTATAATTGCATTGAAGATCGGTGTTGAAGACCCGGTATTTGCGAGAGCGATAGGATGACCTGTCGATTGTCTCTGCACTGAGTTGCAGCGGTATAGAGACTCCCTAAGTGATGGGAAATCCGACCAGGATTGTGAATATCCGGATTGCAAGGACTTCTTTGTAAGTGCCTTCGGTTTTGTTCGATCCCGGAACATACTTGTATGGATTGTGTGTCTGACATTACAAGTTGAGATATAAAGCCGATTTCTTTCAAATATATTTCTGTTGGTGGCGGAGAATTTATTCTTTTAGCTTAACACCCTTCTCTGAGACGTACGAGCTCAGAGGTTATATAGTTGAAGTTATCAGTGATATATTCCCAATTTGGTAATGTGACATGCTGAGTGTTGCTGTAAATGATCATTGTGTTGATTATTTGTGATAGGATCGTTTATTTGATCGTCTATCCTTGTGATCATTGTGTTGATCATTTGTTGACCCAAAGCATGGCTTTTGTATAAAGTATGTTTTTGTGGACGTGATTTCGTCGAGCCTCACACCCCGGAAATGGTCAAAACAGGAAAGATGCGGCAAGGTTATGAGGGGTAGCTCCCTTTAGGGTATGTACATTTCCTTCTGGATAGAGGTGGTATCATGGTATGGAGCCCAGATATTTAACCTATGTGGTTACTACGAATTTATTACTTTGTGGTTGTTGGTTATCGGGATCCTGTGAGAAAGGTCGTTTACGATCGGGGAATGGCGTGCTCGTGTCAGTAGTTACCCAGTTAGGGGTAACCCGGCCTTGTGTTGGCAGAGTTCCGGTTTGGTTCTCGGGGATGTCTTTCCAGAGGCATTCTCATGTGGCAATGGGAAGTTCCTTGGCTTGACCATTTGTTGGAAATCCAAAGAAACAATACGAAACTTGTACGGTTTTAGTTGTAGAACCTGCCATCTAATATGGTAGCTAATAGTAGGCATAATATAATGGTACCTATGCTGGCTAAGATTTATATTCTACTTTCGAAATGAATTTTCTACACTATGCACTAGTAATAATATCAAATGTTCTTTTTAAATGCGTATCAAGCATCTTTGGCTATCATAAGGAGAAATCTTCTCCAAGTCTGCGTTTGCATTGTGTGTGTGGCAGGAGGTCTTATGGTAGTCTCATTTTTAAAAGCATTGCGAATTGAAATAAAAATATTCCTCTATTTTGATTTTTAAGATAAATAAACTGTTTTGAGTTCTCACACCAGTCACATGACTGACTTGGAGTTTATTGTTTTCCTTCCTAAACTCTGGGTGCCCACCAATTTCCACACGGGCAGTCAAGAGTAAGGTTTATCAGGATATTCTGGATATTCTGGAGTTGCTGGAGGCAAGATGGATGGCATGGCGTATTACTAGTTTATATAGTATTTCTTTTTCCGCTGCACTATTTATTGTTGTTGTACACTCTGATGATATGATGTAATGTAATGTATAAAATGTAATAACTGATAGTTCTTTGTTTAAAGATTATTCATTTATTATTATATGTTGTTCCGCTGCGAGTTGTGAGATTCTGATGTTGTTCTGTTGTTTTCTGTTCCGTTCTATGTATTTTATTCTCTTTTTCTTCTATTTTAAAATTTTCTATCTTATGTTTTCTCTTCCCTCTATCTTCTATTTTCTTTCCTCTCTTCTTCTGCCTTTTTCTTTTCCTAAATTTTTCTTAAACCCCTAAGGGTTCGTATTTTCGTTCATCTTGAATTAATCAATGGAGATTAGTGTCTATTCAAGGAGTACGGATTTACGGGACTTTACATTTCGTATCAGAGCTTATGGTTAAGCGACAACCATGGTTCTGTTGGGTATTACTCGTTAGAGATAGAGTCAGTAGTACTCTAGAATGAGTTTGAGTGTAATAATAGCTATGAGAGCGTATTTGTTAGTGAATATAAAATTGTTTTATATTGTGTTGATTGGTTTATTAAGTGGCATATGAACTTTCGTCAGCGTGGTCCGCAAGACTATGCCGAAGGGGTTTCTAAGCACTTGAATAGAAGAATTCGACACAGTATTGATCTTTAAATTGGGTAAATGAAATAATTTTACCTTGAGTATATTTTATATATAAAGGAATAATTTTTCAGAATTATTAAAGTGTATATAAGTTGATTGTTTAGTTGTTTGAATAATCTAAATTTAAGAATAATTGTATAAGCAACAGAATTATAAGAATTGAATTATAATTAAAGTGATTTACAATTGTGAAATAAACTTATATATATGAGAAGTGAAACTATATGGATATATATATGAATATGAGTTGTAATAAAGAAATGAAATTCAACTTTTAGAATTGAATTGAATGACAGGATTGAATGTTAATCAATTGAATGTGAATAATTGATATGGAATAATGAATATAAGTGTTAATTCATTAAAATCTAATGTTATTGGAAGTTGAATAAAAATCAATTAATTAAACCAATTGTAAGCAAAGGAATTTGGTTGTAATGAATAAACATTGGTTGTTATTTGATTGTTAGTTGATTATATATAATTATTAAGTGCTAATGAAACTGGAAGCTAAAGTAATTGAAATTCAATTGGAAGTTAAGTGAATCTTGAATAAAATTGAATTTAAATTGGAAGTGGACCAACTTGAATATGAATTAGTTGAAAATGAATGCTAGTAAATCCAATGTTAATGAATCTAATGTGATTTAAATTGAAAACCATTTCATTGAATATTAATGAGAATGTAAATGAACATTTGTTGGTTATGAATGATAGTTGGTTGATGTTTGCATTTGTTGTTTAGTTGCATTTGCTATGTTAACATATATAGTTATTATGTTACTACATGATGTATATTGATACTATTGTCATATATGCATGTTCTCATGTTGTTTGTTGAGTGTTTAGTAGGTGCGGATCGCGTTTGCTTCGCATTTGGAGCTCGCTTTCGCGCTATATTAGCCGTATATGCTTGCTAATAAAATATAAGGTACATATCTCGGATTAAATACCGTACTTTTACATTTTTTCCCTGCGGGATGCCTCATTACTTGATGAGATGTATATTTGTGATATATATACTGTCATTTTTTTTCGGATCGAGCCGCGCAAAGGAGACTATGGCGAATTTTTCCGAAAATTTAAGGCGTTAGAAAAATTTTGAGAAAAAAATTGGAAAATTTTTGAAAACTTTAACTTTAATTTGGAATTGAAAGTTAAACAATAGTAGTTGTTTTTGAAAAGATAACTAAGTATGATTTGAAAACTTAGTAAGTTATTGTAAGAAGTTTGACTATGAATTTTGGAAAATTAATAAATTCTATAACTTTTCTTACTAGTTAATTTCGAGGACGAAATTCTTTTAAGTGGGGAAGATTGTAACGACCCAGAATTTTTGATAATTAAAATATGAATATTTAATTAATTTTAAATATTAATAAGTGAATTTATAAGTCGAATAAATTTTTATTTGAATTTTTGGATTTAATTGGATAATTAAATCGATAATTTAATACGTTAAATTATGGAAATAATTGAAAATTGGGTTAAATATGATTGAAAATGATTTGTAAAATTATATTTTATCATATAGGAGTTAGAACAATATTTTAGAACTTTTAAAATCGAATTAAAAGTTAATTTGTGAAAATTGAATATTTTAATATTAAAATCGACTAGTGAAAATAGTCAATTTTTGAACAGTCTCAGAATTGAACGAAACCAGTTCCATTGGATCCGTAATAGTTAGTTATTACCGGATTTCAATTTTCGTGTCAATCGGAGTTATCGTTTGATCGTAGCAGCTCGAAACGCATCGAATTTATTTTTAATTTTAATTTGGCGAGTTAAAATAGCCATTTTTCAAAAAGTCTCGGATTTCGACGAAACCAGTTTCATCGGATCCGTAATGTGATATTATTGTAAGGTTTCAAATTTCAAGTCAATTGGATTTACCGTTTGTCCGGTACAAATTAAAACGCCTAGAAAATCGCTTAAATCGGTTTAATTCAAATTGAACGTTTACAGCCATAACTCGCACAGATGTCCGAATTAGCTTTCGAAACCTGTTCCATTGTGTCCGGAACGCGGGGTAAACCCTAGAAACGCGGGTTACGGCGCGTAAATCGGAGTTCGGAATTTCCGGAATGAATAGTGTTTCGTTTTTCTCTATAAATAGCACCACCACCTTCATAATTTTAAAAAAAATAAAAACCTAATTTATAAAACCCTAGCCGCCACTACCCCAATGTAAGACCAGAAATTTATGATTTTCATTCCTTAATCTCTTCCAATCCGTGAAGTTTTAGCCAAAGTGATCAACTACAACATTGTAGAGCATGAAGAGGGCTTTAAATCCATAAGGTGATGATGGAGTTTGGAGCATCAGAGGAGGAGCAAAGTGGGGCCGACCGTGCTTACTTGCGCACGCAACTCGAGGAGAATGGCGGGGGCCGAGCTTCAGGTGGTGGATGGTGGAGGTAGCTATCGCGAAGAGCTTCGAATTGCAAGTGGTTTGATCGAGTTTTATCGAGTATTGATGGAGTAAATTGAAACCCTAATCTATGATGATGGGTTGAGTGTGCGGCCTGGAAACGTGATGGTGAACGTGAAGAGGAGAGAAGGGGGGGACGGTCCAGATGCAAGGATGGGAAAATGAACGGCTGATGTAGGTTTAGGTTTAAAATTAATTAAAGTTGTTGTAAATTATAAAGTTTAAATCGTGTACAAACTTCAAATATTCATAACTTTTTCATACGAGGTCGAAAACGCGCGAAACCAGTTGCGTTGGAATCGTATGGACGAGCACTATGCTATGGAGTTGGTTTGGAGTCGTTTGGAGTTAGTGAGAATTTTGGGTAAAATTAAACGTCCGTTTAATTTTATTCGAAATAAATCGCTAAAACGGAATTTGAAATCAAGGTGAGAATTTCTCACTCAATCGAATCAGTTTCGATTTTATTTTAAATAGCTAGATTTAAAATATTTGAATGCATGTTTGAATGATGATTGTTATCTATTAATTGTTAAAATAGACATTATACGCCGTTAGTAAGCGGATGTTATTTAATAAAAACATATACCGCGAATATTTCATAAACAGTGAAATTGGTATTATATATAATAGCAATATATATATATTGGCATATGTATATATTGCAGTTGTTGATTCCCCGCATTTTTTAGCGGATGAGACCCTATTGCGCCGTTATTAAGCGGATAATATTTAATAAGAACATATACCGCGATAATTTCGTACTGGAACGAAATTGGTATTGTGCTAATGTTTGTGGATGCAGGAAAACAGGTTGGAGGGATCCAACTGGATTCCTCAACAGTTTTTATTTGATTTCAGATATTTTGATATTTGATGGATTTTCATATTGATATATGATATCGTTGTAGTCGTGATTGACTATTTGGTGTGTAGCATCATTGAACCAAATTTTGGGATTTTAAAATGATTTTTAAAGTGATTTTTGAGAATATACTATATTTTGGAATTGATCCATTATAAATAAATAAACGTTATAATTTTTAAAGTTATAAAAATTATGATTTTTAAGAAATATAGTTAAAAGCTGATTTTTTGAAAATAAGGAATTAGTGACTTTATAAAATAGTTAAATTAGGATTTCTGAAATAATTGTGAAAAGTTTAAATATAGGATTTATAAAATTTAATTATTTTATGAATCAAAATGGTGAAATAATAAAGGAGATTAATGACGTTTTAAAAGGATAATATAAGTTGATTTATATTAAGAGATTTATAAATGGATATTTATAAATTGAAATACGGACATTATAAAACGAGTTTTTATAAGTGTTTGAATGAAGTGAAAATGAATTTCATTAAAGAATGAAATTTATAGAATTATAAACGGTGAAGTTATAAATGAAATTTATAAATAGTAAGAATTATAAATTTGTGAAGTTATTTGAAGAATAGATTTGGTTAAATAAATGAATCTTATAAGTTATAAGATTTATGGTTTGGAAAGTCTTTAGAGGAACGATTTTGTAAAATAATCGTTTTATAAGTATTTAACTTATAATATGAACTTTTAGTTTATAATTGAGCTATAAACTGGAATAGGTTAATAAAAGAATTTATAAAAAGGAAGTTTTTATAAATAAATAGAAATGGAATTTATAAACGTTGTTTTATAAATTCGCAAATGACTTATTTTGACAAGAAAATTTGTTGAAACCTATAAGTGGAGTTATATTCACATTTTTGAATAGTGAATAATCCTTTGAATTAAAATGAATAAAAGGATGAAATGTGTTAACGTAGTATATTCACGTTTTTGAATAGTGAATAAGATGTTAAAGAAAATTGTTTTGAATGTGATATTTGAAATAGAATTAAAACGATTCAACGAAGTTTTAATTGTGTTGAGATTCGAAACCATAGATTTCGACATTTATTGTTGAAATAGACGTTTTCGAGAAATAGAAGGAAATGTGGACTATAACACTGTTGTTATAGTAAATGATTTCCGAAAGGAAATGTTTTGTATAGTATTGGGATTTATATATCTATTTTAATTTCAAATCCCTATACTAGTGATTTTGGGTTGTCGTAACGATGTTCTACGCAACATTCGTTTTGGCCCAAATAAATATGTTTAAGAGAATGATTTCCTTAAAGAATGAAATATATACTTAATTTCGATTTAAGTATATTGAATATTTTCCAAGTGTTGAAAATAAATAAAATTTGTGAATTACTTATTAAATAAGTATGGAATTGTTTTCCAATATGAAGTGATATTTAGAATTCATCTTTTTGAAGATAAATTGAAAATGGATAATTGAAAACGTATATCAATAGATATTGTGAAATGTAAATTCAATATGGAATTTATAAAAGAAAGTGGAATCTGTTTAAAAATAAATTTTGATTTATTTTTGAAGTGTGAAATTATATATCTAGTGAAGATATTTTTGGAAAATAAATAATTTGGAAAATTATTTGGAAACTGGTGATGTGTGCATATCCATTGATAGTTCAATAACCGACTATCAATATTTCCCTTTGAATGGGTAATTGATGTGATTTGTTTGAATGTGAATGCTACACTTATTTTTGAATAAGCGCTCACTATTCGGGTTAACCGGGAAAGGACCATGGGGTCGTATAACCCATTCCGAATATGTGATACGTCGTTATAATTGCATTGAAGATCGGTGTTGAAGACCCGGTATTTGCGAGAGCGATAGGATGACCTGTCGATTGTCTCTGCACTGAGTTGCAGCGGTATAGAGACTCCCTAAGTGATGGGAAATCCGACCAGGATTGTGAATATCCGGATTGCAAGGACTTCTTTGTAAGTGCCTTCGGTTTTGTTCGATCCCGGAACAGACTTGTATGGATTGTGTGTCTGACATTACAAGTTGAGATATAAAGCCGATTTCTTTCAAATATATTTCTGTTGGTGGCGGAGAATTTATTCTTTTAGCTTAACACCCTTCTCTGAGACGTACGAGCTCAGAGGTTATATAGTTGAAGTTATCAGTGATATATTCCCAATTTGGTAATGTGACATGCTGAGTGTTGCTGTAAATGATCATTGTGTTGATTATTTGTGATAGGATCGTTTATTTGATCGTCTATCCTTGTGATCATTGTGTTGATCATTTGTTGACCCAAAGCATGGCTTTTGTATAAAGTATGTTTTTGTGGACGTGATTTCGTCGAGCCTCACACCCCGGAAATGGTCAAAACAGGAAAGATGCGGCAAGGTTATGAGGGGTAGCTCCCTTTTGGGTATGTACATTTCCTTCTGGATAGAGGTGGTATCATGGTATGGAGCCCAGATATTTAACCTATGTGGTTACTACGAATTTATTACTTTGTGGTTGTTGGTTATCGGGATCCCGTGAGAAAGGTCGTTTACGATCGGGGAATGGCGTGCTCGTGTCAGTAGTTACCCAGTTAGGGGTAACCCGGCCTTGTGTTGGCAGAGTTCCGGTTTGGTTCTCGGGGATGTCTTTCCAGAGGCATTCTCATGTGGCAATGGGAAGTTCCTTGGCCTGACCATTTGTTGGAAATCCAAAGAAACAATACGAAACTTGTACGGTTTTAGTTGTAGAACCTGCCATCTAATATGGTAGCTAATAGTAGGCATAATATAATGGTACCTATGCTGGCTAAGATTTATATTCTACTTTCGAAATGAATTTTCTACACTATGCACTAGTAATAATATCAAATGTTCTTTTTAAATGCGTATCAAGCATCTTTGGCTATCATAAGGAGAAATCTTCTCCAAGTCTGCGTTTGCATTGTGTGTGTGGCAGGAGGTCTTATGGTAGTCTCATTTTTAAAAGCATTGCAAATTGAAATAAAAATATTCCTCTATTTTGATTTTTAAGATAAATAAACTGTTTTGAGTTCTCACACCAGTCACATGACTGACTTGGAGTTTATTGTTTTCCTTCCTAAACTCTGGGTGCCCACCAATTTCCACACGGGCAGTCAAGAGTAAGGTTTATCAGGATATTCTGGATATTCTGGAGTTGCTGGAGGCAAGATGGATGGCATGGCGTATTACTAGTTTATATAGTATTTCTTTTTCCGCTGCACTATTTGTTGTTGTTGTACACTCTGATGATATGATGTACTGTAATGTATAAAATGTAATAACTGATAGTTCTTTGTTTAAAGATTATTCATTTATTATTATATGTTGTTCCGCTGCGAATTGTGAGATTCTGATGTTGTTCTGTTGTTTTCTGTTCCGTTCTATGTATTCTATTCTCTTTTTCTTCTATTTTAAAATTTTCTATCTTATGTTTTCTCTTCCCTCTATCTTCTATTTTCTTTCCTCTCTTCTTCTGCCTTTTTCTTTTCCTAAATTTTTCTTAAACCCCTAAGGGTTCGTATTTTCGTTCATCTTGAATTAATCAATAGAGATTAGTGTCTATTCAAGGAGTACGGATTTACGGGTCTTTACATCTTTTGAACTCTTTAAAACTGAAATCCCTTTTTGCTTTAAAAGTTGAGTGTTGAATGCCTTGAAACTTTAAACTTGAATTCTTTTTGTTTTTAAACTTGTATGCAAACTTGATCTTGTTTTGATTTGAAAATGCAGGTTACAGTTTTTAAGATGTTTTTGCTTGCTCCAGATTTACAAACTATATGATGCTTCCAGCTTAAAAGAAAATGCAGGCCAAATCTTTTCAGGTTGAAGATAATGAATGCAGGCTTCCGATTTTTGATTTGCATGTGAACAGGTTATAGAGATTTTGAATTGTATTTTGATATGAGAATGATTATTGATTTTGGAGGAAAATGGTTTTGATTCTCAGATTTTCTTTTGATTTGAGGATTGTTTTAGAGTAACAAATTTTTAGCTGAAAATTTTCTTAATTTAGAATTGAAAATGAGAAAAAGAAAAAGAATGGAAGAAGTATGAGTTTATATAACTAAATTTATGTTTTATTAAAAATCAAACAAAAATAAAAATACAATATGACACTTGTCATGCTCCTTAATTATGTAGCTAACATATGTACTTAGTTTGTTTTATTATCTTACAAATGTAATTTTACATGCAGAAATGAATTTATAAATGGATAAAGCTTTTATTAATTAATTTCCTAATAACTAGATACTTATTCTAATTTATATAAAAAAGAATTCTTTTTTTAAAAAGAAATAGAATAAACAAACTATGTTTATACAAAATCATTTTTGTCATACTGTAAAATCCAAAATATATATTAGGATATATATCATCTCCTTTGAAATCCAAATATAAATTTAGTTAAATTTAAAAAAAAAATCAGTTTGAAAATAATATCCTATTTAAAGTCTAGATTTACATATAACATTATTATTATTTTAAAAATAACTCATTTACCAAATTAAAGTAAATTATAAAAGAGATTTTCACTTTATTAATAAATTACTTATATTATCAACCTATATTTAAAACAAACTATTTTGTTAATTAATTTAAGTCTAAACTTAAGCTAAAATTAATTTAAACAATTTAAACTTAACAGATTAAACCATATAATTATTTTTAAATAACTTTAAAAAGCTTAATATTAAATAAATCAAATTTCCAAATTATCGAAATGTATATTAGAATTTAAAAGCAAGATTTTATTTGTTTATTAAACTTCAAATCAAAACTTATCTATTTACAACACACACACACACACACACACACACACATTATAAATAGAAAGCATTTTATTAGCTTTTAAAAGATAAAATTCACCAATTAAATGTCTATTTAATTAGATTATTAAATCAAGTCATGTTTTATTAATAAAATTTATCAAATCAATTTAATTTTAAATAGATTATTAAATTGACATTGCCCAAAATTCAGGGTCATCACAGGCCTGATAGCTATTATTGTATGAGAATTCAACTAGATGCAAATAATTTTCCATGAACCGCCAAAGTCGAGAATACAAGCGCGCAAAAGGCCTTCTAATATTCAATTAATCCTTTCAGTCTGCCCATCAGACTACGGGTGATAAGCAGTGCTGAAGTTCAATTTGGTTCCCAATGCGGCTTGTAACGCCTCCCAAAATCTACTAGTGAAGATCGGGCCACGATCACTCACTATAATGCTGGGTATACCGTGGAGATGAACAATCTCTCTTATATACAATTCGGCCAAACTTACCGCTGTCCGGGATGATTTCACTGGTATAAAGTGGGTTGTCTTAGTCAAACGGTCTACAATAACCCAAATTACTTCATTTGATTTCACTGATATAAAGTGGGCTGTCTTAGTCATACGGTCTACAATAACCCAAATTGCTTCATTCTCCTTTCGAGTTCGAGGCAACCCTTCTATGAAATCCATAGACACTTGATCTCACTTCCACTTGGTACCTCCAATGGTTGTAGTAAACCTGTCGTTTTCATGTGATCATTTTTAACTTGTTGACAAGTAGCGCAACGACTCACATATATAGATATATCCCCCTTTATTGTTTCCCACCAGAAAGTTCTTTTGATATCTCTATACATATTATTAACTCCTGGATGGATACTGAGTTTAGACTTGTGGCATTCATCCAAAACTTCACGTTTCAGATCAAAGATATCTGGAACACACGTCCTGCCTTTCAATCTTATAATTCCTCTATCATCGACTTCAAAGCTAGAATCTTTACCTTGACATATTCCTCTATCATTGACTTCAAACTTATCTTCCGTCTGCTTTCTTACCATCCTTTTAAGAAGAGTAGGAGTAACAACAAAATGAGCAAGAATAGCATGTTTTCTACTCAAGGCATCAGCAACTACATTGGCCTTTCCAAGCGTATATAGAATGTCTAGGTCATAAGATGTAAGAAATTCCTGCCAACGTTGTTGTCTCAGATTTAAATCCTTCTGGGTGAAGAGATATTTCAGAGATTCACGGTCGGTGAATAATTCAAAATTTTCACCTAAAAGAAGGAAAGTTTATTAAGTATAAACATTTAAGTTAAGTTAAACTTTTAAATTTTTAGATAAGCTGAAAGAGACTTTTACCCTGAAGATAGTGTCGCCAGATTTTCAAAGCGAAAATAACAGCTAAGAGTTCCAGATCGTGGGTTGGGTAGTTTTTCTCATGTGGACATAATTGTCTACTCGCGTAGGCAATTACTTTCCCATTCTGCATTAGCACCTCACCCAAACCATCACCACAAGCGTCAGTATAGACAGGTAAGCCTTGATTCCCGTTGATAATACCGAGAACAGGAGCCGTAGTCAATCTCCTCTTTAACTCCTGGAAAGCTTCATCACATTTCGAAGTCCAATCAAATTTTGCATTCTTCATTGTTAGCTTAGTCAACGGACTAGCTATCTTAGAAAAGTCCTGAACAAATTTCCGGTAATATCCTGCTAAACCCAGAAAACTTTTAACTTCTTTTAGATTTGTGGGTCGCTTCCAATCTAAAATAGCGGAAATCTTGGTAGGATCTACAGAAATTCCCACTTCATTAACAATATGGCCGAGAAATCTGACTTCTTTGACCCAAAAATGACACTAGAAAATTTGGCGAATAGAATGTTCCTTTTCAATATCTCCAAACAATTCTCAAATGCTCAGCATGCTCCTCTTCGGTTTTGGAATAGATTAAAATATCGTCAATAAACACGAGAACAAATTTGTTTAACACTTCTCGAAAAACATAGGTCATTAAGTCTATGAAGTATGCGGGAGCACTGGTTAGTCTGAAAGGCATGACTAACCATTCGTAGAAAGTGTCTGGACACCTGAAGGCAGTCAAGTGAAAACAGTCTTCAACAATTCATAGCTGATGGAATCCTTGAGCAAGATCCATCTTTGAAAAGAATCGAGCGTCGTGCAGTTGATCAAACAGATCATCAATTCTAGGTAGAGGAAATTTGTTTTTGAGCGTTAGTTTATTGAGATCGCCGTAGTCCACACACAATCTCAAAGATCCATCAGACTTAGCGATGAATACCACAATTGAACCCCATTCGAAAACACTAGGACGTATCAATCCTTTCTCTAGCAAATCATGGGTTTGCTTGACTAATTTTATCCTTTCCCTGGGTGCCGTCCTACGACTTGCGTGAACGACAATGCGAGCATTTGGAACTAAGTCAATTCTAAATTCAATTTCTCTGTGTAGGGGTAAGATTTGATTTCTTCGAGCATATCTGGAAATTCCCGGACAATAGGTATGGACTCTAGACTAGGTTCAACATATCCCAAGGTATACATCAGCTTATCCCTCTTAGGACTAGGATCTTCATAAGAGATTTCAATGAAATTCCCAAATTTGGATCTGGTCAAAATTGTTTGATTATTACAATCTAACTTGGCTTCTTACTTCGTTAGCCAATCCATTCCGAGTAAGATTTCAAATTCATCAAAGTCAAGGATGAAAAGGTTGATAGGAAACCTATAACAAGAATATGAGATAGGAACATCTCTACATAGTAGACAAAGATTTGCCTGACCATCAACTGGATTCTTTATGCAAACAGGCTCATCAACAAATTCATGTTTTAGTTTTAATTTACGGTTTGTTGGAAGATAAAGCTATGTGTAGCGCCCGTGTCGAACAACACTTTAACAACTCTATCATAAATGATAAGGTTACCTTCTAAAACTCCTTTTTCTTTATCCGCCTTTGAAGTTGAGGGGTTATCTTATATTGTACACATTTTCTCTACTTGCGCTTGCTTCTTTTTCGGGCAATGTTTAGCTTTATGACCTGGCTTGTGACAGCGAAAACATTGCTTGGTTCTTTGACCTGTCCTCAAAGGTTGATATTCCTTTACTTATTTCTTTGGCTTCTTACAATCGTTTGAATAACGGCCCTTCTCCTGATAATTTTAACAAGTAATATCCCTTGTCGGGTTTTCCTGATAGTTCTTCTTCTCCTTGCCTTGATTTGGTTTCTTCCCTTCAAACTTCCTTTTCTTCAAATTTGAAATACATGCCCTTCCTTTTTCCTCTATAACTTTCTGCATATCTAGGGTAGCATGTCGATAACCCATATCGATCAAGTCCAAAAAGGATTCTTTCACATGATCTGTCATTGTTTCATTGTACTTCTTATTCATCCCTCGTATAAACCTTTCATTCTTCTTCAAAGATGTATTCACCAGCTCTGGACCAAAACGAGATAATTCGTTGAATTTCAAATACTCCTCAAATGATAAACTTACCTGCTTCGAATCCATGAACTCCTGGTACATATGGGAGATACCAGCAGATGACATATAGCGCAGCTGAAACACCTCTTTGAATCGACTCCAAGTGAATTCATCTTCCGGCTCATCGACAGTAATAGTCTCCCACCAAGCTAGAGCTTCCTCTTGGAATTGCCAAGAAGCTACTAGTCGCATTTGATCGTCTTTCAACTTCAGCCCTCTGAAAATTCTTTCACATGATTGGATCCAGGCTTGGGCTTCGACGGTAGATTCCTTTCCAGTGAATGGCTTTCCACCAAGTCTAGAAAAACTTCTATATAGATCAGCCAGATTCGGCTGAGATTGAGTAGGTATAGCTGCTGTTGCAGGGACTTGACCAGTTGTAGTGGTATTTCCCCGTTCCCTACCTTGTCCTCTTCTTCCGCTCATTCTCACTATTTGTAAATAGTAAGAAAACTTGATTTAGGCATACAGACAAGATATCTTAGGGAATATCAACAGTTTAAAGAAATAGACTAAGAAATTTTAGGGTTTCGGCCTTTCGACTTATACTCATTCTAGGGTATACTTCACCCTATCTCTAATGAGCCACCTAATGTGTTATACTCCGTAGCTAAAGTTCTTACTCAACCTTTAGCTCAGATACCACTTGTCACGACCCAAAATCCAGCAATTGAAAATCGACATCAAATACCTCACTTGTATTCGACTGCCGGAGATTCAAACGTTGAACTCCAGTTTGGATGGAGCTTATAATAACATTAGATGAATATAAACAGGGGAAATAAAATGAACTGCCATTGATCACAACTCAAATACAACATCACCATAATATTCGATTACAATAATTTAATCCCATTATCAGAGTGATATACACAAGATGTAATAACAGGATGAAAACACCACAGCGGAACAATAACAGTGTCTTCAAATATTTCCAACATACTTCCACTTTGAGAAGATCTTCCCGAAACTCCAAACACATCAAGAGGTTTCCAAGGCCAACAGCTTCCAAAATCCGATAGCTTCCAAAAGACTCCTAATCCAAGCTAGCTTTAAAACATGGATAACCTACTTCTAGGCTGCCCGTATAGAAACTATGGGGACCCAGAGTTTAGGAAGGGAACAATAAACTCCGGGTCAATCGTGGGACGGGTATGAGTAAACAAAAACAGTTGTTTGTACAAAAACCGTTTATTAAAGAAATCCATTCATGCTTTTGGAAAATGAAACAGCCATAAGACCTCCCGCCACACACACAATGCAATCGCACAATTGGAGGAGATTTCTTCTTATGATAGTCAAATATGCTTGATACGAGAAAAATATTTTGATATTATTATTAGTGCATAGTGTAGAAAACATTTCGAAAGTATAATATTAGTCTTAGTCAGCATACAACTATTACTGTATGCCTACTATAGCTACCATCTAAACAGTGTGACCACCATAAGTAAATGACAGGTTATACAACTAAAACCGTACAACGCTCGTATTGAATGATTGAATTTCCAACAATGGTCAGGCTAAGGAACTTCCCTATCAAATGGAATGCCTTTGGAGGGATGCCCCCAAGAACCAAATCGGATCTCTGCCAACACAAGGCCGGGTTATCTTTGTAGCTAGGTAACACCTACAAGTATGCCATCCCCGGTCGTTACCAACCTTTATCCCAAGATTCACCAACAAATAGCAACAACCGCACAGTTAAATATCTGGGCTCCATACCATGATACCACCTCTTATCCAGAAGAAAATGGACATATGCTAGGGGCACGACGCCTAAAAACCTTGCCACAACATTTCTGTTTCAACCATTATCGGGTTATGCGGTTCGACGAAGTCTCGTCCACAAAGCTAGGCTTTACACAAAAGCCATGCTTTGATCAACAAGTGATCAGCAACACATAGCAGCACTCAGCATGCCACACTACCAGATTAGGAGTATATCACTGATAACCATCAACTACATAACCTCTGAGCTCGTACGTCTCAAAAAAAGGTGTTAAGATAAGAGAATAAATTCTCCGCCACCAACAGAAATGTATTTGAAAGAAATCAACTTTATATCTCAAAGTGTAATGTCAGACATACAACCATACAAGTCCATTTCGGGTTTGAACGGAACTAAAGGCACTTCGAAAGAAGCCCTTGCAATCTGGGCATCCACAATCCCGATCGGAATCCCCATCACATATGGAGATCTCTATACCGGAGCAACTCAGTGCAGAGTCATTCGACAGGTTATTCTATCATTCTCGAAGACACCCGGTCTTCACCACCGTCTTTAAATACTTCTCATTTGGTCGTATCACTATTCGGAATGGGTTATATGACACACAGTCCTCTCCCAGCTAAACCGAATAGTGAGCGCTCAATTTAAAAATACGTGGATATATCATTCACGAAGATTCATCATTAAGGTTTGATGTGGGTTTCGGATAATCAACTGGGATCTGACTCCCTATCGCATAGAAATTTAATTGTCGTTTTACGGGCCAATGGGTTTTCACATTAACACAGGAACAAATCACAAATATCACAGTTCAGCACGAAGCAATTCACATCACATCGTATCACAATCACCAATCAAGGATATCAATCAATACAAAGCATTCAATAATAGTCAACCATCTATAATTAAGATGAATTAATCATGTGATTATAATTAATTAATCACATAATTATTTTCATTAATTATCCTTAATTAATGATTAATTATTCTTAATTTTAAATTAATTATTCCTTAATTAATTAAATCTTGATTATTAATTAATTAAATCCTTAATTATTAATTAATTAAATCCTTATATTAATTAATTAAAACTTAATTACCTTCATTAATTAATTATCCTTAATTAATTACCTTAATTAGTTACTCTTTAATTATAAATTAATTAACTTAAATTAATAATTAGTTACCCTTTAATTAATATTCTTTAATTATTAAGTAATTATAAATCATAATTCTTTAATTATCATTAATAAAATAAATCAACTTAACTTTAAAGTTAACAATTTAAAACACATTTGATTAATTCCTTAATCACTTTGTTAAGTTTTTATTTAAAACAAACTCTTTAAAAAAAATATAAGTTTAAAACATCTTAAACTTAATTAATTTAAAATATTTTTATTTTAAAACCTTCAATTACCTATTTCAACTTAACAACAATCATTAATTTAAAAAGAATAGTTTTAGAAATTAAATAAACTTGGATTGTTAAAGTTTTGAAGACTGGAAATTATAAAAATCAAGATCTCTTCTAGCATCGCCTGAGTCAAAAGCCATCTGCTATGAGCCTTCCCCGAGTGCCTCCCAAAAATTTCGTTTTAAAACTTAAAATTTTGCTTAAGTCCTTATCACCCGGTAAAACACAAAAAAATTCGAGCAAATGCTCGAGCCTGCACCCAATTTTCCCGAAGAATACTTTGAGACACAACCCTTTCTTCCTAAACATGCTTATTGATACACCCCATTAACTTATGCACCTACACCATCAATTGCCAGAGCTCCGGCCTCCAAGACCACCGCCGACCAGTCCCCTTCGATCACCCCAAGCCGTCTGACCACCGAAAAACTCGGTTTTTATTCGAAAACGAGATCGAGTCATCTCGACCAAACTGGCTCAGCAAAACATCATCAGAAAATTGCCTTGCTCTATCACCTAAGGCCACCGGAGGCCACGCAATCCTGGCCCTAACTTCTTCGATAACCTATGAGCCATTTCCCCTACGTCCGGCTTCGTACAATTTGACGTCGACGGTGAAATTGCCATGAAACCCAAACCTACCAAGAACTGGGTTAAACCCCTAAAACATTGCCGCACAGTCGCCATGGCGTATTATAATTTTACTTAGCATTGTTCTTCAACTCCCAAACCCACTAGGAAGCTTCAGCTTCGATCACGAGATCAACCAGATCGCCGAACACTATAATTTTCCTAAAATGTACTTTCTGTTCATCCCCGACTTTCTTACTCTATACACCATTTAAAATCATGATTTTAAATTTAAAAATCTACATTTTCTAAGACATTTTAGGTTATAAAATCAAATCAAATAATTAAAGAAATCAAATTTTTATCATGAGATAAGTTTAGAGCATTTCCTTGTTCTAGAAAACATACACTTGATGTTTGTTTTTAAAAGTATTTTTAAGATTGAGTTTTAATAAATTTGAACACTTTTTTATTTTAACATCTCAATCTAATAATAACTAAAGGCAGGGATTTTGGAGATTTTGACAGGTTTTTGGAAACTTGGAACTAGAAACAGGGATGAATATCCCTGTATATCAACATGTACAGAGGATATATACCCATATACACATTTTTTTTGTACACATTCAAACAAATTTTCAATCTTAATTAAGCAAGAATTCAAACAACAGATAAAATTCCAGAGTTTAAGAACTTTACTCACTTGTTAGCCTGAAAACAGAAAGCAGAGTAAGGCTAGAAGTTATTTTGAATTTGAAATCTGAAAACTTGCTTTTATTTTGATCTAGAATGCTTTGTTTGAAATCTTGTTTGATGATTCTGAGTTGGATCTTAGTTGAGTTGAAATTTGTAAAATTGCTGAGTTGCAATCTTTACTTGTTTGACATTTGAAACCGCTTCTTGATTTACTGGATAGAGATGATCTCTGCTTGCTTAATTTCTGGTTTAAGATAGATTATAGCTTCATATTGAATAGAGTTGAGTTTGACCTTGTAACTATTCTTGATTTGGAAAACAGAAATGCTTGAACTTCCTTTGATGTTGAACTGCATGCTGTTTTTTCTCTCTCTTTAATTCAGGTTTGAAAAGGAATTCAAATTTGTAGCATTGAAAAGATTGTTTTGTGAAGATTAGCTTTTAATTTTCTTTTCTTTCTCTAGTTTGAATTTTACAAGCTTTTGATTTGTTTCAGCTCGTAATTCTTTTGAAATGGAAAAAAATATATGAAGAGTGTGAGATAGATATATTTTATAACCTTAAAATTATTATTACTAAAAATAAAAAAGAGAATAGAAAATTGTGACCTTTTTAATTTTCTCTCTTCATGAATTACACTTGTTAATTCATTTACTAAAATTTAAACACTTGTTAAATTGGGCTTCTTATCAATTAACACTTGTAATTTTCACATAATTACGTGTTTAAATAAAAATCTGTATTACTTTTTCTTATTTGTATAATTACATTCCTTTATTATATTTATACAACTTTTAAAAGAGAATGTTCTAATACCAATTACACATAAATAAAATCATATACATATGTTAATATTTTGAACCCAAATATTTTTCTTAACATATTTATTTAAATACAAATTCAAATTTGGATTACAATGCATTCTATATGTATACAGATACATAAATAAATAAACACAATATTCATTTGATTTAAAAATTTAAAATTAATTCAAATTAACTCTAATTTTTTTATATTAATTATTAAATTTAAATTTGATTTAAAAATAGGATCGTTACATATACCATGGCATTGTTCAAGGCAAAATATTTTACCCTTTCATTGAGTCAGCCATAGTATTCTACTTGCAACATTTCCAACTAAAAGATTCTTAACTTGAATTTATTATTGAGTTATTATATTTAATATCACTTATGAAAGTTTGAGTCTGAACACTCTTTCATAAGGAGATTGTTGTTCCCGTAAGAAATTCTCAAGTATCTCATAAATACATGAGAACATCTCAAACAATCAATTAGTGATATCAATTTGGATTTGATATTTATTCATGTATAAAATACATAAACAAATCACGCTATCGTAGACAACATAACATGTTATTATAATTCACATTGCCAATGCAGAAGGAATCCATCTTGCATGTTTCATATTAAACATTTTAATAAGGTATCCTTGCATATAGTTTGGGACACTCCTAACATCTTTTATACTTACTATAAAAGACATCATTTACAAATCCAACATCAAGTATTAAAACCACTAAAGCTGATTTTAACATAAGCACATCCTTAATAATCAGCAGTGTGTTGTTTACTTAAGGGTTAAAAATATCTATGTACCTTTTAACCTTCTATCTTCTAAACATTCGCTTCCTCTATATTTATTTGAAAATCAAAATATTTGATATTTCTATCAAAACTCTTGTTCAATTTTGATGCTTTTTTGAAAGATACTTTTGTATCCATTTTTGGATCATATTCGAAAATTCAAAAACTTAATATCGTTCTCATTGACTTCGAGATACTTTTGTTGTTATGTGCTAGTAGTCTATTCTAAATCAATATTTTGAATTTTCCATTTCACATACGTACAAAACACAAGACATACTAAGAAATAATTTTGTGAGTAAATTTGAACTAACTTAAGCACAAAAAACAGTGAATCTGTTACGTTAATTTCAACAAGTGAAATTCACGGTATTATTCTTATCAATGTGGCTTGCTATATTCCAACTGTATTTTTCTATCTCTTAAAGGCACATTTACGATCCGGATCATAACCCTTTGGATACAACTGTCAAAATCATATTTAGATAATGTACTTGGAATTATTTTGGGTCTGCGGCCATACCATAATATAGAATCAATATTCTTAATGTTTACATTAAACAACCAAAGATTATTTATTCTTGACAATGATAAGAAACTCACAGTTCTCCTTAACGTACAAGAATCCTCATTAGACATTCTAATGTATTGTGTTCATTTTGGTTCAATCAATTTCATTTCTTTCCTTGTAACTAGTTTTATCCTTCATATTCCAATTCATTTTATACCAATAATTTCTTAAAGAAATTCTTTCATTATGAAGTTGGTATTTCTTGAAATAATTTTTTTTTCTCATGTGCAACAGAACAGGCATTCATAAATATTTTACGAATTACCTTATAAAATCGATTTGGCATTAGTTACTAATATGTTCACAACATAAATTAGTCATCTAATGACTATCATTCCTAAAATTCTCTTGGAATGATTCATACAAGATCCCTTACGTACAATTATTACATGTAGTCTTTCAACTCGCACAACCTACAACTCATTGGCTTAGGAAATGCAAGTGTTCCTCATAAACCTTTATCTTGTATAATTTATTAATCTATTCTTCAGATAACATTAATTTTAACCTTTTGTACTACTCTTGAGTGCATGCCTTATAGAAAGAATTTAACTGAACTTCACTCATCGTTAATCATGCTTTGTCCAATAATGTTCGATTAATCATTATCTACATAACATTATGCATTACAAGGAGGAATAATCTTTGAGACTGACTCTTTGTTCACATGAGGTACATATCATGCTCTTTCCAATACACTCTCCTATCTGATCAAATCAAATAATTTATGTTGCATGTTAAATTATTTACTTCTGTACTATATACTATAGGCTTATTATATACTTATACATACGTATCAATTACTTATGTCCATGTCTGTAATAAATCATCGGTGAATGTCACAAGGTACATGAAACCCTTTTAGTATTAATAGACTTATAGTTGAATACATTCATGTGTATTTATCTGAAGAGTGCATCAATTTTTATGACGATCCCATTGAATGGGTTCTTTACCCTTATTTGTCTGAGATATAATTAAAGAGTATCATATGGTTCATAACCACGTAATAAAAATTATTTATCAAAACTATGGCTTAGTCTATAATTCAAAAATAATTGTAAATAATTTTAGATGCTTTAGTATTTTCTAATGCAATATGAAAACAAACACACATTATATTTTTATTTCTTAATGAATATTCATAATATTCAATTGAAATATAACTATGTCTATTTTTCAATCGATGTAGAAAAATTGTCATTATTCCAAATGTAATGTTCGCTATGTTTACAAAAATAATTTTGTAACTTGGTGTAATCAACAAGTGCTATTGGCATGCTACCACTATTTCCACCATTACTATAATAGCGTACTGAGTTCGGAGGTCCATCATTCACTTTATATAGATTATTTATTTCATATACTACAACTAATTTACAATGGAGAGTTCTTTTATTAAATATCTTGAACTCAAAGATGAAACTCTACATTTTAGAGTAGAAATTTTGTTTCTTATTCATGTGTTAAGTATTAATAATTATTATTAAAATTCTCAATAATGTTTCTTTATGAAGCAGAAGTGACCATTCACTCTTTTTATCCCAACTATATGCTAAATCATATCTACTCTTATACATTCATTATTCTTTCTAATTGGTCGGAGCATTCAAAAGAAATCCCTTACTACAATATCATAATAAACTCTGTATAAAAGTGCATTTGATTATCCTCAATGTATAAGGACATCAAAACTGATGCACCTTACATAAAATGATCAAATTGTAGTTTTGGTCTTGTTTAACATTTAACACAGTACAATCTTTATTATAATTAATAAAATTGAATACTCAATTTTATAGTGTGATTTATTTGTTTGCTTTGAATAAACTAATTTCATCGAAGTATCATACATTACAAGCTATGACCATTCACCATATGACACTTATATGTGATAGTTTATGGATCAAATATTTATAGTCTCGTATTGCTTTTAATTTCGAAACCCATAGAATGAAATACATAGTATCGACCAAATAAACACGTAAGGGATCAAATTACAATGTCTAAAGTACTTATAAAATTAGGCACTTGCATGGGTGTAGAAAACAATAACATGCAAGAAGTATTTAATAGTAAGTATACATTATAAATCTATTTTTCAATCTTCAATTGAGTCCATCTACGTATCTTAAATGATATATGTTTTATCAGTCGTATTAGATGCACAAATTTATCAATATAGATTATGATAACACTATATAGTATATATTATTATAATATTAGAAATGTTAAATGTTATCATTTCTTTTTTCTAAAAAGGCTCCCACTAGTCTTTTATGTTTCATCAAACCCTAAGCAAAACATAGAAGTCGACTTCATTAGTGGGTTATATGACTCGTATGTCTTGGGATTCTGATCTTAAGGAAAGCTCAACAAATCATAAGCCTACATACAGTAGATAGCTCCTTATCAGTTGTATCACATACAAATCCGAACCCATGGGTCCTTGTCTTGATCCTGCCTTTACAATGAGGAAATTTCAATAGGTAACGTAAGATTATTCACCCAAACCTATCATTTTGCAATAGCCTAAGTATGATGCACATACCTAGAGGAAAGCTCGAAAAATATATGTAGTTATCTTACCTCATCTATCCAATATATATTAATAATATTACACATAAAATCCCTAGCTTAAGGAAAGCTCAATAACTAAAGAGTATGCAAGTAATATATTAATATATAAAAGGTAGAGGACACCTTTAAATTAAAGATTCATAATCTTTATATATTATATCGAGTGATGTCGACTTATGGAATAATGTATTATCTATGAAATACCCTAGTGATTCAAGTGTCTCAAGCATTAGAAATCACGGTATACGTATATTTACATATGTTCCTTAAGTCTATTTAGGGTTTCTTAATGTTCCTCCTTTAATTTATACAGCCATATTACATAAATTTTATTATTATATAAGTTTTGTATTTCGTAATAGTCTTAAATATAATATTAAATTAATTAAATCTTATGTAATTAATTAATATTTTAATTAATTCTACAGTATCTTAATCTAACATTTATATTAAATATTTAACATATATTATAACCTTTATACCATAACATATATATATATATATCATATATGTGTGTGTATTATTTACCTAATTAATCTTTTAATTAAACATATTTAATTAAATTAATATTAATTTTGAAATTTATTTAAATACGTACATGTATATTTATGTTAATTCATCATTTTAAAAAAACATAACATATACATAAAATATAATGCACTTATATATTTATTAATTAATTAACTTATTTAATTAATACATTTTATAAGCCTCATTTATAAAATTTATAAATTTCAAAATTGATTTATATTAATTTTCAAACACATTGAATTTTTTTATTATATTATAACATTTATATATATATATATATAAATTATATTTTAAATTTACCTATTAAATTTAAAATCATATATTTTTATTTCTCGAACAATTTTGAAAACTAGACAAATGCCTAATTCAAATTAGGCATTTTCTATTAGGAATAACCTTTGAGCTCGTATATTTATTTGGGTCGGGCCGTAGCCAAGTAGGGTAGAGTACTTAACTACCCAAACCAAATCCTTCAACTTATATGCCCTACTATATGGACGGTGACCTTAATTAGTTAACCATGATATGACTTATTTAGACTGCATATGATATTGGGCTCTACTAATGTTGAAACTAAGCTGGCCCGTAATGGAAGAAATGAGTGAATTTCAAAAAAATTAACCATTTTGGATCTTTATTGTGCATATATTAATTTATTTAGAGCATTTCTAAATTTATTTTAACTAAATCATTATTTTATTTAAATTTATAATGAAATTTTAAATTACATAATTAATATTATATTATGTATATATGTGTATCATATATACATATACATATGTGTGCATGTGTAATGTAATAGTCCATGCAAGGTATAACATGCTCAGTTATAAGTGCTGAGATTTACCCTACAACGGACATATTAGCTCAATTAATATACAAATATATTATCCAAATGTATGTTTATATATTTTATTTCATGTACACAAAATATTGCAAATGTGTATGTGTTTGTATATATAAATGTATATATAGTGTATTGAAATTATTTTATTGATATAAATACGAAACATATAAAAAAAAATATGTATGTATATGTATATAAATATATATTAAAATAATAAAATTTATTTATCTTTTAATTGGAAATTCGAAATCAAAATCTAAAATAATAATTCTTTTTTACATTTAATATATATATACATATATTAATATCTTATAAAATTAATTATATATACATACTGAAATAAAATATACGCATAAACTTATATGCACACACATACCCCTGCCTATTATACAGCTCACAGTAATGATTTTTTTTAATCTTTCAATTTTTAAATAAATCAATAGATATTTCCTTAAAGAAAAATTAATGAAAATTATATTTTATAAGACATTTCGAAATTTAAACATTCTAGCAAAATCTTAGAGATATTTGGAAATTTAAATACACACACACACACATATATATTATTTAAATAAATTTCTAAAAACAATTATTGATTTCAGCTATTAATTAATTTGTTTAAATTATAGAAAAATTATTTTTACCGTTGAAAATAACATTAGATGTTAATTTAATTTTATAAAGTTTAAAAAATATTATATAACATAAACATGTATTAATATTTTTTTTATTGAATTAAATGATTTAAATAATAAATATATATAATTATTTTAATTCTTTCGAAAATGTTTTATGTATAGTATAAATTATTTAAAATTTTAAAACCAAAATTTATGCAATATATAGTATAAATTATATAAAGCTTATATAAATAAAACGATGAATATTGAATAAATTTTAGATCAAAAAATTATTTTTTTGCTGTAAGCAATATATATACATGATAATGACAAAATAATTTTTTTAATTTCAAATATGTAAATAGACAACCAATTTAATTGTGACAATACATTGACATAATAGAATCGTTACCTAACTGAAAAAATGTTATACATGATATAAACATTACCTACACATTAATAGATCAGAAAATTTACCTTACCACTAATGCCTATAAGTACACCTTGAAACGATGAGATCTGCTCCTTGAACATATTTCCGATCCAGTAGAGTGTTGGTCCCTGAACCGATGACCAACAACCATCGATATAATTGTTTTTTACTTTGATTTGACTTTGGAAATGGAGAGGTTGGAGCTCTAGAGTTTGGCTAGACATGGGAACTAGATTAAGGATTCAAAAGGTACTTAAAATGGTTTAAGTTGATATGCTTATATAAGAGAGAGTTTAGAACAAATTAAGATATAGATCCACTTTTATCTCTTACTACTTTTCTTTTGTCTTAACCATCCAAATCAAACCTTTCTAACCCAAACATAACCGAGCCTTTCATTCTCCATTATAGTCGAACTAATAGGCCTCATATGGGCTTAAAACCAATTAAAAGCCCAAACTAAATACTTTGCATTTAAATCCAATTTAAATGCATATCAATATTGTGTATCGATTAATATATTTATAATCGTTATAAATACAGTTACTAATATTTTTTCATCAAATCAAAAAAAAATTATATTTAATATTTCATAAATATTAATTAATCTAATTAATTTATAACAATTACAAATTAATTAAATCATTTAGTCAATGGAGTATTCATCTTTTGGTTGCGTGACACGTAAGGTGTAAATTTGATCGACGATTAATATCGAACTATTAAATCACTAATGCACACATGCACTTAGTAGGTGGTGTGACATTTTGGCCAAATTTATCGCTTACTTGGTTACAGTAAAATCCAATTTTACTTTATTAATCGTTACCCGATTATAACTATTATTTACACCAATTCTATTCATCAAAAGTATATCACTTTGGACTTATGGAATTTGGTAATGGTGAAAATTCAAATATCTTCCATATTCAACTCTAAGTCCAAACATAAAGTCCTTGATCCAATAATAAAATTATTATTAATCGAAATGCTCTGGTCAAAGACTTTGATTTGACTTTAGTTAACCATGATACTAACCTCATATAACTAAGGAGACAAATCCTCTCTTGAATAATGTTTCACTTTCAATGCTTCCACTCGACTCAACTGCAGTGATTTGATGGATGCTTTGCCATGATTTAATTGCAATAAAAGCGAAGCTGCCACATCGATATTTCTATTTGACCTTAGTTATATTAACCAACAATTAACTATTGAATGAGTCATTCCATAGTTTCCCAATAACTATCAGTATGTAACCCCTTGGTGCACCTTGCAGCTGTAATAGATCGATTTTTCGACGCCCGAAAATCGACATCAATACGTCCACTATATCAAATGCCTAATAATCGAATGCCGAAAAAACAAAACATTAGGGTTAAAGAAGAAGGAGGTAGAAGAAGAAATAGAAAACAACATCAGAATCTCACAAACGCAGCGGAGCAATATATAATAGATGAATGACATATCTTTATACAAAGGAAAACTGTACTTTTTTTATATATAAGTCATCAGAGTATAGCATTAACAAAATACAACACTGGAATAGTTATGATAACTTCTCCATATAGAAACTGAATGCAACATACTATACACAACGGATAATACATCAAATACGCATGATACGTCTCGCCATCTAGCTCGTCTCCTGAGCTCCATAGCAGTCCATCCAGTATCTGTACTCTATAATACTCGGTCTGACCCGAGCATTATAGTTAAATAACAACTGAGTCAGTCTGGAAACCCAGCGTGAGAAAAAACACTCAATAGGATTATTAAAGATTTCGAAACTCCTTTGAAATCAAAGGTATCTCGTAAGACCATGCCACAAATAAACATGCCGAGTTTTTACCTTACGATAACCAAAATATTTCTTATAAAATCCTCTGATATTATAGTAGTGTCTATATACAAATACTAATTCAAATAGCCGAAATTGTTGCATTATCAAATTCCAGCAGTACTAGGTTCTACAAAAAAACCCGTAAAGGAACGTAGGGAGAATGGATTTCACCAATGGCACGGCTAGTGGGGTACCGCCCGTCACAGTATGTGGTCTAGATCACCGTACCGAGGATCCACCCTGACCCTCTGCATCATAAGACCTGAGCTACCCCTTACTGGATAGTTTGAATAAGTTCACCCTGCGGTTAGGATCAGAAACCGCCCATACAGCCGAAATAAAGGGACATCTAGATAGGGGTGACCTTACCCTAATTGGGTTGCTAGCCACTTAGACTTGTGTGCACCTCCTCTGTTTTAGCCATTCCCGGTTGATGAGGCTCAAGGCTATGCGTTACCTTTTTAGCACAATTCACTTAGAATACTCACCGTCCTCCTGACAATGTTCTGATAGTATTCATCCATATAAGTCCGTTCCGGGTTCGAATGGAACCGAAGGCACTACTTCTACTACATCCATTTTGGAATCACCCTCAGGATTAGTAGCGACTAGCCCTTGCACTTCACTGCTCAATTCTTCGACTCCAAGCTCTTGTCTTCCTCACGAAAACATTCAAATCGAATCGAAGTGGTTTTTGGGAAAATAAATCCCGATCCCGGTCTCTTCGAAACAATCGGCGCATTGGCCAATAACGATAGTAGGTTATTTAACTATCAAATAACATTCGCAAACAACTATCAGCATTAATAATTTCCCAAATTATTTAATTTAAAATATCTTCGCATGATATTTCTTTACACTTCAACCCTTTTGAAAAATAGTTTTCAAATCACTTTTCTCTTGCAAGATAACTTCCACCCAATTTGTTTTGTTTCCACTGAAAATCACCAAGCCTTAATACTTTAGATTTTAAAATAATTTAAATCACTTTATCCAAAATATATACTTTAAAATACTTAAAAAAACTATTAAACAATTTATTTAAAATACTAGCTATGAAATTTATAATAATTTCTTAAGTAAAACTTAAGCCAAAACAAATTTTAAAATAAAAGTTATTTTATAAGGTATAAATATTAAATAATTAACCTTTATATCATAATACAAGTTAAACCTTTAAAATAATTACTACCATAAAAAATTTAAATAAATATTTACTTAAAAATTCTAAAAAAACTTAAAATAATAAAATTTCTCTAAAACATTCTTTTAAAAACCACTTTAAAACCTCTAACTTATTCTTGAAAATCTTACTTTAAAAATATACTTGGCCTTTCAGGAAATACATTTCCCTTTCCACACCTTTAAAAATAAAATCACTATTTGTTTAAAAAAAAACCCATTCCTTTCTAAATTCCCATTCTGAATTTATATTTTCAAATTATTCTCTGATAAATATTTTACTTTATAAACCTAGTTTATAAATTCCATAGTTTCATCTCCTTTTAAAAACACAGTTTCAAACATGTAATCAATTTCCATGTCGATATCCAAATTTACTCCATTTTAAAGATAAATTCCTTTACTAACTCAATTTATTACAAACACATTAATTCAAGATTTAATTTCTTCATTATGATTAAAATCCTATTTAAACTGAATTACAAATTTCATACTTTTCCAAATTTTCTTCTTTATCTTTCCCAAATTTAAACCTTAAATTTGAAAAATAAATTCTTTGTTCCTTTAAATAATATCACTTAAGTTTAAAATTTCATTTATTCCTAATTATTCAAAATCTCTTTTTTCTATACTCGAAATTTAAAATTCAACTTTTATCCTTTTTCCATTTATTTATCCAAACCTCTATAATTATTTACTTAAGAATTCTCCCTTTTATTTTCCTTCAAAAATCCAATCTATATATTTTTGATAACTCAGTATACCCAAATACATGCAATCAAACCATAACATCCAATATTTTCAATTACCAATATAATTTATCACAGATTATCATATAAACCATATCACTAAATATTAAACAATCTAAATAATTTTGAGGAATCCAGTTGGGTCCCTCCAACCTGTTTTCCTACATCCACTGATGTTAGCACAATATAAAAAAACCAATCCCACTACGAGGTGGGATAACGCGGTCAATGGGGTCATCCGCTATCATGCGGGTCACATAGGGTCTCATCTGCCATATAATACGGGAAATCAATCAATCCAATGTATATATATATATATAACATCACATCCAGACCATTCAAAAAATCAATTAATAATTTAAATTTAACTAGTTAAATTTAAAAAGGGTAATCCGAATGAGTGAGATTAACTCACCTTTGATTTTACAGTTTGCAAATCCAATTCCATTTCTGTAACAACCCGATATTTTTCAGCCATTCGCATCTGCACATGTCGGACTTGAATTGCTCAAAATACCGCGTTGTAAATAAATTTGGAGCAAATGAAATACAATCATAGAATCACAAACATAGAACAAACAGAATACCTCGCAGCGGAATATAAAATACATAGTAGTTCATGAAGCTACTACGGCAGAGTCTCAAACCAAATACATAATACAGTCTGAAAACAACATAATAGAAATCCGAAATACATAGAAATTCACTATTACATGAGATAAACTAGAATAGCTGAAACAGAAAGTAGATATAAATGTAGATAAGCAGAAACTCCAGCAAAGACCAGCTCCAGAAAGAGAATCCAAAGCTGTGAATACTCAGGCTGACCCAAGCGTAAAGTAAAACACAAAACACTCGAGTCAGGACAATATATACTTATATAATGTAAACCAACTCAAGTGAACTGTAGTAGAAATGCACAATCACTTAAAGGATGCTTGGGATCACCCATCCTTTAAGAATCAGTTAAACTATAAATTAATTACATCCCGTGGTTAAAATTTCAAAATGGTATTTTATACTTCAAAATAAAATATCATTTCAAAATTCAATATCATTCAAAATCCATTTCATAATATCAAAATATAATATCTTCCAAACCACATTCATTTTTATTTAATTTAAATACCATTACAAAACACATTTCAAAATAGTTTATATTTTGAAACAAATTACTTCATTTTAAATCATAAAATAAAGTTATTATATTTAATAATTAAATTATTAAATTTACAAAATTTTAGTCTTTCAAAATTCATTTATCCACTTAATTTATTAAAATGGATGAAAATTCAACTTTCGCAGCAATTAGAAATTGCTACGGAAAGTTACATTCAAAACAGTTCAATTTAATAAAAGATAGCATTTAAAAAGGTTGTAATAGGGTTACATTAGTTTCAAATAAAACTTAGTTAAATTCAATAATTATAGCATTTACAAAAATGCTATAATAACCTTTAACTAAACTTAGCCATTTGGTTCATTATTATCAACTACAGCATTTACAAATGCTGTATTATCATTTACATTAGAATTAATAGCATTTCAGAAATGCAGTTAATTAACTTCAAGTATTCAATATAATTTCACAAACAATTATATTTTTATTTAAATCATTTTTAGCTTATAAAATCATATAATTTCACTTTAAAAACAGTCATTCAAATACCCTTATATTCATGATTTTATAAAGTTAAATCTCCATTCAAAAATCAAAATTTAATAATAATTCACTTATTAAATTCCAACATTAAATTCTAAATTCATTATATTAAATTTAACTTAACATTTAAGTTTAAAATTTTCAAATATAACTTAATTTCATTTTTATTTACTTAACTTAACATTCACTTTTAAGCCAAACTCACAAATTTCCAATTTTAGTTATATTTCCAAATTTCAACCTAAATATTCATTCATTTCACATTTTTAACTTTATTCAAAAATCATTGATAAATTATAAATCCATTTTAAATTCATTTAATTCAAAATATCATAAATTTATCATATTTTCATATTTAATTTAAATTCCATTTATCACCAAATTATAATTTCCAAAATAACTTACATTTCAGATTTCCTAACTTTACCATTTATTTATTTCACTTGTAAATTTTCAGAAAATCAATGATGCTATACAAAAATCATTTTTAATCAAATTTAAATCAAAATATTATAATATTTACATTTCTAAAATAATTTAGAAATTTTAGAAAAACATATTTTAACAACGGGTCTGTATTTCATTTTCTAGCCTAGGTAAAGTGATACGGGTAATATATCATTTCAACCCGTAATTTACAAAGAAAACCCGGGTTTGATCATTTCAAACCCGCAATCCCAAGTAAAAGAAAATAATTGAAAATCATTCAGGCCTATCATTTCAGCCCATAACGATTTTCTCCTATTCTAAAGTCCGTTCGGGTATGTATCATTTCAACCCATAGTGATTCTAGTCTACAGGGAACTTGCAGTGTGATAAATTGATGAAAATAACAGAATAGCATGAAATAACAGTAACATATGGTATAACAAGTGTAAATATAGGTGTGAACATCATATGAATGTAATATAGCAGTTATAACAGGATGATATGCATTTATAGATTCAGGTGATGTCAGTTTATCACTATATAAGTACATATTAGTCTGGTGAGATTTACTCACTGTTTTGAGCTGATGACACAACGAAGAATTGCACAATGGGATCTACACAAGCACAAAAGCACGATACAGATACGAAATGGAGGAGCCAAGGATTAATTCCCTTGAATACAAATCAAACAAACAATATAATAATTATAAGGTTTCAGACCAAAAATACGATAAACGATGCTAGAAATTAAGGAACAACAATTAATCAAACACTTGCACTTTCTTCCACCATCACTATGCTCATCCTATAGGGTGATAAGGTACTGCCATGGGGTGTATTTGGTCAGGTATGGGTCATATATGGTCGGCCTAGCAAGGGTAGTGAAGGTATGGAAGTTGCTACGTATGAAAATACAAGTACAAGGCAAACAAGTGGATTTTTGTGCAATCATGGCTCAACCAAAGGACCATTGGGCTCGGCCCCTACAAGGTGAAGGTCGGGTGGGGTCTGGAGTGTCGGTCAAAGGTGGTGGAGGGACTGGTGGTGGCGGCCAAGGAGGTGGTTTAGGTGAAAAATGAAGGGTATGGGCATAAATGGTTGGGCTAGGCTGAACAAGTGGAGTGTTTGCATAAACTTTGGTGGATCTAGTCATAGATGACCACGGCATGGCTTGGTCAGTGGGCTGGAGGAGATGGTGACCTGATGTGGTGATGGTGGAGGCGGCTATGGTAGTGGAGGAGCAAAGCCGAACCTATGATGAAGAAGAACAAGTGTAAAAACCATGAATTCAAGCATAAACAAATGGAAAAAGGAAATAAAGTTTACCAAACTTTCTTCAAAAGCTGTGGCCGAAATTTTTTGAGGAAATGAGAGAAAAAATGAAGTAGTGAATGAGAAATGAGGGTGGAAGCTGAAAGAATGAAGAGATATGGCCATTTGAGTGAAAAGAAACGTTAAAATGTGAAAAGGTGGGAAAATCAAAAGGCATAGGAAACAAAAGGTCACAAACCCTTTCAATTTACCTTTTATTATTTATATAAATTTATGTAGCTGAAATAATAATAATATCAGATAATATTTCGAAATGTTCAACCAATATACAAATATATATAATATTTATCAATTATGTAAAGTAAAATTAAGGAAAATAGTTAAAACAGTGAACTAGACTAGCAAAATTTGAAGTTAGATGAAATAATTTTTAGAAAATTCATATAAGCTTGTAAAGTATTTTTAAACATAAATAATAACATAAAATACAAATATATTCACAAAATAAATATTTAAAATTTAATTTAAATATAAAATTATAATGCAGAAAATAGCAGAAAATGGGAAAACAGCCCTTAAAAATAGGAAATCAACACAGTAATTTTTAGAAAAATTCTATTATTATTTTAAAAATATTTAGAGATGAATTTTCACAAATAAAACAAATTTAAAATAAAATAAAGAAATTTAAAAATGAAGAAAATGGCAGAAAATTAGAAAACAGCCTTTAAAAATAGGAAATAAATACGGTAAATTTTGGAAAAATTATATTATCATTTTAAAAATGTTTAGAAATGATATCACACAAATAAATAAAAAAAATTTAACATAATTTCAAAATGAAATAAAGTCAAATTTAAATATATAGTCAAAATCTAGGGTTGTTACACTCTCCCCCACTCAAATCTTTTCGTCCTCGAAAAGGAAGGAAGCAGAGAAACAACAAGAAAGAGCAATAGGTTGGAATGCATCCCCGAAAGAAGGTAGGGAAAAAAAGATTGCTAGGAGGTAAAGCAGGTTGAAAGACAAGGATGAACCATTATTTGAACCATTATACCTTTCAATTTTTTCTTTTTTTATGATGAATAGTCATTTGATTCAAATCTGATGGTTCAAAGTAAACAATATTTAAAACATTTTAAAATTTTAGAAGTGAAAATAACTGATGAAAATATTCTTTATATAGTACTTTATCAAAATACTTTTATAACTCGATGTCTTAACAAGTTTACTTTCGTTCCTGCAGACTCTGGCTATGCGTTGATCAGGCGCAAAGCTAGAATTCTCCAAGTACTTAGTAGACTTGTTTCAACACCCAGTGAAAATAATGAAAACACTTTTAAAAACAGATATGGAAAGTGCAATCCAAATAAATCAACCAAACCGAAACAGTTGTCTAACCATGGATCACAGATACACAATGGTTACGCCTGGATCCCCCAAGAAACAATCCGTATCTGTAAGCTTTCTCAGCCCTGCGAGTTACGCCATGATGACGAGTAGAATGCAAGATACGCAATGGTTACGCCTGGATCCCCCAGGAAACAATCCGTACCCCTAGGCAAGACTCAGCCAGGCACTTGCGCTACTCTTCGCGACCTACACAGATTGCAGGATACACAATGGTTACGCCTGGATCCCCCAGGAAACAATCCGTACCCCTAGGCAAGACTCAGCCAGGCAGTTGCGCTATGTAGTCGCGATCATAAGACCACGGGGATCGCCGTGGAATTCGATGGACACTCGAGTATCATATCCGGAAAACCCAAATCAAAGAGAGAGAATAATATCGATAGAATGAATCCATAGTGTGGCCACAAAGCGGATATCAAGCAGAAGGCACTTTCCATATCTTTACTTCGAAAATATGTATCATATAGTACCTTTCAAAATCACTTTCAAATATCATACTTATATAAAGTCCATTATATGTAAGATTTCATTTCAAATCAAATACCTTCCAAAATAATAGTATATCAAATCACACTTATATAAATTTCGATTATATAAGATTTCATTTTTCAAAATTGAGTACCTTTTCAAATCAACAGTTCTCAAATTAATGGTTTACTTATACAAATCATTTTTATATAAGTTTGATAGCTCCCAAATCAAGTATTAAATAAAACAGGTTCTAAATTTTAAACCATTTCGATATCAAATAAATTTTAAAATCATATATGATGTCACCAAATCATTTCTTTCAAGTTATACATATTCAGTTTCAAAATTTCTTAAAACAATAGGTTTAGAAAATAATCCAAATTTCCAAATCAACAAAATTTAGGTCAAATAAATCCATTTCCATTTCAAACATGTATTCACTTCAAAAGTCATAATACTTTCAAAGTTATGAATCTTTTGAAACTAAAATACTTGAAATCATTACACTTTGAAAATCATAACATTTAGAAATCATGCATTTGAAATCATAAAACATGCCCTTAATTCTTTACATTTCTATTTTTTTTCAATTAAACCAAAATCTAAAATTTCCAATTTTAATTCAATTCAAACCATCAGTTTCAATCTAGTTTTCCAACAAAACCATTTCAAATATTATCGATTTCAAATATAGATTTGATTTACAAAATAAACTATTAAATCTTAAATATGTTTCAAGGCTTAAATATACCATATTTCAAAACTAAATTTCATAATTTCATATATCTCAAATTTTACTTCATTATTACTTACATATGTCATTATTTCGCAACATTACATTCGATCGCTCGCTTGATCACACAAGTTCGCTTTCGAACTAGTATTGTCCATTCGACTTCCCTAATGCGGACTTCGATATGGTTTCTTGACTAGAAGCCATCAGTCTCCTTGCATAGCCATATACTATGATAGAGAATTCTAGAATCAAGCCCAAAATCCATATCAAATGTTCGCCATCAAGAATCAAATGAAAAATCCTAACACAAAATGGTGTAATTCACCTCGAGCTTGTGTACTCAAACTTGGATCAAATTAATTATGCGAATAAAACAACGTACGTACAACTTATGTATCTATTCCAACTTGTTAAATAAATAGTTTTATAAAGATGTTACTAAGTTAAAACATTTAAAACCAAAATTTTCTCAAATATTTGAAGACTAATTTTTATCCAAAATATTTGAAAACTAAATTTCATATTAGTATAATTCAAAATAGTCTTATTTATTTACTTAACAAAACAGTTTCAACTTATAAAAAACCATATTGTTTCATACTTGAAACATACAAACTGAACTTATATTCTTTATCAAATACCTTATACCTTTCAAAAAAAAATTTAGCTTTGAAAAAATTAACCTTGATTTGGAAGTGCTTGAATCTTAAAATAGTCGAAGAAGTCATATTTTCAATCCAAGAGTTGAAAATCAACACTAAATCAGTAAATCAATTTCAAAAGTTAGGTTTCAAAATCTGAAACTCGAGAACTGAACACGGGCTTACTTTAAATCTTTTCAAATATATATATATATATATATATATATATATACACGGATCTATCTTTCGAATATCAAACCATACTTCGAAATCTGAAATCAAAATTGGTTTCACAAAATCACTCGCAGAGCAAAGCTACTAGAGTGGCCTCTCTCTCACTCAGAAACTTGAAAATCAATGTCGATGATGCATGCATTCATCACCGAAATTATTTTCCAGCGACATAAGTGAGTTCTGGACTTCAATTAACTTTGAAAAACTTCTTTGAAATTCCTTCGAAATCATTGAAATTCATTCGAATACATTTGAAACATTTCTTATTTGAAAAATATATATATATCTTTAAATCATATCACTATATATATTTTCCAAAATCTTAAAACCGATTTCAAAATACCTAAATTCGATTCCTCAAAATTCAAATTCAAAACCCTTCAGTTATAAAGCATTTTTGTATAAATCAAGTTCTTATAAAATTTTCAAAATTTCAAATTCTTTCAAAATTTTAAATTTTCATTTTTGAAAGGTATATAATCCTTATCGAAAACATTTCACTTTTATATACAAAATATGGTCATCCTTAATAATTTCGATGTATGCACAATTTCAAAATACAACCAAACACAAATTTCCAAAGGATGATTCAAGGAAGGATTTCAAACAAACAAAGATTCAAAATTAGAGGAACTCTAATCAAATAGAATTCTAGTTCGAAGATAAATTCAAACGAAGATGAGATAATTTAATTACCTAATAGAGGATAGATAAGCCTATATAAATCGCGGGCGAACTTAACCGGTCAACCGAGACTTTAGGAATATAATCAATACGGAAATCTAAGGCAAATCGACCTTCGATTGCCAGAGATAGAATCCGGGTAGTGCAGGAGATATATAGCATCGACATCCGAGGATACAAAAATCTTCAGTGAATCAATGCCAATTGTAAAGGAGTTTCACCCCTTTACAAATCATTCAAAGATTTACGGAATCATCGCTCTTTAGAGAGGTCATTCCAAAGTAGAGTTACGAATGCTCCAAAATTAAAAGGAAAAATGGGGAAAACAAGACTGGATTCCAGAACAAGTGGGAGTGTTCCAAAGTTCAAGGAATCCTAGTCGATAAGAATCTTAACCAAAAGATTTCTAACAAGGTGGATAACGAAGATATGAAGTTTAGAAAATCGTCTTGATTTCGAAATAAGAAAATTTTTATACCAAAATAATCTTTGAATTTTTTTTTAAAAATCATTTTATACTTCGAATATACGTTCTCTCACAAAGAAAGGATTCTGAGATTGATTTCACTCATTCTAGGGTATTTCTACCATATCTCTAATGAGTTTTTGCTCCGCAGGCTAAGGTTTGCCTAAAACCTAAGCTTTGATACCAACTGTAACAACCCGATATTTTTCAGCCATTCGCATCTGCACATGTCGGACTTGAATTGCTCAAAATACCGCGTTGTAAATAAATTTGGAGCAAATGAAATACAATCACAGAATCACAAACATAGAACAAACAGAATACCTCGCAGCGGAATATAAAATACATAGTAGTTCATGAAGCTACTACGGCAGAGTCTCAAACCAAATACATAATGCAGTCTGAAAACAACATAATAGAAATCCAAAATACATAGAAATTCACTAATACATGAGATAAACTAGAATAGCTGAAACAGAAAGTAGATATAAATGTAGATAAGCAGAAACTCCAGCAAAGACCAGCTCCAGAAAGAGAATCCAAAGCTGTGAATACTCAGGCTGACCCGAGCGTAAAGTAAAACACAAAACACTCGAGTCAGGACAATATATACTTATATAATGTAAACCAACTCAAGTGAACTGTAGTAGAAATGCACAATAACTTAAAGGATGCTTGGGATCACCCATCCTTTAAGAATCAGTTAAACTATAAATTAATTACATCCCGTGGTTAAAATTTCAAAGTGGTATTTTATAATTCAAAATAAAATATCATTTCAAAATTCAATATCATTCAAAATCCATTTCATAATATCAAAATATAATATCTTCCAAACCACATTCATTTTTATTTAATTTAAATACCATTACAAAACACATTTCAAAATAGTTTATATTTTGAAACAAATTACTTCATTTTAAATCATAAAATAAAGTTATTATATTTAATAATTAAATTATTAAATTTACAAAATTTTAGTCTTTCAACATTCATTTATCCACTTAATTTATTAAAACAGATGAAAATTCAACTTTCGCAGCAATTAGAAATTGCTACGGAAAGTTACATTCAAAACAGTTCAATTTAATAAAAGATAGCATTTAAAAAGGTTGTAATAGGGTTACATTAGTTTCAAATAAAACTTAGTTAAATTCAATAATTATAGCATTTACAAAAATGCTATAATAACCTTTAACTAAACTTAGCCATTTGGTTCATTATTATCAACTACAGCATTTACAAATGCTGTATTATCATTTACATTAGAATTAATAGAATTTCAGAAATGCAGTTAATTAACTTCAAGTATTCAATATAATTTCACAAACAATTATATTTTTATTTAAATCATTTTTAGCTTATCAAATCATATAATTTCACTTTAAAAACAGTCATTCAAATACCCTTATATTCATGATTTTATAAAGTTAAATCTCCATTCAAAAATCAAAATTTAATAATAATTCACTTATTAAATTCCAACATTAAATTCTAAATTCATTATATTAAATTTAACTTAACATTTAAGTTTAAAATTTTCAAATATAACTTAATTTCATTTTTATTTACTTAACTTAACATTCACTTTTAAGCCAAACTCACAAATTTCCAATTTTAGTTATATTTCCAAATTTCAACCTAAATATTCATTCATTTCACATTTTTAACTTTATTTAAAAATCATTGATATATTATAAAATCATTTTAAATTCATTTAATTCAAAATATCATAAATTTATAATATTTTCATATTTAATTTAAATTCCATTTATCACCAAATTATAATTTCCAAAATAACTTACATTTCAGATTTCCTAACTTTACCATTTATTTATTTCACTTGTAAATTTTCAGAAAATCAATAATGCTATACAAAAATCATTTTTAATCAAATTTAAATCAAAATATTATAATATTTACATTTCTAAAATAATTTAGAAATTTTAGAAAAACATATTTTAACAACGGGTCTGTATTTCATTTTCTAGCCTAGGTAAAGTGATACGGGTAATATATCATTTCAACCCGTAATTTACAAAGAAAACCCGGGTTTGATCATTTCAAACCCGCAATCCCAAGTAAAAGAAAATAATTTAAAATCATTTAGGCCTATCATTTCAGCCCATAACGATTTTCTCCTATTCTAAAGTCCGTTCGGGTATGTATCATTTCAACCCATAGTGATTCTAGTCTACAGGGAACTTGCAGTGTGATAAATTGATGAAAATAACAGAATAGCATGAAATAACAGTAACATATGGTTAACAAGTGTAAATATAGGTGTGAACATCATATGAATGTAATATAGCAGTTATAACAGGATGATATGCATTTACAGATTCAGGTGACGTCAGTTTATCACTATATAAGTACATATTAGCCTGGTGAGATTTACTCACTGTTTTGAGCTGATGACACAACGACGAATTGCACAACGGGATCTACATAAGCACAAAAGCACGATATAGATACGAAATGGAGGAGCCAAGGATTAATTCCCTTGAATACAAATCAAACAAACAATATAATAATTATAAGGTTTCAGACCAAAAATACGATAAACGATGCTAGAAATTAAGGAACAACAATTAATCAAACACTTGCACTTGCTTCCACCATCACTATGCTCAGCCTATAGGGTGATAAGGTACTACCATGGGGTGTATTTGGTCAGGTATGGGTCATATATGGTCGGCCTAGCAAGGGTAGTGAAGGTATGGAAGTTGCTATGTATTAAAATACAAGTACAAGGCAAACAAGTGGATTTTTGTGCAATCATGGCTCAACCAAAGGACCATTGGGCTCGGACCCTACAAGGTGAAGGTCGGGTGGGGTCTGGAGTGTCGGCCAAAGGTGGTGGAGGGACTGGCGGTGGCAGCCAAGGTGGTGGTTTAGGTGAAAAATGAAGGGTATGTGCATAAATGGTTCGGCTAGGCTGAACAAGTGGAGTGTTTGCATAAACTTTGGTGGATCTAATCATAGATGACCACGGCATGGCTTGGTCAGTGGGCTGGAGGAGATGGTGACCTGATGTGGTGATGGTGGAGGCGGCTATGGTGGTGGAGGAGCAAGGCCGAACCTATGATGAAGAAGAACAAGTGTAAAAACCATGAATTCAAGCATAAACAAATGGAAAAAGGAAATAAAGTTTACCAAACTTTCTTCAAAAGCTATGGCCGAAATTTTTTGAGGAAATGAGAGAAAAAATGAAGTAAGTGAATGAGAAATGAGGGTGGCAGCTGAAAGAATAAAGAGATATGGCCATTTGAGTGAAAAGAAACGTTAAAATGTGAAAAGGTGGGAAAATCAAAAGGTATAGGAAACAAAAGGTCACAAATCCTTTCAGTTTACCATTTATTATTTATATAAATTTATGTAGCTGAAATAATAATAATATCAGATAATATTTCAAAATTTTCAACCAATATACAAATATATATAATATTTATCAATTATGTAAAGTAAAATTAAGGAAAATAGTTAAAACAGTGAACTAGACTAGCAAAATTTGAAGTTAAATGAAATAATTTTTAGAAAATTCATATAAGCTTGTAAAGTATTTTTAAACATAAATAATAACATAAAATACAAATATATTCACAAAATAAATATTTAAAATTTAATTTAAATATAAAATTATAATGCAGAAAATAGCAGAAAATGGGAAAACAGCCCTTAAAAATAGGAAATCAACACAGTAATTTTTAGAAAAATTCTATTATTATTTTAAAAATATTTAGAGATGAATTTTCACAAATAAAACAAATTTAAAATAAAATAAAGAAATTTAAAAATGAAGAAAAAGGCAGAAAATTAGAAAACAGCCTTTAAAAATAGGAAATAAATACGGTAAATTTTGGAAAAATTATATTATCATTTTAAAAATGTTTAGAAATGATATCACACAAATAAATAAAAAATTAACATAATTTCAAAATGAAATAAAGTCAAATTTAAATATATAGTCAAAATCTAGGGTTGTTACAATTTCGGCTTCTCTCTCCACGATTTTTGACCTTGTATAAGTATTAGATGATTTTTGCAAATATTCGAATAAATCGAACAATTAAATTCCCACTTGATAATTTAATTGACCAATGATTTTATTTTAAACTGATAATTAAATTTTAAACTAATTTCCTTTCTAATAAATTTTTTTGGCAACTAAAATAATTAAATAAGTTTATTAGATAAATAAATATCCATAATATAAAATTAGCTAGTAAGTGGAAATGTGTACATATGTATTTTTATTTAATTTTTATTCCTTTGAAACTACATATACAAAAAAAAACTATACACATTAAAAATAAAAATCTAGTTTTTATATAAATTCCACAACATTTTAAAATGCCTATATTTCAAAACTCTATCTATATATATTTCTGTTTATCCACATATAACCTTGCTGTAAAATGATTTTTGCCATACTATTCATGCATACATAAATTAAATTTAAATTTTTATTGAGAAATAAATAAATTAATTGAATAAATAAAATAAAAATAAAGAAAACAAATCGAATGCACACTCACCACGGTCTGTTGGAGCTCGATCAGCCCACGTAACCATGCCATCGCACGATGCGCTCAACCACTGCCATCACCATTGCGAAGCTGCTCGCGACCCCTTACCATAGCTAGTCCCATCCTCGCGAGTGCCCCAAACCATTACTGCCTTCCTGTTCGATCTTTCACTCGACCTCACCTCAACGCCGCTTCGTCTGAACTCGACAACGCCTCATCCATCTAGATTTATACTCGAATCGAATGCAATTCCACATCCAACCGTACATCGTCGAGTGAAGGCTACAAGAAATCGACGCCGACCTCGCGTGCTTGCTTCACCATCAAGTTGCTTCTTCGATTAATTGAGATGTACTCGCATTCTCTTTATTTTTATTTTTATTTCAGACCGAGGAATTCAATTTGAATGAGGGAAGAGATAAATGAAGCAAGGTTGCTTCCAATTGAATTTGAACGAAGACAGATCTCTTTTTTTTAACGAACGCATGTTAAAAATTGAAGGACAGATGTTAAAATTTTCTTTGCGTGTCACAATTTCTACAGTAACATTGCAAATAAGTGGTAGAAAGCCCTGATGTGAAAAGAGAATATATATACTTGTTTATATTTGAATTTAAATTTAAATTAAATCGTCCCAAATACGCAACTCAAAGTCTCAACCTCCTGTCGAGGCATGCGGCCAAGCTTCATAAGGTTATACCCCTATTCCTAACGCAATGGAAAATGTTTCAAGTCCTAATTCAATTGTATGGAGAAGATAGCTTTTCGGACGCAGTTATTATATTTAATTTTCGATATAGATTTCAGCGCGTTTATCTACCATACGGCCAAACGATCACCCCAAACACTACGAAATTTGAAATTCGAAGATAGTATATTATTACGAATCCAATGGAACTTGTTTCGTCGAATTCCAAGATTGTGCCCTGGAAGGCTATTTTCAAATATCGATTTAAACGATATATTTTAAAAACTGAACAAAACACTTCCAAATTCAATTCTAAAGCTTTCATTATTTCTAGTACTAATAATATAAATTTTATAGGCTATTGAAATATTTTAAACAAGCTTTTAAATTCCAGATTTAATACTTTACCCAACTTTCAATAATTAAATTCAATAATTTAATTGTCAAATACATAGTGATATTTGATATTCAAGTTAAACTAACTTTCAAATATTTAAAATCAATTAAATATTTCAATTTCAAATATTCAAAAATTTCCTGGTCGTCACATTCCTCCCACTTAAAAGAATTTCGTCCTCGAAATTGCTAGTTAAGAGGAATGCTTCGTAACCGGATACCAATTTTCCCAAAACCAACAGTTTTTTTAACAACTCTCAAAACCAAACAATTTTCAACAACTTCTCTAAACCATCTTTTTATTAAAGACACACTATCTCTCTTATTAACTTCCCAAACTCATCTATAGGTTCCCACCAATATCACTTACCCAACAATTCAAATTAAATTTAAAACCAGATTTTACATTGTCAAAGTTTCCTCAAAAATTTTCTAACTCCTTAAATTTCCGAAAAATTTCGCCAGCATCTCCTTTGTGCGGCTAGATCAGTACGACTACAAATTGCCTCTAAGGGCTCCAGATTTCAAAAAGAAAACATAAAGCCAATTGGCTAGACCATAAAATCATCAAATTTTATACAGAAATTACATTGCATACCTTTTGTCAGACAATTCAAATTTATCTTCTGCAATCAAAAATCCTCATTTTCCTTTTCTTTTTAAACACCTGTATATCCTACTAAGCAATCATATCCAATCATAAAATCAAATTCATTTTATTCATTTCTTTACAAAAGCTTCAACATTCGTTTTATTTAAGCCTGTACGATGTACACATATCATTCATACGCAATATCAATTTTGATCGCTCACTCGATCACACAATTCCACTTTCGAACTAGTATCGTTCACCCGACTCTATAGTGTGGACTCAGATCTGGTTTCTTGATCAAAAACCGTCATTCTCCTTGCATAGTTCTAAACTATGATAGAGAATTTCAGAACCAATCAAAAATCCATATCCAGGGTTCGCCGTCAAAAATCGAGCGAAAAATCCCAACTTGGATCAATATAATTATTTCAAAATTCTATGCTTGAATCTGGATCAAATTATTATGCGAATAAAATAATATACGTACGTCTGACATATTTATTCCAATTGATTATTGGCTATAACAATTCTCTTTTTATTCACTTTCATTTCGATTTCTATCCACTTATTCACAATTTTCCCATTTCCCAACTTGTAGTTAAATCTTCACTCAATTTAACTTTGTATACTTCTAATACCAAATTTACTTAAGTATTCTATCATTTATTTCTAAAGTCCAATATGAACATTTTAACACTTCTTATATTTATTTTCACCTGACCACTTAAGCTTCATATCTAATTTCATTTAACTTTAAATTTTCAATTCCACTCTGAATTCAATTCAGCTTTCATTTTAAAATATTGAATTCAATTTATTTCAAACCATATTTAATTATCATTTCTTTAATTAGTCCTACTTACTAATTTATTTCAATTCCACTTTACTTACTATAATTCAGGTTGATTCCAATTTCCAAGTTTCAAATCATTTGCTTACAAATGTGAATTAATTTGTTCCTCTATACATTTGTTTACATTTTAATAAACTTACTTCAATAATTACTTCCTCAAAGCTCATTCTTATTCAACTTAAATTCTTTTACATTCCAATTTAATTCAAAATTTTAAACTTATATAAGTTTTCCAACTTAATTTCATTCATTTACTAATCTTTCTAATTTATTTCATATAATTGGTTTACTTCCTCGGCTTAATTCATTTTCAATCAAATTTAACTTATTAATTTTATTTATCACTTCATTTTCGAATCTCAATAAAAAGTTTATTTCTAAATTTTTACTTCTTTTAGTTCCTTCGAACAAATTTACAATTCACTTTTCTTTGCACAATTTAAATTGATTCCAATATTCAACTTTAATTCTAGTTCTATTACTTACAAATTTAAATAAATCCGTTCTCCCACAAATTTACTACCAATAAAATAAATTTTTACTTTTATTTACTAGATTCAGTTACATTCCATTTTAATTCGAATTTTTAACTTCTATAAGTTTTCCAGCTTATTTATATTCCAATTACTAGTCGCTTTTAATTTACTTTATTTAATTGGTTTACCTACCACTTTATTTTTGTCATATTTATTTTAATTTAACTCTTCTTCAAGTTAAATTCTATTCTAAACAAATTTTCAAGTTTTATAAATTCCCAAACTTGTTTCATAAATATTTTAAATAAATTCCAGAGTTTAAATCATTACTTAAACATTCAAAATCAATTTTGAAAACATATACATCTAAATCAATTTATCTCAAAATCAAACCTAATTTTTTGCAAACAACCAACTCAAAGCATTTAGGTAGCAATTCTTCCCTTGGAAACTCGAAAATGAACATCGATGATGCTGCAGTCATCACCGAAATTATTTTCCAGCGACCGAAGTGAGTTCAATGCTTGTATCCCTTCAAAAATATTTTTCGAATATTTTTAAATTCCAATTCTTATAAGATTTCAAATCCAACTCAAAAACAGTGCCCAAATAATATCACTATTATTTCTCTAAAACCTTTGAAAACCAATTTCAAACCCAAAGGAATTTAAACTTTTCCCGAAATTCCAAATTCATTCCATTCATATTCAGTTACAAATCACGTTGGCAATTCACATTTACAAATTCCATTTGTATATGAATTTATTTCTTAGCTTTTAGTTATTATTTTAAATTTCTGCACAATAATGATAATAATTTAATATTATCATTCCTTAACAACCAAGAAACCATATATTATAATAATTTACAAAAATTATTTCTTTTATATACAAAAATAATTTGAGCAAAATTATATCATTCACCCACTTTAAAAACAATACTGTGTCGATTTGCCTACTTTAAGAGTTTAAAAATCCCTATCGATACAGTTGGCCAGACTGCACCGACCAGAATCTATAAACACTCAAGCGATAAGTCAACACAATACAAAAACAATTTTTGTATTCACTAGCAAATACGCGCTCATATCTATTAATATACTCAAACTCATTCTCGAGTACTACGTACTCTATTTCAATAAGTAATCCCCACCAAAGCCAAGGTTCTCACTTAACCTTCAGCTCTGATACCAAACTGTAGCAACCCAATTTTTCGACGTCCGAAAATCGACATCAGTACATCCATTATATCAAATGCCTAACAATCGAATGATCGAAAAACGAACCATTAGGGTTAAAGAAAAGGGAGGTAGAAGAAGAAATAGAAAACAACATCAGAATTTCATAAATGCAGCGGAACAATATATAATAGATGAATGACTTATCTTTATACAAAGGAAAACTGTAATTGTTTTATATATACATCATCAGAGTACAACAGTAACAAAATACAACACTGGAACAGTTTCCACAACTCGTCTCCTGAGCTCCATAGCAGTCCATCCAGTATTTGTACTCTATAATACTCGGTCTGACCCAAGCATTATAGTTAAAACCAGCGTGAGAAAACACATTCAATTGGATTATTAAAGATTTCAAAAATCTTTTGAAATCAAAGGTATCTCGTAAGACCACGCCACAAATAAACATGCTGAGTTTTTACCCTACAATAACCAAAACATTTCTTATAAAATCCTCTGATATTATAGTAGTGTCTATATACAAATACTTATTCAATAGCCGAAATTGTTACATTATTAAATTCCAGCAGTACTTGGTTCTACAAACAAAACCGTAAAGGCACGTATGGAGAATGGATTTCCATTGATGGCAGGGCTACTAGGGTACCGCCCGTCATAGTACGTGGTCTAGATCACCGTACTGAGGATCCACCCTTATCCCCTACATCACAAGACCGGAGCTCCCCCTTATTGGATAGACCGAATAAGTTCACCCCGTGGTTGGGATCAACAACCGCCTGCATAGTTGAAATAAAGGGACATCTAGACATGAGTGACCTTACCCTAATTGGCTGCTAGCCACTTAGCCATGTTTGTACCTCCCCTGTTTTAGCCATTTTCGATTGATGAGGCTAGAGGCTATGCTTAGCACAATTCACTTAGAATGCCCACCATCCTCTTGACGATGTTCTGATAGCATTCGTCCATACAAGTCCTTTCCGGGTTCGAACTGAACCGAAGGCACTACTCCTACTACATCCATTTTGGAATCACCCTCAGGATCAGTAGCTCTTGTCTTCCTCATGAAAACAGTCAAATTGGATCGAAGTAGTTTTTGGGAAAATAAATCCCGATCCCGGTCTCTTCGAAACAATCGGCGCATTGGCCAATAATGATAGTAGGTTATTTAACTATCAAATAACATTCGCAAACAACTATCAGCATTAATAATTTCCCAAATTATTTAATTTAAAATATCTTCGCATGATATTTCTTTACACTTCAAATCTTTTGAAAAATAGTTTTCAAATCACTTTTCTCTTGTAGGACAACTTCCACCCAATTTGTTTTATTTCCACTGAAAATCACCAAGCCTTAATACTTTAGATTTTAAAATAGTTTAAATCACTATATCCAAAAATATATAGTTTAAAATACATAAATAAAACTATTAAACACTTTATTTAAAATACTAGTTATGAAATTTATAATAATTTCTTAGGCAAATCGTAAGCCAAAACAAATTTTATAATAAAAGTTATTTTATAATGTATAAATATTAAATAATTAACCTTTATTTCATAGTATTAGTAAAACCTTTAAAATAATTACTACCATAATTAATTTAAATAAATATTTACTTAAAAATTCTAAAAAAAATTAAAACAATAAAATTTCTCTAAAACATTCTATTAAAAACTACTTTAAAACCTCTAACTTATTCTTGAAAATCTTACTTTAAAAATATACTTGGCCCTTCAGGAAATACACTTCCCTTTCCACACCTTTAAAAATAAAATCACTATTTATTTTTAAAACAAAATACCCATTCCTTTCTAAATTGCCATTCCAAATTTAATTTCCAAATTATCCTCTGATAAATATTTCACTGTATAAACCCAGTTTATAAATTCCTTAGTGTCGTCTCTTTTTAAAAACACAGTTTCAAACATGTAATCAATTTCCCAATCGATTTCCAAATTTACTCCTTTTTAAAAATAAATTCCTTTACTTACTCAATTTATTAAAAACCTATTAATTTCAAATTTAACTTCTTTATTATGATTTGAAATCCCATTTAAACTAAATTACAAATATCATATTTTTCCAAATTTTCATCTTTATCTTTCCCAAATTTAAACCTTGAATTTGAAAAATAAATTCTTTATTCCTTTAAATAATATCACTTAAGTTTAAAAATTCATTTATTCTTATTTATTCAAAATCTCCTTTCCCCATACTTGGAATTTAAAATTCTACTTTTATCCTTTTCCAATTTATTTATCCAAACCTCTATAATTATTTACTTAAGAATTCTCCCTTTTATTTTCCTTCAAAAATCCAATCTATATATTTTTGATAACTCAGTATACCCAAATATATTCAATCAAACCATAGCATCCAATTTTTTCAATTACCAATGTAATTTATCACAGATTATCAAATAAACCATATCATAGAATATTAAACAATCTAAATAATTTTGAAGAATCCAGTTAGATCTCTCCAACCTATTTCCCTGCATCCACAGATGTTAACACAATATAAAAATATCAATCCCACTTCGAGGTGGGGCATCGCCGTATATAGGGTCATCCATTATTATGCGGGGGGCATAGGGTCTCATCCGCTATATAATGCGAGAGATCAATCACTCCAATATATATGTGCATATATATATATATAACATCACATCCAGACCATTTAAACAATCAACCAATAATTTAAATTTAGCAATTTAAATTTAAAAAGGTAATCCGAATGAGTGAGATTAACTTATCTTTGATTTTACTCTCTGCAAATCCAATTCCATTCCGGCTTTTCTCTCCACGATTTTTGACCTTATATAAATATTAGATGATTTTTATTAGTATTTGAATAAATCGAATAATTAAATTCCCACTTGATAATTTAATTAACCAATGATTTTATTTTAAACTAATAATTAAATTTTAATCTACTTTCCTTTTTAATAAAATATTTTTAGCAACTAAAATAATTGAATAAGTTTATTAGACAAATAAATCTCCCTAATATAAATTAGCTAGTAAGTGGAAATGTAACGACCCAAAATTTAACCACTTCAAAATATAACATTTAAAGTTATTTTAAATATAAAATATAAAAGGTTTTATGATTCAAATAAGATGAGATAGGATTTGAAAATAGAAATATACATAAAAATAGTAACATTTGCTTATATCGACAAAAGTGACAAAATCCTGATTTCAGAAAAGTAAGTTTAAATGGTTTAATAAATTATTTTAATTTATTTATGAGTGTTTATATTTTTAAATGACATTATAAAAATTTATTTTTAATTTTGGATTACATAAATAAATAGTTTAAATAAAACGTCAAAATATGACCGTAAAACATTTTGTTAAAAAATCAACATTATGTCGATTTAAAGCTGTCGCAACGTTGTTGCACCTTTATGTATACAATTTAATAAATATGGTAACATATAAAGATAGTTAACAATTAACTAAATAAGGTTACTTTTAGTAATCACACTTAGAAGATTCTAGAAAGTAATTAGCAAAAGTAAACTAAAAAAGACAAAACACATGTCACATCAAAAGTGACATAAAGTAAAGAAAGTGACATAAAGTAAAGAGAAGTGACATAAATGTAGGATCTAGATTAACCCTAGAGGGGGGGGGGTGAATAGGGTTATAGCAAATTTTCTCGAATTAAACACAGAGATATAATTGCAGAAATAAATATGCTGAAAAGTAAATCACACACAAAATTTACCCAGCTTCGGCAACCCCTGCCTACTGCTGCATTCACAGATTTCTATTAGAATTAAACAGTATCACGCTTACAAACACTCTACTAGACTCGCAGACCCTTTTGCTCCCGCTCACAAACACTCTACTAGACTCGCACACCCTGCTCCCGCCTATAGAGTTTCGCTTACTCGCAAACACTGCTCCCGCCTATAGAGCTTTGCAAACTCGCACACCCTGCTCACTGAACTAATTCAAAATAGACAATCTGACACTACCTAAACCTAGGTGGTGATTTACTAATTCTTTGATTCGTAAAATAAAAAACAATAATTTAAAAACAATAGACAATAACCCTAAAACTAATTAACAATATAAAGAAGCCTTAAATTTAAAAGAAAACAAAACCCCTTTTTTTTTAATAAGACCGGCCCACTTCCTTATTTCACCCGATCCTTTTGTCTCGTTCGTGAGAATAATGGCGGCTTCGTTCTGATTAGGGCTTCGTTCCCTTTGCTCCAGTTAGGGCTTCGGCTCTTTGTTCCAATTAGGGCTTCGGTTTCTTCAATCGATCTGAGATATGTTGCCCTAGCTCACTGCTTCTCTGATGGTTGACTATTGCTCGTTTGCAGTTGCTCGATCGAGTTCGTTGTTTGTGAATTCGGTATGTACTGTCTTCTTTTGCTTTACTAAGTTGATACTTGAACTCGATAATTTCATTTGCCAGTGATGATTGGGTTATATATGCGTTCGAATTCGTGTTTGAATTTGTCAATTTGTTCATCTCGGCCACTCGATTACACTTGGATGCTTGTGATAAAATCTGACTTTGTCAATTTCGTATTTCTAGTAGCTTGATTCACACGGCTTTGATTTGATTTCGTGATCAAATTGTTTGGTTATCACGGTGAACACTTGTTTGACTTTGACAATACTGATTTCGTGAATTTTCACTTTGTTGACTTGTTCATCATTGAATTTGCGATTCACTGTCACTTCGGCCTTGATACTGAGTATTTACTTCGGCCATTTGATTTTCTAAACTTCTGGATATTGTGGGATGCCGTCTCCATTTTGTTGTTGCAGTATTCATTGTTGTTGTATTCCTCACTGATGCATTGTTGTAACTCCATCTTGACTTGGGCTTTTTCACTGTAACAGATGCTACACTTGTTCATGTATATATTACTTTGTTTCACTGGTGGCCTATGTGCATGCTTCACTGTTCTTTGCATTTGTTCATATGAGTGTGCTCACTGTTGTTTGTACCTGTGCATATATGTATACTGAGTTTGCATTTGATCTTGATCATACTTCGGCCTTGGTTTTATTGCTATAGCATGCACACGACTCTGTAGTTGTAACTGGACATTTGAGTTTGTTGCATTTAGTTGCTGTTGTCTGCACTTGCTTGAGTTTCACTGCCATAAGTCGTGTTGTTGCATTGTACTTGCCTGTTGCACTCTGGTCTGTCCACTGCAGTTTGTGTCTTGCCACTGACTTGCTGTTTCGACTTGAGTTTGATATTGTCACGGCTCTATATAGTTTGGAACTGTGTCATGGTGATGCATTCTTTAGTTTGACACTGTATTTTGTTGTTTGCATTATTTGTTGTTGTGTCACTGATTTTGGGGCTGCTGTATTACTTTGGTTCATTTTCATGTTTGTTGCAGTCCATATTCTTTTGTGTCTGCACTTGTGAACTTTGTGGTTTTGAGCATTTGCACATTTGTTCACCTGCACTGTTGCCTTGTTGACTGCATCACCATACTCTCTGTTTTGATTCATATGTTCATGTTTTTGCAGTCTTCATGACTGTACTGTTGCAGTCGAGTTGTATTCATGTACACTTGTGGCTTGAACTTGATTCACTTCATGTTGTTGTTTGGACATTGTTTGAATTTGCAGTGGTGCATTGTCTTTGCATTCCATGTTCATGCAGTCTCAGCTCCATTCTGGTTTCTTCCCTGATCTTGCTGTGACATTTTGTTGCATGAGTTACTTCCATTTTTCATGTATCCGCTGACTTGTACTGTGACTCGAATTTTCTGTACTGTTAAACTTCGTTCATTTGTGCTTTGTTTCTTTATAATGCTCGAACTTGTTCATGTGATTCATGCTTTATTTTGAGCTGATCTTGTAGTTGTATTTTTGTAATCTGCATTTCATATGCTTGCAAACTTGCTAGTGTATTCATGAGTTTTGATGCATATTTCAATTTGGACAAGGTTTCATACTTGTTGTCATTTGCAACCGGTCTCTGTGCATTTCTCTGCTCGACTTCGACTTGGTTTTTGACTTGAGTTGAACCTATCTTGGTTTGACCTTGTTTTTTATTTCTGTGCTTTTGTTTGATTTTTTTTTTTTTGCACACGAGTTAGCGAGGCAGTGCACACGTATACGAATGTACACGTGTGTACTGCAGCCACTTATAGTTACCTGTCCCTGATAAAAATACTGATATGCACAGATATTGCACAGTCAAAAATGATGACGAACAACCCAAATAACTGAGGCAAACAATATTTTCAAAATCATCGTTTCTTTCAAATTTCAAAAATATTTCTCTTTCAATTTTACTGCGTTTGAAAATATTTTTGCAGATTACTCAGATGCTGGATTCAAACCGGAATGCAGTTGAAGACAAAATACGAGTGTGAGTGATATGTAGTGAGGTTAACTGTAAATGTGAAATGTGATGTGATTGTAATCAAAAATGTATATGTATAGTGAGAGCATGAAATTGTACTATTTAAAATTGTAATAAATATTAGTTTGAATAAAATATTCGTTTGAATTCAAAATCTGTGTAACTTGTTCTGTTTGAATTCAAATTCGAATTCTGTGTAATTTAATTTTATTCAACAAATATTTATTTAATCTACGAAAAAACAAAATAGTACATTACCAAATACATACTATTCAAAATTGTAATAAATATTTGTTTGAATAAAATTTCTGTTTGAATTCAAAATCTGTTTAACTTGTTTTGTTTGAATTCAAATTCAAATTCTATGTAATTTATTTTATTCAACAAATATTTATTTATTCTATGAAAAATACTACATTAACAAATACATTTAAATGAATGTTTATTATCATCAAACAAAAATCATATAGCGCAAAGCGCATATTCAACAATCTCCCCCTTTTGATGATAACAAACATATATTTAAGATTTTGAATATATTAAATGTATTTGATAATTTCATTTGCTCCCCCTATTTGAATGCTTCCTTTTTATGTGATGCTCCCCCTACATATATGGCTCCCCCTACATATATGCATACAAATAAAAATATGTAAATGAGCCTATATGCAAATTGAAAGTTATTTGACCTTTGCTTGATTCTATTTGACAAAATCTTAACTTTTCTCTCCCCCTTTTGTTATCAGCAAAAGAATAATAGTGTTATAAAATAGGGATGAAGTGATGAATCAAACATTTAACTCAATTAAATATAAATATCAAATCTCAATAAAACTCAAACAAAAATCATAATTACCCTTGTCAAGCGCATATTCCACTTTCAGAAGTGATGGGGATAGAATCATCAAAAATCATACAATTCTGTCTATTTGTGGTATATTTATTTCAGGAAATTTGAATATCTACTAACCATGCATAACCGTTAGGACTTTTAAATGAGATTAGTAGTATTCACAATTTTTTAATTTAAAAAAATGAAATCAAGTATCTTCTAATCACGCATGACCGTGAGGACTTTTAAATGGGATTAGAATCAACTTGTCTATTTGAATCAATTAATTTTGATATGCGTTCCATACATGCATAACCGTGAGGACTTTTAAATGAGCATGGAAGCACATAATCAAAAATCCAAGTAATTCACCCATGCATAACCGTGAGGACTTTTAAATGAGAGTGAATACTTTGGATATTTATTTTTAATTGCTGAATATAATAAGTTGAAGCACAAATAATTTCCTTCACAGATTTAAAGATATTGAAGAACAAATGATTTCCTTCGTAAACTACCACAAATTTACATACTAAATATGATCTTGAAGAGTGATGGTCGATAGAAAGATGATAGAAATAGAAATGGTCATGGAATTATTACCCAACAAAAAGTTTTTATAACTCTTGTTATGAAATTCTAAAGAAATTTTCTAATTATACTTTCTCGAGTTATAATATATGATAAATATCAACACTCATCTCTTTTTCAATCACTATTCATCTTTTCGATAATCAAAGAGAGTTAGATTAGTCAAAAATTTGTCATTTAAAAACAAATTAAACATTATAAAATCAATTTTTTCAAAAATGATTAATCTGTAAATATGGTCAAACATGATTTTCTCGAGGGGGTTTTATAAGAAAATTTTCTGCTAATTGAAAATTATTTCAAATGAAAAAATATGCAGATATTTTCTTTAAAAAAAAACGATGCAGCAAATGAATGTTAAAAAAAAATTAATCACGTTTCACTAGTAATTTTTCTATCAACTATATTACTAGTGTAATCTGCATCTGAATTTAAATTTCACTCAATATTCACTCGTTGAACCATGAAGTGTACATCAAAAATTTCAAACATAACATCATTCTTTTGAATTTGAATTTAAGCCGTGTTAACACTCAAACAAATATCATGATGTTAATTTCAGAAACCATAGAATAAACAATTATATTCATGAGTAATCAACAGTCAATCAACATCATAATTATTTCAAAAACAATTTCTTAAAATCCTTTTTCTCATGAATTTGAAATCGTGCAAATTTACAAGCAGTGACCAAAATATATCTACATGTAGCATGAGTAATCAAATACCATCATTTGACCGAACAAATTTATATGGATTGGTTCAAAGTTGAAAATCTGATTGGTCATCGATTAAGCACAAATCAATGTCATAAATAAGAACGAGTCAAAAAAAATCATATCAATTAAGTCCGAATCAGTCAACCATCATAATTACTCCAAGTAATTCTTTTTAAAGATGGTTAGTCAATCTTTTGAAAAAAAAATCATAGCATCAAAAACATCATCTTTTGTTTATCTCAATATTGGCTGATTTTAAATTAGAGTATGGTGCAGATAATGACATTTAAAAACAATTACCTGTTTTACCTTTACAATAATTTTTCGTGATTGCCCATTGTGATTCTGTCACCTTTATACTAGGCTAAGGAACTTTGCTTTGTCGCCCGTTGTGTTTCTGGAACAGCCGAAATCCAGAGAACACTGTTGTTGTTCCTTAGCCTGCCACCACACCTACACGATAAAAGATTTATGTGACCTATTTGTTTTTATAGGTCCATTGTTGTTAGTGGCAGAAAGTGAAAAATATGTTTTTGGAGACCCAAAACTATTTATATATGTTCCTTTTGACACCCAAATTTGTTTGACTTTCAAAGATTTTATATTTGTGCCTTTTGGAACCCAAATCGGTATAGTTTTTACATGTTTGGGTCTATACCAACAATTATTTTGATTATGTCCAAATTTTCTGCAAATAGAGCACATTAAGTTGACTTGATTAAATTTTGTGTTCCTATGACTATGATTTTCAACATGATTTCCAATTATTTCAGATCGAGCAAAAACACTTTTACTTTTTGCATTATCATCATTTTGTGATTTCCCAAAGCCTAGTCCTTTTCTATTGTTAGCAAAAATTTGATTTCCCAATGTCATATTAAAAGATTTTTCGCCTCTTGAAAAGTTATTCAAAGATTTCTCAAGATTTTGGACTTTGGTTTTTAATGTTGAGTTTTCAGTGACAAGTGAGGTGCATCGATTAATAAAATTCTTTCTCCTAGTGTCGATGGTTTCCTTAAGATTCAAGTTTTCATTTTCAAGACTTTCAAAGTTATTCCTCAGTTTTGATAATTCTGAATCTAAAATCTTACATTTTTTGCATTCTAGGTTTTGAGTATTTTCAAGTTCAGTTTTTAACCTAAAATTTTCATGAGCAAATTCTCTCCTATCAGATTTCAGTTTTTCAATTTTAGATTCAAGAGTATCCACTACCTTAGTAAGATCAGAACAAAAAAAAACAAGTTCTTTATAAGAAAACTCACCTGCCTCGCTAGATTCATCGGAGGTTGCTTCTGATTCTTATTTTGCCATGCAACACAAGTTAGCCTCCTCTGAGCTGCTATCCGAAGCTTCCTCTCCTTCTTCATCATCCCAAGTTGCTGCAAATACCTTCTTCACCTTTTTCTTTTCTTTGTTGTTTTTGAGAAGTGGGCATTTTGGTTTGATGTGGCCAGGCTTGTTGCAGTTATAACACGTCAGTTCATTATCCGAATTTTCGGAATCTTTTGACCTATTGCCTTTTGTTTTCTTCTTGCGTGGCTTGAATCTTGACCATCTTCTAAGATTATTGACAGCCATTGCAAGCTCTTCAATTGGATCTTCTTCATCGCTTTCTTCTTTGCTCTTTAAGGCAATCGTCTTTTTCTTTGGTTCGGAGTTGTTGCGTTCTTCCTTTGCTTTTAACTCAAGCTCATATGTCATCAAGTTGCCAATCAACTCCTCCATGCTTAGTTTACTCAAATCGTTCGATTCTTGGATTGCTGTGACTTTTGCCTCAAAGTTCATTGGTAAAACTCGTAGCACCTTCCTCACAAGCTCTACCTCAGTGAAGACCTTCCCAAGCGCTCTAGCGTTGTATACCAAGGTTGAAAAATGTCCAAACATGTCTTTTATGCTCTGGCCTTTGTCCATCACAAAGTTTTCGTATTCGTTGCTGAATAGGGCTAGACGAGACTCCTTGACTTGAGAAGTTCCTTCGTGTGTCACCTCCAAAGTATGCCAGATTTCCTGTGCTGTTGTACAATGAGAAATTCTATTAAATTCATTTTTATCAAGAGCACATATCAAAGCATTCATGGCTTTAGCATTTGTCGTTTTCAATTTCTTATCATTGGCATCCCACCTATCCTTAGGTTTAGGAATCTCAGTACCACCAACGATTATAGTGGGAGGTTTATAGTCAGTTTCAATAATATCCCAAACATCATAATCAACAGAACTAAGATAGATACCCATCCTAACTTTCCAATAAGCATAATCGTTCCCGTTAAACATGGGTGGCCTAGCAATAGATTGCTCCTCAGAAAAAGCATTATTTTGTAGACTCATGACTCTAGAGTTAAATAAATATACCGGGCTCCGATACCACTTGTAGATCTAGATTAACCCTAGAGGGGGGGGTGAATAGGGTTATAGCAAATTTTCTCGAATTAAACACAGAGATATAATTGCAGAAATAAATATGCTGAAAAGTAAATCACACACAAAATTTACCCAGCTTCGGCAACCCCTGCCTACTGCTGCATTCACAGATTTCTATTAGAATTAAACAGTATCACGCTTACAAACACTCTACTAGACTCGCAGACCCTTTTGCTCCCGCTCACAAACACTCTACTAGACTCGCACACCCTGCTCCCGCCTATAGAGTTTCGCTTACTCGCAAACACTGCTCCCTCCTATAGAGCTTTGCAAACTCGCACACCCTGCTCACTGAACTAATTCAAAATAGACAATCTGACACTACCTAAACCTAGGTGGTGATTTACTAATTCTTTGATTCGTAAAATAAAAAACAATAATTTAAAAACAATAGACAATAACCCTAAAACTAATTAACAATATAAAGAAGCCTTAAATTTAAAAGAAAACAAAACCCCTTTTTTTTTAATAAGACCGGCCCACTTCCTTATTTCACCCGATCCTTTTGTCTCGTTCGTGAGAATAATGGCGGCTTCGTTCTGATTAGGGGTTCGTTCCCTTTGCTCCAGTTAGGGCTTCGGCTCTTTGTTCCAATTAGGGCTTCGGTTTCTTCAATCGATCTAAGATATGTTGCCCTAGCTCACTGCTTCTCTGATGGTTGACTATTGCTCGTTTGCAGTTGCTCGATCGAGTTCGTTGTTTGTGAATTCGGTATGTACTGTCTTCTTTTGCTTTACTAAGTTGATACTTGAACTCGATGATTTCATTTGCCAGTGATGATTGGGTTATATATGCGTTCGAATTCGTGTTTGAATTTGTCAATTTGTTCATCTCGGCCACTCGATTACACTTGGATGCTTGTGATAAAATCTGACTTTGTCAATTTCGTATTTCTAGTAGCTTGATTCACACGGCTTTGATTTGATTTCGTGATCAATTTGTTTGGTTATCACGGTGAACACTTGTTTGACTTTGACAATACTGATTTCGTGAATTTTCACTTTGTTGACTTGTTCATCATTGAATTTGCGATTCACTGTCACTTCAGCCTTGATACTGAGTATTTACTTCGGCCATTTGATTTTCTAAACTTCTGGATATTGTGGGATGCCGTCTCCATTTTGTTGTTGCAGTATTCATTGTTGTTGTGTTCCTCACTGATGCATTGTTGTAACTCCATCTTGACTTGGGCTTTTTCACTGTAACAGATGCTACACCTGTTCATGTATATATTACTTTGTTTCACTGGTGGCCTATGTGCATGCTTCACTGTTCTTTGCATTTGTTCATATGAGTGTGCTCACTGTTGTTTGTACCTGTGCATATATGTATATTGAGTTTGCATTTGATCTTGATCATACTTCGGCCTTGGTTTTATTGCTATAGCATGCACTCGACTCTGTTGTTGTAACTGGACATTTGAGTTTGTTGCATTTAGTTGCTGTTGTCTGCACTTGCTTGAGTTTCACTGCCATAAGTCGTGTTGTTGCATTGTACTTGCCTGTTGCACTCTGGTCTGTCCACTGCAGTTTGTGTCTTGCCACTGACTTGCTGTTTCGACATGAGTTTGATATTGTCACAGCTCTATATAGTTTGGAACTGTGCCATGGTGATGCATTCTTGAGTTTGACACTGTATTTTGTTGTTTGCATTATTTGTTGTTGTGTCACTGATTTTGGGGCTGCTGTATTACTTTGGTTCATTTTCATGTTTGTTGCAGTCCATATTCTTTTGTGTCTACACTTGTGAACTTTGTGGTTTTGAGCATTTGCACATTTGTTCACCTGCACTGTTGCCTTGTTGACTGCATCACCATACTCTCTGTTTTGATTCATATGTTCATGTTTTTGCAGTCTTCATGACTATACTGTTGCAGTCGAGTTGTATTCATGTACACTTGTGGCTTGAACTTGATTCACTTCATGTTGTTGTTTGGACATTGTTTGAATTTGCAGTGGTGCATTGTCTTTGCATTCCATGTTCATGCAGTCTCAGCTCCATTCTGGTTTCTTCCCTGATCTTGCTGTGATATTTTGTTGCATGAGTTACTTCCATTTTTCATGTATCCGCTGACTTGTACTGTGACTCGAATTTTCTGTACTGTTAAACTTCGTTCATTTGTGCTTTGTTTCTTTATAATGCTCGAACTTGTTCATGTGATTCATGCTTTATTTTGAGCTGATCTTGTAGTTGTATTTTTGTAATCTGCATTTCATATGCTTGCAAACTTGCTAGTGTATTCATGAGTTTTGATGCATATTTCAATTTGGACATGGTTTCATACTTGTTGTCATTTGCAACCGGTCTCTGTGCATTTCTCTGCTCGACTTCGACTTGGTTTTTGACTTGAGTTGAACCTATCTTGGGTTTGACCTTGTTTTTGATTTCTGTGCTTTTGTTTGATTTTTTTTTGCACACGAGTTGGCGAGGCAGTGCACACGTATACGAATGTACACGTGTGTACTGCAGCCACTTATAGTTACCTGTCCCTGATAAAAATACTGATATGCACAGATATTGCACAGTCAAAAATGATGACGAACAACCCAAATAACTGAGGCAAACAATATTTTCAAAATCATCGTTTCTTTCAAATTTCAAAAATATTTCTCTTTCAATTTTACTGCGTTTGAAAATATTTTTGCAGATTACTCAGATGCTGGATTCAAACCGAAATGCAGTTGAAGACAAAATACGAGTGTGAGTGATATGTAGTGAGGTTAACTGTAAATGTGAAATGTGATGTGATTGTAATCAAAAATGTATATGTATAGTGAGAGCATGAAATTGTACTATTTAAAATTGTAATAAATATTAGTTTGAATAAAATATTCGTTTGAATTCAAAATCTGTGTAACTTGTTCTGTTCGAATTCAAATTCGAATTCTGTGTAATTTAATTTTATTCAATAAATATTTATTTAATCTACGAAAAAACAAAATAGTACATTACCAAATACATACTATTCAAAATTGTAATAAATATTTGTTTGAATAAAATTTCTGTTTGAAATCAAAATCTGTTTAACTTGTTTTGTTTGAATTCAAATTCAAATTCTGTGTAATTTATTTTATTCAACAAATATTTATTTATTCTATGAAAAATAGTACATTAACAAATACATTTAAATGAATGTTTATTATCATCAAACAAAAATCATATAGCGCAAAGCGCATATTCAACAATAAAGTAAAGTAATCATTCTTATTCTTTACTTAACTTTAAAGTATTTGAATTTTAAAAGTGTGATGTGATGTGGATGGTAAGTTTTGAATTAAATAAGTTTACTTCATTCTTAAGGAAGGTTATTTAAGTAAAAACACAAATCTATATTTTATTCTCAAATATTTTCTATAAATACATACCCACTTTCTCACTTTCTTTCATACTTCTTCTTCTCAAAATTTCAAGATTCTTCTTACCTCCTTTAATGGCTTCCAACCTTAACAAAGTTATGCCAAAATATTTTCAAAAATAAAGTAAAGAAAATATCGACAAAACACCATCCGAACCACTTCAAACTCCTCCTCCTTCCTCACATTGCTCACGCCCTCTCTTCTTCCATTTGGCCGAGCACTTTTAGCCTTCTACAAACCAAGGCGAGCCATCTAAGTCGAAGCATTTAAGGAATCAGAAACTTAAAACGTCGAGTAGCGAAGCTATAGCCGATTTTCCATTCACCAAAACCAAACAAAGTGAAAACTCCTAATTTATATGTATTTATTTGATTATGATGTTGTGATATATTTGTTTGGATGTTAATAATGATGTTTGATAAGTGTTTGAAAAAGAAAGCAACCTCCTTTAAGTCATTTGCAAAAGTTAGTAAGCAAATATGTACATAAATGAGAATTATGTGACATTGTAATGAAAATGTTGTTAAATTGATATGCAAGTTCATATGACATATTAGAATATGTTAAAATGATTACAAATATTGTTTGGGATGTTTAATAGTTGTATATTAAATATATATGTTGAAACAAATCACGGATTTACACGACGTATAATCACATGGAAATCACTTTCCAAAAGAAATGAAATGTGATATGGAATCATTTATACCTTTGAAAAATGTTTGAAAATACATTAGAAATGATTTCTAAGTGTTTAAACTTGTTTCGACAAAGTTTGGATATGAATCTCAAAATACGCCAAAAATTTGACGCGTCGCGTAACGGTAGTTCGCATTTTCGCGTCAAAAGTTCAAATGATCATACGAAGTGGAATATAGTTCGGAATTCTTCGAAGTAAGAATTTTTCGAATCCTTATATACATATCTTTCATAAAAAAAGAAAATCAAGATTTCATCTTGTCTATTTGAAATATGGCAAAATCAATTTTCAAGAAAAATCTAGTTTTTGCACTAAATGACCAAAGTTGGAAATTGATGAAATCAGTGTTTTAAAAATATGAAATAAATTCTAAAAAACTTTTAAAATGTGTTAAAAGTGATTTAAGTTAGAAAGATGATTTTCTAAATGATATTAAAGTTGTTTTGAAGAATATAGTTTTTAAAGCACTTTTTGCAATACTTTCTACAAACGCTTTTCAATAACTTTTGAAATAAAGTTTAAAACTTAACAATCCTTTCTTAGAATCCTTAGTAAATGTTTTTAAGTGAATAATAAAGCATTTCAAAAGAAATTTGAACAATTTAACATTATTTCAAATATTTTAAACAAGAAGTTAAGTGATATTAAGAAGGGAAAATGAGTATGCGGAAACGACTAGTACATTTGTCCCGCCTGTGAGATCTAAAAGTGAAAATAAGGTGTGTAACTAAGGTTAGGAATGGAGCAACCAGTTCCCTGAACTTACCTGGCCTTAGTTTTCTCTTTTAGGCGAGGGGTGGAACATATCGAAAGGAAAGCCCGGATGCTCAACTTGGATTTTATAGAAATAATATCCTTATACTCATCATTAAAATCCGAAGAGGGAGCTTGTCCTATTCGTGGAATTTAAAAGGTGATCTCATTGTTATTCCGTCCATAGCACTCGTTGAATACGGAAGTTGATTTTGGATAAAAGTAGAATGATTTCTATAATCCTATTTTCTCAAAAGATACTCCTTAGAAATGATTTGAGAAATATTTAAAAAGAGGTTTAAATGATTCCGTATTCACTAAAAGAAGATTTTTGAAAATATATATCTCTTGAAGATATTTTGGTAAAGGAAAATGAATGAATCGAAAAACAATCACATAATTACATCATTTTTATCGATGATTAGATTTCGAAGGAACCGGGGTCGGATTTGGTTAATTCCTATCCGAAAACCACTTCGAACCAGTTTACGTGTTCGAAGAATGAAGATGTTTGAAGATGGAGATATTGAGATGAAAAATAACTAGGGACTACTTGTTGATTAATTGGGGATAAACTCCCAATTCACTATATTGTAGCAGTGGTCTCTTTGTTATGAAAAACCTCAAAACCAAAAGGGCTTCTCGCCTAGTAATGGCCGAGGAAAGTGCCTTCGGTTTCGTTCGGTCCCATAACGAACTTGTATGGATGAATGTCTGACCTTGCATTCCAAATCATAATGAGTGGTTTCAATAAAGTATATCAGTCGGTGGCGGAGAAGACACCTTCTCTTAGCTTAACACCCTTTCCTGAGACATACGTGCTCAGGAAGTTATACGTTTGCAGAAATCAGTCGTGTGAATGTGGAATGACAATGTGGCATTCAAAGTGAATGAATATGTGCTATATGAAAAGGTAATCATAGCCTCGACCCTCATCAATCGGAAATGACCGAAGCAGGGTTAGATGCAGCAAGGCTAAGTGGATCATTCCCAATTAGGGTATGATCATCCCCTTCTAGATATATTTCTTCCCGTTATGACGTTTGGGATGTAAATTAATGTGGATGTATGCGAAGAGAGCTCTCGGATAAAGGTCAGTAACGACCGGGGGATGACATATTCGGTACTATCTAGTTACAGAGGTAGGCCGGTCTTGTGTTGGTAGAGGGCAGATGTTCTGTGCCTCATGGAATCAATCTAGAGGTGTACCCGTCGGAAGGTAGTCCCTTCACCTGGTCATCTGTATGGAAATCCATTCTCTAATAAGAACTTGCGGTTTTGTTTGTAGAACCTAATATGCTGGAATTTAATAATAGTAACAATTTCGGCTAAGATTAATAGGTTTATTTGAAAATATTTTCAAAGAATGTCATTAAAAATAATATCCCTAAATTTTGCGTAATAAAGAGTTTTGGTTATCATAAGGTAAAAACCCGTTCTGTGTTTTTATGCGGCGTGGTCTTATGAGATACCTTTTTGTTTTCAAAAACATCGTACTTTGAGTTCTCACACTAGTCCCATGACTGACCCAGAGTTTTGTTTTTCCCTTTAAACTCTAGGTGCCCTATTTTCCGAGCTGCCGTGTAGTCAGGATACCTTAGAAGCATTTTGGAGCATGTTGGGGAGCATTTGGACAAGTCTTTTGGAGCGATGAAGCTGAAGTACCTTAGGTAGTTATCTACCCATTTTCCGCTGTGTTATGTAGTACGTATTTCTAGCATATGTACGGATAGACGGTTATAACTATCCTGCTAGATATGTATTTGACTCTGATCATTATGTATAATTATAAATGTTGAATGCGATGTGAGATTCTATTATTCTGTTATCTTCTATCTTTATTTTCTTTTACACCCCTGATAAACTGCCTCCCCGGCACTTGTATTTATGGCACGTGAATACCGTGGATGTATTAGTGTCGATTTCTGAGGATCGAGGAGACGAATCGTTCACGTGGTATCAGAGCTGAAGGTTAAGTGAGAACCTTGGCTTTGTTGGGGTATGACTCATTAGAGATAGGGTTATTAATGCCCTAGAATGAGTTTAGTTAGAGAGAGCGCATAATTAAAACTTCTAATTTGAGTAGGTATATTCATACTATATAGCATTCCCTAAGATATCTAGTCTATATATCCTAAAGATCTTTTTCTTACTATATACAGATAGTAGAAAATGAGTGGAAGAAGAGTATGAAGTAGGGGAGGAGTAATGCAGCAAATGGTCAAACTCCCACAGCTACAGTAGTCGAGGAAGTAGTAGTTCCAGTACAGCCCCAAATTAACTTTGCAACTTTATGCAAGAACTATGCCAGCCTTGGTGGTAAACCTTTCAAAGGAACCGAAACCATCATTGAAGTACAAGCTTGGATCCGCTCTTGTGAAAGAATTTTCAAAGTACTGAATATGGGAGATGAGCAGAAGAGATTCTTAGCCTCTTGGCAATTACAAGACGGAGCTCTAATTTGGTGGGAATCTATTACTCAGAATGAGTCAGAAGAGGATTTCTCATGGGAACGATTCAAAGAAGTTCTAGAGGAGCAGTATATGCCGGAAGCTGGAAAATCTCGTCTTTATCGAAATTTCTTGGATTTTAAACAAGGGGAGGAGATGTCATTTGAGGAGTATGCTAACAAGTTTAACGAATTATCTCGTTTTGGGCCTGAATTGATAGATACACCTCTAAAAAAGAATGAAAAGTTTATTTATGGAATGAAGAAGCAATACCATGTCAGGATGACTGGGCATGTGAAAGAACCATTTGTAGACTTAATAGACATGGGATACAGATATGAAGCTTTGGATAAGATAGATCCACCAGTAGTACAAGAAAGCAACAACAATAACTGGAAGAAGAGGAAGTTCAATGGCAAGAAGCCGTGGCAGGGAAAACTCAAAGGAGGATCTCAAGAGAACCGCTCTAAAGACATTAATTGCAACAATTGTAAGAAGAAATGCCATATTGCGAAGAATTGTCGGGGTCCTAAAGCTTAGAGTGTTGCCTCTCTGGTGGCTCGGAATTATCTCTGCTATAACTGTCATAAACCAGGGCACCTGATTAAGGATTGTCCCTTAATAAAGAAAGGAGAACAAGCCAAACTTTCCGCTATCAAGGATGAGCCTTCAACCTCTAAAGATGTGAAGGGCAAAGGAGTGTTGGAAGGTAATATTTTTATCAAAGATGTTTTAGTTAGAGTATTATTTGATACAGGAGCTTCTCGTACTTTTATTTCTAAAACAAATATAGAAGAATTGGAACTTAAACCTAGAATTGTTGACAACCCTATCCGCGTAACGAATCCTATAGGAGGTTCCACTAATCTTTGTATGCACTGTGAAAAAGTCCCAGTTTCCTATCCTCCCCATCACTTTCCTTTTGATCTTTTCGTTTTAGATTTTATTAGATTTGAAATTTTACTCGGTATGGATTGGTTGGCTAAGTACAAAGTTGTGCTCGATTGCGAAAAAAGAATGATATCTTTATGGACCATCTTTGGGAAAATCATAGAAATATCATGTGAAGGTCCTAGTCCAAGAAGGGATAGTTTTCTTTATGCTTTATATATATCCCAGACAGGATTAGAAACAATACCCGTTGTTAAAGAATTTGCAGATGTCTTTGAGGAAGTAAAAAGTTTGCCTCCATACCGAGAAATCGAATTCCATATCGATTTAATTCCTGGTGCGATGCCAATTAAACAACTAGTTAGAAGGATGGCTACGAAAGAAAGGAATGAGTTGAATAACCAAACCCCAAGAATTATTAAAGAAAGGACTAATAAGACCCAGCCGTTCAAGTTGGGGATCAGCCGTAGATTTTGTTGCTAAGTCAGATGGATCTTTGAGATTGTGTGTAGATTATCGAGATCTAAATAAGCAAACCATTAAGAACAAGTATCCTCTACCCCGAATAGACAACTTGTTTGACCAGTTACATGGAGCTCGAGTTTTCTCTAAAATGGACATAGCTACAGGATTCCATCGGTTAAGGATCGCAGAAGATTGCATCCATTTAACTGCATTCAAAGGTCCGAATACTTTCTATGAGTGGTTGGTTATGCCTTTTGGGCTGACTAAGGCACCCGCTTATTTTGTTGACCTTATGAATAAAGTGTTTAGAGATGTGCTAAACAAATTCATGTTAGTCTTTATCGACAATATCCTCATCTACTCAAAGACAGAAGAAGAACACACAAGGCATCTAGAAGCCGTGTCGGAGATATTGAGAAATAATGTGCTAAAAGCCAAATTCTCAAAGTGCCATTTTTGGGAGAAGGAGGTAAGATTCCTTGGGCATATAATATCAAGGGATGGAATTTCAGTAGATCCAGGAAAAGTTGCAGCTATCCAAGATTGGAAGCAACCACAAACTCCTAAAGAGATTCATAGCTTCTTAGGTTTGGCAGGATATTACAGAAGATTTGTTCAAGACTTCTCTAAAATTGCCTTTCATCTAACGAAGTTGACAATGAAGGATGCTAAATTTATCTGGACTCCTAAGTGTGAAGAAGCTTACCAAGAACTAAAGAGGAGATTGACAACCACTCTAGTTTTAGCAATTATAAATGGGAATAGTGAATTGACCGTTTATACAGATGCTTGTGGAGAAGGAGTTGGTGCAGTTTTAATGCAAGATGGGAAGGTGATTGCTTATGCAAGTAGACAGCTGAAGACGCATGAGAAGAATTATGCAACACACGACTTAGAATTATTAGTCGTTGTGTTCGCTCTAAAGATATGGAGACATTATTTGCTTAAGAATCTTTCATAGTTTATTTTGATAAAAATTTGAATTGACCTTAGTAAATAATATTCCATCTTTTAGGTGAAAAATTCGAACTCTTCACGGACCACAAATCTTTGAAGTATCTTTTCACCCAGAAGGATTTGAACATGAGACAACAACGCTGGCTAGAATTTCTCGCGTCATATGATCTAGATATTCTATATACACCCGGGAAAGCCAACATAGTAGCTGATGCATTGAGTAGGAAGTTAGCTACTATTTCTTATTTGGAAGTAACTCCAGCTCTTTTGGAAAGAATTGCCAATAAACAGGGAGAAGATAAACAGTTTGAGAAATACATTAAAGCAGCTGAAGGAAGAAATTCAAGCTTTAAAATAGACAACCATGGAGTATTGCGGTTAAATGGAAGAATTTTTGTTCCGGATGTTGGAAATCTTAAGAAAGAAGTATTAGCTGAATGCCACACAGCCAAACTTAGCGTTCATCCAGGGATTCATAAGATGTACAAGGACATGAAGCATACATTTTGGTAGAGAAGCATGAAGAGGGACATATCTATCTATGTCAGCCGTTGTGAAAATTGCCAAAGAATCAAAAGTGATAAACAAAAGACGGCAGGATTACTTCAACCTTTGGAGATTCCAGATTGGAAGTGGGATCAAATATCCATGGATTTCATTGATGGCTTACCCCGAACAAGGAAAGGAAATGAAGGCATTTGGGTTATCATAGACCGATTAACCAAAAGTGCACACTTTATTACGGTAAAGCCAACAAGAACTACAGCAAGCCTTGAAGATATATATATGAAGGAGATTGTCCGATTGCATGGAGTTCCAAGCAGTATAGTAAGCGATCATGATCCAATCTTCACTAGTCAGTTTTGGAAAGCACTATCGACAACTTTGGGAACCAAGCTGAGTATAAGTACTGCATATCACCCCCAAACTGATGACAGACGGAAAGAGTTAACCGTGTTTTGGAAGATCTTTTGAGAGCATGTATTTTAGATTTTAGAGGCTCATAGGAGAATCATTTACATTTGGTAGAGTTCTCCTATAATAATAGCTATCAAGCTAGTATCGGCATGGCACCGTATGAAGCTTTGTATGGTCATCCATGTAAATCGCCAGCATGTTGGATAGAAATCGGAGATCGGTTAGTGCTTGGCCCAGATATGATACGAGAAGCTTCAGAGAAAGTTGATATGATTATAAAGAAGCTAAAAGAAGCCCAAAGTAGGCAGAAGAGTTATGCGGACCGAAGGCGTAGAAATCTGGAATTCTCAGTTGGAGATTCAGTCTTTTTGAAAGTCTCTCCAATGAGAGGAGTAGTAAGATTTGGAAGAGCTGGAAAGTTAGCACATCGATATATTGGACCTTTCCCCATTCTCAAACGAATAGGCCCACTAGCTTATCGAGTACAATTGCATGAAAAATTATCTAGTGTACATAATGTTTTTCACGTATCACATTTGCGGAAGCATATATATGACCCAGAACAAATCATAGAAACAGCTGCTCAAGATGACTTAGAGATAGAACCAAACTTAGCAGTTATTAGAAGACCCGTTTGAATCGTGGATCAAGATGAGAAACGATTGAGAAGGAAGGTTGTAAGGTTGGTAAAAGTTCAATGGAGCGGGGATGCTGATGATTGCACATGGGAAACAGAAAATAGAATGAGAAAAGCATACCCCGAGTTTAGAATCAAATGTATAGACTTTATCTATCAATTGAGTGTACTCACCGCCTGTGGTGTAGTCACTTATTGCATATATTCCATCTTATTGAATATATATTTCCTTTTGAGCTATTTTCTTCTTATCTAATTTTGAGGACGAAATTCTTTTAAGTAGGGGAGAATGTAACGACCCAAAATTTAACCACTTCAAAATATAACATTTGAAGTGATTTTAAATATAAAATATAAAAGGTTTTATGATTCAAATAATATGAGATAGGATTTGAAAATAGAAATATACATAAAAATAGTAACATTTGCTTATATCGACAAAAGTGACAAAATCCTAATTTCAGAAAAGTAAGTTTAAATGGTTTAATAAATTATTTTAATTTATTTATGAGTGTTTATATTTTTAAATGACATTATAAAAATTTGTTTTTAAATTTGGATTACATAAATAAATATTTTAAATAAAACATCAAAATATGACCGTAAAATATTTTGTCAAAAAATCGACGTTTTATCGATTTAAAGTTGTCGCAACGTTGTTGCACCTTTATGTATACAATTTAATAAATGTGGTAACATATAAAGATAGTTAACAATTAACTAAACAAGGTTACTTTTAGCAATCACACTTAGAAAATTCTAGAAAGTAATTAGCAAAAGTAAACTAAAAAAGACAAAACACATGTCACATCAAAAGTGACATAAAGTAAAGAAAGTGACATAAAGCAAGGAGAAGTGACATAAAGTAAAGTAATCATTCTTATTCTTTATTTAACTTTAAAGTATTTGAATTTTAAAAGTGTGATGTGATGTGGATGGTAAGTTTTGAATTAAATAAGTTTACTTAATTCTTAAGGAAGGTTATTTGAGTAAAAACACAAATCTATATTTTATTCTCAAATATTTTCTATAAATACATACCCACTTTCTCACTTTCTTTCGCACTTCTTCTTCTCAAAATTTCAAGCTTCTTCTTAGCTCCTTTAATGGCTTCCAACCTTAACAAAGTTATGCCAAAATATTTCCAAAAATAAAGTAAAGAAAATATCGACAAAACACCGTCCGAACCACTTCAAACTCCTCCTCCTTCCTCACATTGCTTACGCCCTCTCTTCCTCCATTTGGCCGAGCACTTTTAGCCTTCTACAAACCAAGGCGAGCTATCTAAGTCGAAGCATTCAAGGAATCATAAGCTTAAAACGTCAAGTAGTGAAGCTATAGCCGATTTTCCATTCACCAAAACCAAACAAAGTGGAAACTCCTAATTTATATGTATTTATTTGGTTATGATGTTGTGATATGTTTGTTTGGATATTAATAATGATGTTTGATAAGTGTTTGAAAAAGAAAGCAACCTCCTTTAAGTCATTTACAAAAGTTAGTAAGCAAATATGTACATAAATGAGAATTATGTGACATTGTAATGAAAATGTTGTTAAATTGATATGCAAGTTCATATGATATATTACAATATATTAAAATGATTATAAATATTGTTTTTGATGTTTAATAGTGGTATATTAAATATATATGTTGAAACAAATCACGGATTTACACGACGTATAATCACATGGAAATCACTTTCTAAAAGAAATGAAATGCGATATGGAATCATTTATAACTTTGAAAAATGTTTGAAAATACATTAGAAATGATTCCTAAGTGTTTAAACTTGTTTCGACAAAATTTGGATATGAATCTCAAAATACGCCAAAAATTTGACGCGTCGCGTAACGGTAGTTCGCGTTTTCGCGTCAAAAGTTCAAATGATCATACGAAGTGGAATATAGTTCGGAATTCTTCGAAGTAAGAATTTGTAGAATCCTTATATCCATTCTTTCATAGAAAAAGGAAAATCAAGATTTCATCTTGTCTATTTTGAAATATGGCAAAATCAATTTTCAAGAAAAATCTAGTTTTTGCACTAAATGACCAAAGTTGGAAATTGATGAAATCAGTGTTTTAAAAATATGAAATAAATTCTAAAAAACTTTTAAAATGTGTTAAAAGTGATTTAAGTTAGAAATATGATTTTCTAAATGATATTAAAGTTGTTTTGAAGAATATAGTTTTTAAAGCACTTTTTGCAATACTTTCTGCAAACGCTTTTCAATAACTTTTGAAATAAAGTTTGAAACTTAACAATCCTTTCTTAGAATCCTTAGTAAATGTTTTTAAGTGAATAATAAAGCATTTCAAAAGAAATTTGAACAATTTAACATTATTTCAAATATTTTAAACAAGAAGTTAAGTGATATTAAGAAGGGAAAATGAGTATGCGGAAACGACTAGTACATTTGTCCCGCCTGTGAGATCTAAAAGTGAAAATAAGGTGTGTAACTAAGGTTAGGAATGGAGCAACCAGTTCCCTGAACTTACCTGGCCTTAGTTTTCTCTTTTAGGCGAGGGGTGGAACATATCGAAAGGAAAGCCCGGATGCTCAACTTGGATTTTATAGAAATAATATTCTTATACTCATCATTAAAATCCGAAGAGGGAGCTTGTCCTATTCGTGGAATTTAAAAGGTGATCTCATTGTTATTCCGTCCATAGCACTCGTTGAATACGGAAGTTGATTTTGGATAAAAGTAGAATGATTTCTATAATCCTATTTTCTCAAAAGATACTCCTTAGAAATGATTTGAGAAATATTTAAAAAGAGGTTTAAATGATTCCGTATTCACTAAAAGAAGATTTTTGAAAATATATATCTCTCGAAGATATTTTGGTAAAGGAAAATGAATGAATCGAAAAAAAATCACCTAATTACATCATTTTTATCGATGATTGGATTTCGTAGGAACCGGGGTCGGATTTGGTTAATTCCTATCCGAAAACCACTTCAAACCTGTTTACATGTTCGAAGAATGAAGATGTTTGAAGACGGAGATATTGAGATGAATAATAACGAGGGACTACTTGTTGATTAATTGGGGTTAAACTCCCGATTCACTATATTATAGCAGTGGTCTCTTTGTTATGAAAAACTTCAAAACCACAAGGGCTTCTCGCCTAGTGATGGCCGAGGAAAGTGCCTTCGGTTTCGTTCGGTCCCATAGCGAACTTGTATGGATGAATGTCTGACCTTGCATTCCAAATCATAATGAGTGGTTTCTATATCAGTCGGTGGCGGAGAAGACACCTTCTCTTAGCTTAACACCCTTTTCCGAGACATACGTGCTCAGGAAGTTATACGTTTGTAGAAATCAGTCGTGTGAATGTGCAATGGCAATGTGGCATTCAAAGTGAATGAATATGTGCTATATGAAAAGGTAATCGTAGCCTCGAGCCTCATCAACCGGAAATGACTGAAACAGGGTTAGATGCGGCAAGGCTAAGTGGGTCATTTCCAATTAGGGTATGATCATCCCCTTCTAGATATATTTCTTCCCGCTATGACGTTCGGGATGTAAATTACTGTGGATGTATGCAAAGAGAGCTCTCGGATAAAGGTCGGTAACGACCGGGGGATGACATATTCGATACTATCTAGTTACAGAGGTAGGACGGTCTTTTATTGGTAGAGGGCAGATGTTCTGCGCCTCGGGGCATCAATCTAGACGTGTACCCGTCGGAAGGTAGTCCCCTCACCTGGTCATTTGTATGGAAATCCATTATCCAATAAGAAGTTACGGTTTGTTTGTAGAACCTAGTATGCTGGAATTTAATAATGGTAACAATTTCGGCTAAGATTAATAAGTTTATTTGAAAATGTTTTCAAAGAATGTCATTAAAAATAATATCCCTAAATTTTGCATAATTAAGAGTTTTGGTTATCATAAGGTAAAAACCCGTTCCGTGTTTATGTGCGGCGTGGTCTTATGAGATACCTTTTTGTTTTCAAAAACATCGTACTTTGAGTTCTCACACCCATCCAATGACTGACTCGGAGTTTGTTTTTACCTTTAAACTCTGGGTGCCCTATTTTCCGGGCAGCCGTGTAGTCAGGATACCTTAGGAGCATTTTGGAGCATGTTGGGGAGCATTTTGGACAAGTCTTTTGGAGCGATGAAGCTGAAGTACCTTATGTAGTTATCTACCCATTTTCCGCTGTGTTATGTAGTATGTATTTCTAGCATATGTACGGTTAGACGGTTATAACTATCCTGCTAGATATGTATTTGACTCTGATCATTATGTATAATTATAAATGTTGAATGCGATGTGAGATTCTATTATTCTGTTATCTTCTATCTTTATTTTCTTTTGCACCCCTGATAATCTGCCTCCCCGACACTTGGATTTACGGCACGTGAATACCGTGGATGTATTAGTGTCGATTTCCGAGGATCGAGGAGACGGGTCGTCACACGAAATGTGTATATATGTATTTTTATCTCATTTTTATTCCTTTGAAACTACATATACAAAAACAATCTGTATGCATTAAAAATAGAAATATAGTTTTTATAAAAATTCCACAACATTTTAAAATGCCTATATTTCCAAACCTTATCTATATATATTTCTGATTATCCACATATAACCTTACAGTAAAATGATTTATGCTATACTATTCATGCATACATAAATTAAATTTAAATTTTTATTGAGAAATAAATAAATGAATGAATGAATTAAATAAAAAAATAAAAAATAAAATAAATCGATTGCACACTTACCACGGTCTGCCGAAGCTCGGTTGGCCCACGTAAACATGCCATCGCACGATGCCCTCAACCACTGCCATCACCATCACAAAGTGCTCTCGATCCCTTACCATCGCTAGTTCCATCCTCGCAAGTGCCCCAAACCAGCACTACCTTCCTGTTCGATCCTTCCACTTGACCTCTCCTCAACGTCGCTTCATCTGAACTCGTCCTCGCCTCATCCATCGAGATTTATACTCGAATCGAACGTAATTCCACATCCAGCCGTACATCATCGGGTTACGGCTACAAGAAATCAATGCCGACCTCGCGTGCGTGCTTCACCATCAGGTTGCGCCTTCGATTGATTCGAGGTATGCTCGCATTCTCTTTATTTTTTTATTTTTTTTATACTGAGGAATTCAATTTGAATAAGGGAATAGATAAATGAAGCAAGGGTTGCTCCCAATTGATTTTGAACGAAGATAGATCTCTTTTTTTTAAACGATTGCGTGTTAAAAATTTAAGGACAAATGTTAAAATTTTCTCTGCATGTCACAATTGCTACAGTAACATTGCAAATCAGTGGTAGAAAGCCCTGATGTGAAAAGAGAATATATATTAGTTTATATTTTAATTAAAATTAAAATTAAAATTTAAACCGTCCCAAATATGCAACTCAAAATATCGACCTCCTGTCGAGACATCCCGCCAGGCGTTCATAAGGTTATACCCTACTCCGAACGCAATGGAAAAGGTTTCGAGTCCTAATTCGATCGTATGGAGAAGATAGCTTTTCGGACCCAGTTATTATATTTAATTTTCGATATAGATTTCAGCGCGTTTATCTACCGTATGGCTAAACAATCACCCCAAACATTGCGAAAATTGAAATCCAATAATAATACACTATTATGGATCTAATAGAACTGGTTTCGTCGAATTTCAAGATTGTGCCCCGAAAGGCTATTTTAAATATTGATTTAAACGATATATTTTTAAAACTGAACAATACACTTCCATTCAATTTTGAAGCTTCCATTATCTCCAATACTAATAAAATAAATTTTGTAAGCTATTGAAATATTTTTAACAAGCTTTTAAATTCCAAATTTAATACTTTACCCAACTTTCAATAATTAAATTCAATAATTTAATTGCCAAAAAATAGTGATATTTTAAATTCAAGTTAAACTAACTTTAAAATATTGAAAATCAATTAAATATTTCAATTTCAAATATCCAGAAATTTCTGGGTCATCACAGCAGCCATGAATAATACACTACCCAACATTTGGAGAGCGTTGCATACTATAGTCTCAACGAATGTATCGATGTCTAGTCTCATACATTTTGACAAAGAATATTTAAAATGGTATTTTTATTTTCATTGTGATAAATTACTCATGGTTACAACATTTCGTAACTACTATCATAAAATATACTATATATGGATTTTCCATTAAATATAATTTTAATTAAATTAGTTAATTAATATAACATAATGTACCAAGTATATAATAAAAATAAAAACACCTTTTATTGGTTATCGAGTTAGGTATATGTAACAAATTATATAATTTCCCCTAGAGCATACCCTAACTCTATCACAAACAAACCTACCCGATGGAGATTTTCATCCGTTTCGATCATCACCAGGTTCCTAGCATCATCTCTAATTGCCTATATCTAGCAGATATAGTCCTCATAGATAGCACTATCTATGCTAGTTCTGGTAGGGGGCACTATGACAAAAAAGAAGAAGGGTTTACTAATTATTACAAAAATTCAAAAAGAACATGCATTAAGTAAAAAACATACCATGCATGTTGAAGGCCTATGTTGTTAGGGTCGGGTCGATGGTAGTCAACACGAAGAAGAATTGCTCTCGGTATCCCAACAGCTTTCTCGAAAGACCGAACAAAAGGGGGTTTGTTGATCCCCTAAAGGCAGTAGTTGCCTGCTTTGGTGCTGGTGCAAAGGCATAGATTAAAGCTCAACCTGATCAGAATCGAATCTGGCTCTAGTGTATTCAAGCCATAATAGAAGATGAAGAGTCTTGCTAGTAGACTATAGCTTTCGGGGTAAGCCATCCCGATGCCATTTGGTATGAATTCAGTAATCTAATGAAGAAGGGATGGAAGGGGAGCATCACCCCGTTTTGCATATAATCAAATGGCCATGTGAACTAGTCCATCAGGGGCTTAGTGCCTTGGTCGATAGTCATAGGGTAAAAAGGGTTTGTGTTTTGATAGCTAAAGCGAGCTAGAGAGCAGTTTAGATCGACCTGGTCCTCTTGAAAATTAGAGGCGCCCGAAAGGGAGTCTGTCCCCTAGTAGAAGCAGTGTTAGCCATCTGCAATCAGTAATAAACAACTTTGATTACTAGACCACTCCAACCTATTAAAGACTTATTGGGCCCTAGGGAAAGCTTTTCCGCTCTCTGTTAGTGCAAGTAAGCTACAACCATGCAACAAGCCTATTCTAGGCCTAACCTAAACTTAAAGTAGGCCATGTGGCCTACATCACTATTGGACAACCACTCGACCCTATTCATGGGCTTGATCTTATTTTTTCATCTTCCTATTTTGATTTTGAGGAAGGGGAGGTTTGGGAATTTCAGAAATATTAACTCAAAAGTTCAGTGTGGTCTGCTCAAGTGTTCAACACCAAATGATAATGGTTGATGACACGACAATAGTCATTTGACATTATGTACAACGAGTGTATATGCACGCCCAGGTGGGCCTGCAAATCACCATGTGCATGCATTTGTAGTTGTACCTCTAAAAGTAAATTTGGCGGCATCATTGTCTGCATAGACTGAACCTAAAGCAGCATTTGAGAAGACTAAAACATAAGGAACAACAATGAACCAATTTTTTTATAATGCTAAAGTTTTATTATTCGTTTCTTTTGTTTTAATTTATTTTATACTACTGGAAATGAAAATGATACCTGTACTTATACATCAATATGCTCTTTTAGCTAATATGGAAACATATTATATGCATCATCAATTCACAACATGGCTTCATTTCTTCTGTCTCTTCTTCTATCTAGTCTAATCAAGTAATAGGGAGAACTCAATGCATAAGACTTTCACCGTGGCTTTTGTTATACATATGTACTTTTATCCGTGGTTTTGACATTTGAATCTTGTTTACAAAAATATTTTTTTTAAATGAAACAAAAGAAGAAGCGAAACTAAACTACCATCCGACTTTACATCAACAAAGTAACTGAGCCTTAATAATTAGGAAATGTGCACTGGTTGATATATTCCTATGAAAACTCTACATTTGGTTGCATAGTGCTTATTTGCCGAATATGAAAATTCTCAGCTTTTTTATAAAGTATATATTACCATGAAAGTATATTTCCTAACAAAATAGTGCAATTTCCGTTAACTTACATGTTATACCATGAAAGTATAACTCTGAGATGATTACTTAAATGTGGTTAAACCTTATTTACCGTAACATGCTAGACTAACATGCTCCACCTTTTGCTTTCCCTTAGTTGAGGAAGTTGAGTAGTACGGGAAGTAAGGTTAACATTTAGAATTAACCCTATAAATAGCAAGTAATTATAGTCACTGGAATACAACATCGTACATATTATTTCAGGATTAAACTCTGTTTGAATCCACAATCAAAGTTATTGAAGTTATTACGGTATTGCTGGAAGGAGAGTTCTAACAATTTATTTCATATAATAAGTCAGTGTTCTGTCAACTGCTTGCACTCTTTCGGAGCTATTTTTGTTAATCAAGATTCATAAATGAAAGATTTATGATGGTCTGTTCATTAACAAACTTGAGTTTTAAATAAAACACTCATCTTACATCTATTGCAATGTAATTTTATGATGAAAAGTTTTCGAACGATCATATAACATATTTAGCTTTCACATTGGTGCTGTTTTGATAGAAAAATCCAAATCTGAAATCAATTCTTGGACATCCTCGCTGTCTAGTGATGATTTCAGCATCAATGCAATTCTTATTCAATTTTTTCTAACCGCTGATAGAATAGCACGGTATAAATATGTTTTTCCCGTCCCTCCAGGACCATCTATAAAAAACAAACATTTTTCTTGCTTTACAATTGCATTCGTAATTGTATTGTAGGCCTTCAATTGTTCCTCATTCAATTTTTCAATAGCTAGTAAATCATCCTTGGAAATAGGAACCGCTAACTCTTTTTCTGTTAGCTCTAAAATTTTATCACATTCATCACAATCATATGCTCTTGAGATATTTAGAAAATCATAACCAGTTATGCTTTTGTTGTGTTGGAGAAGTAACATGTTTAAATTTTTAAAAAGACGATTTGTTAGAAGCATTTGGTTAGTAGTACTTGAATTTTGGTAATCTTCTACCATATGATTGAAAAACTAATCCCATAACCTTGAAGGCAATGAAAGTCCACGACACCATGATTTAAGTCACAATGGAATGCATAACATAAAATTGAATTACCTTATTTTTCTTAGCTGAATTTTTCCTAGCTTGGGAAGCATGGGAAGGAGCAGGATGACAGTTAGCATTTTGAGATTGATTATTTTCCTATTATCGTTCCATTTGTGTGTTCTCCTGGCTGGGCCGTAAACAAAGAAAACGAAAAAGAATCCTTCTTAGTTTTTGGTGTAGCTCGTTTTGTAAAATGGGTATTTTTAAAATGAGTTTTGCAAAGTGGTCAATCAAATAAACAACCATACAAAAGTTAAGATTAATCGTAATCATATCCAATAGATGCCAATCTTTTTTTTCTTATTGATATTTAACACATGCATGCAACTTTAATTTGTAAGCACGTTTATATATAGAGTATAAGAGATGTTTGGTTTTATTTTGTGTTTTGCGTTTCAACATTTGTAAGAAAAAATGATGACAATGGAAGATAAATCTAAATTTTTTAACAATTACGACGATGATGGAGGGACAACAGAGAGAATGAATGGACAACGGAGGGAATAGGTTGTTTTTCATTTTTTTGCTATTTCTCAAAACATGAAGCATAATACAATTTTATTTTCTATTTTATATGTAGTCATTATTTTCGAATTGATTGTTTTTCAAAAATACATGCATCATGTGTACCATTTTAGAACGAAAACAAAAAACCAAAAATCGAGAATTAAATATCATAATAAATTAAAGACAAACAAATATTCCAAAATCTTTCATGCATTCCAAGTAAGTTACTCTTTTTCCTGAAAAGAAAAGCAAGTTTACCTTAAATACACCCTTGATTCCAAAATCTTTCTTTTAAATACAACATCACATGCATCCGATCTACTGTTCCCCATGTATGTTTTGAATGAATTGGCACTTGTACCATCTTTCAAATATCTCTAACATTAATACATATTTGAATGAGGCTGTGCATTTGTTTGTGTTGTGCAGGCTAGGGTACGTTACAACTGAACAGCAAATTCAGAAACGTTCTCGGGTAACTGAAGATATCCTTGTGAAAAACAAATATATAATTTGAACACAAACATTACACAAAAGCACCTACTATATATTGCATACCAATTAAAGATTAATTGCTAAACCGAGTAATAAGATTACATTGTGCTGTAAGTCATACATACCAAAAACATATATACTTGACATTGACAACTATAACTAAAATTGCTGAGATAGCATAGTGGTATAAAGAACAGAGGTATCATACAAATTGCTGAAAATTCAAAAGAACACAGAGCACAATCCAAGTATTCTAGGCGAGGTATGTGTGCGAGTTTTGGAAATTGAATGTTAAGGCTTGCTACTTTCCATTCTTCACCTTCTGTTTATGATGTTTGCACAAGTAATAACCAAACATCAAAATTATCATCTGTATATCTGCGAACTGTTAACTAAACAAATGTTACATATCTGTTATTGTCAACCCATCTATAAACATGTTCATACACCTCTTCTGATGTGAAGATTGGAGTGTGTGTTTGAAATCCTGTAAAAGAAGCCAAGATCTTATGGATATATCTAACAAACTTCTAGCTGCAATGTATAACAAATTCTACTGTAGGATAAGGAGTCAACAATTGCACTGTGATGGTGAGTTTAATTTCATCAATTTTATTGGCCTCACTTTGGACCTGAAACTTTTCAATTTTACCCTTTTAAGCTATTCATATGAGCAAAAATTAAGCACAGTCTTCAAAAGATGAAGGGTAAAAATTGATAGCACCTCATCAATTTTAATTACAAATCTATGATTTGTTTATTTCCTAATTCCTCATACATGTCTGTGTGTGTATTTGAAAACAACCCCTCCCCCACACACACACGAATTTACTTTTTATCTTAACAATGTGGAATTCTTGCAAGTCAAGTAAAAATGGACAATATTTAATTTGAGCATTCTTTACAACTATTAAAACTTTAATTTCTGTACTGTGTAGGCAAGCTCAATATATTACTATTAGAAACCAAATCAAGCTAGCCTAGTGCCCGATTAGTAGAATTTATCATTAATGACTTAGAACTATCAAATCACACTATAGAGCTATCAAATTGTAAATGAAATCCTTTATTTTTCTGAAACTGATGTTGTATGTTCTACTAAATAATCGATAGGTCTTTAAGCGCAAATATTTCTATATATCCTATAAGGTTGCCTTTTGATTGAAATAAATTTGAAAAAGCTCTATAAATGTCATTTGGAGGCACAGAACTGATCATATTACAGAAAAATCATACCTTTGCAGCTCACCAAGGTAGGTTCGACTTTCGAACATTTTCAATGGTAGATGGACATGCACTTAACTCATTGAATCTAAAAATAAAGATTTGGTTTTGTTAACCTATGATTAAGTCGTTTCACACTTCATTTATTATCCAAAATCAATAAAGGGAAAGAATATCAACCTGAAAAATATTGGGTCGCCTATTGCTTTAGTGATTCTAAACGCTATTTAAATTCACTTGCTGAAGCATCCTCGCCATAAGTATGCGACCAATCTTGCACCACTAAGCTACGTGGCGTTTCCAATCCTAACTTGACACCCTACCTGCTGCAAGAGTATATGTATACAAAAATATCACTTCCTCAGTTAACATTTGTAGAAATAGTTTTTTTCACATGAACAATTATTAATCTAATTTAATTTACTGATTACATTTTAGAATAAATAAGCTTAATGTAGTCTATAAGTATGAAAGAATCATTAAAATTGAAACATGGATTAACTATCATGATATCAAAAATAAAATCAAGCCTAAAGCTTATAAACCGAATGCAATGTTACCCCTCTTCATGTCCAAATAAATTCATTGCATCTTCTTGTTGTTGGCTCATGTTGTAAAAAAGTGAACTGGTGTACAATGCATTGTTTAATGCATGTATGAACTACACATCACTTAAAACCCGATATGACGTTGATGTTTATTAATACCTCACATTTCACTACATATCTTCTTATTTGCAGCTCACGTCACAACAAAGTAAATTGGTGTCCTGTATTCACAGGAAAAATAATTAGCCAAACTTATTTTAGAAAAAAATGATTTACGTACTAATTTCAAATAATATAGTAAGACATACGAATGCATAATGAATATTATTCAAAGCATATACACTATTGGTAATGTAAATGGGAAATATACACTTTATTTCAAACAAATAGTTAAAGGATACTAAAAATTCATATGATAAAACTAACTACAAGCTCTTATCAGCAATGTCTATAAATCATGTTTCTGGATACCATGGTTGATAATTGCGTGAAGTAATACTATGGTAACTCATATTGGCAATATACATGCATGCCCCTTTAATTGTAGTCTAGGAGTATAATGTCCTCAACTTTGACATGAAAATCAAAAATGTTGATTGTACCAACAGAAAGCCAGTGAAAATATATAGCTTTTTAAAGGTCCACGGAGAACTTTTTGTCAAGCATTTCATGTTGTGCATGTAGAATGTTTCTCATTCTTTGTATGCATTGTCAAACATTATATAAGCAACATACAAAAAAATGAAATGTTAAAAGAAAAGGATAAGCAGCATAATCAAGAAAGTAACAAGCAGAAAGACTGTTATGCAAAGAAAGAGCCTGATTCTAGTAAGTACATGGTGACCTAAACCAAGGGCTTTAGTTGCTTTGCTTTTTTATCAAGCGGTCCAAAAATTTTAAGCAAGACTATGAACTGATATAAGTGCCGAAACAGACTATTTTGGATATTTTGACTTTAATCGCAAAATTCAACTTCAAGTGGCAGCAATAGTTTTTAATGCTTGAAAACAAAATTAGAACTTCTGAAAATGATTTGAAAAGAAGATTAGAACTAAATAAATTTCAAATGCAGCGCTTTTCATGGATACATTTCATTTTTACGTATTCTATTTTTTTCTTACTTTTGCATTTGAGAACAGAAACAATAAAATACAATGCAGAGTTGATAAAAATTTAGTGAACTAATCTAAATATTAAATACACCATATCTATTTACTGTAAATATGTTAACTTCATACAATCAACCACATTTATCGATAAAGAGTAACATATGTGCAGTAATACTATTTCCCTATTTGAATCAGAGATCGGATAAAATAAAATTATTTAAGACAAACGAATTCATAATATGTACATGATAAGCATATGATTTCTCTAGTGTTAGTGACATATATTTCATATTTTTGTATTTTCAATTCCAAACATTAACAATTTATTAATATAATCTAAAAGGCGTAACTATTAGCATGGTCTTTTTAGTAACAACGTGCAGCTGTTGTGTATATGGATGCTATAGTTAACAAAATACAAAAGAATACAAAAAAACCAAAAGGTAGAGAAATGCACTTGCTACTATTATTTTCTAATCCAACCAACCATGTATAATAAGACTGAGAGTAGGAAAAAATCAAAATTTAGGTAATCCTTAAGAAAATTGCCAAATTAATCTAGTAAATATTGTAAAAGCTTAAACGTCCTAGCATTTAAAAAAGGGTAGAAATAAGCAGATATAAGTAACAATAAAAAATGTCAAAAAGTTTATTTCCAATGCTTCCCAAGCTTGAGTTGTTGTATCTTGATATCAATGAATTTGTGGGAGAGATACCAAAAAGTTTAAGTACTGATGAATTTGAGCATGCTGTTGCTTTTTGAAAATCATTTCAATGGTAGTATAACTGAGAATATCGGTATGCTTCAATCTATATCTACTCTATCTTTGTGGGAAGTCGACTCATTGGTTCTATTCCTAAGTCAATTGGCGAGCTCAAGAACTTGGAATATTTGTTTCTTTCCGATAATAAACTCTCTGGTTTGTTGCCTCATGAGTTAGGTAACTATAGCTTTCTCACTGAACTTAAAGTTAGTGAAATTTAATCTCTGGATCGATTCCAAAGAGATTTATGAAACTAAAGAAACTAAAGAAGATACTATTGTTTAAAAATAAGATTGAAGGATATATAGCTCCTAAAATTTCAATCTTGAGCAACTTAGTTCAGTTGCATCCCTATAACAATTTCTTAAGTGGAGAGATTCCAAAAGATATTGCCACACTACAGAAATTTGAATACATTAGTTTAGCTTGCAATAATATGACTGGAGAAATACCTTGGTATCTTGGAAAAGCTATTTGTTTGAGTGGGCTTGATCTTACAGGAAACAAACTTCATGGTACAATTCCACCTTACTTGTGCAATGGAAATAATCTATCTGTTTTTCCAATCAAACATAATCGATTTAATGGTACTTTTCTTACTCTGATCGGATCATGTTTAGCACATCATAAAGTAATAGTTTTCAACAATCATTTTTAAGGAGAAATAGCAGAAAATTTAAGTATAAATAATAGAATTCAATACCTTGATCTCAGCAAAAAATTCTTCACAGAAAAAATTCCATTGAAATTTAGTTGATGGAGCAATCTTTCCGTGCTTGATTTATTGAATAACTTATTCGATGGCTCTATTCACCATGAATTTGGTAACCTTCAAAAGTTAGAAAATTTGCATATTTCATTAAATAGATTGATAGAAGAAATACCACATGAGTTGAGCAAATGCAAAATTTAACATGAGTTAGACTTGAGTTCGAATTTCCTTTCAGGAACTATTCCAGCTGAAATTCTGAAACTACAGAATCATCTTCTTTCAGGAAACAATCTAAATAACCTGATTGCTGAGCTAGTGAATCGGGTGCTGCGATTCAATTGGAGGATGATGATGGCAGCGAAACTTCCGATCGACTTGGACGGCAAGGAAATATGGATTTGATTTAGGAAAATTAGAAAGAATGCAGCGTGAAGGGCAAGAGGATGACGAAGGAGTTGGGAGCTGATAATGATTTAGGGTTTCATGATCACCGACGAAGAGTAACTCAGGCTGAAGGGTATTTTCGGCAATCCATAAAGACACGGTTGAAATCAGTTGTTAGAATTCTTATTATTAGTAGTAAAGATAAAAGTTCATCGATGCAATGATGTGTTTAGGTTAACATGACAACATTGAGAAATAAAGAACAATGCGATATCAAAATAAAGTACAAAAGGCGACACACAAGCAAAAGGAAAGCAATGGCATGGATCATGAAATCATTCCCAAAAAGCAATCAAAAGTGCAACAGAGCATAATGAATCGATCCTAAAAATAATTTTTGGTTGAAGTCGAGATTTTTTGATTGTTGAATGGAAAATGAGAAGATAGAGAAAGTGTATTTTTCTCTATTAATGGTGGAATTATTGGAATTCTCGATAAACAATGAAATAAAGGGAATGGAAGTATTTATTAACAACAGGAAAGGACATAAGCTATTGCATCGGCCATATGTGAATCAACCTAAGCCATCTAGGTATCATCAACGCCTTTGTCAAATCACACATCGAAAAGTGAACCATCTCTGCAACGTCTAGAAAAGTGAACCACCTCAACCAATAACATAGTGGCACATATAACAGCATTAAAAACATGGTTGACAAGCTAACGCCAGCACACGAGCAATTTCTTAGGTGGAAAATGTTGCTTGGATTTCTCGCAAGTATGGAATAGACCGACTGCAATGTCCAACCAGCCCAGATGATTGCAACAGATGACTTTTGTACCATCACTTGATCCATATGCATCCATAGCCTAGCATTATGACTCACTTGCATTTCTCGGCATCCACCTGTCATGCATCATAGACCCTTCAACAAACAGCCTAATCGACAAGGTCACATTCCTAAGTTAAGCACCGCCCTCATAAATGCCTATAAGCAACAATGACATGCACCTGCTTATCCCTAAAGAATCCCTCTTTATTGTTGAGTGGCCCGATTTGTGACCCTCGCCCTTGCACCTTCATAAGTAGCCTTGTCTTATCTCAGTTGGCTTTGGCAATAGATGCCTAACCGCTGATGCAAAATGAAGCTTTGCTTCTGTCATCTCCCTACAAAAACTGACACAAATAGAAATGTTTATCTGTCGAAAGCATCAATATGCAGTAATAACTCCATGTCCTTTACTTCCACCAAAGTTCTTCTACAGCAACCACTCGTTACACCCATGCCCCTGCCCCTGCTCAAAGCATGCTCTAAGTGTGGCCCACCAGCTGGCATTATCTACACCATACAATCCAATTAGCATGCGCATCAACCGATCAGCAACGTCAATGGTCTGGAGCAACTTTCGGGCCTTGACAGCATAATCTCAACCATCCAATCTCTTTTCCAACGGCTATAAATACACTAAGGCATTCATTTTTACAATGGTTGAATCCAAGCTATTAAACATTGTAATTTATTATTATTGTCTCCTATAATTACATCAATTGTGAGAGAAGCAAAGTAATAAGAGATTCTTTATAATAGATGTAGATCAATGTTGATTGAACCACTTTATATTATGCCTTTACTAATTCTACAAATATTATCTCCTCTTTGTCCATTTTATTAAGGTATTACGAAGTAACCTTTTCTAAATAACTATAATCATAATTTTGAGATTAGCTTAATTTTTTTAGTCAATAATTACGTACACTGGTCCCAAGAGATGTATCAATATCCATTTTCTCAATATCTCTTAAATAGGAACATTTAAGCAGTTGGTGTTTTCATGTATATCGATCCAATGCTCATGATCATGAACAAATTCATGACTATAATCAATAAAACACTTATTTTAAGTTTTTTCTACTTATATATGTTTTATGTAATTAATCATTATCTTTTTCGATATAATAACAAGATATATAGTAGAAACTAAAACTAAAAGCATACTTTATTTTGAACAAGATCGTTTACAGAGTTAAGTTTATGTAACAAATTACATATTTCCTTGATGGCACACTCTTAAATTTGTCCATTCCTTACTTGCACTTGATGCTAATGATGGAGCCTCATCACCATACCTTCAATCAGTCTTCCTAAAATAGACTAAGAAAGCATCTTAGTGAATTGATCTGTTATGTTATCTTTTGCATTTACTATCTTAATCACGATGTCTTCACCGCTGATAAACTTCATTATTATATGGTACTTACGGAGGATGTGCCTCGAGTTCTTGTGAGCTCGCGGTTCCTTGGCAACCTGCATTGCATCAAATTATTATCACAATATAATAACATCTAACCTTTAATGCCTGGTGTGGCGCCCCACTATTTCTAACATGTAAAATTAGTAACAGTCGCTGTCAATATACACTTGCACACTAATCTCAAATATTAAAAATAGTGGTCATTAGTTATATAAATTAAAATTTTAAAACTGTAAACAAAAAGGGAAATTCTCACGGTGGAATTTAAATAATAATATATGTATCTCAACAAAAATAATTACAACTCAATAAAATATACAAGGCCTAATATAATAAATGAAACATCTTTATGTTCCTATACCTTAATTGTTATTAAATCTATAAAATAATCTAATAGTAATACTAGGAAATAATTTAAGCAAACAACCTGTAAGCATGGTATAAAACCAGACTCATTTCCTTTGCTATCACCCATAAAGCCCCAAAGAAAAGAAAACAAAATGTTGGACTATATTTGGACTATGCTTAACCCTATACTCCCAACCACTGGGGAATACCAGGCTACTGCATAGGAAAAGACTGCCTATGTACCTTTTTTGGATCAAGACCACATAGTTCTATTTCCTGCTTTTCTCTTGCTTCAAACACGCATTAACATATAACACTATAGATCAACAACAACCAAGCATGAAACAAAAGAAGAAAACTTCATTATTTTATTATGGCATCGTAATCATCATAAATGTAGTGTAACGGTAATAATAGCAATGCAACAATTGAAAATTACACAAATCCAACAATATTCAGTTTCAACCCAAAACATCGAATAAATCGCCCACAATGAATATACTCAAATGTGTATCGATCGCCCACTACTAGTAACACATCACCTATAGCATAAATGCAAGTATAATTCAAATAAATGAGTACTAATTGCTACATTTTAGTAAAACAATATCAATCTCATCAAATGTATACAAACTACTATATATTAGTCACATAAACATCAGATTCATCAAAAATGTACTGACCACTCTTCATCGGTAACATAGACAACAACGCCATCCATAAAAAACCATAATTAGCTACCCATTATCCAGCTTTAATAATAGTAAAATATTGCATACTCATCCTAATGTGTTTCTATTGCATACAACGAAAACATATGACAATTTCAATCAATAATTAATCACATATGTTACAGCAATCCAGTATGATGTATTCACAGCTATGATTTCCTTTTAAGTATAAGATTGTCTCAATACTATTTATTATAAAACACTTCCTTTTATTTTATTTCAAGTAGTAATAATCTCTCAAAAATGATAACATACTTTAAAAATCCTATATTATACATTTATTATCTCAAATAACCACAACACTATTATATAATAAAAAATAGTAATTTACATCAAATAATTTTCAAAAACTATAATATTATTACTTTGCATCAAAATAATAATATTTATTTAAATCACGTTTATCTTTCACAATCAATCTATTACCGTTTAATTCAAAAATAACTACTTTCCATTTTCAATTTCAAAACTTTGTTTTATAGTTATTTACCTCAAAATAATAATAACTTATCCAAAAATACGTTTGAAAACACTTATGTATTAGTAATACTACTATTTCCAAAGTATCTTATCAAATAATAAAAAATATCATAATATCTAATCGAAATAATAATATTTGCTCAAATCACTTTATTATCTTTCACAATCAATTTGTTATAGTTTAAATCAATATAATAGTGTTACATTTTAAATTTCAAAGCTCTTTTTTATGGCTGTATACATTAAAATAGTAATAAATTAGCCCAAATTACTTTTGAAAATACATTTATATTATTATTACTACTATTTCCAAAATCTCTTGTTTTTATTATTCAAATAATAAAAAAAAATCATTCCATAAATTCATAAAACAATTATGTGGTTATTTTCTCAAAATAATACAGTCTATTCAAAACTATATTTTACTCATCAAATCATACCTTGCTTTTACATAAAATAGTAGATAAAGTTCATTTTATAATGAATTTTTCCATTATTATTTATGAATCTTCGTAGAAATTCATAAACAATAACTTTTTTCAATTTTACACATTAATGATTGTATAAATTGTTAAATAATATTTATTTACAAATATCACTCAAAATTTGCAAATGATCTTATTTTGTAATGATTTATCTATTTTCCAAAATCACACAATTCCACATATTTTCTATTAACTAACTATTTTCCAAATCAATAATTGACCACTGTAAAACATCATCATTTAACAGTGTAGCAATTTGAAATAATAATCAAAATCACATTATGGTATCATAACAACTAAACAATCATCAATAAGAGTTTAACATATCAAGCAATGAATATTTTCATGAAAGGATATTCATTTAATATTTTTAAACACAAACAAATTAATTATTTTATAATACCAACCTGCATTTAAAAATTGCTCCAAAATCAACAGACCATATGTAAAAATTTCATCATGAGTCCAAAGGAACAAGCTGCATGGGAATTGGACTATGTATGTAAAAGATATAGGGATTAGAAAATTTAGGGTTTAATTTGTAATTATAAATTATAGGAATCTAAATTAAAAACATACCCTTCCTCAAAACTGTGCATGCAGTTAGAACCCAGTAGACACCACATTTTATTTGCCACTGTTGCCGGCATGACCCATCAACACCAGATCTAGCATCACCTACGGCCTTCCCACCTCGACGCCGACCTGGCTGACCCTACCTTGCCACCCGCACCGTTGCCCAACCACCACTGCCACCTGCGGTTTTTAGTGGTTTTTAAATGTTTTCAGTAGACTTGGGTTGGTTTGAAATGATCAACCTTCGTGAATGTACTTCGTTCCTCATCCCCTATACAATGGTACGTTCCAATTGTCAATTGGTCGTCATTTCACCATTAAATCAAAATTGACATCATGGACGATCCAGACTATTATGTTGATTTCTGATTAACCGAATCATCGTATGGAAATACAATTTTGTCCCATTTCTTTACCACTTGAGAGGTTTGATTCAACATATTATATGTAAGGTAGGATACGAGCACTTTGACTTTTTGGACGGCTTTTTATTAATTAATTTTTGATCTGCCATTAGTGGAATTAGGGGCTTTTAAGGATTCGGTTGAAATACTAAGATGGAGCCGATGGCAAATGTTTCAATGCTTCATTTAAATAGTCATTTTGCTGGGTTATGGGTCGTGTATCCAATTTAGCCGAAAATAGTTACATACGTCGCCTATAACTTGTAAACTTTTATATAACATCCCCCTACTTGGAGGCCCAAAATAAACGGCTAAGGATGCTACATTCATCCATTGTTATTAATTCTCGGCGAGCAAATATGGCGGTGCTAGATACATTGAAACACAGATCGCAGAAATATAGAAAAATTTGAACAATTCATAACATATTTCACATTCAAATAAAAACACTTGATGTTCATTACATAATGCCAAAAATGTAAACCACGTTCAGCAAAGTATAATTTTTACAAATACGCCAAGAGCGACATATGAAGATGCCCCCTTGGTTAATCATAGTATATAGTAAGGCTAACAAGTCTGTCTTTACAAACAACACACAGTGGAAAAGACAATTCTAAATAACTATATGCCTTTTGCATGCCTCTGGAAGCTTTATTCGTCAAAGAAGAAAACTTGAAAACCTTAAATCTCAAACTACTCAAAATCAATTGAGTACCCGAGATTTTAAGGGGAAAGAAAAACTTCGAGTAAGACATAAAGCCTGGTAAGAACAATAATCCAAAATCTCAATCCTTTTAGATAGCTAGTGAGACCACGCCGTATAGTGGAACGGGTTTTCCCCTCACTAGTATCCTTAAATGTTTTTAAAACTATATTATGTGCTCTTGCATCCATAATGGATAAAACATATAGTTTCAAAATATTATAATGATATGCATACTTAAAACAATTAGGATTCCCCATCCCTAGTTTAATCTGACTCCCAGTCATAATTATAGTTTCTACGGTCGCTATTAACCTTTTAGTTTTTATGAGTTTACTAATAACCTTTATATAATTAATGAATATCTTGTTCTTTTCATAGTTTTCATTGGATCACTAAAAATCTATAGGCTTCTGCAAGTTAACTTAATTAATTCATGGGTCCCCCTGAACCTATTAGTCATTCCAATAACTAATCACCTTATCCTAGTTTTCGTGGGTTGACTAGGAACCTATGGGTTTATCTAGTAACTCACTTTACATCCTAGTTTTCATATGTTGACTAGGAACCTACCAATACTTCCATTAGCCACTTTCTTATCCTAGTTTTCATTGGTTGACTAGGAACCTATCGATTGATGTCGATTTTTAATTCCAATATAGTTTTGATGGGTTCACTACAAATCAATTAGCCCCTACTAACTATCCTTAATACATAGTTTTTCTTAGATTTACTACGAACCTATTAGTTACCTCCAATAACTACATAATCGTAGTTTTCATGGGTTTACTATGAACCTTTTGGTTACCTCCGATAACTACTAAGATTAAGCATCCTATATTTTTGGTCACTCTAACTCCTTGGATGCAATTCTACTCATTTAGGAGTTTAAGAAATTCATATTCACTACTGAGTTTACCTAGCTGGTTCTTCTACCCCTTTTTCCAACATAGAGTTATGGGTGATCATGTGAATATATTCATATTTAAAGAAGCAAAACAACAATTTAACAATACCACTCCTATGGGTTTAAGGTCCTTGAAATGCTTTCCATATAAAACATAGTTAACCGCTTTAACTTATAATTTTATCAAGGAAAAATTACATACTCAAAGTCATTACAAAAATCCTTTATCCAAGCTGTGGGTTTTCCTTTCAAAATTTAAGTTAGGGTTTTAAGACCTATCAACAATGAAGGCTTCAGCCTTCGACCCCTTCGAAAGCCTTGGATTAACACATAAAACATTAGTTTGGGTCAAAGTGAAAATAAGTGAAAGCATCTCTTTCGTAACCACTCTTTATTTTATAAAATATGGGTGAAGTTTGATGGTGTCAAAATCATCCTTTCAAAAGCATTCAAAGATCTAGGGAAAACAATTGAACCTTTCATCAATGTCGAAAGCTTCTGCTTTTGGCCCCTTTGAAAGCTTTAGGAAGCGACTGGTATTTATAAAACCAATTGAACCTTTCGACAACATCGATGCCTTCGTTGCCATCGGAAGGTCACATAATCTCAAAAAGGGTTTCGACCTGGTCCACAACTACCCCTTCGAAAGATTTCAACGAAAACTAAGAAACTCCTTCGAAAGCTACTTCTTTAAAACAAAGACGGAGGCTCTCTTTCGAAAGCCTCTTTGAAATACTCTTTTGAAAACATAGCTTTCAACTATGCTGAAAGCTCGTTATAAACTTATCCCTTCAAAACCATAGCTTTAGACCTTGTCTAAAGCATAACTTTCGACCTTATTGAATGCACTTTTAAAACCTAACCTTTTGAAACCATAGCTTTTGACCTTGTCGAAAGCTCCTTTAAAAACGGGCAAGTGATTTTCTTTTCAAACCAAAAGTGACTAAGGTCCAAACTCCTTTGACCTTCGACAACCTAACTTCCACCTTTGTCTAATTCACTACATACCACTTGAATGATATCATATGCATTGGCTTCGACCTTGTTGGTTTCAATGAAGTCGAAAGGTCAAGGTCGAAAGGTCTAAGTCGAAAGGTGTGCCAAAGAAGGCGGAACACCCTTTTTCTGAGCAAAAGCTATTTTTATCAAATTAAGTAAACTTTTTGTAACAAATTTGCCAACTTGTAAATATTTGATTGGATTTCATAAACTTTTTAAATAATTTGGATAATATCTGCCACATTTTCTTAGATCTAAAATCAAGTTAACATTTGACAAATAAGCCCTTCTATTATCAAAACAATTAAATCATTTAGGTCCTTCTTTCAAAATAATTTAATTTTCATACTAAATCACTTTGTAAAAATCCCCAAAAATTTAGTTTAATCATGTTATGTAACATATTAAAATTTCAGACCCATGTTCTTAATATATTTTTCAAAAATTAATTTATAAACCCAAATAACCATATTTTCGTTTGAAAATTCACAGCTAGTTCTCCACGGCTTGGAAAATTATGAAAATTGAAACCCAACTCCGAAATCATGTTTTCCATTACATATAATTTTCCTATGGCATTTAGAAATCATTTAATCTCAGTTTTACCCCAAAAACTTATATATCTCCTTTTAAACAACCTTGTTTAATATATAAATCATCAATCAAGCATATCATTATTCAATATGTCATGAAAATAGATTTACCCTTAAATTCGAACCCATATGATCATAAAACCAATATAGAGATATAGAAATTATTATTCAGCTTAGATTGGATAAGGATATTTAAGTTTGATTGAGAATGATTCTTCTAGCTTGATCCTAAGCTTTACTTTAATTTCCTCATCTTCTCCTAATGGCCGGCCTTGCTAGCTTCTTATGGTTATAAATTTTTTTTGAGATAAAATGAACATGTATAACTAAGGAGAATAGTATAAGGGGGAAATATGGGTGGATGTATACCCTAATGCCCTTATGTTTAGTTATTTAACCATTTATAAGTCCATTTAGTTAAACAAGCACGACCACTAAATTTTCTTAATCAACCTCAATCTCCTTATTTACATTATTCTGTTTAGTTTATTCTAATTAAGTCTCCTAAATAATGTCATCATTAAAATTAGGGATATTACAGGTTCCCCTTCTTAAAGAATATCGTCTTTGAAATTAAGTAAGGACTAACTAGCAAACATAGCAATCATCTATAGCATCTTCTAATAACCATACTAGCCTACCTAAATAGAAACCAATCTATATAGATCTAATATAGACATACCATCAAAGCAGATCAAGATAAGCCTCTCTTATCATGTCCTCAGTCTTCCAAGTACAGTCCTTCTCGTTGTAGCTTCACTGAACTTTCACCAACTTGACTATCTTGGTCCTCAATCTCTTCTCATCTCTTACCACAACTTTAACTGGTTGTCCAACCAAAGTTAAATCAGGCTCCACCACTAAGTTCTCCAACTTTGTGTGAGGAATAGTAGCCTCTAGATCATGCACCAACTTGCGAAGATAAGACACATGGAATAAATTATAGACACCTTCCAAACTGCTTGGCAACTTCACCTTGTACGCAAGCTTTCCAATCCTTTCTATAATCTAGAATGAACCTACATATCTCGAGGCCAACTTTCCTGACTTTCCAAATTGTGCCAAACCCATCATTGGTGATACTTTAATGAAGACCCTATGTCCCACTGAGAACTCTAGGTCTTTACGCCTTTTATCTGTATAAAACTTCTACCTGGATTGAGCTTCCTTCATCGGTCCTCGGATTAACTCAATCTTTTCTAACGCCTCTTTAACCAAATCCGTACCTAAGACTAATTTGTCTCCAGTCTCTAACCAACAAGCTGGCGATTTGCATGGCCTTCCATGGAAAGCTTCAAAAGGCACCATTCCTATACTAGTGTAATAACTATTATTATAGGAAAATTCAATCAGATGCAAGCATCCTCCCATGATCGACCAAAGTCCAATACACAAGCTCTGAATATATCTTCGAGTACCTTATTGACTCTCTCTGTCTGCCCATCAGTCTGTGGGTGATATGATGTACTCATCTTGAGATTGGTACCTATTACCTCTTGTAGACTCCTTCAAATTTTTCTAGTGAATAACATATCTTTGTCACTGATTATGCTACTAGGAATCCCATAAAGTCTAACTATGTTCTTCATGAACAACTTAACCAAAGCAGGTTCCATTCTAGTTGACTAACTAGAATGAAATGGTCACTCTTGGTCAACCTATCCACTATAACCCATATGCTTTCATTTCCTCTATTTGACCTTGGCAACCCGTCTATAAAGTCCATCAATATCGAATCCCATTTCCAGACTGGAATATCTAAAGGCTGAAGTAATCCACTTGGCTTTTGATGTTGGGCCTTTACATGTTGACAGTTAACACATTGCCTAACCCACAAGCCAACATCCCTCTTTATGCTTTCGCAATAAAAGCTCCTTTTCATATTTTGATACATCTTGGTTCCTCCAGGATGAATCGTAAACTTCGATCGATGATATTCCTCTAGAACTTCCCACCTTAAGTTCTCTGCATTTGGAAGGCACAATCATTTCTTTCTCAACCATCCTCTTCGGTCAAGACTAAAATACTATAAATCTTCGACCTCAATTCCAACCTCAATCCTTTCAATCCTTTTATCTAAAACTGGATCTTCTCTTTGCTTAGAAACTATCTTCTCGATCAGCGCAGGTCGTACTTAGCACCCTGACTAGAACTAGCAATAGATCTCAACTGCATACCACAACTGGCTAAAGCTTCTAAATCCTTCCACTCGGCCAACATCGTTAACACCACATTCATATGTTTTTTTACAAAGAGGTTCTTCTGCCTTATTTCATTTCTCAGGAGTATAATCTATACCGAAATCATAAGCAGCCAAAAACTCCAGCCATCTCTGCTGCCTCATATTCAACTCCTTATAAAAGAATAAATACTTACTGACTTATGATCGTTAAACAACTTAAATATCTCTCCTAAAAGATAATGCCTCCAAATTTTCAAGGAAAAAATTACCGCTGCCATCTCCAAGTCATGAGTAGGATATCTAACGTCGTGCGGTCTAAGGTGCCTAGATGCATAAGCAATAACCTTGCCATCTGCATCAATTCGGCTTCCAATCCAATCCCACATGCATCAGTGTATATTACCAACACTTGGTTACCATCTGGAACTACAAACACTGGCGCATTAGTTAACAAATGCTTCAAATTAAGGAACCCTTGTCACATTTGTCAAACCAAACAAACGTCACGCCCTTCTTGGTCAACTTAGTTAAAGACGCTGCTATCCGTGAGAAATCCTTAATGAATCTCCGGTAATAGCCAGCAATTCCAAGAAAACTTCTGATCTCGGTCACCATTTTTGGTCTCTTCCAATTGTTCACAGCTTCTATCTTATCTGGATCAACTGACAATCCCTTCTCTGAAACCACATGACCCAGAAACTTAACCTCTTTCTTCTAAAATTGACACTTGGAAAACTTCACCTTTAGCTGATTCTACCTCAGCGTCTCCAATACCACTCTAAGATGAATATCATGCTCCTTTTCATCTTTAGAGTACACCAAAACGTCATCTATAAATACCAACAAGAAACTATCTAAGTGCTCTCGGAAAACCCGATTCATCAAATCAACGAAGAAAGAAGGCGCATTTGTCAATCCAAATGGCATCATAGACCACTCGTATGAACCATATCTACTCTGAAACCTGTCAAAGGAATACTATCCTTCGCTACTGTCAATTGATGGAACCCCATCGCTAAGTCCAATTGGGAAAATACGCTGGCCCTACTAAACTGATCAAGCAGATCATCTATCCTTGGTAGAGGGTACCTATTCTTGATCGTCCTTTTGCTTAAATTTCCATAGTTGATGCACATCCTTAACGACCCATCTGGATTCTTCACAAACACCATCGCCGGTCCCTAAGGCAAACTGCTTGGTCCACTAAAATTCATTCCCCTAAGATCCAGTAGCTTCACCTTCAATTCCTTCATCTCTATCGGTGTCATCCTGCTAAGTGGTCCACTAACAGGTTCAGCTCCCGGTACAAAATCTATCTGAAACTCAACAGCTCATTTCGAGGGTAATTCAGTAACAGGCTAAAAATATCTGCAAACTCTCTAGCCACATGAACTTGACTAAGGTCTTTTTCAACTTTCATTGCACTCAACAAAGCACAAACATTCTTATTGGAATTCTCCACTAAGAAAACAATTCGATTATGACTATCTGGTTGCCTCAACGATGTTTTCTAATCCTGGCAAAATATCCTAGCCTCATACTTACCTAACCAATCCATACCCAAAATAATTCGAAAATCTATGAAATCAAAGATATACAAACTGCATGCAAACTTATGACCTTAAAAATCAAGTTCTAACTAGTCACATCTCATCCCAAGAGTTGCATGTCCTCCTATTAGATTTGCAAACCTTAAGGAAGTAACAAGATATGTGGGTTCTATACATAACTTACCAACCAAATACTATGACATAAATTAATGTGATGCACTAGTATCAAAAAGTACTCTAACTAGTACACTCTGAACCAACAGCGTACCTTCCATCACAGCCTTTCCTTTCTCTGCTACAGTTGGTCTAGAAGAAGATGGTGGTCTAACGACAAACATCTTCCCTTTGTCTACCCCGACTGGCTCTTGGCCTTGCTTCTTATAATCCCCAACTTGGTCATAGTTGAAGCATTTCGCATTATTCTTCTCCTTAGGCTTCTTTCCTTTGCCAGTTCTGCACTCGTAGGCATAATGCCCTTCTTATCACACTTATAGCACACCAAATCAGCCTTTGCCTTCTTAGCGGCCTCCCCTTTTTGGGCTCCTTTCTTCTTAAAGAATTTCCTTTTCTTTTCCTAAGGACCGGGGGACTCAATTGGCTTCTCCGTAACTGACAAAGTAAGCATCTTCTCATGTCAGATGGCCATCTCCACCACCACATGATAAGGTCCCTTAATATGATTCATAGCTATTCTACCTAGCTCTAGTCTCAATCCTCTAATGAATCTCTCGTTTCTTCTGATATCAGTGTCAACCAAAGCATAACCATATCGAGATAGCTCATCAAACTTGGCAGCATAATCGATCACAGATACCCCTCCTTGGACAAGATCCATGAACTTCCACATCAATGCCGATTTGGCAATCTCAGACAAGAATCTCTGCTAGAACCTCCTTTTAAAGTCAACCACGTCAGTTCTTCCTCCGAAACTCCAGCTGTCACACTGTTTCACTAGTGAAGCGCAAACCCTTGCAACTGCCTAGAAGCTAACCTTCTCTTCTCCCCATCCTCTAAGCCTAAATCTGTAAAGAACCTTACAGAGATCGACAGCCAGTTCTCAACTTCAACTACATCCTCCGTTTCAACAAATGGCTTCCCACCAAGACTGGTATAGTTTCTGCTTAGCTTGACATCTCTAAAACCAGCTGGAACTATAGGATTAGCTCCTCCAGCATTACCAATAGCTCCTGCATGCAAATGATTAGCCAACGTCTTATACACCATCCCCGCATCTATTGGTGGATTTCCAACACATATATTGGTCTCGGTATTTTGGTTAGCATTAGCCTGTCGACCTTGGTTTCATTGGGTATTAGGTCGAGCATTTCCATTGGTTGTCATGCTTCCTCCATCTAGATTTCCTCTTCTTTTTCCTACTTCCATATCCTCTTTCTCGTATATCTGCATAAGAGCCTTAGTGAGACACAGAAGAATGGTCTAAGAGAGAGGGGCATACGTACTTAGATAGATATGTATATGTCAAATACAAGTACGTTACTGTAACGTCAACCCAAACCTCGACCATATTTTTAAATTCATTTGATTATGTTTTAAAAAAATCTTTTAGGTTTATCATTTCTTTTAAAATTTCATAAACTTATGCTCTGATACCAACTTATAACATCTCCCAACTTGGAGTCCCAACACCAACATGTACGAATGCTGCAGTCATCCATAGTTACTAATTCTCGACGACCGAATATGGCGATGCTAGATACATTGATACACGGATCACGGAAATATTGAAATTTTTTAACAATTCATAGCATATTTCACATTCAAATAAAAACACTTGATTTCATTACATAATCCTAAAGACGTAACCATGTTCAACAACATATAATTATTGTAAATACGCCAAGAGCAACATATGAAGATGCCACCTTGGTTGAACGGTGTATACAGTAAGGCTAACAACTCCGCCTCTACAAAAAAACACATAGAGGAAAAGACAATTTTAAATAATAATCTGCCTCATGCACGCCCCCGGAAGCTTTATTTATCAAAGAAGAAAAACTAAAAACCTTAAATCTGAAACGACTCAAAATCAATTGAGTGCTCGAGAGTTTAAGGGGAAAACAAAAACTTTGAGTCATACATAAAGCCTGGTATAAATAATAATCTAACATCTCAATCCTTTTAGATATCTAGTGAGACCACGCCGCTTAGCAGAATGGGTTTTCCCTTCACTAGTATGCAAAATCTTTTTAAAACCATATTCTGTGATCATGCATCCACAATGGTTAAAACATACACTTTCAAAATATTACAATGATATGCATACTTAAAACAATTAGGATTTCCAATCCCCAATTTAATCTGACTCCTTGTCATAATTATAGTTTCTGGGGTCACTATTATCCTTTTAGTTTTCATGGGATTACTAATAACCTTAATATAATTAATGAACATCCTGTTATTTTCATAGTTTTCATGGGATCAATAAGAACCTATATGTCCCTGGCAGTTAACTTAATTAATTCATGTGCCCCCGTGAACCTATTAGTCATTCCAATAACTAATCACCTTATCCTAGTTTTCATCGGTTGACTAGGAACCTATGGGTTTATCAAGTAACTCACTTCATATCCTAGTTTTTATGGGTTGACTAGGAACCAATTGATACTTCCATTAGCCACTTTCTTATCCTAGTTTTCATGGGTTGATTAGGAACCTATCGACTGATGTAAATTCTTAATCCAGGTATAGATTTCATAGATTCACTACAAACTAATTAGCCCTTACTAACTATCCTTAATACATAGTTTTCATGGGTTTACTATGAACCTGTTGGTTACCTCCAATAACTACATAATCATAGTTTTCATGGGTTTACCATGAATCTGTTGGTTACCTCCAATAACTACATAATCATAGTTTTCATGGGTTTACTACATATTCATGGGTTTACTAGGAACCTTTTGGTTACCTCCAATAACTACTAAGATTAAGCATCCTATATTTTTGGTCACCCTGACTCCTTGGATGCAATTCTACTCATTTAAGAGTTTAAGCAATTCATATTCACTACTGAGTTAACCTAGCTGGTTCTTCTACCCCTTTATCCCAAAATACAGTTATGGGTGATCATGTGAATATATTCACATTTGAAGAAGCAAAACAACAATTTAACAATACCACTCTAGTGGGTTTAAGGTCCTTGGAATGTTTTTCATATAAAACATAGTTAACCCCTTTAACTTATATTTTTATCAAGGCAATACTTCTTCAAAATTACGTACTAAAATTCATTACAAAACTCCTTTATATAAGCAGTGGGTTTTCCGTTAAAAATTTGAGTTAGGGTTGACACTTAAAACATTACTTTGGGTCAAAGTGAAAATAGATGAAAGCATCTGCTTCAAAACCACTCTTTATTTTATAAAATATTGGGGAAGTTTGAATGTGTCGAACCATCCTTTCAAAACATTGAAATATCTTCGGAAAAAATTGAAGCTTTCGATTCCTTCGAAGGCTTTAGAAAGCGGCTTTTATTTATAAAAAAAATCGAACCTTTCGACAATATTGAGGCCTTCGATGCCATTGGAAGGTCACATACTCTCAAAAGGGTTTTGACCTGGTTGACAACTACCTATTCGAAAGCTTTCAACAAAAGCAAAGTAACTCCTTCGGAAGCTGCCTCTTGAAAACAAAGGCGGAAGCTCTATTTCGAAAGCCTCTTTGAAATACTCTTTTGAAAACATAGTTTTTGACTCTGTCGAAAGCTCTTTATAAACATATCCCTTAAAACCATAGCTTTCGATCTTGTCGAAAGCATAGCTTTCGACCATGTTGAAAGCTCTTTTAAAACCAAACCTTTCAAAAGCATAGCTTCCGACCTTGTCGAAAGCATAACTTCTGACCTTGTCGAAAGCTCCTTTAAAAACAGGTAAGTGAATTTCTTTTCAAATCAAAAATGACTAAGGAACCAATTCCTTCGAAAGCACCCCTTCGACAACCTACCTACCACCTTTGTTCAACTCACTACATACCACCTGAATGATATCATATGCATTGGCTTCGACCTTGTTGGTTTCAATGAAGTCGAAAGGTCAAGGTCGAAAGGTCTAAGTCGAATGGTGTACCAAAGAAGGTGGAACACCCTTTTCTGAACAAAAGCTGTTTTTATCAAATTAAGTAAACCTTTTGTAACAAATTTTCCTATTTGTAAACATTTAATTGGCTTTCATAAACTTTTAAATAATTTGGATAATATTTGTCGCATTTTCTCAGATCTAAAATCAAATTAACTTTTGACAAATAAGCCCTTTCTATTATCAAAAAAATTAAATCATTTAGGTCCTCCTTTCAAAATAATTTAATTTTCATACTAAATCACTTAGTGAAACTCCCCAAAAATTCCAGAAATTCACTTTAATCATGCTATCTAACATACTAAAATTTCAGACCCAAATTCTTAATATATTTTCCAAAATAAATTTATAAACCCAAATAACATGTTTTCCTTTGAAAATTCATAATTAATTCTCCACGGCTTGGAAAATTATGAAAATTGAAAACCAACTCCAAAATCATCTTTTCCATAACATATAATTTTCCTACGACGTTTAAAAATAATTTAATCTTGGTTTTACCCAAACACCGTGTATATCTCCATTTAAACAGCCTAGCTTTTTACTAAATAGAAATTGGATAAGGAAATTGAAGTTTGATTGAGAATGATTTCTTCTAGCTTGATCCTAAGCTTTACTTTGATTTTCTCTTCTCCTACTATTGGTCGACCTTGCTTGCTTCTTACGGTTATGAATTTATTTAAGGTAAAATGAACGTGTATGACTAAGGAGAATAGTATAAGGGGGAAATATGGGCGGCTATATACCCCAATGCCCTTATGTTTATTTTCTTAACCATGTATAAGTTCATTTAGTTAAATAAGCATGGCCACTAAATTTTATTAATCAACCCCAATCTCATTATCTACATTATTCTATTTAATTTATTTTAATTAAATCTCCTGAATAATGTCATCATTAAAATTAGGGGTGTTACATTTTATCTCTCAAACCGTGGCTTTAACTTTAATTTATAGTCAAAATCGATCATCTTGGAATGATCTACGCAATGGTTATAAATATTATAACCAAGTGGCCCACTTTTTGAAAAACCCATTTTAATTAGTTTAATATTAACAGTATCAAATTTGTAGGTCATTATATTTCTCCCCTTCAAAAGAATTATCCTCTTGCCATTCTCTAAAAACAACCCTAAACCAAATCAATAAAGCATTGTTAAGGGTTTAGTCAAAAACCATAGGGAAGTATACTAATCATAAGCTAATTACCTGACAAACTAGTGTTTGACAACTGCGTAACACAATCAGTCATGACATAATAGTATTCATTCATAACAATGAATGCAATTTTCTACACAAATGTTATGGTAATACGTACATTTCTATAATCATGTAATCAAAACTACAACATGTAAAAATTACACTCCTTCAACAAAGAGCGAAAAGTTCTCAATCATAATTCAAATCCATTCACAAATCATATCTTGCATCTCAATAATCAAACCATGGCAGTTCATAACAAAGTTCCAGAAAAATCTCAGGTTGGTCCAAACATGCATGCACAAATAAATAAACAAACCAACAATCAATATTGTTCATCAAAATAAAGTACGCTTGCTCAAAATAACAAGATATTTTCACCACACTAATACACCTAAAAAAAGGTGTGTTAATCCCTATACTAACTACATATCGATCATAATATGTTATACCCCAAAACTATCGATAAAATTCTTCATGGTCTTATCCTCAATAAATTGCTGTACTTTCTCATCGTGTGCACCTACTCATGGTCACATCCTCAAAATAATATATGCCTATGCATAGCTATATTCCCTAAGTAATATGGCAATAAAGTCATACTACAACTGCATCAATCCTTGATTCCTAGACCCACTTCGTAAGGTCTCATACTAAATACTTCTGGATAACACAATTGACTACCATTCTGAGGTTAATGAATACTCAACATCATGAGAGCATTAGACTCTTGTAAATATGATGACACAAATAACCACTATTGTAAGGTCAATGAACCCTCAACATCATAAGAGCATCACGGCAACATAAATTCCTGATTCCTGAGCACTAAGATGGCTAAGAAATTATACTCACATCGTAAAAGTCCAGGGTACATATAACAGCCCTAATTTTAAATAATATTATTTAAGAGGTTTAATTAGATAAATTAAATAGAATAATGTAGAGGTTAGAGTAAAAAGGGAAATGAGATTTGAAAAATAATTAAGGTCATGCCTTAACTAATGAAATTATAAGTGTGATTTATAAATTAGAAACTTAAGAGAATAAGGCAGGGACAAAATGAGAATAGTTGTATACCATAACCCCTAAACCCCTTACCTCATTTTCATTCACATTTCCATAAACCAAAAACATAGACAAAGAGAGTTGAATGTCGGCTACAACCCTAATAAGAAGAGGTGCACAAAATCCATTTAGAGGGTAATATTCAAGCTAGGAAGATTAAATCAAGAAAAAATCTCAAGTTCCTTATCCAAACAAGGTGAATAATAATATAAACCTTGTATAAGTCATCTTGAATGTTTAAATTTAGGTTTGAGGTTTAAAACCATATGATTACATGAATGATGATATGTTTTGAATTAAATGCCATATTATAATTTAAACAAGGATTTTATGAATAATATAGTTCGTTTTAAGGCTACAATCATGCAAAATGATTTCCAAATGCCATGATTTTTGAGTATTATATGTAAAACATTATTTTGCATATGGGTTTTAAGTCTCATAATATTTCAAGCTATGGATAATTTATTACGAATTTTTAAGTGAAAGACAGGTATATTTCGGGTTTTTATTAGTTTGAGGAATTAATTAATTACTTTTGGGCTGAAAACTTATAAGATATCATCATTTTGGAATTTATGTGAATTTCTAATTTTTTTCACAAGAGCAGTTAATAATTTTAGTTACCTATTAGAGCATTGGGGATTACATGCCGTGGCAAATTTTGAAAAGAATTTGATAAAGGTTTTGTTATCCAATAGAAAATTGACAAAATAAAGGCTTAGGTAAGAAGAAATTACTTAAATTTAGTTTTGTAACAAATTACAACTTCGCCACTTCCCATGCTTGCTTTTTCCACCATACACCCATTTATAGCCTTTCGCATCCATTCGAAAACAATGCACATGGTATCAAGCATTTGGTAAGTAGTATATTGGAGAAAGGTGGAAGGAAAATAGTGTCGAAGGCATGCTTTTGAAAGGGATGAAGCTACTTTTATTTGTTTTCGAATCCATTGACCCGCCCTTGTTCTAAATGTAAGCTTTCGAAAGGGTTGCCACTTTTGAACCCCTTTGATACACATGTTGTCACACCAATACTTCTACCTTAGTTAGAAGCCACTTTTATAACCTTGGGTCAATGAGTGCGGAAGTTAGATTTCGAACCAATAACCCTCCACTACCACTAAATCCGCACTCCCTAATGTTTTTGAAAGGATTGATTTAGCTACTTTGCAAATAGTTTCGGAGGCAGTGGTTTCGAAAAGGTAGCTTTTGAATATATCACCTTATTGTACTTTGAAGTTTGTTTTGTTTTCAATCAATAGTTTTGAATATGATACTTTTAGTTAGTTTCTAAGCCATGCTTCCATGGATTCTTACTTGAGCCGAATGCTTTCCAAAGGTTTGTTTTTAAGTGTGTTTTTGAGTTTTTCGAGGTATATTTTTAAAGGTATTGTTTTTTTGTAATTCCAAAGGTATGTTTTTAATGTTTCGAAAGGTGTGTTTTTGAGTGTTTCGAAAGGTGTGTTTTTGAGTGTTTCGAAAGGTGTGTTTTCGAGTGTTCGAAAGGTGTGTTAGATGGTTTCGATAGAGAATGTCTATGGTTTTAAGTAATGATTTCGAAAAGGGAGAGTAACAGAGGGCTTGTTTGCTCTATGAAGTGGAAAGGGAGAGTGACGGAGGATAACTCGTGATGTCACAATGATCCAAAAGATATAGTCGAAAGCCTTAGTTTCAAAATTTGAGAACCCAATCTCATTTTTAAAGTAAATACATGGCAATGTAAAAGAGTTTTGAAATGGCATTTAACTTTGAAATTTTAGAGGAAGCTTTCCTTGCTAAATATAGTGGGTTAAAGGTATTAAACATTTTTCATTAAAAATTGATTATAAGGAACTAAACCATGGATGATTATGTTGTTGTGTTTTTTTGATAAGTTATTATGTATACTTGTGTAACCATATTCACTTCATTGTTAACCCATAAATACATTTTAAGGTGTTAAGGCCAGAATAACAGGCTAGGTTGACCCAGTAGTCAAAATACATTGAATTAACTCATGTGTAAGTAGAATTGTATCCAACAGGTCAGATAGACTAGAATATAGGATGCCCAAAACTGATCAAAAGATTATTGGTTTAGATAGGTTCGTAGTAAGCCCATAAAAACTATTTTATGGCATTTGTTATTGGTAGGGGCCAATAGGTTCTTAGTGATCATGCTATGTCTAAAACAGGTTGTTGATAGAGATCAATAGGTTCATAGTCAACCCATGAAAACTGTAACATGAGAGAAGTTATTGGTGAATCTAATACGTTAACGTTGACCGATGAAAACTACAATTGGATGATGTTATTAGTAAGGGCTAATAGGTTCTTAGTGATACCATAAAAACCATGAAACTGAAAATATAGTACGTAAGCTTGGAATAGGTTATTAATTAGCCGATGAAAACTAATAGGTTAACAATGACCTTAGAAACTATTACTTGAGACAAATAGCTAGGTGAATGGGGATGGAAAATCCAGAACGTATTGCATGTTTGCATATCATCATGATACATTTTATTATGTATGTCTTAATCATTATGGAAGTAGGTGCACAGTATATAGTTATTATAAATTGGGTAAAGATACTATAAGGGGAAAACTCGCTTCGCTAAGTGGCGCGTTCTTACTAGATATCTATACGGTTCGAGATCGTATGTAATTATTCACACAATACTTTTGTTTGACTCGAAATCTATATTTCCTCTTAAACTTTAGGATGCTTAATAAATTTTGAGTAGCTTGAGAGTTAAGGTTTACAGGTTCTCCTTTAGATGAATAAGCTTTCGAAGACATGTAGGAGGCAAGCTAGCTATTAGGAGTTCTTTTTGTTTGATTTTGTTAGATTACGCTGTGTGATTGGATGAAATGGATAAGTTGTTTAATTGCCTATATTTATACTCTGATTAAGCAAGGGGGCATTTTCATATGTTGCTCTTGGCGTAATTTGTTATAACTATTGTTATCCCGCCTTTTGGCAAGGCCGTGACACCAAGGAATTGATTGGAAACCGAGGACGGTCCGTCCCAAAGATCGATTATACACAGGTCTACTATGGTACGAAAGAATTTTGTCTGAGTCCAGATCAAGCGACAACTAGCACGAGACGACAAGCAAAGCTATGAAAGCCAGCGTTCCAAATTCAAGTCAATTGGAGTTTTATGCTCAAGATATGATCGATGAAAGTCAAGAAAATCAACTCCTTCATATTCGTTCTCATTCTATCCATCAGATGTCACTCCATCAAACATCCTTACTTCGTATCCATCCAAAGACAGCCTCCTTCATATCCATCAAAGTTAACCTTGTTCTTATACATCAGAAGGCATCATTTCGTATCGGTCCTACCCTTATGCGCTTTGTATCGATCATTTCATTAATAGATGTCTATTTCGTATCGATCTCTTCTCATCAACTCCGTATCAATCTTCCTCCATCGATACGAGCAGTAGCAGCCAGTAACACCCGCGATCGATACGAAACTGACACCTCCAATCAATATGAACCAGTCATTCACTTCGTATCAACAACCAAATGATTGATACGAAGAGTACACGCCAACATCAATACAAGAAGAGTCATCCATCTATCGGTACAAAGTGGCTACTAAGCTATGGATACGAAGTAGCTTCCGAAATCGATACGAAATAGGATGCAAAATATCGATATGAATGGGAGTGTGAGTTATCAATGTGATCTCAACGCAAACAAGCGATGCAAAGTGGGCGACATAGAATCGATACGAACAATGTTAACTAGATCCACGAATGAGGCACATCCAAGGGAAAGACTCAGTCACTTGACATGAAAAGTGGATCAATCCTAAAAGTTAGCGCCATTTCATTGGTCATCACGTGCCTAGAAGCGATGCGAACAGAAGCAAGGCGAATAGAAGCGATGTGAACTCGACAGCCTTCAACAAGCTCAAACTTGCATCGATCATAACTCAAAGTCTAAATGCCACCAAATCTTCACAGAAGCTTACATACAACCCTAAGAATGTACTTGACAAATTTCGGCCTCAAAAGACTATTTTTGGATCGATACAAACTCATTTCGTATTACTCCCATACCGAGCCAAAATCACTTGAACTTGCTCCTGTGCGCGCACTCATGTGGGAGAAGAAGTCTTTCGAGATGTGAGCGATATATTTGCTACCTACACCTATAAATAGTGAGCTTGGACCTACAAAAAAGGACCTTTTGGCTCTTCTACGTCAAAACTCTGTCGAAAATACTATTGTACTTGGATTATGCTGTTGTAAATCATTGTAACTAATAAGCAAAAATCAAAAAAAGTCAGCCATTTCATAGTGGACGTAGGCCATATGCCGAATCACTCTAAATTATTGTGTTTCTATATATTTTCTTATCTTTTGATTGGTGTGTTTGTTAGATCTACCTCTTTTTACATTTAACTTCTTCATTTTATCTCTTCATACACATCCGAATAGTGTTGTGCCCAATTTTGGTACAAACACTTTGGTGCTTTCACTGAGAAAACTCGGCTTTTCTCTTGCTCATTGGATCTACTGCTGATATTGGATTGTGAAAATCTAAGGAGAAGGTCTAAATTTCAACCCTAGAATTTCTTCCATCCTATTCAGATTTGTACCAAGTCTAGAAGAGAGCTTCAATATCCATCATGGTCAACACTAATACTACCTCAACAGCCGCAGGTCTAGAAGGACGGGGCAGACAAAACCCCATGCAACTTCCTCCTACCGTCAGAATGCTATAGGGCCTTTAGATCCGCAAGGCCCTGTCACCACAGAAGAGTTTCAACTACTAATGCAAGAGCTGACGCAAAGCGCCAGCAGCTTAATCAGCTAACGCAGAACTGACCAATCAACTGAACCATGAAAGACGAAGGAGATCCAAAAGGGAAAAGGCTTCATATTCATCCACTGAGAGTTCAGCCTCTTCCGACTATCACCGGTCCTTGCGTCCACGGCTAGATGGAAGCTACACACAAGCTTTTAGACATCAACTCACGTTGAATCTTGTGTTATTCCGTGTGATGATGGTTTTGATGACAACAACCTTAAAATAGATTATAAAATATAAATACTAACATTATAAGTTTAGATATGTATGTATGTATGTATGTATGTATGTATGTATGTATGTATGTGTGTGTGCAGGATTTAACCATGCAGGTACTAAGAATTAAGACTATACAGTATAGAGATTCAAGATATCAAGATAAAATATCAAGATAGAAGACTCATGAGTATCAAGACTATCAAGAGTTCAAGATTTCAAGGATAAGTATTTTTTATTATTATTAGGAATTTTTGTTAAAACTCGTAGAAAAGCACTGACATCTTAAAATCAAATTTATTCGTGGAATGGAATCCACTTCGAGCCCGTTAAAGGGATGGAACTATAAGTAGGATGGAACCTATGAAAAATCTAGTAGAACACTGTTTTGTATCCGCTAACTTTTATTCAAAATGATTTTTCAAAATTATATCATGTTTTCAAAATGTTTTCAAAACTTTCCTTTTAAAAGATTCAAACCCCTCGATCCTGATTTTAAATAATTTTAGCCTCAAAAACATCTTTATTTTCAAAGTCAAATTACTCCTGATTTTAAACTACTTTTGAAATAATATACTTAACTTTTAAATATTTATACTTAGATTTAAATATAAAATTATAGTTAAAAACTATATATATTATTCTTTATGTTTACTTATGAATTTTAACTATAGTCAAGTATATTTATAAAGTTTAAAAGAGTTTTTATATAAGATAAAGGTTATTTTCAAAGAAAATTAAAAACACTAAAAAATCCTTTGGGATGTCGACATGCCTAGAATGACCATGTCGACATGGTAACAGTTTGATTCAAAAATTCAAATTTCAAAAGAAGTGTCTATTCACCATAACTCTTCATGAATGATCATGGCTGTTGTTCTTCTATAAATAGGGGTCAGTTTCAATGAATTTTTAATCATAATTTTTTGGTTTTCACCCCGCTTCTTCTTCCTCATTTCTTAATACATATTCTTATCATTACTCTGCCGAAATCAACATTGAATCATACTCGATTACTTCTAGTTTGATTCACTATCACCATCTCTACAAGATTCTCAGTGCTATTCAGAGTTATAGACTTCTTTGTAATCTATTAAGTGAGAAAAGGTGTGATTGTAGCCATGGAAATCAATCAAAAGGAAAAGGGTGTGATTGTAGCCTTGGTAAATCAATTGGGTAAACTTGTGGCCCGGAAATCAAATATTTCTACCCAGAGGATCGAAATTCTGGAGGGTGTACCTCGTAGCCTTGAAACCGAGGGTGTAATTGTACAATTTCTTTTGAAAGGAAATTCGTACTTGTGTTGCGGGACTGGATGTAGGGTAATCCGAACCAGTATAAAATTCGGTGTGTTCTTTCCTTTACTGCTTTTATTTTATTTCTGCACTATGATTGTTTCTGTGATCATATCTGTGTCTGTATATTGCATACTTTTGTGTCTAAATTAACACAAATTAAAAAGATTTAGTAATTCTTTATTAACACTATTCACCCCCTCTAGTGTTAATCTTAGCCTTAAGATCCGTAATCCGCATTTCTCACAATTGGTATCAGAGCAAGGTTTTCAAAGTTTCGTAATTTGATTTTTGAAAAGTTTTAAAATGGATATATTCGTTAATACTAATTTAGAAGTATTCAAATCATCATTGTTTCATAAGTCTGCATATAATCAATATTCAAATTCAAGTTATCTACCAAAATTGTTTGATGTGCAGGAATCATGCTCTATGGGTGTTGAGGAATCAATCCACAACTGGCAAATTGTGTAGATCAGAAAGAACAAATGGATACTTGATAGTGGATGTTCTAGACACATGACTGGCAATCCAGATATACTGAATGATATAATATACAAAGACAGATGATTGGTTAACTTTGGAGACAATTCAAAACGATATGTGATTGGCATCGGCAAAGTCGGTAATTCTGAAACTCCTACTATTACTAATGTTTTGCTAGTTAAGAATCTGAAACATAATCTGCTAAGTATAAGTCAACTATGTGATAAAGGTTATAAAATTAAATTTGAAAAAGATAAATGTCACATTGAAGATAATAATTCAATCGTTATATTTGAGGGAGTCGGGAAAAAGAATATATGTATTCTTAGTATGAAAGTTTTAAATGATAACCTGTGTCTGTTGACAAATACAAGTGACCCTTGGATTTGGCACAAGAGATTTGGGCATTTGAATTGCAAACTCTTATCTAAACTGTCAAAACATGATCTAGTAAGAGGTCTCCCTAAAATGAATTTTAAAGTAGATAGTTTATGTGATGCTTGTCAATTAGGAAAACTTAGAAAAATTCTTTTAAGTTAAACGATATGATTTCAACTTCAAAACCACTTGAATTACGTCATCTTTATTTATTTTGTCCATCTCAAATTTCATCAATAAACCGTAGTAGATATGTCTTTGTAATTGTAGATGATTATTCTAGATTTACATGGACAATATTTTTGAAACATAAAAGTGATACTTTTGAATGTTTTAAGACATTCTCAAAAAGAATTCAAAATCAATTTTCTCTAAAAATTATAACTATTCGAAGTGATCACGGTGGTGAATTTGAAAATGAAAGGTTTTAGGAATTCTGCAATAAAAAGGGAATAACTCACAATTTTTCATTTCCGAGAACTCCATAACAAAATGGAGTAGTAGAACGTAAAAATAGGACGATTCAAGAGTGTGCGAGAACTATGCTTATAGATAGTAATTTACCAAAGAATTTTTGGGCAGAAGCAGTTGCTACCACCTGTTATATTTTGGATAGAACTTCAATTAGACCTCTAACTGATAAGACATCTTATGAATTTCTTTATTCAAAGAAACCTAAGGTATCTTATTTCAAATTTTTTGAAAGTAAATGCTTTATTTTAAATACAAAACATAATTTAGATAAATTTGATCCTATATCCGACAAAGATATCTTTATCGGGTATTCTAATAGAAGTAAAGCGTACAGAGTTTTTAATTTAAAAACTAATACCATTGAAGAAACAATGTGTGTTTCATTTGATGAAAATTTAAAATTTTTTGAAGATACAAATGATAAAGAGGATTTAATCACTCAAAATCAAGAACCTATTGAAACTAATAATGAAATTGATCATCCTAATAAAAGTACAAAACTTTTAAAAGATCACCCTATAGAAAATATACTGAGAGATATGCATTCTGTTGTTAAAACTAGAAATCAACTAAGTCAAATGAGTAATGTGGCTTTTATATCAACTATTGAACCCAAAAATCCAATAGAAGCATCAACTGATGATTCATGGATTTTGGCTATGCAAGAAGAATTAAATCAATTTACTAGAAATGACGTTTGGGAACTTGTTCCTAGACCAGAAAATAAAAGTTTAATTGGAACTAAATGGGTTTATAAAAATAAAATGAATGAACAAGGAGAGGTAGTTAGAAATAAAGCTCGTTTAGTCGCTCAAGGTTATTATCAACAAGAAGGAATAGATTTTGATGAAACCTTTGCTCCCGTAGCAATATTAGAAGTCATTAGGATTCTACTTGCTTTCGCAAATCATAATAATTTCAAATTATTTCAAATGGATGTTAAAAGCGCCTTTTTAAATGGATATGTAAAAGAAGAAGTATATGTCGAACAACCACCACTTTTAGAAAATGATAAATTACCAAATCATGTTTACAAACTTAAAAAAGCACTATATGGTCCAAAGCAAGCTCCTAGAGCCTGATATGATAGACTAAGATCTTATTTATTGCAACCTAATTTTGAAATTGGTAAAGTAGATAATACTCTTTTTATTAAAAGAAATAAAAATGATATTCTACTAGTACAAGTTTACGTAGACGATATCATTTTTGGTTCAACTAATTTTGAAATGAATAAAGAATTTTCTGAAATAATGCAAAAAGAATTTGAGACGAGTCATATGGGTGAAATAAATTTCTTTTTAGTATTACAAATAAAACAATTAGATAATGGTATCTTTATTAGTCAAGAAAAATATGCTAAAGACCTAATTAGTAAATTTGATTTGACCACTGCGAGTGGAAAACCCACTCCCATGGCAACCAATGGGTACCTTAGTAAAGAAGATCTCTTGAAATATGTAGATCAAAAATTATATAGAGGAATGATTGGCTCATTACTCTATATTACTGCTAATAGACCTGATATCATGCATAGTGTCTGTCTCTGTGCCAGATATTAATCCCAACATAAAGAGACTCACTTAAAAGCCGTGAAACGAATCATAAGATATGTTAAACACACGTCTGATTATGGTTTATTCTACCCTAAAAATGATTCTTTTGACTTAATATCTTACTGTGATGCTGACTATGCTGGTTGTAAATCAGACCGAAAAAGTACAAGTGGAACTTGTCAGTTTTTGGGGCATTCTCTGATTTCTTGGCGTAGTAAAAAGCAAAACACAGTTTCTTTATCAACAACTGAAGCAGAGTATATTTCTGCTACTTTGGCTTGTTCTCAAGTAATATATATGCAACAAACCTTAAAAGATTTTGGTTTAAATTTCTCAAAATCTCCAATTTATTGTGACAATACGAGTGCGACAAACTTATCCAATAATACTACTCAACATGCTCGAACTAAACATATTGATTTCAGACATCATTTTCTCAGAGATAATATAAGCAAGAAAGTAGTTACTCTCAGTTATATCAATTCTGAAAATCAAATTGCTGATATCTTAACAAAACCTTTAAATGAATCAATATTTACTAAATTAAGAAGAGAATTAGGAATTTGTTCTATAACCGAAATATAAAATATAAATAATAAGTATAATTAACAATTGGTATCAAAATAAATCAAAGATTTAAATTTTAAAAAGACCATGTCGACATCCCCTAAGTATACATGTCGACATATAACGTTTTTGATTTTTTTTTTAAATTTTCCCACAAAAATTCAAAAATTTAGTTATATATTCTTCTAAATTTTGACTTTTCGTTCATTCTCTTTGTTTTCTCTTCATTCTCTCTTCTGAAATAAATAAAATCATGGCTTCATCCTCAAAATCAAACATGAAATCAACTTTCTCATTTCGCTCTCCTACTTCTGGTCCATTCCAATGCACTACTCTTGCTCGTGTAATGAAAATAGAGGAGTCTATGATTGATGTACTTCAGATGTTAACCGAAATTCAAAGTAACTCAACTTCGTATGGCAAAGGAACAGGAAAGGCAAGGAAATATTCTTAGGAATTTGCAAAAATTCCTAATGAACAACCAGGCCAACCCTATCTTGATCGATGAAGACTCTTCACTCAATCAAAAACAAGAGGCCAGCGACGAAGAAGAAGAACCCATGGAAGAAGCAGACGAGGAGGATGATGACCAAGTAGTGTGTGTTGGAGAAGTGTGTTTCGATAAAAATGGGAATAATGTCGAACAATGTGGAAATTTCTGTTTCCACTATCCAAACTGTTCGATTCATAGATCTCCTATGTTCACAAACACACATTAGATTCTTCTCTTTCCTTCCGTTGTTGTTTGTGTTTTTATGTTTTCCAAAAGCAAATATAAATACAACAATATACATAATAAATAACTCGTGTTCTTATATGTGTTTTTATTATAAGTATTATTGTGAATTCTTAGTTAGGATAGTTAATAGTTTAGGACTATGTTTTACTATTAGACTTAAGTGTTGATTATTTATGATAACACTATCATTATAATCACATGCCATGGAGTAATAGTTTTAGGGGGAGTTATATAGTTTGGAGTTATCTAGTTTAGATAAAGTTTTTGTTGATGACAAAGGGGAAGAAATATAAAATAAGATAGTTAGGTATAGATTAAGGAGGAGTTATTAGTTTTAGGGGGAGTTATTAGGATAGAAATAATATTTTATAAACAAAGGTTGTTATCATCAAAAAGGGGGAGATTGTTAGTCCATGAGATGATGGTTTTGATGACAACAACCTTAGAATAGATTATAAAATTTAAATACTAACATTATAAGTTTAGATATATATGTATATGCAGGATTTAACCATGTAGGTACTAAGAATGAAGACTGTACCGTATAGAGATTCAAAATATCAAGATAAAATATCAAGATAGAAGACTCATGAGTATCGAGACTATCAAGAGTTCAAGATTTCAAGGATAAGTATTTTTTATTATTACTAGGAGTTTTTATTAAAACTCATAGAAAAGCACTGACATCTTAAAATCCAATTTATTCGTGGAATGGAATCCACTTCGAGCCCGTTAAAGGGATGGAACCCTAAGTAGGATGGAACCTACAAAAAATCTAGTTGAACATTGTTTTGTATCCACTAAATTTTATTCAAGATGATTTTTCAAAATTATATCATGTTTTCAAAATGTTTTCAAAACTTTCCTTTTAAAAAATTCAAAACCCTCGATCCTGATTTTAAATAAATTTAGCCTAAAAAACATCTTTATTTTCAAAGTCAAATTACTCCTGATTTTAAACTATCTTTTTAAATAATATATTTAACTTTTAAATATTTATACTTAGATTCAAATATAAAATTATAGTTAAAATCTATATATATTATTCTTTATATTTACTTATGAATTTTAACTATAGTCAAGTATATTTATAAAGTTCAAAATAGTTTTTTATATAAGATAAAGGTTATTTTCAAAGAAAATCAAAAACACCAAAAAATCCTTTGGGGTGTCGACATGCCTAGCATGACCATGCGACATGGTGACAGTTTTATTCAAAAATTCAAATTTCAAAAGAAGTGTATTCGCCATAACTCTTCATGAATGGTCATGGCTGTTGTTCTTCTATAAATAGGGGTCAGTTTCAACGAATTTTTAATCATAATTTTCTAGTTTTCACTCCTCTTCTTCTTCCTCATTTCTTAATACATATTCTTATCATTATTCTGCCGAAATCAACATTGAATCATACTCGATTACTTCTAGTTTGATTCTCTATCACTATCTCTACAAGATTCTCAGTGTTATTCAGAGTTATAGACTTCTTTGTAAACAATGAGAAAAGGTGTGATTGTAGCCTTGGAAATCAATCAAAAGGGAAAAGGTGTGATTGTAGCCTTGTTAAATCAATTGGGTAAACTTATGGCACGGAAATCAAGTATCTCTACCCAGAGGATCGAAATTCTGGAGGGTGTACCTCGTAGCCTTGAAGCCGAGGGTGTAATTGTACAATTGCTTTTGAAAGGAAATCCGTACTTGTGTTGCGGGACTGGATGTAGGGTAACTCCAAACCAGTATAAAATCCAGTGTGTTCTTTCCTTTTTTACTTTTATTTTATTTCTGCATTTGTGATTGTTTCTGTGATCATATCTGTGTCTGTATATTGCATACTTTTGTATCTAAATTAACATAAATTAAAAATATTTATTAATTCTTTATTAACACTATTCACCCCCCTATAGTGTTAATCTTAGCCTTAAGATCCGTAATCCACGTTTCTCACATCTTGGGCAACTGAGAGCTGGCCCATCAACAAGTCATCAGATCGGACCCTCCTCTCGAGGAGTTACTGTTCCTTATCACACTACTGACAACCGCGCTGCTACCACCACTATTGAGTTGGAAGTTGATGCTCAGAACCGAAGGGACCCAACCCACCGTCAATGCAATTACTCTTGAGACTTATGTTCCTGAAGACCTAGAACCAAGGAGGCAAGATATGGACCGTCGACCGCGACCTGCCCATCGTCGCATTGTGGAACCCGACCACACCTTGGCTCAGCATGCCCAATATGTCTAGATGCCAGACATCCCGACAATGATCCATCAAATGATCCACGAAAGTGAGGATCTCACCAATGACGACTAGGGAATCTCTCCAAGTCATACCCTTTTTATTGATGATATCCTCTACGCTGAACCACATAGGTAATTCCGAATGCCAACTCTACTTGTCTATGAAGGGAGTTCTGATCCTAACCAGCACATCTTAAAGTATGAATGATTAATGAATGCTGCACGGACTGATGATGCAGTCAAAAGCCGAAGTTTCCCGATCTCCCTAGGGGGCGTAGCGACTATGTGGTTTACTCGTCTATTACCCGGATCTATTTCATGTTTTGACTAGTTGGCAATGAAATTTGTTAAACAGTTTCGCATACATGTCACAAGGCCAAAAGATGTTAATACCTTGTCCACACTCAAGGTCCTGAAGAGACACTCAGACTTATCTTGAGAAATTTCATGCTGTATGCGCGGAGATGAGTAATCCTAATGATAACTCAATTCTGATGGCACTAACTAAGGGGATCGATCCCGATTCCGAATTTGGCAATTGGTTGGCCGAAAAACCCCTTGCGTTATTGGACCATTTCTATTCCAAGGCATCCCAGTTCTTGAGAAGGGATGAAGTGAAAGAGTCTAGGAAAAAGGATGATGTAGGGCCAGTGTGGAAGGAATCCAAACAAATGTCGCTGTTAAACAGACCGGGGAGAGTTTCGGAAAGGTGCAATTGAACATACAGAATAAACAAAATCAACAGAAATGCAATGGAAATAAAGACAGGAAACAGGATCAGAATCGTAGGCCATGGCATGGGGCTCATATGTTTGACACTTATAACCCTTTGAATACATCGTTGGAAAATGTGTTCTTGTAGATCTGCAATAATTAGAAAAATAGATTCAAGCGGGGAAGTTTTGTAGATTTCATGATAGCTATGGTCAGAACACAAACGAGTGCCGTCATCTACAGGACATTATCGAGAAGTTGACACGAGAGAGAAAGTTGGAGCAATTTGTTCAGGCGCCACAGTCTGGAGGTGTGGGCCTATCGAATCAAAACTAAAAACCAAATCAAGCAAGACCGTAGGAACCCGCTCGTACCAACGGGAGGTTAGTGATTAGTACTGCTAGTGGTGGTCCTCATCCGACTAATTGGAGCTGGAGGAAAATAGAGTCGTATGCCAGCTCTATTAGGCATGCGAGATTCAAAAGTTGTAATAATTTGGAAGACGGGTCTTTGGCCAAACAATAGAAAATGATGACAAACGACATTATATTTTGAAACAGGATGCCGACAGAGTCGAATCCCCAACGATTGATCCACTTGTCATTTTATCTCAAATAGGTACTACTTGGATGAAGAGGATTTTAGTGGACAGTGGAAGCTTAGTGAACATATTGTTTAAGCGAGCTTATGATCAGATGAAGATGGAAACAAAGGACTTGAAGCCTTGTCAGTCTCATATTCATGGCTTCAATGGGAGAGCCACTATACCCATTAGGATGGTGGAGCTACCAGTGGAGTTGGGAATTGGAGCACGATGGAGAGTCCGGATATTACAGTTTGTTGTATTGGATATAGACTTGCCATACAATGCTTTCTTGGGCCGACCAGACCAAGCTGAGTTCAGGGCTGCCATTGCCCCTTGGTGTTTGACTTTAAAATTCCCTACCTACAATGGAGTTGGAGTCGTTCATGGAGACCAGGCTGCTGGACGAGCCTGTTATGTTGCTGAGCTACGTGAGGCGTAGCGAAAAGAAAAAGGAAATGGCATAGAGGAATCTCTCTGTGTCCGTTTTACAGAGAATTGACAGCTAACGCTTGGGTCAAGGCTCGGGAACCACAACCAATTCCCAAGGGATCTCGATCCAAGAGATAACGAAAGTGAAGATGAAAGTAAAGACAATCAGGCTTCCCCAGCAGGGCTGACGATCGATGTTCCGATCGATGATGACGACGACTCTAAAATGGTAAATATTGGATCTCAACTAAGCCAATAGACGCACGAGGAATTGGTTGAATTTCTCTGGGCAAACCTCGGCGCGTTTTACTAGATGCATCCCGACATGTGTGGGATTTCCCTAGACATCGCAAGCCACACATTGAATATTGACCAGCGGTACGTCCCGATCAAGCAGAAAAGGCATGGTATGGATCCAGAAAGATCTGCCGCCCTTAAGGAAGAGGTAGATAAACTCAAGTCAAATGGTTTTATCCGAGATGCATTATATCCAAAATGGGTGTCCAATCCTGTACTTGTCAGAAAACCTAATGGAAAATGGAGAACATGCATTAACTACTCCGACTTGAATAAAGCTTGCCCTAAAGGCAGTTTTCCACTTCCCCGGACGTGAACTCTTATCCTTCATGGATGCATACTTTGGCTACAGCCAAATACCCATGCACTTACCGATCAGCAGCATATAGCTTCATCCCTGATCTAGGACTTTACTACTACAAAGTCATGCCGTTTGGACTCAAGAATGTTGGGGCAACTTACCAACAGCTAGTTAATCATATGTTCACTAACAAGATCGGAAAAACCATGGAGGTACATGTGCACGACATGCTCGTGAAGTCGCGATTCTCCACCAATCATATCAAAGACATGAAAACGATTTCAATATCCTCCGAGAGTATAGAATGAAACTCAACCCGATGAAGTGCCAATTTAGGGTCACTTTTGGAAAGTTCCTTGGATTTATCGTCAATGCTCGAGGAATTGAAGCCAATCCCGAGAAGATCTGGGCAATCAGAAATCTTGAGAATCCAAGAACTATAAAGCAAGTCCAGAGCCTCAATGGGAAAGTGCAACACTAAGCAGGTTCATTTTGAAATCCACTGACAAATGCATTTCCTTCTTCGATCAGATCAGAAAAAGAAAAATGAAAGTTTGAATGTACTACAGAACGTGAGGGCATATTCCGAGCGTCGGTTCAACACCTGTCCATACCGCCCATTCTTTCAAAGCTTATTGATCACAAAAGATTGTACATCTACTTGGAAGTGTCAAAGAACGCAATCAGTGCTGCCTTAATTCGGGAGGAGAACCGGATTCAACGGCCGGTACATTATATTTGCAAACGATTGACCGAAGCAGAAAGAAATTATCCGATGATGAAAAAGTTGCCTAATTGTCTTGTTATTGCCACGAGGAAGCTCCGTCTGTATTTTCAGGCTCATGCTACCATTGTATAAACCGATCAACCATTACGACAGGCCCTTACATGGCCTGAGACATTTGTTAGGTTACTCAAGTGGAGTATCGAGATGAGCCAGTTCGACATTACCTACACTCCGAGGTGAGCTATCCAAGGGCAAGTCCTGGCAGACTTCATCGCTGAGTTCAATATCTCGAAGAACTTGCCCGAAACTAGTGAATCTTCCAAATATGCTGGAAGCTACATAGTGATGGTGCATCAAATAACCACTGCTCAGGCGCCGGGGTTGTACTTGAAACTCCCGAAGGCAGATCTATATGCTATGCTTTAAAATTTGATTTTCGTGCGACTAATAACGAGGCTAAATATGAAGCCCTGCTCATTGGATTAAGGCTTGCCAAGGATTTGAGAATTATTGCTATGGATGTTTACTGCGATTCACAATTGGTCGTGTGCCAATTTTGGAGGGTATACCAGGCCAAAGATCGAAGTCTGGCTGCCTATCTTGCTCAGGTTAAGGATATATTGAATCACTTCGATTATTATGCCATCTACTACATACCCCGAGAATGCAATCAGAAAGCCGATTCCTTAGCAAAGTTAGCCAGTACTGGTGACGCATAGCAGATGGAACTCGTTCGAGACATTATCTTCACCGAGCATTGATCATATGGAAACAAATTGGGTATTAGATGTCATTCCGGACAAGGAGTCATGGATGACTCCGTTTAGAAACTATCTCAAGCACGGAACCCTGTCGAATCAAAGGATTGAAAAAAATAAGTTCTTCGAAAGGCTTTGCAGTTCACTATTTCGAATGGAGTCATGTATAGAAGTGGATACTATGTTCCTTTACTCCGGTGTATTTCCCACGATGAAATCAAATGAATATTGCATGATGTACACGAAGGAGAATGTGGTGATCACGCTAGGGGGCAAGCTCTTGCCAATAAAGTGCTCCAATATGGATACTATTGGCCGAATGTGATCGCGACGTATTGGATTACGCTAAAAAAATATGACAGATGTTAGAAGCATGCTCGGATTGCCAGTGCCCCGCCTACTGAAATACCTCAGATGGTCAGTCCCTGGCCGTTCGCAGTATGGGGCATCGACACTATTGGTTTTCTACTCTAGCCAATGGCGGTGCGAAGTATTCCATTACTTTACTAATTGGGCGGAAGCTGAGCCTCTTGCTACTATCATAACAAAGAAAGTGATCAACTTTGTTGTAAGCAACATTATCTGTCGATTTGGTCTCCCACATACCATCATTGCTGACAACGGACCCTAATTCAATGGTGTTGAATTTAAGAATTTCTCTCAATGATTCCACATTCAGAAGAAGTTCTCTGTAATTGCACACCCTTAAGAGAATGGACAGGTTGAAGCTGTCAATAAAGTTACAAAGTCCATTCTGAAAAATGACTGTAAAAGGCCGGGGGCAAATGGGTCGATGAACTCCCTGTGGCCTTATGGGCTTATCGGACAACCCACAAATTCACGACCAGCTATACTCTATTCTCTCTTTCCTACGGTTCAAAAGCCATTATTCCAGTCGAGATGGAAGTGCCTTCTCATCGTGTGACATATTATGATCTGAATACGAGTGCTATATTACTTGCCGAATCTATGGATTTATTGCATGAGAAGGGAAAAGAGGCTGATTTGAAGGCAGCCACATACCGTAATCGAGTCGCCTGGTCATACAATGCCAAGGTCTGACCCCGAACCTTTGAACTCGACGATCTCGTCCTCAAGAGAGTTTACCCGATTCCTTCACATATGAAGCCAACGTGGGGAGGGCCGCCTGTTATCGAATGAAAGCTCGGAGACGACACATTTAAATTATCGACCATTGATGGTCTCACTCTACCAAGAGTCTGGAACAGCGAGAATCTTCGTCGCTATTACACATAACATGCTTTATTTATTCATTCAGTCTGCTTTTAGTTTGCAACTTGTTTATACATTTTGAAAGTGGAATTTGTAATAAGGCAACTAACTTTGCCGTATTTTCTTATTTTAGCAACAAAATGCAATCCCTTTGAGACAGAGTTGTGGTTTCGAAATGTGTCATATGACCATCACAATGCACGGAGAGCTAAGTTCCATCCTACGGTGGGATTTATTCAGATAGTGAGTGACTATGATATAACCAGCCACTCGCTAAGTGAAACCCATGCTTGGGGGCAAGTCATCACACTGAAGCCAAAAAAGGATTGATACACGACAATCCTCTAACTAACTCTAGATTAGTATAGTGCGAACTGGAGTATAAACTTACAAGTACGGGCTAGAAGAGGGTGGATCCGTCCACCTAACGACTTCGTCCATATTTAAACCAAGTTCGAGTAGGACGGACCCATCCATCTAATGAGCTCACTTGTTAACTAAGGTTGGATGTGATCTGACCATCCATGATCTTGATACATCTATCGTTCCTGGAGTGGGAACGAAATTATAAAACTCATAACATATGTGATTAACCGTTTGTTAACTAACTCTAGATTCCTAGAGTGCGAACTGGAGTATAAACATTAACTAACTCCAGATTCCCGAAGTGCGAACTAGAGTATAAATATCAACTAACTCTAAATTCCTAGAGTGTGGACTAGAGTACAAACTTCAACAAACTTTAAGTCCCCAGAGTGTGGACTGGAGTATAAACATCAACTAACTCCAAGTCCCCACTGTGTGGATTGGATTTTAAACACAAATCGAGTGTGAAACGACCACCCGTAGGACAAGTTCGAGTCCCCGGAGTGCGGACTAGAGTATAAACGCAAATCGGATGTGGCTGACTACCCACGAATCAATCTAAGTCCCTAAAGTGTGGATGAAACTCTAAATATCAAATGGGTGTGACTAAGCGCTTATAAAGTAACTTAAGTCCCTGGAGCACGGACATATCTCTAAATCTTAAGTGGGCGTAATCGACTGCCAACGAACAAGTACAATCCCTAAAGCGTGGGTGCAATCACCAATGGATGAGTAAGTGTGATTTGACCACCCGAACTCGTCTTGTTTCAGCCTCGATTCAATAAAGTTAAGCTCGATGTATTGAAGGTGAAATGCCATTTCCAAACGATCTTTACAATTTATCCCCAGAACTAGGGGAAACCAGCTATTGATCAAGACAGTGTAGTATTTGAACTCGACTTAACTTTCGGTCACGACCTGAAGCCGTAGCTTCAAAACTTAGCACTTAAACTTAGGTCCAATTCAAAGGCTAAAACATCATAAGTATATTGAATGGAAATTCGAACACTGAAACACTTGAGCTAATAAATACAAACCGTGCTAAAGACAAAAAGGAATTTTATATCAACTATTCTTTGAAAAAGAAGGACAAGCACAAAAGCATCCTACATAATCCTACTAGCAGGACCTGAACCCGCATCTATACATAGCCTATAAGAAACAAAAGGAAATTTCTATCTATCTACCGAAAATAGCCAAGAAGACATGTTTATTCTCTAATTTTCTACTTCTTCTTCTTTGGTGTTGACCTGCTGGAACTACCGCTCGGATGCCTCTTCGGACCCTTGCTTTTTGGCGGTAGTTCTCCAGGTGGGGGAACTATGGTAAACTCTTCCACCAAACTCACATGAATTGGAATGCTTTCTAAGGTGGATTCAGAGGAATAGGATCAACGTGAGAAGATGAGAGAGGCGCACCGGTGTCGACAATAATATCATCGGGAGAAATCATCCGCAGAGGAGCTAGACTAGGGCCCGCCATCCCACCTCCAATACCACTGGCCCGCGTGGTTGCCTCAATCTCAGCGTTGATCTCTGTTATGATCTTTTCTTCATGAACTATTTGAGCGTCCATGGGGATGCTACTGGTTGGACCCAAGCAGCTTACCACAGGTGCACCTCCTCTCATAACAAATAAAAGATCGGCAAAAGGGTCGCTTTGACGGCCGAGAAGCTCCTCTATCATCTTCCCATCAAAAGTGAATGTGTTCCTTTGTGCTCCGTCGGTTGATGCAGTGGCCATTGTAGTGGTCTCTTTTGTTATGAAGGCCTCCTATGTGTGATGCGACACTTGGGCTGCAGGAACACGGCTAGTGTGGCTGCTATCACTGAATTGAGACAAGGAAAAAATCGTAAGTGATTACTTCAGTCAACGTTTTTGGCTTTGTATAAGCGTAAGAAACATTCAAAATACCTTCCTCAGAGTGACTTATAGGCAAAGCTAGAGCAGCTTCAGTGACATGCTCACGGGCTGTAGGAAACTACCGTTGATCAGGATTGTATGTGGGCACAGATTGAGGATCAACTGTAGGGGTAGATTTGGGCAGGGTTGGCGCAAGAGTTTCAAAACCCACTTCATGGTGCTCAATGCTAGACCCTTCTCCAACCTCCAAATGTTGAGTAGAAATTCTCTCCTTTTTCATAGGTGATAGCAATTTCATGGAGAACTCTTCTCTCATCTTCGCTCAACACACGATTCTCCAATTCAAATTCATCTACAGATTCAGCTTGATGCTAAGCTATTTCATCTTCCACCAAGCGGCATCAAGCATTATATAAGTGTGAAGGATAGTTTTCAAGCTAGATTAGACTTTGATGCTTCAACACATTGGTGTTGTATGTAATAATAAGATCTTAGACATCGGCCTCTAACCTGTCCTCCGCCACTTTCACTTCATTCTTAACCCTGGCCTTAACTTCCTGAACTTTAAGCATTGCCGCATCCCTAGCGTCCCTAAGCACCATGTCTTGTTCACATGCTTTCTGGGCATCTTTGTTTGCATCATCTTTCTCTTTGATGATTTCAGCATGTTTGTCTTTAAGCTCTTCAAGCTCTTTTAGTGCCCCATCTCCTTCGGCCATAACAGTGGTGGTTCGATTTCCCGTCTCCTATAACAAGGCTAAGTGCTTCCGCCTCATCTCTTCCATCTGACGATTTGCTTCATCAGCCCTTTTATTAGCCTCTGTCTCTGAGTTTCTCTCAGACTCATTCTCATCGTTAAACACTTGGATTATGCGGTCCTTCTGAGCGAGATCGGTCCTTAATTTTTCAATTGTCTTTACTCGATCAAAGGCTACCGCTGATACTTTTCCCGCAATCTTCATCCATACCCATTGTTGGCTATAGACATCATGAATGTAGTCATGTATTGTCTGTTCTGCCTGGATTAGAATTTTCTTTAAGTGCGGGGGAAAGATGAAGCCATTAAAGTAGATATTTGGAAATTCCTTTTTCAGCTTAGCGATTCTAATCGCTCCCTCCCCAGTGGGCCCTATGATAACTTGTTCAATAACAGCAGGAGTCTCTATTTCGGACCTTTGATGTTGTGGGTGAGGTCTTGGCACTTGAGAAGGTAGAATTTGGCGTAAAGGTTCCATAGATTTTTTTCCATGACTGGAAGGTTGTGTTGGAACTCAAGGTGGCGGGGAGCATGATCGAGAATGACGTCTATATTCTCTCTCTCTCTCTCCGTGTGTCCCTCTCCCTTTCACGGCGCTCCCTCTCCAGGCTAGAATAATCGCGATCACAGTCTCTATCGGCCTCTCATCCGTGGGACTCATAATATGAACTAGATGAATGGCGTGCAGAGCGAAGGCTTCCAAGCATAAATTCTCGCCTTATCATCGTATGTATGAAATAGAAAGATAAGCGGAGTTAGTAATCTCTAGAAATGAATAGCTTGTGACTGAAAATCTATAGTGTCATGAAGTGTATGTATGCATGTGCAAATCCCCCGACCAACCGGCTATATCGGCCATACTCGTAGGAAGTGACCCCCCTAAGTCTAAAGCACTTTGAAGCCCTTTCAATCCAGTGTCTTATTAAAGCGACACATAGTATAAAATTGGAATATTAGCAAGTCCTTCGAAGGGACTCTCCATTTGTAGGGGAGAAGCTTCCAAGATTCTGACATGGCGGTTGGCGAGGACATGACCATAGATTTCCATCTTGAAGACTTGTGAAGCTTATGAGCAACCACCTTCCTTTACTCTTTCCCTCTGAATGTCGAAGACTATCGGGGGCCTTGGCTACGGGTTCGTCTTCGGTAGGCGTATCCTCTTCATCACCCCGCTCAAATATTACAATACTGGGTACCCTACGCTTAGCCCATCTTGCCGAGGCTGCCCTAAGAGCTCCTTCAGGTCTTATGCTTTGGTCTCGGTCAATTAGCCCAACGGCCCTCAAATTTTCATCCTGAGCACCGATTCGATCTCTCTAATCTCACCAGGCACCTCTTTAAGAATTCACACTATTTCTTTAAATCGGACACCTTCGGGTCATTGAATTGCGGCTGTAAAGAAAAAAAAGTTAGACTCAACGTCGATTACACCTGCCTCATTGGTCACCAGAAAAATTGCGGCACTTACGTCTAACTAACCACCATCTAACAAACCTTAGCGAACACCGAACATAGAACCATTTGGACTTGAAGTAGCCAAGTCTGGTCCAGGGTCCAGTCACAACTTGACAATTCCTAAACGCCTCTAAGAATGTGAACGAGGGATTATCTCCCCGACTCTTGACATTGAACAAGAATCTGACTTCCTCCGGAGTCAGGGGCTATAAGAGATGCTCCATAAAAACAATGAATAAGATATTCAACAACGTATATCCATTCGGATGCAGCTATGACGAAGCGATTCCTAAGTAAGATAACACCTCTCGTATATACTGATTAAATGGAGGAAGCATTCCAACTATACACAAATGTCTGTTAAAAGCAGTGCACCGTTCCGGGGGAGTATGTGGCCTGTCATTCGACCCCGGTAACAGGACATCATCCAACGATAGCCCGAGCCTGAGGCAGATTCTTCCCAACATATCTTTAGAGTTGTTGGATGGTATAGAATCTTGTGGATTCCCAATGTAGATTGCTCCCGGTAACTCGTCCGGAGCTGGACTTATGACTTCGGCTGCAATGGTCGGTATCTCTATTACCGGAGGAGGTGGACTTTGAGCCTCCTGCTGCTGTGAACTCCCGGGTTCCATAGCTAATCAACTCATCAAAAACCATCATTAGGTAATAATAAGCCCATATGTTCCCCAGTGTGAAGTGCACAAATGTGCAATGCAATGCAGTGTTGTATATAGTTAATAAAAGACAAGATAGAGAAAGTGTTAGAACGATGAGACTCCAAAATCCCATAGGAATGACCGTCATGCTGACCGTCATGACCATGCCATCCTGACTTTATAAATTGATCCAAGTTAAAGTTCGTCAAATTTTGTGAAGTTACAGTTCCATTGACGAGCTTCGGTAGACAGTCAGATATGCAGTGAAAATGTTAAGTCCAATTATGCAGGGCTAAAGCTCGTCAGAGTCAAATGTTCGAGTATTGAAAGAGTTCGTATCCATCAAAAGTTCGAACTTGGATCTTTCCACAAGAAGCCCACTTCGTATCAATCGTGGAAATTAGGCTTTCGTATCGGTCGCAAGAGGATCGGTTTGTATCGATCCAAAATCCTTGGATTCGTATCGATCATGGGCCACATCTTCGCATCGATCATCAAATCCAAAACTTCATATCGATCACACAGTCAAGTCTTCGTATCAATCGCCCCAGATCGATACGAACTCCCACCATTTCGAATCAATACGAAGTTGCCTTTCAATTATCACTGGATCGATACGGACCTCCACATCTCAGATTGATACGAACAATGCATCCTCCATCGATATGAGATCTAAGGCGAAGCTTCCTCCAATGACTATTTCGTACCCATCAGCGGGTCTTCTTACCCAAGCAGCCTGAACACCATTACTCTCTCCTCGACCTCCCTCCGACCCAACTCCGACATCAACATCACCGGAATCGACTACGACTTTGAATGAACTTGCATTCGAAATCGAGCTTCCTCGTTTTTGATGTGAATTAATCAGTTAATTACCTAATTAAAGTATTAATTAGGGGATTTGAGTTTTGTTCAATTTGAGAGCAGGAACAGATTTTCTTCTCTCAAGTTTTTGAATGATGCGAAAGCTAAGACAGATAAATGAGAATAGATTTAATTTTTCTAAGTACAAAAACATTTATATGGATGGAAAACTAGAAGGAAACGATTCGTCTCTCAGTAATTTTGACCATTAGGAACGGTCTCCTCTCCAACCGATACGAAATAACCTATTCGTATCCATTTATCATTGATTCATACCATAGCTATTCGTGTCCATCAGCTCTCATCGATACGAACGAGACAACGGAGACTTGTTTGGACCATTCCGACTCATCAGCAATCCATCGATATGAAATGGTAACTTCGCATCCATTGCTCTGAATTCCACTAGTACCCGTATCCATCGATGTGAGGCATGTAAAAAAATCAAATAAACCAATTTGTGTCGATCCCTATCAATACGAAGACAATTTTTTCAACTTTCCAAATCAATCCCGGAGAGGTTCGATACGAAGGAATACACCAAAACAACCACCAAGCATTTCTACAACTCGAATTTCACATCGATTCAGGAGAGGATCGATATAGAATTAGATAAGAGGAAAATGACAACGACTCGTGAACGTATGAACATTAACGGGAGTCGGGGTAAAATATGATTTATGTTCAACCAATTAACATTCAGTGTTCAAAATTTACAGGAATTGAACAATCGCCTGATGACAATTACGACTTTGAACAATGGTTTGCTATCATCCAACGCTCAGTTACAACAGTAATAGTACAACAATTGGCAGTCAACAATTCATTATTACTGGAATCAATCAAAAGGTCGCATCGCTTGACAAAAAAGACAGCAACTATCCGGCGAATCGGATAGAACTTATCAAAATGAAGGTGACAGATTTGCAAAGCACGTCAGGTCCATACAAGACGTACTTTGGAGGAAAATGTTATCCCGCCTTTTGACAAAGCCGTGACATCAAGGAATTGACTGGAAATCGAGGACGATCCGTCCTGAAGATCGATTATACACAGATCTACTATGGGTACTGATGAATTTTGGCCGAGTCCGGATCGAGCCACAACTAGCACGACACGACAAGCAAAGCTATGAAATCCAACATTCCAAATTTCAAGACAATCGAAGTTCGCATGCTCAAGATATGATCGATGCAAGTCAAGAAAATCAACTCCTTCATATTCGTTCTCATTCATATCCATCAGATCTCACTTCATCAAACATCCTTACTTCGTATCCATCCAAAGGAAGCTTCCTTCGTATCCATCAAAGTTGACCTTGTTCGTATACATAAGAAGGCTTCATTTCGTATCAGCCCTACCCATACACGCTTCGTATCGATCATTTCATTAAAATATGTCTATTTCGTATCGATCTCTTCTCATCAACTTCGTATCGATTTTCCACCATCGATACGAGGAGCAGCAGCCAGTAAAACCCGTTATCGATACAAAACCGGCACCTCCAATCAATACGAAGCAGTCATTCACTTCGTATCAACAACCAAATGATCGATACGAAGAGTACACGCCGACATCGATACAAGAAGATTCATCCATCTATCGATACAAAGTGGCTACTAAGCTATCGATATGAAGTGGCTTTCGGAATCAATGTGAAGTAGAACGCAAAATATCGATACAAATGGGAGTGTGAGTTATCGATGTGATTTCAACGCAAACGAGTGATGCAAAGTGGGCGATATAGAATCGATACGAATAATGTTAACTAGATCAATACGAACGAGGCACCTCCAAAGGGAAGACTCAGTCGCTTGGCGTGAAAAGTGGATCGATCCTAAAAGTTAGCGCCACGTCATCGGTCAACACATGCCTAGAAGCGATGCGAAAAGAGCGATGCGAACTCAACATCCTTTAACAAACTCAAACTTACATCGATCATAACTCAAAATCTACAAGTCCAAATGCCACAAAATTTTCACAAGAGCTTGTATAAAATCCCAAGAATGTACCTGACACATTTCAACCTCAAAGGACTATTTTTGGATTGATACGAACTCAATTCCTATCGCTCCCAGATCAAGCCGAAATCACCTGAACTCGCTCCCGTGGGCCCACTCACGTGGGAGAAGAAGACTTCGAGATCTGGGCGAGATATTTGCCGCCTATGCCTCTAAATAGTGACCTTGGACCTACAAAAAAGAACCTTTTGGCTCTTCTACGTCCAGACTCTGCCGAAATCACTATTGTACTTGGATTATACTTTTGTAACTCATTGTAACCAACAAGCAAAAATCAATAAAAGACATCCATTTCATAGTGGACATAGGCCATATGCCGAGCCACTCTACATTCGTGTGTTCCTGCACTTTTTCTTATCTGTTATTGGTGTGTTTGTTAGATTTACCTCTTTTAACATTTAATTTCTTCATTTTATCTCTTCAAACACATATGAAGAAAGTTGTGCCTAATTTTGGTACAAACAACTATATTTTCTCTGAACGTGTTTTAAAAATTGGGATCATGTAATGAATTTGAAATGCAATTTGTAATAAAATGAGAAATTTATTTTAAATTGAGTTTAAAATTTCTCATATTCATGCGTCTCTAGTATACCAAGGTATCTAACATTACCGCATTTGGTCACCGAGAATTAATAACTATGGATGACTACAGCATCTGTAGCAGTTAGTTTTGGGCCTCCAAATTGGGGATGTTATAGTACATGAATCGCATCGTATGATTTGGGATCATATAGTAAAATCTCAATGAGCATCTTCCCATTCCCCTCTTTATGAGCATATATTAAAGCCTTCGGTCATCAACAGTCCCTTGGTACATAGGCAGATTGGAACCCGTCATGTTTCATCATTTAAATCATGTCAAAAAATTTGATTCCATTACACTCTTATAGTGACCTCTTCTTTGTTGATAGGAATGACCCACATAAAAGTAACAAAGAGGGATCCGCTAGCTCATCACTGATAGTAATGAGAGCTCTAATACATCTCCGAATCAAAACATTTACTAAAAAAATTCATTCTCAAATCAAAGCTTCTGTAAGTCTTCAAAATTTAATTTTTTTTTTCAAAATGCGATCATCGTTTTATAAGAAAAGTTAAAACTATTATCACGATTTTAAATTAACGTAAAACAAAATTTGAGAAAACAAGATTTTATCAAAAAATATTCAAACTATATAAATTTCTTAAAAACAAAAATAGAGGTCTTGTTAAATTTAAGCATTTATGAAAGCTGATGTTAGCCTGTATAGAAATGATTTTGAAATTTGCATTTGTTAAAATTCCTTTTTCAGTAAATGTGTAATGTACCCCAATCTATCATTTTGGTTCCTCAATGGTACCCATCATGTCTTTAGTCACCAAAATTCTCCCATCACTATTAACCATCTTCAAGGAACATCACCACATTGTCAGTTCGAATACGTAATCTTTCTCAACTTAGGAAACTATGCATTCCACTATGACTAAACCAAATATCAACAACCCACTAGTTTCTCCAAATGTACACCGCACTAAATGTCAACATTGGATAACTAACTTATCATAAATTTCTCATACATAGCTAGCAGTATAACCTAGAATATAAGAGAAACAATCATTAACAAGGAAAACAAACATTAAACCAAACAAACAAATAAGTAAAACAAAAAATAAATAAATAATCGAAAAAGATCATAAAAAAACAAGCAATCAACAACAACACAATACAGTGAATGGAATTAATTCAAACAAGCGTGACATAAATTGATAAGAAAATAAAGTCAACAAAGGTACAATTTTTCCTAATTACAACTACTAATTTAACAAGTGATAGGTTAACACAAACTATTTAACAAATGTAAGCAAATACAAGTAAAAGATCACTATCCCATACATCGAAGTAGGTAATCCTTGCATCATATTACAGCTCTCTCTATATAAGGGACTAACTAGATATTCTTCCTACTCATTAGGGAAAATCATTCACAATAGGCATAAAGGCATTGTCATCAATGGAAGTCGATCAAACTTTAAACTCATATCATCTAACCGTCTCATACCCTATGTCACTCAGTCTAGTTCATAGTCTTTAAAACATTCTCTAATAAAAATTTAAAAATAAAATAGCTTTTCAACAAACACCTCTAAAGTTTTCTATTTAAAATAAATATTTTACCTTTTCAACCATTTACTTTTGAATCAAATTATTCTCATCATTTAAAATATTTTCCTAAAGTATTTTGAAAAATTATATTTTATAACACATCCTTTCGTAATTAAATATTGTCAAATATATTCCTATTAAAACATTTTCTCAAATTAAGTTTTTCCAGTCAAAGTTCTTTACTCAAAAAAAAAAATTTATTTTCCATCCAAAAAATCATTTAGCAAAAAGTACTCTTTAAATAAAAATTATTACAACCAAAATTAACATCCAACGAAAAAATTTCCATACTCAAAGATGTTCTTTGGTAAAAGTACTTTTTTCTCAAACAAAATGTTGCTCACATACTTTAGTCAAAAAAGATATTTATTGAGTCAAAATATTTCCAAAAAGGCATTTCCAAATATTTTCGTCAATAATATAATCTCCTAAAATGTTCTTTCAAAATTAAGTTTCACATAAAATCATCTTTCGAATAAATACATCATAGATCTTATAGTATTCATTTCAAAAATATTCCATAAAATACCTTTCTCTCTCAAGTAGGAATTTTCTCTAAAACACCCAACAATAATATACTTTTAACAAATTATTCTAAATCATAATGTGGTTATAAAAATACCTTTCATCAAATATTTTTCAAAGGATGTTTCTAAATCAAATAATTGTAATTAAAATGTTTCCACCAAAATAATCCTTCACGGACTTCGAACTAAATCCAATTTCTAATCATAATATTTTTTATCAGTGTATATTTTTTTTTAAATAATTTCACTAAATGCTTTTAAATAAAATGCTTTTACTCTAATCACATTCTTTATAAAAATATCTTCATACAAGAATATTTTATTTCTCAAATTAAATACTTTATTTATTTTTGCTATGTTAAAATTCTCAACAATCACTTTAAGCCCAAATATATATTTTTCCACTTTAATAAAATGTCTTCAAACCAAAAATGTATATTCTATATCGTTTCCAGCAAATACTATTTAGTTAAAACTTTAATAATAACAACCAATTCCACATATGGTCAAATTTCAATTATAATTTAACATTGTATGTCTATTAGTTCGTTTATGACCATCACTTAGTCCCTGCTATAAGTGCTTATTCAACCCACTCCGACTTTATTTATTTTTCACCCAAGTGTCATCATATATAAACATTATCTTGGGGTGAGGTAATGATGGTTATATATACAACCCAAACTGTAACATCCTAGTATAGAATTAAATTGTGACGACCCACCTCCTTGACCCTCAAAAATTGACACTAGTACATCCTCGGTATTCACATGCTGTAAATCCAAGTGCCGGAGAGGAAGATTATCATGGGGTAAAGAAATAAAGATAGAAGATAGATAATAGTAGAATCTCACATCGTATTCAACACATAATTATACATATGAGTAGTACATGCAATTACTCCAAATTGTTCCATCAAAGTTATGACTGGTACTAACCCAACTAGGATAGTTATAATGACATATCCTTATAGTGCTGGTAAATACTAAAACATAATACAGACACAGCGGAAAGTGATAGATGACTTCAACAAAAGACCCAAAATGCTCCATGCTCCATTCCAAAATGCTCCAAGCTTACCTAACTAGTTGGCTGCCCAGGAAAATAGGTCTCCCAGAGTTTAAGGGGAAAAGGAAATAAACTCCAAGTCAGTCATGGGACTGGTGTAAGAAACTCAAAGTGTGTTGAAAACAAAAGGTATCTCATAAGACCACGCCACATATAAACACGAAAGGGATTTTTAACCTTATGATAAGCAAAACATTTCCTACGCAGAATATATGGATATTACTTTTAATGACATTCTTTTGAAAATGCTTTTCAAGTAAGTAAACATAATCTTAACCGAAATTGTTACATTATTGAATTCCAGCATACTAGGCTCTACAATAAAATTCGAAGGCACTCATTGGAGAATGGATTTCCATACAATGAAAAAATAAGGGACTACCTTCCGACAGTACATCTCTAGAAAAATGCACCCGAGGCTCCAACCTCTGCCAATATAGAACCGGCCTACCTTTACTATAGATAGTATCGAATATGTCATCACCTTGGTTGTTCCCGATCTACCCAAGAGCTCTCTTGGCATACACCATATTAATTTGAAACCCAACTTCATAGCGGGAATAAATATATCTAGAAAGGAGATGACTATATCCTAATGGGAGCGACCCACTTAGCTCGGGCGCATCTATCCTGTTTTATTCATTTTCGGGTGATGAGGCTCGAGGTAACAATTACCTTACTCATAGCACATTCCACTTTGAATGCCACATTTCCATTCCATAGTCACTGAACCAATTTCTACAAGTATAACTCCTGAGCTCGTATATCTGAGAAAAAGGTGTTAAGCTAAGAGAAGTTGCCTTCTTCGCCACCAATTGGATGATACGTTCATAGAAATCAACTAATGTAATTTAAATTGCAAAGTCAAACATCCATCCAAGCAAGTTTTTCAAAAATAGGACAAATCAAAGGCACTCTACAACCACATCCTATCGGGAGTTACTCCTAGGATTAGTAGCGATTAGCCCTTGCATTGGATATTTCATAACGAAGAGACTACTGCAACTATATGTATATTGGGAGTTTATCCCCAAATGATCAATAAGCGGTCCTTCATTATGAAAATACTTAATATCATATCCATGTCTTCACTTAGAATACTTAAATTGGTTTGAAGTGGTCTTCGGTCAGGAATTACGCAAATCTGACCCTGCTTCCTCTGAACCAATCATCGATTAAAAAAATGTTAAGTTTATATGTGATTATCAATCGTTATTCAATTTAATTCATATTTCTATTCATTCGTAAATATATCTTATAGATATATTCATTGAAACATTTCTTTATCTTTCTCAAAGAATGTGGAATCATCAAGCCTCATTTATCAAATCCTTTTAGTTAATTTATACCTTTTCAAATCATGGAATAATTCCAACTCTTTCATATTTACTTAGAAAAATATTTCCAATTTATTTCATTTAAATCTTAACAAAGATTTCCTAATTCAAAAATCACAATTTAAATTTTTTTAAAAGCATGTTATCTAGGATGTTAATCCAAAACCAGTAAATGTTAAGTGAGCAGAATCTATAGAAATCATCTAATTCTACTCAATATCAATTCATTTATTCAACAAATACTATGGGCGGAATAGCGGTGAAAGCACCCTTTAAATTCCACGAATATTATGAGTTCCCTCTTCGGGCTTTAACACCGAGTACAAGAAGATATCTCCATAAAATTATAGTTATTTATATTTGGAGAATTATATCCTTTAACTTTGGAAAATTTTGGTTCGAGTAAATCAAATTACTATCGCATTCGTCGGACCAGTCCGGATAGCCAGGGAGACTAGGAAACTGGTTTTCCAAACTCAAGCCTAGACACTATCTCTATGAAACCCATAAGGCGGTCAAGTAATTTGATCGACTCTAAATCATTTAATATTTAATCTTTCCTTAAATCCTTCAAATCATCTTTAAAATACTTATTAATCATTTAAAAATATTTACAAAAAATTTGGAAATGAACGGTTGCGTTTAAAACTACATTTCAAATGTTATACAAAAGTGATGCAGAAAGTGCTGCAAAAAGTGCTTTTGAAGCTATATTGATCAAAATGACTTATTTTATCATTTGAAAACTCATTTTATAGAACAAATAACTTTTAAAACATTTTAAATTATTTTTAGAATTTATTTCATAATTTTAAACAATTTTAAAGAGGTTTAACATTCCACATACACTAATTTATTAAATAAAGGAAAGTGATTTCCTTTCTGCTTATCAATGTGTATTTCCATGACTTGCATATATATTCAACATCCATATTAAACAACCATCATCAATAATCATAATCAAACATATATAACATCCAATTGCATATAATATGATGCTTTAGGAGTATACTCACCTCGGGTTTAAAAGGCTAAGTAAAAATTAGCTATCGCTTTGCTACCTCGAACTTTTAGCTCACGATCACGTGGATTATTGCTCCTAGATGGCTCGACCTATGGATGAGAGGACGGAGGTGATGTAAGCGATTAAAATAGAGGTGAAGAAAAAGAAGAAGATGGAATGAGATGTGTGAATTAGTGAAGCCTTAGGGTCTTATTTATAGCCTTAGGAAAATGTGGCAAATTACTAAATTACCCTTAGATATTATCAAAATATATCTTACACCACATCACTTCAAAATCAATTCCGTATACCCATACTCAAGTGCATGCATCAATGAGATGTAATGTGATAAGACATATTGCAAAATATCTTAAGATGGAATGATATGCATTAATGGTGGATTTGATGTTTGCTTTCCATGTTTTAATGATGATTAGATGTTACCTTTTTCACTTGTTTTTGTAAAATATCTTAGATATTTTCTTTAGCTTTGATTTGACTAATTGTGATACACATATGTGTGTATATTTGTATGTGTGTGTACAAACAATGTTGGAAAAGCTTAAGACAATTTCCATTTGTCAACCCATTGAGATTTCAGGATCCAATTTCTAGTCATATTTTTCAGTTTTTAATTCAAACCATTTATTTATGTAAAAAAAACTTTAAAATAAATTTCTAATCATATTTAACTAATTAAAACAAGTTCATTTAACTTCTAAAGCTATATTAAAAAAATTAAATATTCCATTTTCAAAGTGGTAAAATTTTAGGTCGTTAAATAATTCCCCCCTTAAAAGAATTTCGTCCTCGAAATTAAGGATAAGAACAAGATAACTCGAAAACAAATATATATAATGAAATGGTACACATGTATAAGATATAGCAAGTGACATCACTACAAGCTAGTGAGTACACCAAACACATACCACTAATTATCCATTTTAAACTCAAGGTAGGCTTTACGCATTCTTTTCCCTATCTCCCATGTACATTCTGCTACATCACCATTCCATTGGACTTTAACCAATCTTACTACCTTCCTCCTTAATCACTTCTCGTCGTAATCTACGATTCGCATTGGTTGCCTAATAACAGCCAAATTAGGTTCAACTTATAAATCTTCTTGACCAGCTGTTTCTATAATTTGCTCTGGATCATGCACATATTTTCGTAGGAGAGATACATAAAAGACATTGTGTACACCAGATAGCCTTTCGGGCAGTTCCACATGATAAGCTAGTGGGCCAATCCTTTCGAGAATAGGAAAAGGTCCAATAAATCAAGGAACTTACCTGCCCGACCAATCTTACCACTCCTCTCATTGGAGAAACATTTAGGAATACATAATCTCCAACTAAAAAATCTAAATTTCTTCGCCATTGATTAGCATAGCTCTTCTTCCTACTTTGGGCTTCCTTCTTTTTTTCTTCTAATTATGTCAACCTTTTTTGAAGCTTCTCTAATCATGTCAAAACCTAGTACTAATCGATCTCCAATCTTGATCCAACATGGTGGGGATCTACAAGGACGACCATACAAAGCTTCATATGGGGCCATGCCAATACTAGCCTAATAACTATTATTATAAGATAATTCTACCAGATGAAGGCATCTTTCCCATGAACCTCTAAAATCTAAGATGCAAGCTCTTAGATGATCCTCCAACACTCGATTTACTCTCTTAGTTTGTCCATCGGTCTGCGGGTGATAAGCTTATGTTTAGCTTAGCTCCTAAAGTTGTTTGCAGTGCCTCCTAGAACTTACTAGTAAAGATAGGGTCTCGATCACTGACTATACTACTGCGTTCTCTCATGTATATTTCTGCCAGACTTGTCGTAGTTCTCATTGGTTTTACTAGGATAAAATGTGCACTCTTGGTTAATCGATCTATGATAACCCAAATGCCTTCATTTCTCTTTCTTGATCGGGGTAAGCCATCGGTGAAATCCATTGATATTTCATCCCATTTCCAAGTTGGAATTTCAAGAGGTTGGAGTGATCCAGTGGTCTTTTGCTGATCATTTTTGATGTGTTGACAATTTGAACTTCTTCCAATATGGATAGAGATATCCCTTTTCATGGCATCCCACCAAAAAGTTCTCTTCATATCATGATATATTTTAGTAACTTCGGGATATACAGAAATTTGAGAGTTATGACATTCTATTTAAACTTCTTGCCTTATCCTATTGACATTGGGAACACATATCCTTCCATTCATTCTAAAGATTCCTTGCTCGTCTACTTTGAATCCTATCCATCTTCGCGGTATTATATTCTCCCCTACTTCCCTAGCTATTCTTGAAATGATTGGATCCTTGAGTTGATTCTCTATTATACGCTTAATCAATGTTGGATGTACCACTAAATAAGCTATAACGGTATGCCTTTTGCTTAGCGCATCTGCTATTACGTTGGCTTTCGCAAGTGTGTATAAGATATCAAGATCATAAGATGCAAGAAATTCTAACCAACGTTGTTGTCTCATATTAAATTCCTTCTGAGTGAAAAGATACTTTAAAGATTTGTGATCCCTGAAGAGCTCGAACTTTTCACCCAGTAGATAATGCCTCCATATTTTAAATGCGAAAACAACGGCTAATAATTCTAAGTCATGTGTTGCATAATTCCTCTCATGAGTCTTTAGTTATTCACTTGCATAAGCGATGACCTTTCCATGCTGCATTAGAACAACACCTACTCCTTCCCCACAAGCATCGGTATGTACAGTTAAACCTCTGCCTTCATCAGCAATAGTTAGGACTGGAGCGGTTGTTAACCTTCTTTTGAGTTCCTTGAATGCTCCTTTACATTTTGTCATCCATTCAAATTTAACTTCCTTCATAGTCAATTTTGTTAGATGGGAGGAAATTTTACATAAGTCTTAAATGAATCTCCGGTAATATCCTGTCAATCCTATGAAGCTACGGATGTCCTTTGGAATTTGTGGTTGCTTCCAATTTTGTATAGCTAAAATCTTTTCTGGATCTACTAAGATCCCTTCTCCTGACATAATATTCCCAAGGAATCTTACTTCTTTTCTCCCAAAAGTGACATTTCGAGAATTTAGCTTTAAGTACATTTCTCCGCGATATTTCTAACACAATCTCCAAATGCCTTTTGTGTTCTTCTTCGATTTTGGAATAGATAAGAATATCATCAATAAAAACCAACATGAATTTGTTGAGTACATCTTTGAATACTCTATTGATAAGGTCTACAAAATAGGTAGGTGCATTAGTCAACCCAAAAGGCATAACTAACCATTCATAAAAGCAATCTGGACCACTAAATGCAGTTAATGGAATGCCATCTTCAGCTATTCTTAGTTGATGGAATCCTATGGCTAAATCCATTTGTGAGAATACTCGGGCACCAAGAAGTTGATCGAATAAGTCATCTATGCGAGGTAGAGGACACTTGTTTTTAATCATTTTCTTATTTAGGTCTCGATAGTCTACACAAAGGCTTAGGGAGCCATCAGAGCTACAAAAACAACCGATGCGCCCCGACTTGAGCGACTAGTTCTAATTAGTCCTTTTTTTTAACAACTTGTCAGTTTGGTTTGCCAACTCAATATTTTCCTTCAGGGCCATCCTTTAAGTAGAGTGAATATCGGGTCTTGCACGAGGAAGTAAGTCAATTCGGAACTTAATTTCCTGATGTGGGGGCAAACTTTTAACTTCCTCAAAAACATCCTGAAACTCCTTGACAACTGGTATAGTCTCTAAATCATTTTGAGTTGAGCCTAGTGCATACATGAAACTATCCCCTATCGGAATAGGTTCTTCATAAGATATTTCTATAAACTTCTCAAAGCCAGTCCACAAAATTACCGTCCTTTTAACACAATCAAGGACAACTTTTATCTTGGATAACCATTCCATACCGAGCAAAACTTCAAACCCAGTAAAGTCAAGAACAAATAGGTCGCATGAAATTTGTTGGGAAAGGTAAGTAACTTAGACGTTTTCACAAATCATATAAAGATTAATTGTACGGCCTATGGGATTTGACACGCAAATAGGGGTATCTTCTATTTTTGTGATCAGTTTTAATCTATCAACCAGTCCATTGGCAATAAACTATGGGAAGCCCAAGTATCAAATAATACTTTAACTAAATCATCATTGACATAAATATTACCTTCAAGAACTCCCTTGCCTTTTACATTAGTAGAGGTCGAAGGCTCGTCTTTGATAGCATAGACCTTAACCTGCTCTCCTTTCTTCATTAATGGGCACTTGTTCTTCCAATGGTCGGGTTGATGGCAGTTATGGTAGGGGCTTTTCTGCACCATAGGAGAGATGGTTCCTTGCTGCTGTCTTTGAACCTTGGGACTGCTGCGGTACTTCGAATAATGTCCTTTCTTTCCACAATTAAAACGGTCAACATCTTTAAAATAGTTTTCTTGAGATCTTTCTCCAGGCTTGCCTTGCCATGGGTTCTTTTCATTATTATTGAACTTCCTCTTGTTGTTTTTGTTTTGGGTTGCGACTGGATTCCTCTTATCCAAAGCTTTATAATGGAAACCCATATCTATTAAATCTACAAAGGTTCCTTTAACATGGGTGGTCATCCTATCCTAATACTGCTTCTTCATCCCAGAAATGAACATCTTGTTTTTCTTAAAAGACATGTCTATCAATCCAAGCCCAAAGCGAGACAATTCATTGAATTTGTGAAAATACTCTTCTATAGACATCGCTTCTTGTTTTAGATCCATGAAACTTCTATAGAGGCAGTATTTTCAAGTAGTGAGTATGTATTTCTCTTCAAAAAATTCTTTAAATTTTGCTCAAGAAAAATTACTTTTAGATTCATTAAGAGTAACAGACTCCCACCAAGTTAGAGCCCCATCCTTTAATTGCTAAGAGGCCAAGAACCTCTTTTAATTATCATCAATGTCTAATCCCTTAAAGACTTTTTCACAGGTCTTAGCCAGGCTAGAACTTCGATAATAGATTCTGTTCCTTGGAATGGCTTTCCTCCCAATTGGTATAATCTTTGCAAGGAGTAGGAAAGTTAACTTGACGTGGCATGGGAATTACCGCTTTCTCCATTATTGTAGCATTTGATCGACCGTTAGCGGTCGTAGTGTTGCTACCTCACTTTCATCCTCTTCTATTACTCATCTCCTACTATCTGCATGTAGTATGGGAACATCTTTTAAAAATATAGATGAAATTATTTTAGGGAATTAGTATAAACTTGAATAAACTCATTCAGATAAAAATTTCAACTATGCGCTCTCTCGGACTAAACTCATTCTAGGGGAATATCAACCCTATCTCTAATGAGTTGACCCTATCTAGGCTTACGTATTCACTCAACCATAAGCTCTAATACCAAATGTGACAACTCACCTCCTCGACCCTCAGAAATTGACAATAATACATCCTCGGTATTCACGTGTCGTAAATCCAAGTGCCGAAGAGGCAGATTTTCATGGGGTAAAGAAATAAAGATAGAAGATAGAAAATAAAAGAATCTCATGTTGTATTCAACACATAATTATACATACGAGTAGTACATGTAATTACTCCAAATTGTTCCATCAAAGTTATGACATGTACGAACCCAACTAGGATAGTTATAACAACCTATCCTTACAGTGTTGGTAAATACTAATGCATAATACAGACACAACGGAATGTGACAGATGACTTCAGCAAAAGACCCAAAATGCTCCATGCTCCATACGCCATTCCAAAATGCTCCAAGATTACCTAACTAGTTGGCTGCCTAGGAAAATAGGGCATCCAGAGTTTAAGGGGTAAAGAAAATAAACTCCAGGTCAGTCATGGGACTGGTGTGAGAAACTTAAAATGCATTGAAAACAAAATGTATCTCATAAGACTGCGCCGCACATAAATAAGTAATGGTTTTTTACCTAATGATAACCAAAACATTTCCTACGTAGAATATGTGGATATTATTTTTAATGACATTCTTTTTAAAACACTTTTCAAGTAAGTATACATAATTTTTGCCTAAATTGTTACATTATTAAATTCCAACAAACTAGGATCCACAATCAAATTCGAAGGCACTTATTGAAGAATGGATTTCCATACAATAACAAGGTAAGGGAATACCTTCCAACAACACATCTCTAGAAAAATGCACCTAAGGCTCCAACCTCTACCAACACAAAACCGACCTACCTTTACCATAGATAGTAATGAATATGTCATCATCCTGGTCATTCTCGACCTACCCAAGAGCTCTCTTTGCATACACCACGTTAATTAAAACCCAATGTCATAGCGGGAATAAATATATCTTGAAAGGTGATGACTATATCCTAATGGGAGCGACCCACTTAGCTCTACCGCATCTACCATGTTTTAGTCATTTTCGGGTGATGAGGCTCGAGGTAACGATTACCTTACTCATAGCACATTCCACTTTGAATGCCACATTGCCAATCCATAATAACATAATTGATTTCTATAAATGTATAACTCATTAGCTTGTATGTCTTAAGAAAGGGTGTTAATCTAAGAGAAGTTGCCTTCTCCGCCACCAATCAGATGATACATTCATAGAAATCAATCAATGTAATTACAATTGCAATGTAAACATCCGTCTAGGCAAGTTGTCCAAGAACAGGACAAACCGAAGGCACTCTCCTACCACATCCTGTCGAGAGTTACTCCAAGGATTGGTAGTGATTAGTTCTTCCATTGGATATTTCATAATTAAGTGACTACTATTACTATATGTATATTAGGAGTTTATCCCCCAAATGATCAACAAGCAATCCTTCATTACGAAAATCCTTAATATCGTATCCATGCCTGAAGTTTGAATACTTAAATTGGTTCGAAGTGGTCTTCGGATAGGAATTACCCAAATCCGACCCCGATTCCTCCGAACTAATCATCGATTAAAAAGATGTTAAGTTTATATGTGATTATCAATCATTATTCAATTTAATTCATATCTCTATTAATTCATTGATATATTTTAGAGATATATTCATTGAAATATTTCTTTATCCTTCTCAGAGTATATGGAATCATCGGGCCTCATTTATCAAATCCTTTTGGTTAATTTATACCATTTTAAATCATCGAATAATTCCAAACTTTTTCATATTTTAATTAGAAAAATATTTCCACTTTATTTCAACAAAGATTTCCTAATTCAAAAATCATGTTAAAAGCATGTTATCTAGGATGTTAATCCAAAACCAGTAAATGTTAAGTGAGCAGAATATATTGAAATCATCTAATTCTACTCAATATCAATTCTCATATTCAGCAAATACTATGGGCATAATAACGGTGAAAGCACCCTTTAAATTCAATGAATAGTATGAGTTCCCTCTTCCAGCTTTAACACCAAGTACAAGAAGATTATCTCCATAAAATTCAAATTATTTATATTTGGAGAATTATACCCTTTAATTTTGGAAAATTTTGATCCAAGAAATCAAATTTACTATCCCATCTATTAGGCCAGTCTAGATAGCCAAGGAGAGCAGGAAACTGGTTTTCCAAACTCAAGCCTAGACACTATCTCTTTGACACCCATAAGGCGGTCAAGTAATTTGATCGACTCTAAATCATTAGATATTTAAACATTCCATAATTCATTCAAATCATCTTTAAAATACTTTATTAATATTTGAAAATATTTACAAAAGATTTGGAAATGAACGGTTGCGTTTAAAACTATATTTCAAAAGTTATACAAAAGTGCTACAGAAAGTGCTTTTAAAGCTATATTGATCAAAATGACTTTTTTTTATCATACCTTGGGCAAAGCTCAATAAATATATGGATGTATCTTACCTTATCAATTCTATATATTGATAGCACTACACATAACATCCCTATCTTGAGAAAAACTCAACAACTAAGGAGTATGCAAGTAATGTATTAATATATAAATGGTAGAGGACAATAATTATATTAAAGATTCATAATCATTAATATACTAATTGAGTACCGACTAATGGAATAATTTATTTCTTATGAAATACCCTCATGATTCAAGTGATGGACACATCTGAAATTAGAGTATATGTACTATGCGTATGTATTTATTTTTTGTAGGCAAAAAAATATTATTATTTATTACAGGAAAGCTAGTTTTATAGTGGTCATAACATTTAAAATTTAGAATTATATAGCTTCACACTATGAAAACATCGGAACAAAAGTGCATAAAAGAGTTTAAGAATTTAGATCCAAATGAAGCAACCATCCAATAAGTGATAAGGGAAGAGAAGTTTCATGCCAGAAGAGAGGTGTGACACTACAAAGAGGCCGCCTTTGATCAACCACCAATAGCATGGAAAAGCACAACAAGCATCACCACGAGGAACCATACAAGTTGCTCTAGGCAATCACCATAAGGCCTTAAGGAAGATGTGAAAAGATTGCAAAGCATCAAAAAGATAACCTCTAAAGTAAACACACAACTACGTAGCAGTAAGAAGCTTCAAACTTCAAAATTCGCAACAAGATTGCCTAAAAATAGGCAGCAAGATTACTGCCATTCGCATCCTTAAAAGCCACCAAAACAAACCTAAGTTCAGAAAAGCCAAACCTAGCTATGCCATAGAAAAAAAGCCAAACTTGACACCAGACCAACATATTGCAAATGAGACAACTACAAAAAAACTCAAATTTCCAGGATCGAAAAAAGACAACTCATACCAAATCCACATCGAAGATAGTGGTAAAGGCAAGAGAAACGTTTAGATCTAGGTGGCAATAGTGCTTAAGATATTCCAGCATTAGTGAAAATCTTATTCAATTAGTAATTCAATTAATTAATTAATTAACATTTTAATTAATTTTATTTTATTCAACTAACAATTTAAATTTAATACGCATACTATAACATTTATAGTTTTACACATATATCTTTATATATATAGGTATGTATGTATGTATTATATTATTCATCAAATAATATATAATTTATTTATTTAATAAAAAAAAATTAGTTATTATAATTTATTTTGAAATTATGCATACACACACATCACCTTAAACATGGTAAGATAATGTAGCATAAATCTATACATACGTTATTTAATTTAATTAATTAACTAATAATTAATTATTTTAATTCATTAATTCAGTTAATTATGTATAATTTTTAGAATTTAAATAATAAATTTCCTAAATAAGTTTGAAAATTATTTTATGATATTTACAAAAAAATTAGTCTTTTTATATTTAACGTTTTAAATCAAAAAATAATAATTTCATTTCAAAATAGATTGCAAAAAATTAGCCCAAGACCCAAATTCAAATTGGACCTTTTATATTAGGGAGAACCTCTGAGCTTACTTCACCTTTTGAACCGACCGGTAGCCAAGTAGGGCATAGTACTTCATCACTCAAACCCAGTATGGACATTACTTTTCTAGACACTCTACTAAGTAGGTAAGCTTAATAGTTGGTCCTAGTGCTGACAATTTAGACCGCATAGGCTATTGAGCTTTGATACCATGAACTTAGCAAGCACATAGTAGGTTAAATAGGTGAATTTCAATTTTTTTACCTTTATTAGATCTTATTGGGCCTATGATGTCTAAATTAGTTTAGATCTAATCTAATAAATTTTAAATAAAATTGTTATTATTTTTAATTAATATAAAGATTTTATTTGTTTATATAAGTAATTTATAATATATACATTTGTATCAAATATACATATATGTGTACGTCCACATGCAACATACAATGTGTACATGGTTTATCATGCCTATATATAAGTGTTGAGATTTACACTACAATGGATATATTAGCCCCTTCATATATATGTTTGATGTCTAATTTTACTTTAAAATTAATATTATTTGAAGTATACATACAGACATACATTTAAAATAAATATATTTACAAATAAATACACACACACACACACACATATACAAAAATAATTATGTATAAATGTACTTTCAGTATAATACTAGTTTAAAATACATGTTAAAATATCTAAAGAAATATTCTAAATTTATAATCAATTCTAAATACAAACTAGTATCTTATTTCAAATTTAAATTTAGATTTAATAATTTATATATTTATGTATGAGAGAAAATATGATAAATTTTTTAAATGAATATAACAAATTCATATAAATATTTTTTGAATTTTATAAATGTTATTTATAAATATAAAATCATAAATTCCAAAAGGTATTTTTTTTAAATGACAAACTTTGAAATGTTTTTGAGTAGTAGGACGCAACTATAAAATTTAGTTATAAAGATAAATTTTACGTAAAGGCCAAACCGCGGTTTCCCACTCCACCACACTCCACGCCACTCCACCCCCTTTCCTCCATACATCACCACCACTTATAGCCACTAGCTCCTCAAAATCTAACCCTATAAAACAAAATCATGCCTTTACTTGCCGGCTATCATGCCGCCAATGTTTTCCAACTCATAACAACGTTGGTCACCTGACCTTGCCCCCTCAATCATTAATTGATGCAAAAGTAGCAACAGGTAAATAAACAATACTATAAAGTATCATTATATGATAAAATGATGTAAGAACAATATAGAAACTACGAAATGCTATCGAGTCACATCATTTAACCCAAAAAAACACCATAAGATAGGGCAAACTATAAACAATAAAATTGAAGTATATTTGATGTATTCTCTTTTTAGTTTGGAAAATACAAAGCTGATACTACATAATAGCATTATTATATAATTAGTTAACCAAGCTTACCGTCGAATGCAAAAGCTAGTCGAATGCATAGTCTAATTTGGTAAATGTGGATGCAAAATCTAATTAGATGCACAACATAATCTAGTACATATGAATGAAAAGATAATCTGATGTACTACCCAATCCGGTATGTATGATAACCAATCTACAAACGAGATAGATTGGTTAACCAAGCTTACCATCGAAAACAAATGGTTATCGGATGCACAACCTATTGGTTACATCCGGATGTAAAAGCTAACTTGATTCACAACGTAATCATGTATATATGGAAACCAATCTGTAACCGAGGTAGATTGGTTAATCGACCTAACCACCGAATGCAAAAGCTAACTAGATACATAACCTAATAGGGTAAATATGAATGTAAACTTAATCGGATACAAAAGCTAACTGGATGCACAACCTAATCATGTACATATGGATACAAAAGCTAACTGGATACATAACCTAATTTTAAAACTTGTACTATAATTTATAAAATGCTGCTATAAAATAGCATTATGAACATAAATTTGCATAATATAATTTATTGAAAAGTGATACTACACGATAGTATTACTACACACATCTAAAAGGATTTTACAATTATTTATAAATGAAAATTATACTAAATACACATCCCTAAGAAGATGCTATGGTTTTTTTATAAACAGTTACTACAATTTTAAGAAGATATTACAACTCAAAAACTCTCCTACAATTCATAAAATGCTACTATAACATAGCATTATGATCAGAAATATGCATAATTGTATTTATTAAAAAAATACTATGCAGTTGTAACGACCCATAATTTTCGATAATTAAATTTGTTAAATTAAATAAGTTTTGGATTTTGATGTTGTGAAAAATTAAAAATCTAAGACTTAATAATAATAATATAATTGGGATGAAATGTAATAGTATTGATATAATTTAATTGATAACTACTTTAAATGTAATTCTAATTAATAGCAGTGATTAAACGTTATAATTGGTTATTGATTTTAATAAGGAAATAATTTAAATGTTATATTAATTGGCGAAATAATATGTAATAAGTTGCAACTGGATAGAATTAGTATTGTGTAAGTTGTTATAACATTTGTGTGTAGATAAAAAACTTATAAATGTGACTAAAATTTAATGGTTACAATTATTATATGTTACCTATTTATTTAGTCGGTTAAATTAAATTAGAAATCTGTTTCAATTCAATGTAATTAAATATTACGTTAATGGTAATTTAGGTGAAATTCGAGCAAATTCATATAATAAGATGTTAACCAATGTTAACTATGCCCATAGAGTAATGACTGATTGAATAAAAAGATAGAAATCGAATTAAAACAATTTATTGATTTAAATTATAATTAATTGGATTTAATTATAGTTGAAATTGAACACTATAATTAATGCAATTTTCTACACTGAATTGATATGTAAATTTGTACTAAATTATTGTAAATGTCTAAGTAATCAAAGATGATAAAAATTGTTAGTTATTAAATTTGAAATTAAAAAGTGATTAAATCAATTTAATAATAACTTGTTTAATTAACGCAAAAATAGCCATTTTGACCATTGTCTTGGATTTCGACGAAACCAGTTTCATCGGATCCGTAAACGGTGAATTATTGCAAGGTTTCAAGTTTCGTAGCAATTGGACTTGTCGTTTGATCATACAGATTCGAAACGCTTAGAAACAAATTTAATTAAATTCCATTGAAATCAATATGTAATAATCTGATTTTCAAAGCTAACTTCTTTATACGATGGAATTAGGACTTGAAACCTGTTCCATTGAGTTAAGAAATATCAAAAACATGTATTTTTATATATGGGATGACCCACTTTCATTTTGGAGGCAGAACGGGCTTTCTGGGTCCCTCTTTGTCGTTCGTACCAATTAGATTGTGTTTATTTTCTTGTCGGGACTTGTTCATATAAATAATCTTATTTCTCAAAACTCTGGCAGTCATATTCTTATTCCTATACGTACAATTCTATATGCTTCTCTCTTTTCAATTGCAACAAACAGTTAAATTACAAACCCTACAATTCAATCTCCAAACCAATTTCAAAAATTAAACTCCTTCAAAACATATCAAATATACAACGATTCGAAGCTCTCGACGAGTGCAATTCAAATTTGCAGTTTGTTTCTAGAATTCAATGGTTTAATCTCGACCGTTCATCGAGTGTCGATCAACTTCATCGGATCATTGAACGTAGGGTACCGGGTTGTGGAGATTGGCGAGTGGAGTACATCGGCAATGGTAGTTCGTCGGTTCAACGGCCATATCGTCAAGAAAAATTCGAACTAGGGTTTTACTTAACGGTGGTGGCTGCATATTTTCTCAGCCTGGATGGAGCGTGGCTCTGTTGCATGGGGTCGTGAATGGAGCGGGGTCGGCGGCATGCCATGGTGGTGGTCGCGCGTGGTTGCGATGTCAGGAAGCGGTGGCAACATGCAAAATTGATGGAGGCTCCTTCCTTTGATCTAAGTATCGATCTAGGATCTTGCGGTGGTGACGTGGCCCTATGGGGAAGAAGGGTGATTCTTTGCTTATTTTATTAGTTTAATTTTAATTGTTGTATACTCCTATTTGCATAACTTTTACATACGAGGTCGGATTCATGCACGGTTTGTTCCACAACAATTGTATCAAAATTTCGGATGTTTTAACGATGGTTTAGATGAATTCTAAGACTGTTCAATTTTGGATTTCAAAATCGACAGAAAATCAAAGGTGGGTGTTTCAACCTACTCACAATTACTAAATTATGTTATGTTAGTTAAATTAAATTTACGATGTGTTTTGGAATTAATTGATTGATGTTTGGTATATTTAAATTGTCATTCTAGTTAAATTTGACTTTTATTGTATTTAATCATCATTTAATTTAATATTGAATTCAACTATCAATTTAATAACTGTTAATGATAATCAGTAATCTATTGATGTTTATTGGTTGATTTGGATGGTGATTTGTGATGGGTTTTCATTGTTGATATTGGATGGGATGCTATATTTTATATTGCTATAGCACTACAAGTTCCCTATAGGTTGAAATGATACATACTCGAATGATCATATATATAATAGGGGAAAATCGTTATGGGTTGAAATGATAAACCCAAGTGATTTTCATTGAAATAAATTTGGGATTACGGATTGAAATGATATATACCCATAAATTTAAATATTTGTAGATCGAAATGACAAATATCCGTATCACTTAACCATAGGGTAGAGAATTATATATGGACATTGGATTGGTTAAATTTAATGATTTAAATCTTTAAACTTTGAATCCAGTTAAACGATATTTGAAATAGAATTTGACTGATATAAATTGAATTGTTTAAGTAATTATTTAAAGGATTTAAATTGAAATTTTGAAGTTGAATTTAAAGTATAAACGGTATTCATCGAAATTGAGTTATTGAAATTTTGGAAACTGTAACTTTGAAAATCTATTAAAATTGGGATAGTTAAATTTGATATTTTGAGATATGAAATTGGATTGATTTGAAATCTGGATATGGTCCAGATTTGTTGGAATAGAAGAAATGGTTAAATATGATGTTAATTTCACATTTATTTTCTCAGCATAAACTGAAAATATTCTTTTAAATTCAAAATTTTAGTTTTTCAACTACTAAAATAAGTTAATCTATTTTAAACTAATTTAATCAATTTAAACTATTTAATTTATTTTAATCTAATTTAACCCATTTTAAACTAACCAACCTATTTAACCTATCTTAATCTATTTATTCTATTTAAATCTATTTTAACATATTTCAATATATTTTAAATCATTTAAACTTTATTAAACTATTTTAATTTATTTTAAACTATCTTAATTTATTTTAATTCAATTTAATCTATTTTTAAATTCACTTAATCTATTTTAAATCAAATAAATCCATGATAAACCTATTTAATCTATTTTAAACCATCTAAACTATTTTAAATCAATTTAAATATTTTAATCTATTTTATATGTATTTAATCTTTCTTCACTTATTTAACCTAATTTATATCTATTTAAAGCTATGTTAAACTAATTAAATTATTTATAACTATCTAAATTGTTTTCTAGATTTCAGATGGTGTAAAATGGAAATGTTTATAATTAAAGCCTTGATTTTAAAGGGAATAAGGTTTAATAATTTTATAACATAAGTTGGGATTTGAAATGATATGTGCTGGTGAAATCACATAATTAAGTAAATATGATGATTTTGAAATGAGAATTTAATCTAATTATGAATATAATTCGAAAGTGATATGGTTTAAATCGAATATGATATTTGGATATCAATTATGAAACGGTTTTGGAAATTTAAAAGAACCATCCGGTGTGAAATAAGCTTTTGTTTGTTAAAGAGACCGGAATCGGATATTGTCATACTCTCTGCCAATACCGAAAACCACTTTAATAAATGTGTACATGGTGGAGGTTCCAGAAATGAAGTAGGATGGTTTGGCAAATGATTTTGTATGAGGTATTTACGTGACCCTCCTCCCGTGAGTCATCTTAAATCTGACTAAAATAAGAGCCATGCCAGGCCATGTGAGGTCATTCCTCCTATCGGCACATTTCTTCAATACCATTCTATTACTTTGTGATTGATTTGGTGGCCACCCCTTGATTTGATTAAGGGAGTATGTTCTAAGGTGGGCGGTAGTGGTTGTTATGCATTACCACAAGTCCGGATCTGCAATCGGTATATCTACCCTGGCATTGCCTCGAGTGTCGTGTTCACATGCCTATTGCGCCTTCTGCGAGTTTGGTTTGTGTCGTACCTATGGAGTGCTCCCTGATAGCCCACCAATTTACGGTGGAGTTACAGTATCTGTATAGACTATGACATTATATAAATGTGTTAAGGGGGATATGGGCAACACCTTAATGCTATTTTAATACCTTACTTTACTGCAGGCACTATTATAATAGCGTATTTTACTACATAGTATATAGTTTAATAGATTCTTAGGAGATGGGAATCTCGAACATCTCTTAAGTTATTTCACTCACGTTAGCCACTGGATAGGAGATGTCAAACCCCGTAAACATCTCTGATGCCGTTATGCTCATATTTATTTATTGTTGATGTTAACTTACATAAGATCTTATATTTTTGACTCGAATGTTTTGTATTTTCAATTCGCTCGGGTCGTTCTGAGCTTTTCAGTGTATCCAAGACTACTTTTGGAGGACAAAGATGAAGATTTGTACCATTATTATATATTTTATTTATTCCACTGCATTTATTTATTTATTCCTGTTATATGTAACTCTGATCTATATTGTAAAGGTATAATCAAATGTTATTTGTAAACAGCTTCATGAACTGTTTATTTGATTATCGTATTTTGTCATTCCGTTGTGAGATTTTGTATTTGTTTTTTTCTTTCTTTCTCTATTTTTTCTTATTTACCCCATCACAATCCTCCCTTTTGAATGTTTGAGTTGACAAGTGAGGTTTATTATCTATTTAAACTGTCCAAAAAGGTGGGTTGTTACAATAGTATTATTACAACACACATCTGCTACAATTATTTATAAACTGCTACTACAATCTAAAGAAGCTAATTTAATTCAGAAACTGGTGCTATAATTCATAAATTTTTACTATAAAATAACATTATGAATAGAAATATAAGAAACTATATTTATTTTAAAAAACAAAAAGATACTACCCAATATCATTAATACACACATCTAAAAGTATACAACAAAATAGTGTTTTGAGATACAATATATACATCATCTGGAAAAAGCTACAATTGTTGTAAACTACTACTATAATTTTAAGAAGCTGCTACAATTCAAAAAATGGTACTACAATTCATAAAATGCTATTATAAATTAGCATTACATATAAAAATATACATAACTGTGTATATTTAAAAAATTCATAATATACGTATCATTAATAAGCACATCTAAAAAGATGCTACAATTGTTTATAAACTTCCACTGCAATTTGATAAAGAATACAATTCAAAAACTACAACTATAATTCATAAAATGCTACTATAAAATAGCATTATGACCATAAATATACATATTCATATTTTCCAAAATAGTAAACAAAAAAATGATATTATATAGTATTATCACTACACATTATCTTCTTCTTCCTCAAGTTGCTACTTCTTCTTACCAAATTTGTTGCTTCTTCTCTAACACCACTCTTTCAGTAGTTGTTGGCACCAGAGTATGTCTTATTCATCCTTACTCGATATTGCCATGTCATCAAGACACTTCAACTTCGTGCTCTCCCCAAAACCCTAGTTGACCATCACCGCATCTAACTATCTTCTCGCCACCGCCCTACGGTCTAACATACCGCCATCGAGATCTGTCACGCCCCTCCTCCACAATAAAGATTCCACCATATGAAAAGAAACCAACCCTAATTTAATGTGCCCTCCTGCCTAAAATGTTTGGCCTTCTACTCTATTTTGACTGAAATTATGTCGTTCATGCACAAACAAAGAAGTGTATATCCTAGCATCTAAAAAATGTTGAGATTTTGTCCTCTTTATTATTTTCCTATATTTTAAATATAAGACAAAATTTAGTTTTTTTTTTATTTTTAGTGAAAAAGATTTTTTGATAATGTCAAATTTTTTAAATTCCATGCAAATTTTAAAAATTGCGTTTTTAATCATTTCCTTATGGAAATGTTATTAAAAATCATTTTTTATTTTTGAAATTTATTTATATATACATATTTACATAATTTAATATGTTATGATTAATATTAAGATACATAAATATATTTATATTAATACATACAGATATACATGTATATATAGTTTTTAGTTTTAACTTATATTTATATACACACATAGAAAAGAAAAAGAATCGAGAATGTATGAATAAGAAATTTTGAGTAAATTATACATACATATATTTATAATGAATATATAATTTCAAATGCAAAATTGAGTTTAAAAATTATTTTGAAATATCATTGCTTTAAAAAAAATTATCACTATGGCTGAAAACAAACATATATAAAATTTATATTTTTTAGCACATACAAACATACACATAGAATTGACAGCTTGCAATATATAAATTCATGATATTGTAAATTATAGTCTACCTGCATACAATGACATAAGTTAACATATAAATGAAGAAATTAATAATTAGATGTTACCTAATTATTACCTTGATAAAGCAGCTTGAATGTTGAATCAAACACCACCATAGACAGATCTAAGTGCACCTGAATATGCAATAGACTAAAAGTAATCGCCACAACTAATGCTAGATTAATTTGATTTAGCTTGTTTGGAAATAAGGAGAATGCTCCTATAATTTTTTCCAAAAATGGAGACAGAGGGGGCTCCAAAAGATCAAATCAAATAACGGGTGGGTGATGTTTAAATAGGCAATGAAGATGAGGTAAAAGTGGAGATCTGGATCTCCTAGTTTACCTCTTAATTTCTCCAATTAAAAACAATTATTACATTCAATAAATTATCCCCTTTGTACCATATGGCCAACCAAAATAGGAGAGCCACATGGGTCCTTAAAGTTTCCAAAACCTAACTAGTCTAACATAATTTGAATGCAATTTAAATAATTATCGATATCATATATCGATACGTACATATATAACTTTTATATACAAACTTTATAAAATATTAATACAAATAAATCAAATAAAATTGAATAATTAATATTTCATAAATACTAATTAATTTAATTAATATCTAATGATTATCACTTAATTGTACCATGTGTTATTTTGGAGTATTCAACATTATGGTTGTGTATCTCATGGGTGTAAATTCAGTTAGTGATTAATACTAGACAATATGAATATTATCGTTCATAGGTCACACTAACTAGTGGCGTGATAATTTTGTTGGATTTTTAATTTATACGATTTTGATAAAATCCAATTTTATGATTTCAAGTGGTCTCCATTAGTGATAGTTATTTTGTAACAACCCGCATATTTATCGATTTTTATATTTAAATATTTTATTTAAATATTTTATCGTTAATCGGATTTTGGTCCGAAGCTACTTTTTGCAAACGGTCAAATTAGGACTCGAGACCACTTCCATTGAGTTCGAAATGTCAATTGCAATCTTCTAAGTATAAACATTGATATGTTTGGGGTTAGTGGAATTTCACCACTTTTTCACTCGAGCCTTTGGTTTGGACTTTTAGCCCATTAGGCCCAAGTTCCACCCCCCTTCTTCTTCATTGCTTCATTTCATTTCCTAACACTAAAGCTTCAACAAAAATGGTGTATGGAATGAGAAATTAAAACTCCAAAGTCTTTGTTTTATTGCAACTCCAACATTCAACTCCAAATTCAAGAAGAAGACATCGGATTCAAGCTTGTGGTTGCTTCTCCATTTGCCTTCAAGCTTTGTTCTTCATTTTCATTGGGTTTTGGAGCAAAGGTGAGATTTTTATCTCACAATTCTAGTCTATATCTATCTTGGGCTATTGGAAATGCATCCCTATCATGTTTGCATGCACATTTGCATTTGGTTTGGATTGGATTGGCGAAAAACTCCACTTTTTAGTGTTTTGGGGTGAATTTCTGACTTAGGTCGCTCTGTCCCCCTTAGGTCGCCCAGCATCTATAGGTCGTTCGCGTGGAAAAGTCGTCACCTTCATTTGGGTCGTTTCTGGCCTTAGCCCATTCGTCCACTATAGGTCGTTAGGCCTTAGGTCGCTTGGAGTTAGGTCGTAGGTCGGCAGGTCTTCAGCTCGCACGCGTTGAAAAGGCGCGTCTGGAGTTAGGTCGTTCGCGAGTTAACGTTAGGTCGTTTGCGAGTTAGCGCCCTAGGTCACTCGCGTATAGCTCGTTCGGAGTTAGGTCGTTAGGCCTTAGCTCGTATGGCCTATGCAATTTGGTTAGGTCGTCCAACCTCAACACCTTAGGTCGTAAGACCTTAGGTCATACCCCTTAGGTCGTTAGACCTTAAGCCTTCACTATTGGAACTCGTTAGGTCGTAGCAACCATAGGTCGTAGGTCGCTCACACGGAGTTAAGTCGTAGGTCGTCTCCGACCTTATATCGCTCAGCCACGTTTCACTTTAAGTCGTTAGGTCGTTTGGACCTTGTTTCCAGTTAGGTCGCAAGACCCTTAAACCGTTAGGTCACTAGGTCGCGATCTTTTAGGTCGCGTCTCCTTTAGCTCGCGCCTCTTTTAGGTCGCGTCTCCTTTAGGTCGCGCCTAATTTAGGTCGCGTCTCCTTTAGGTCGCGCCTCTTTTAGGTCGCGTCTCCTTTAGGTCGCGCCTCTTTTAGGCCGCGTCTCCTTTAGGTCGCTCGGCCATTGTGTTAGGTCGCATGAACCCTTAGGTCGTTAGAACTCATTTTGCTTTAGGTCGTAGGCCGCTTGTCTTCACTTAGGTCGTACCGTTTTGGTCGGGGCGCTGCCCCCTGGACCCCCACGACCTGACTGGGCAGGTCGAACCCCGTAAGCGGTGGCGTTGCCCCCGCACCCCCACCTTGGGGGGTTGCCACCCCCCCTCCGTAGGGGATCTTATCTGAAAAATATACAACAGAACTTGCTGAGCTGATTTCCTTGGATTTTTATCACATCTTCGAATGTGACCTTTGTGATTGATTGTTTCTACAATCGCTTCTGTGATTTGTCACTTTAAAATATAAAGGTTTCAAAACTAGTAGTAAATATCAAAACTCTTTCAACAAAATGATTTCAACTCTATTTTTAATAACAAAGCTCTTTTCTTAAACTGTTTTCCCATCTATTAGTATATACAAGCCTTTACCTCACTCGGATGAGAAATCTAATTAAACGACTTAGTAAAACAAGTGGTATGAAACGCTTGCGTTCACTTCGTCGGTTAATTCTTGGACTTGTTCGATTGAACCTCTTGTGACAATTTTATTAGTGAAGATTTACAGTTTGTTCGTAAATATTTAAGTTAAGCAAGTGGTTATGGGACATGAAGCTAAACTTCTATATTTACTAGCTTAGTGTAATTGACACTTCTCGTTGATCTTGATGATCGCTTTATGAATTAGACTAGCAATTGCGCGATGTCTCTTTCATTGCAAGGTTAGGCTAGACACCACTTGTGTGATTCCACTCACACATACCTTTTTGCTTTTTGGTTAGCCTTGACCTCATTCGGGTGACTCAGACTCATCCATATGGGGTAGCTCCCCATGGTCTTCGGACCGTCATGTGATAGGCCTCTTTCCCTTTTTTATGATTTCTGGATTTCTTGTGTTGATTTCTGGAATTTATCTCTTTGACTTGTCATGAGTACAAGTTTAGGGTATGATGCCCTCTTTGGATCTTTGAGAAGATTCTTGTGATATTGATTTATCTCTTACCGGTTGATCTCCTGTTGATCATTATTTGCATACTTATAGTAGTATGTCAGTATGGATATTTTATGTTTATGCCATATCTTTTATTTTATATCATGCCATCTGATATTTATAGCTAGACTGATCCGATTATTATTTTCTTATAAATAATACTCGGGTCAGACCGAGATGTTACAGGTGCTACTGCTTGACTCCTCCCCCAGTGATTCACTACTCAGACTTTTGGCTACTTGTTTAGATTAGCAGCTTTTGTTGTTTACACTTGAGATATAGACTCATAGTTGTATTCTTTTGTATAGCACGCGTTGCTATTCTTTTGTATTATCGTGGATCTTTTTAGACCACTACTCTGATGTACACTTTTATGTGATATATATTCATATCTCCTTCCGCCTTTGTGATATGGATATCTGTGATTGATTCGCATGTTATGCTTACTTCTATATTTGTTTCCGAAGATTATTTTATAGCCACCGTGTGATAAGAAATTACACGGATGGTCGCTCCTCAACAGCCTTATTCTCCGCGCTAGTTGACAGCACTACACCGTAGTGTTCTTGGCTAGCGTGGGTATAGAGGTGGGGCGTCACATATTTACACCAGATCCCTTTGTTAAAACTATATCACACTAGGACTTATGGAATTTAGTATTGACAAAAATTCCAATATCATCCATATTCAAGTTGTATAATTCAAGGACAAATTCCTTGATTTAATAATAACAATTATTATTAATTGAATTGCTCAGGCTAGAGACTTTGACTTTAAATTGACTTTAGTTGACCGTGATACTAAACTCATATAATCGAGACGAAATCTCTGTTGCATAGTGTCGCAATTCCAATGCTTTAACTCAGACCCAACTTTTGTTCAACGGACATCATGCTACGATTTAACTGTGTCCACATTAAACTTAAATAGTACTGTGTCTAGTCAAGAGAACTATGTACTATTATTATTTTAATATTTTCTATTTGAACTTAGTTATATTTAACCATCAAAAAACTATCAAGTGAGTCATTTTATAGCTATCTAATAATTTTATGCATGTAACCTTCCAACTACCATAAGCAATACATATGGACAGCGTTACGTACTCTAGTCTTAAAGGATGTATTGATATGTAGTCTCGATACATCTTGACTAGGAATATTTAAAACTATATGTTCATATTCATTGTGATAAATTTATGATGATTATAACACATTATAATTACTACCACAAAACATATCATTTATGGGATTTCCACTAAATATACCTAAATTAAATAGACTGTTAATATAAAACATTATATCAAATATATAATAGAAAGTAAAACATCTTTTATTTTGAACGAGATTATTATAGAACTAACAATTTATTGTAAATTATAGAACTGCCCATAAGGCATACCCCTACTCCACCAAGGGAATCATCATCATCATGAATGACATAGTTCACTCTTTGTCCATTAGTGAGAAACCCATAGTATATCATCAGCATACAGGATTTCCTATTATTACTATCTATATACTTGGTCATTATGGGGTTCTCATAGTCTTGTCCAATTCAGTCTTACTGCCTCTAATTCCTTGTGAGAGAACTTACTTCTCTTGAAAGGTGGTATGTCTCAAAACAAATTTTTTTCTCCTTTATATGATGAAATTTGTATCTATGAAAATTTCTTGGACACTGTATAAACTTGCATAAGACCAATTTTACTGGGATTTATGTTTATAAACCAAATAACCCCAAACCTTTAGATGTTAAGATTGGTTTTCTTCCCAACCCATAATTCGTATGGAGTTTTAAGAACAGATTTAGATGGTTCTCTATTGAATAGATATGCCACGATTTCTAATGATCCTTATCATTGGTCAAACAATGTATGACAAGGTTTGATTTCCCCTCTTTGAAACACCTTTATGTTGTAGAGTATTTGGAGGAGTGAGTTTGAGAAAGATCTTATTTTATGTTAGGCACTTTTAGAGTTCAAATCCAATGTACTCGGCACCTCAATTAGATCCAAGTATCTTTAGTTTCTTATTAGTCTAGTTTTCCACTTTATTTTTATGTTCAATGAATTTATCATAAACCTCTAATTTATGTTTCATGAGAAACACATATGCATATCCAAACAAATCATCAGTGAATTTTACAAAGTATAAGGTTCCACCTTTGGTGTTTGTAGACATCAAACCACATACATCAGTAGGTATTTTCTTAAGAGTTCACCAACTCTTTCATTACTTTAACTAAATGGCTGCTTAATCATTTTACCTTTAAGACATGACTTATGAATATCGAATGATTCAGAATCAAAAGATGTTCCAACACTTGATTTATTAACTCGTTAAGTCGTTTATTGCTAATATGGCTTAGTTTACACGACCAAAGGTGTAATAACCCGATGTTGAGAAGCAACTACTTAAAATTGATAATGAATTTTAAACTAAGTAAATGGATTTAAATTATAAAATATTGGACGATATTTGGAATTTGTTTGAGGTTTAACTGATGAAGAATTTTGTGAATTTGAGAATTTAATAGTAACTATTTATTATTAAAATTTGAGAAAAATATAATTTTATTCATGGAATTTAAGAATATTAGAGAAAATTATTTATTGAAGATGTTATTCAAAGAATTACTTTAGTATCAAATATTTTTAAAGAAATAAATTGTTAATAATGATAATTTTGGACCTTTCTGAAGTAAAATTGATACTTATAATGTGATATCCCGGAAATTTTAGCAATATCAATTTAATAATCTGTGATTAAAATTAAATTGATTTGATAAAATTTTGTTTATAAAATTAACTTGATTGAATAATTCAATTAAATAAATGTTTAATTGATAAATTTTATCTTTTAAAAGCTAATAAAATGATTTCCTATTTATAATGTATGTATATATATTTATATATATATTGTAAATGGATAAGTTTTGAATTGAAATTAATTAACAAATAAAATCTTGTTTTAAATCCTAATAATTCATTTTGATAATTTGAATTGTTTAAGTAAATTTAAAATACACTTTTATATATAAACATTGTTTCATTTAAATAAGTTAAATAAGATAAGTGATATATAATTTCTTTTATAAATGATTTAAATTGAATAAATATGTTATTTTTAAATAATAATAATAATAAATGTGTAATTATAGATATGTTTTAAAAAGACAAAAATTATTATTGTCAAAATAAATATGTTAATATAAATTAATTTTAAAATTGGATTTTTAATGTATAAATAGCATTTGAATTTGAATTCATTTTGAAATTCAAATGAATAAACATATATGAATAACTATATTTAAATTTTGTAAGTAAGCTTTCATGTTTATAAATTGTTTTACTTCATTTAAAAAGAAATACATATACATTTATTTATGAAACTACTATACATGTATTTAATATAGAAAAGAGGATTTTTATTTATCTTTAAATTGAAAATTTAAGGTAATATATGTATTAAAACATGTGTTAGCATCTTAAGTGATTAATAAGACAAGTGTAATTGAATTAAAAAGCTAGTGTGACAAGTGTCTTCTATTTTTATTTCTCTTCTATTTTTTTTTAAATAAATCATTTTTACCTTATATACAACATGTTTTTCTTTACTCTCATTTTTTCTAATCTTCATTTTTAAAAGATGAATCTCAGTTGAAAACTTATTCGAACATATCTGCAACTCTACTCCCTCTCAAACCATCACAGCATATCATTACAAACTCTTCCCCAAATCTACACATTTTCACAGCAATACAATTCCTGTATGTAAACCTGCATGCATCCTTTCACCTGAATTTTTAAAACATGCATGCCTGCATTTCCAATCAAAAGCAAGATCAGGCTTGAAACTGGAAATCAAGCTTGCCTGCAATTCCATTTAAAAGAAAATAAAATGGGCTTTGCATTTTTCTTGAATCTGGGAATCAAGCAAGCCTCTGTTAAAATCTCAAGTTCAAAATGTAATTGTAAAATCATTTCAATGCAAAAGCATCTGCCTGCAATCCTCTATGCAACCTTTTTCAAGTGTAAAGCAAAGCCTGCACCTGAAAACTGTAATTCCATTCAAAATCAAAAGAACCTGCATGCAACTATTAATCTGGAAGTAAAACCAAACCTGCATTTGTTTTCTGGAAGCAAAGGCTCTGCATTTCAACCTTTTGGTAATCCAAAATAAAGAGTATGCCTACATGCAAGTTTCTAACAGCTAATTCAAAGTTCAAATGGCCTGCATGCAAGTTTTTAAGCTTTCCAGGCAAAAAAATGTGTGTGCTCTGTCTTTCAAAATGACAGGTGAGTAACTTCTTTTTCTTAAAATTTAAAACTTAGGTATATCTGTTGCTTCTGTTATGACTGAATGAATATGCTTGTGTTATTACCTGGTAGCATATTGTATGGAATGTTTATGAGTAACACTTGCTGTTAAAACTTAAATATTTAGTTTTTGCTTGATTTATGACTTGTGTATATCTGGTTGAATGTTGATGCTTATATTGAGTGTAACCTCTTAAATTTTAAATTATTTAAGTAGATATGAGATGCATGCTTGTTCCTGTAAAAAAAAAAAAAAGAGAGAGAAATATACCTGTAGTTTACTGGAATACAAGTTATAACAAAAGTAAATTAAAATCTGTCGAAATTCAGTTGATTCTTCCTAGTTCAGGTGTATAGATTGAAACTAAAACTAAGTTGAGATTTGTAAAACCAAATTTTAAAATACTTAGAATTAGGATTTGTGTGCATTGTTTTTTTTTTTTCTTTCTCTGGGTAGTGAAAGGGGAAGTGCTTAACCTAGTTTAGTGACTGTATAATTCAATCAGTGGGAAGATTCAGTGATTCGAGTGTAACCATTTTTGGAGGAAGGGTAGCTCGGGTGTAGAAGAAGAGGTGGACGGGGTTCCATCGTCTCCGATGGTCGGAGGGAAGAGGATGAGGTATTTTCAGGTTTTGGAGTGAAGATGCCTGTTGCTGCCAGGCAAGATAGTGGGGGTAACTCGAATTTAATTTCGAGTAAATTGAGGGAATTTGATGGTGGAGATGTGATTCTGGGTTGAAAGTCGACATGATTGTTGACTGGGTGGTGGCCGGAGTGGGCTACAGCCACCGTGCATATGCACGGTGAGGAAGAAGGGTGTCTGGTGTTTGATTGGGGATTGTTGTGTGTTTTGACTCGGGTTATACTCGGGATAATTCAAGTATTGCCCGAAGTTTAGAAGGGATTTACCCGAAGTAAAATCAAATGAAGCTCGGGTTTAATTTTCTGAAGGTTACAGTTTTTAGAAAACCTGTATAATTTCAATTCAAATTGTTTTAAAACTGAATGCAGGTTTTAAAAAAAATAATAATAATAAATAAATTTAAAGTATGGACTTAAATCAAGTTTGAATTCTAAATTTAAATATATTCAAACTTATTCAAATTTAAATTGTTTATAGGATTTCAGGGAAATCCTGCATATTTTCAGATCTAAAGAAATAAAGTTTTAAAAGTTTGAAACAAAGTTTGAAACAGAAAATAAAAACTGAATTTAAACTAGATGGGGATTTCAGTTTGAAATTTAATTTAAACTTTATAAATTAAAATGTTTAACAACTATAAAGAGTTTAAATATTTGAATTTATGATAAAGTTTTGAATTTTAGTAAAGATTTAAACATAAGTTTAAATTTGGAATCAAACTTCAATTTTGAAACAATGTTTTGAAAATAAAGAAAGTTTTAAAAGAAATTTAAATGTTTAAACAAATTGGTTGTTCAAACATATTTAAATATGGTTTGTATTTTTGAATGAATTTGGGGTTTAAATTTCTTATAACTTCTTTTATAAAATAAGAATAAAGCTTTAAAGGATTTAAAAAAATGTTTTTAAAACTTTGTTTAAGTTAAGTGATTTCTTTTTAAATTTTGAATTTAAAATGTAATCTAAAAACAATTTTGAGTTAAATTGTTTAAGTTACTTTATTAATGATAAAGTAATCATTAATAAGTAATGTTTTATTTTAAAAAAGTAAATTTAAGATTTAATGATCGTTGTTTCATTAAATTGGTAAGGTAATTTAAATAATGTAATTAATTAATTTGTTTAATTAATTAAGGATTTGAAATTAATTAAGGTTAATTAAATTTGTAATTAATATTAATTAATTTAAGTTAATTACTTAAGGAAGGTAATTAAGAATTTAATGATAAGTTAATGAAGGTCATTAACTTGTGATTATTTATTTATTTAATTAATGTAATTAATTTTGATAATTAATTGGATTAATTAACTTAAATGATCAATTATGAAACTTAATTAAGTATGATTACTTTATGTAAATAATTAAAAATATTAATTACTCTTTGTAATTAATTTATTGGATTAATTCAAATTAATTAATTAAGTTTAATTAATTTGAAATAATCATTGTATGGAATGATAAGTAATCAATGAGGAATAATTACTTAGATAAGTAATTAAAATAAATAAATTACTGGAAGTAATTAACTAAAGTATGGTATTTTGGGACTAATTACTTTGTGAAATGATTAACAATTAATTACTTGGTGTAATTAATTTAAGTATTGATTGATTAAGTTATTTAAAAATAATTAAGTGATGTAATTAATTAAGAGTAATTAATTACAGGTGAAATTAATCAAGGATGATTAATAAATATAATTAATTTAGGAGAGATTAAGAAAGTAATTAAGGTTAGTTAATTACTAAATGTAATTAATCAAGAATGATTAATAATTGTGGCTTAATTAAGATTAATTACTTAATGTAATTAATTTAAATAAGTAATTAATTTAAATTTAATTAAGGATCATTAATTAATATAATTAATGATGTAATTAAGGATTAATTAATGGGGATTAATTAATCTAATGACAAGTGATTAAGGAAGTAATTAATTAATGTAATTAATTAATAAATGAAGTAATTAAAGGTTAATTACTGATTGTGGTTAGGGATAATTAATTTGTAAAATTATTTAAAGATAATTACTTGAATGTAATTAAGGGATAATTAATCAAGGATGATTAATTAAGGTGATTAATTTGAGGATAATTATTTAATTGATTGATAATCAATTAAGGGTTAAGTAAGCAAGTTTTAAATGGTGAAGTAATTAATTTAATTCATTTTAAATTAATTAAAGATAGGTAATTAATTTAATTCATTTTAAGTTAATTAGAGATAGAAGTAATTAATTAAATTAATTATGGATGATGTGATTATGGACCTTTGCTTATGAATGGATGATTTGGTTTGACTTGAATGGTTTGAATCTCAGATATGAGATTTGTATTGTGTAATATGGATGCATTGGTTGCATTGTGATTGTATGAGTTATCTATTGATGATGATAATATAGATTATCAATTTGTGATGATTACCTGTTTATGATAATATTGTTGATTATCTGTTATGATGATGTGAAGTATCTATCTGTGTGTATATTGATAGTTTAAATTGAATTGTTTTAAACTTAAAACAACTTGGACCTAAAAGACACGCTTTGGATTTCGATGAGACCGGGATCGGGTTTCCATATTTGGGATCCGAAAACCACATCGTTTCCAATTAACGTTAGGTCGTGAATCTAAGTGGAGCGAGTGAAGACTCGAGGTGTAAGAACTATAAGTCAGTATAACTCTGTGGGTGATTCCGTAATGAGTTTGACGGAATAGTACTTATAGGTTCGAGATGGTGATTAGAGTGCAAGGGTTATTGTCGTTAACTCTGAGGGTGATTCCAAAACGAGTGTAACGAGATAATGCCTTCGGTTTCGTTCGAACCCGGAACGAACTTGTATGGATTGAATGCTTTCAGCACATCGTCAGGCGGACGATGAGCATTCTAAGTGATATGTCCTATAAAGGTAATCGTAGCCTCAAGCCTCATCAACCGGGAATGGCTAAAACAGGGGAGGTGCGCCAAGGCTTCGTGGGTAGCCCCCACTTGAGAGCAAGATTGACTCCTGTCTAGAAGTCCCTTTATATTCGGCTGTGTGGGGTGGTTGGTTCGCGACAACTACCGGGGTTGTCTTGTTCGGAACTGTTCAGTAAGGAACGGGTCCGGCCTTGTGTTGCAGGGGAGTTAGGGTGGCTCCTCGGTACGGTGATCTAGGCCACGTACTGTGACGGGCGGTACCCCAGTAGCCCTGCCATTGTATGGAATCCAAAATCCAATAAGTGCCAACGGTTTTGATTGTATTACCCACTTTTGTGGCTAGTAGCTGGAATTTAATAGATGTAACAATTTCGGCTATTTCATATTTATTTGAAAACCCTAGACACTATTATAATATCATCGGATTTCCTATCAAATGTTTTGGTTAGCGTAAGGTAAAAACTTTTCCATGTTTATGTGTGGGAAGTCTTACGTGATACCTTTTCTTTTAAAAGGTTTTTGAAAGTTAAGCAACTTTAACCTGTTACTCACACCAGACCCATGTCTGACCCGGAGTTTATTTTTGTTTTTCATAAACTCTTGGGTACTCAAATTTTTACGAGTAGCCAAGGGATTCAGGTTAGGATTCAGGATTAGCTTTGACGAATAATGGAGGAGCAATGGAGCAGGAGGCTTCCGCGTTGTAGATATATATAGTTCCGCTGTGGTATCTCTGAGTTATTTGTGATGTTGTATTGAGTTGTAAATACTAGACAGGTGTTTATAACTGTCTAGTATATGTGATGTGTATGCTGTGTATCTCTGATAGATATTGTATATTGTGTAAATACTTTTGATTATTAATATAATTTATTCGTTCCGCTGTTTAGATTCTGATGTGTTGTTTCTTCTTTCTTCTCTTTCTTTCTATTCTCTATCCCTTTCTTTCTTATTAACGATGCGACTTCCTGGAGTTAGGGAGTTGGGTCGTTACAGTGGTATCAGAGCGATAGGTTGAGTGAATACCTAGGCTCTGTAGTGGTGTCTTTCTTGAGAGAGCGTATTTGTAGTTTTGATATATATCTATATATATTTATTATTTCTACCTATCTGTTGGGTTACCTGTTCGGGTTTTTCAATATAGGTTATAAAGGTAGATAAGGTAGTGGTGTGTGTAACACGATTACTACCATTGGTTGGAGTTTGAATGTTGAGGTTGGAAGTGTATTTGTCGAGACTGTAGACCTAATACCGTCTCGAGTGAGTTGTGCAGTGTGTAGAGATTTCATCGATCTCTGAAGGTAACCTGTTAAGGTTCAGAGTCTATCTTTGAAGATGGATGAGTTGAGTTTGGATCTGTCGTTTTGGCAGAAGTGTGTGATGGTATTTCGATACCTCAGGAAGTGGTAACTGCGTGATGAGATGCAGTAAATATGGATAATTCCGAAGATGTTTTCTTTGGAACAAGTTAAGAAGGTGTGTCTGCTTTGGTGATGTGGCTGAGTTCAGCTAGTTGTTTGTGTTTGGCTTTGAGGCCTGAGTTTCTTGAAGAACTTTGGATCAGGAAGTTGACTGGCTGAGTAGTTTCTGAAGCTGGAGTTCAGAGGCAGTAGAGTGGATCTGTTTCTGCGATGGATTGATTAGTTAAGACTGAGCTGTTCTGTTTGGTAAAGAGAGAACAGTTTTCTTTGGAATTGGTCTAGATTGATCGCAAAAGTGACTTGCGATAGGTTGAGTATTCTTTTGAGGCATTGAAGGATTTCTTGTGATAGTGTTTGGTGAATCAACTCAGGATAGATCAGAGTTGTGCAGCGGAAGCAGTTTGAGAATGTTTCTGTTTGTCTTTTCCTAGAAGAAGTGAGTTTGTTCTTCTGATGTTTGAAGAGTAGAGTTGGTGATCTTAGTCTTGGTTGATCTTGAGGAGATCGTTGTGTTGGGATGTTTTTGGTTTAGATTGTTTTTAGGGTATCAGCAAGAGTTAAGCTGATCAATTTGGATGTAGACAGCCCAGGATCAACAAGAAGAATTTTATGGATAAGAGATAAATGAATTTGGATTCTGGAGACGGAGATTTGATTTGGATAAGTTTTCTCCGATCGAGGGAGCTATAAGTTTTGAGTAAGTCTGAGAAGCTAGCTCCGTGATGTTATGGATATCTTCTGTGTTTTGGTGTTTAGTTTTCAAGAATTGAATTGACAGTTGGATAATTGGGATTCAGTGAGTTTCACGTATCTCTGAGGGAGTACGTGTATGAGTTAGCTCTGGTTGTGGAACCAGCTGTTCAGGAAGGTTTGGTAGTTGAGTCAGACTCGTCTGTAGTCTGATATGTGTTTAGATCTGTAGATCTAGATGAGTAGAAGCTCTATAGCTTCGTAGTTTTGATTGTTTAGATTCTGTAGGGCGAGTATCCCGGTATATATATATACTTGGGGAAACTCGAGAAAAATTTATCCAGAATTTTATCTGGATAATTAAATTTGTTTGATTAGATAAATTGGTTGCTATGGTTGTTAGCATATGATTGATGTATGCTTTTGATTTAAAATTTAAAATTTTAAATGGGTTATTAAATTACTTTTGCTTTTAAATTTCGGGGACGAAATTCTTTTAAGGGGGGAGGAATGTGATATCCCGGAAATTTTAGCAATATCAATTTAATAATCTGTGATTAAAATTAAATTGATTTGATAAAATTTTGTTTATAAAATTAACTTGATTGAATAATTCAATTAAATAAATGTTTAATTGATAAATTTTATCTTTTAAAAGCTAATAAAATGATTTCCTATTTATAATGTATGTATATATATTTATATATATATTGTAAATGGATAAGTTTTGAATTGAAATTAATTAACAAATAAAATCTTGTTTTAAATCCTAATAATTCATTTTGATAATTTGAATTGTTTAAGTAAATTTAAAATACACTTTTATATATAAACATTGTTTCATTTAAATAAGTTAAATAAGATAAGTGATATATAATTTCTTTTATAAATGATTTAAATTGAATAAATATGTTATTTTTAAATAATAATAATAATAAATGTGTAATTATAGATATGTTTTAAAAAGACAAAAATTATTATTGTCAAAATAAATATGTTAATATAAATTAATTTTAAAATTGGATTTTTAATGTATAAATAGCATTTGAATTTGAATTCATTTTGAAATTCAAATGAATAAACATATATGAATAACTATATTTAAATTTTGTAAGTAAGCTTTCATGTTTATAAATTGTTTTACTTCATTTAAAAAGAAATACATATACATTTATTTATGAAACTACTATACATGTATTTAATATAGAAAAGAGGATTTTTATTTATCTTTAAATTGAAAATTTAAGGTAATATATGTATTAAAACATGTGTTAGCATCTTAAGTGATTAATAAGACAAGTGTAATTGAATTAAAAAGCTAGTGTGACAAGTGTCTTCTATTTTTATTTCTCTTCTATTTTTTTTTAAATAAATCATTTTTACCTTATATACAACATGTTTTTCTTTACTCTCATTTTTTCTAATCTTCATTTTTAAAAGATGAATCTCAGTTGAAAACTTATTCGAACATATCTGCAACTCTACTCCCTCTCAAACCATCACAGCATATCATTACAAACTCTTCCCCAAATCTACACATTTTCACAGCAATACAATTCCTGTATGTAAACCTGCATGCATCCTTTCACCTGAATTTTTAAAACATGCATGCCTGCATTTCCAATCAAAAGCAAGATCAGGCTTGAAACTGGAAATCAAGCTTGCCTGCAATTCCATTTAAAAGAAAATAAAATGGGCTTTGCATTTTTCTTGAATCTGGGAATCAAGCAAGCCTCTGTTAAAATCTCAAGTTCAAAATGTAATTGTAAAATCATTTCAATGCAAAAGCATCTGCCTGCAATCCTCTATGCAACCTTTTTCAAGTGTAAAGCAAAGCCTGCACCTGAAAACTGTAATTCCATTCAAAATCAAAAGAACCTGCATGCAACTATTAATCTGGAAGTAAAACCAAACCTGCATTTGTTTTCTGGAAGCAAAGGCTCTGCATTTCAACCTTTTGGTAATCCAAAATAAAGAGTATGCCTACATGCAAGTTTCTAACAGCTAATTCAAAGTTCAAATGGCCTGCATGCAAGTTTTTAAGCTTTCCAGGCAAAAAAATGTGTGTGCTCTGTCTTTCAAAATGACAGGTGAGTAACTTCTTTTTCTTAAAATTTAAAACTTAGGTATATCTGTTGCTTCTGTTATGACTGAATGAATATGCTTGTGTTATTACCTGGTAGCATATTGTATGGAATGTTTATGAGTAACACTTGCTGTTAAAACTTAAATATTTAGTTTTTGCTTGATTTATGACTTGTGTATATCTGGTTGAATGTTGATGCTTATATTGAGTGTAACCTCTTAAATTTTAAATTATTTAAGTAGATATGAGATGCATGCTTGTTCCTGTAAAAAAAAAAAAAAGAGAGAGAAATATACCTGTAGTTTACTGGAATACAAGTTATAACAAAAGTAAATTAAAATCTGTCGAAATTCAGTTGATTCTTCCTAGTTCAGGTGTATAGATTGAAACTAAAACTAAGTTGAGATTTGTAAAACCAAATTTTAAAATACTTAGAATTAGGATTTGTGTGCATTGTTTTTTTTTTTTCTTTCTCTGGGTAGTGAAAGGGGAAGTGCTTAACCTAGTTTAGTGACTGTATAATTCAATCAGTGGGAAGATTCAGTGATTCGAGTGTAACCATTTTTGGAGGAAGGGTAGCTCGGGTGTAGAAGAAGAGGTGGACGGGGTTCCATCGTCTCCGATGGTCGGAGGGAAGAGGATGAGGTATTTTCAGGTTTTGGAGTGAAGATGCCTGTTGCTGCCAGGCAAGATAGTGGGGGTAACTCGAATTTAATTTCGAGTAAATTGAGGGAATTTGATGGTGGAGATGTGATTCTGGGTTGAAAGTCGACATGATTGTTGACTGGGTGGTGGCCGGAGTGGGCTACAGCCACCGTGCATATGCACGGTGAGGAAGAAGGGTGTCTGGTGTTTGATTGGGGATTGTTGTGTGTTTTGACTCGGGTTATACTCGGGATAATTCAAGTATTGCCCGAAGTTTAGAAGGGATTTACCCGAAGTAAAATCAAATGAAGCTCGGGTTTAATTTTCTGAAGGTTACAGTTTTTAGAAAACCTGTATAATTTCAATTCAAATTGTTTTAAAACTGAATGCAGGTTTTAAAAAAAAAAATAATAATAAATAAATTTAAAGTATGGACTTAAATCAAGTTTGAATTCTAAATTTAAATATATTCAAACTTATTCAAATTTAAATTGTTTATAGGATTTCAGGGAAATCCTGCATATTTTCAGATCTAAAGAAATAAAGTTTTAAAAGTTTGAAACAAAGTTTGAAACAGAAAATAAAAACTGAATTTAAAATAGATGGGGATTTCAGTTTGAAATTTAATTTAAACTTTATAAATTAAAATGTTTAACAACTATAAAGAGTTTAAATATTTGAATTTATGATAAAGTTTTGAATTTTAGTAAAGATTTAAACATAAGTTTAAATTTGGAATCAAACTTCAATTTTGAAACAATGTTTTGAAAATAAAGAAAGTTTTAAAAGAAATTTAAATGTTTAAACAAATTGGTTGTTCAAACATATTTAAATATGGTTTGTATTTTTGAATGAATTTGGGGTTTAAATTTCTTATAACTTCTTTTATAAAATAAGAATAAAGCTTTAAAGGATTTAAAAAAATGTTTTTAAAACTTTGTTTAAGTTAAGTGATTTCTTTTTAAATTTTGAATTTAAAATGTAATCTAAAAACAATTTTGAGTTAAATTGTTTAAGTTACTTTATTAATGATAAAGTAATCATTAATAAGTAATGTTTTATTTTAAAAAAGTAAATTTAAGATTTAATGATCGTTGTTTCATTAAATTGGTAAGGTAATTTAAATAATGTAATTAATTAATTTGTTTAATTAATTAAGGATTTGAAATTAATTAAGGTTAATTAAATTTGTAATTAATATTAATTAATTTAAGTTAATTACTTAAGGAAGGTAATTAAGAATTTAATGATAAGTTAATGAAGGTCATTAACTTGTGATTATTTATTTATTTAATTAATGTAATTAATTTTGATAATTAATTGGATTAATTAACTTAAATGATCAATTATGAAACTTAATTAAGTATGATTACTTTATGTAAATAATTAAAAATATTAATTACTCTTTGTAATTAATTTATTGGATTAATTCAAATTAATTAATTAAGTTTAATTAATTTGAAATAATCATTGTATGGAATGATAAGTAATCAATGAGGAATAATTACTTAGATAAGTAATTAAAATAAATAAATTACTGGAAGTAATTAACTAAAGTATGGTATTTTGGGACTAATTACTTTGTGAAATGATTAACAATTAATTACTTGGTGTAATTAATTTAAGTATTGATTGATTAAGTTATTTAAAAATAATTAAGTGATGTAATTAATTAAGAGTAATTAATTACAGGTGAAATTAATCAAGGATGATTAATAAATATAATTAATTTAGGAGAGATTAAGAAAGTAATTAAGGTTAGTTAATTACTAAATGTAATTAATCAAGAATGATTAATAATTGTGGCTTAATTAAGATTAATTACTTAATGTAATTAATTTAAATAAGTAATTAATTTAAATTTAATTAAGGATCATTAATTAATATAATTAATGATGTAATTAAGGATTAATTAATGGGGATTAATTAATCTAATGACAAGTGATTAAGGAAGTAATTAATTAATGTAATTAATTAATAAATGAAGTAATTAAAGGTTAATTACTGATTGTGGTTAGGGATAATTAATTTGTAAAATTATTTAAAGATAATTACTTGAATGTAATTAAGGGATAATTAATCAAGGATGATTAATTAAGGTGATTAATTTGAGGATAATTATTTAATTGATTGATAATCAATTAAGGGTTAAGTAAGCAAGTTTTAAATGGTGAAGTAATTAATTTAATTCATTTTAAATTAATTAAAGATAGGTAATTAATTTAATTCATTTTAAGTTAATTAGAGATAGAAGTAATTAATTAAATTAATTATGGATGATGTGATTATGGACCTTTGCTTATGAATGGATGATTTGGTTTGACTTGAATGGTTTGAATCTCAGATATGAGATTTGTATTGTGTAATATGGATGCATTGGTTGCATTGTGATTGTATGAGTTATCTATTGATGATGATAATATAGATTATCAATTTGTGATGATTACCTGTTTATGATAATATTGTTGATTATCTGTTATGATGATGTGAAGTATCTATCTGTGTGTATATTGATAGTTTAAATTGAATTGTTTTAAACTTAAAACAACTTGGACCTAAAAGACACGCTTTGGATTTCGATGAGACCGGGATCGGGTTTCCATATTTGGGATCCGAAAACCACATCGTTTCCAATTAACGTTAGGTCGTGAATCTAAGTGGAGCGAGTGAAGACTCGAGGTGTAAGAACTATAAGTCAGTATAACTCTGTGGGTGATTCCGTAATGAGTTTGACGGAATAGTACTTATAGGTTCGAGATGGTGATTAGAGTGCAAGGGTTATTGTCGTTAACTCTGAGGGTGATTCCAAAACGAGTGTAACGAGATAATGCCTTCGGTTTCGTTCGAACCCGGAACGAACTTGTATGGATTGAATGCTTTCAGCACATCGTCAGGCGGACGATGAGCATTCTAAGTGATATGTCCTATAAAGGTAATCGTAGCCTCAAGCCTCATCAACCGGGAATGGCTAAAACAGGGGAGGTGCGCCAAGGCTTCGTGGGTAGCCCCCACTTGAGAGCAAGATTGACTCCTGTCTAGAAGTCCCTTTATATTCGGCTGTGTGGGGTGGTTGGTTCGCGACAACTACCGGGGTTGTCTTGTTCGGAACTGTTCAGTAAGGAACGGGTCCGGCCTTGTGTTGCAGGGGAGTTAGGGTGGCTCCTCGGTACGGTGATCTAGGCCACGTACTGTGACGGGCGGTACCCCAGTAGCCCTGCCATTGTATGGAATCCAAAATCCAATAAGTGCCAACGGTTTTGATTGTATTACCCACTTTTGTGGCTAGTAGCTGGAATTTAATAGATGTAACAATTTCGGCTATTTCATATTTATTTGAAAACCCTAGACACTATTATAATATCATCGGATTTCCTATCAAATGTTTTGGTTAGCGTAAGGTAAAAACTTTTCCATGTTTATGTGTGGGAAGTCTTACGTGATACCTTTTCTTTTAAAAGGTTTTTGAAAGTTAAGCAACTTTAACCTGTTACTCACACCAGACCCATGTCTGACCCGGAGTTTATTTTTGTTTTTCATAAACTCTTGGGTACTCAAATTTTTACGAGTAGCCAAGGGATTCAGGTTAGGATTCAGGATTAGCTTTGACGAATAATGGAGGAGCAATGGAGCAGGAGGCTTCCGCGTTGTAGATATATATAGTTCCGCTGTGGTATCTCTGAGTTATTTGTGATGTTGTATTGAGTTGTAAATACTAGACAGGTGTTTATAACTGTCTAGTATATGTGATGTGTATGCTGTGTATCTCTGATAGATATTGTATATTGTGTAAATACTTTTGATTATTAATATAATTTATTCGTTCCGCTGTTTAGATTCTGATGTGTTGTTTCTTCTTTCTTCTCTTTCTTTCTATTCTCTATCCCTTTCTTTCTTATTAACGATGCGACTTCCTGGAGTTAGGGAGTTGGGTCGTTACATATAAAGTAGAAATGAATTTTAAAGTGAATCTAGATGGATTAAATAGTTAATGAATTGGTTGCTGAAAATAATAATATTTGATTTTCATTTATATTTTGCAAACCATTGACTGTTGAATAATATAAATAAATGAATTTATAAAATATGGTTTATAATTTGATATATAATTTAAAATGAATTTAAATCAAGAATTTGAGAATTTAATTTTCGATGATTTCTAGTTCTAGTTTAAAGTTTTAAGGTGTATATTATTTAAAGTATTTTAAAATACGAATTGTTTCCAAGAATTTTTAATTGTTTAAAATCAGTACTCTTCTCTTTTGTTGCTGGAAAATAATTTCGGTGATGGTTGCAGCATCATCGACATTCATTTTCGAGTTTCGAAATGAAGAGACCAATTCGTAGCTTTGCTACAGTTTCGTTTTGGAAATTAAATTGATTTAAATTTCTTAAGTATGATTCGATTTATATATATATATTGGTATATTATTTTAAATTTAATTCGATATGATATATATAGTATATACATATTTATCTCTAAATGGTTTGAAGTGAATCGAAATTTTAATTCTTGAATTTATGTTAAATGATGATTTTAATTATAAATAAAGCTAAAAAATTTGAATAAATATTTAAACTTGAATAATTGAATTGGGAAAATTTGCTTGTATAATACTCAATTACATTCCAATATAACTTACCTAAATCATTCAGAAGTTAAATATGTAATTGAATAACTTACAATGTAAATGATGTTAAAAGAAATTATAAATAAAATTTGAGTGGTTGTAATAAAGGTTATACACTTAAATTTTAATTATAAAATTGTTAAAATAAATAAATAGAACAATAAGTTTATTGAATAGTAAATAAGACAAATTAAAGAAAATTCTATTTTGAAAGAAACTTTTATGGTATCAAATATTAATAAACTGAAAATAAATCAACTTGTTGAAATACTTTGAATTTAAAATCAATTGTTGAGTAGTAATTAATTAAAATTGAAAGTTACATGGCTTAAACTAATTGTTTTATTTTGTTTTCAATCTATTTTCTTTCTGGTTGTTTTTATTCTCCTACCTCCTTCCTTTTTGGGGATGAAAAGTTTTAAGTGGAGGAGAGTGTAATGACCCGTAAATTTTTGATAATTTCATTTATTCTCTTTATTCAATTAATTGAATTTTGTGAAATTTTAGATATTAAAATTTTGAAATAATATGTCTATTTAAACATAGCAACTAGTAAATTTTCATCAGAAAATATGAATATTTATTTTATTGTGTAACTTTATTTCAATTTACATCAGTTAACAACAGTTGAATTTAAAAGTGTTTCGAAACATAAATATGTTAACATGAGAAAATTTATTTAAAAAACTCTGAATAAGACTGCGTAATTCGTTTTGCAAATTTTGGAAGTTTCTAGCTCTGTTTGGATTTTTTCGTACGGAATAGCAACGTATATCAGTGTCTGTATCGACTTTTGATAGGGTGGTCATACCACTAATATCTATATACCGTTTTGATCGTCTCGTCGTGCTATTCTCTGCGGTATATTTATTTCTGTATTTTGAGATTCGATACGCAACGGAAATAAAAAATTGGACATCGTATCGGTACCGAAATTCATAGCCTTTTGTTTTCCTTCTATCCTTTCATTGTCTGCCGTGTAAACAAAAGAGCCATTTGCACTTATAATTCTTGAAATTCAATTCTCCCTTCCATTATTCCCCGGTTTCAATATGCATATGTGGCTTGTCCTTTCAATTCCTATTTTTTCAGCTCTGACACGTTGCTTTTGAAAGAAACACTACTGTTTTTTTTTGTTATATAAAGTATAATTTTATACCTGATAACATTTCACTTTCCTTTCCTCTTGGTTCTCCCTGTCTCTTGAAGAAAAAAATGGTCGGTGCGCTTCTCTTCAAAGCCGTCCAACTCCTTGCTTTGTCAACTTGTCTATGTCTCCACGTTTTGATCTGAAGCCTGTGCATCCTCTCCTCTTCCACCTTGTCGTCACCACCGAACTTTGGCCTCTCCCTCCTCCTCCACGCCGAGCATGACCCAACACAACCGGTTCCATTCCATTGCCGAAGCTCCATATCCCTTCCCACTGCAAACCCCACCGAAGCTCCACCATTCGCCGTGTGACTCGACTGAACCGACCTGTCTCTACACTCTCCCATCACCTGTCAATCCATTCCCCTCCGTTCGCATGCAACAACCTGTCACTAAAACTTCGACTTGGCTCCCCTCCGACCCTCTACTCCCTTGCCTATTCCGCTTGCACTTAGTCTCTGGTAGACAAAGTAAGTTTATACTTTTATATACAATCTATATAAGTTATGATACAGGTTTGGTTATATATATATATTAGCTTCTGCGTCTCAGTTTATATACATATGTTATAAAAGTTATTTATATATATTATCTATTTTCTGTTTAGATATATGTATAGGTATAAGTTTCATAGTTTAAAACAGGAGAATATATATAATCTGGTTTACTATATTTTAGGTAAAAGTTGTTCATTTTGTTTATATCTCATATTTTGTTACCGTACTATCTAATTATATATATGTCTATGTTAGTAAATTATGTAACGTTTTTTGACCTATGCATGCATTTGTTTTATTTTGTTTCTTTGTGTTTTGTATTTTGAAAGAAAGTCTATATATATATAGACCAGTGTTAGTATTATATATATAAGGGATCTGGTTTTATATAAAGAGTATTTATATAAAAGTATACTACATGTTGATGAATATATACATTTATACATTTGTTTATGTAAGTTTGTGTTCATTTAACAGTACTATGTTATGTAAAATGTTGTTTATATGAAGTAAAGTCTATTTTGGTTTTAAATGTATAGTATAATATTGAGTTTGAACATAATTGGTTATAAGTCTATATAAATCTATACTATCCTACTGTTGCATAATCTAAGAGAGTTATACATATAAAAAGGTAAATTTGGTGTTTGTGTATATACACGCACTATAGTGTATAAAGGTTGCAGTTATAGGTTTTGATATTTTTTCCATCTTCCTTTAAAATATATACTATAGTCTATGCATGGTGCTTTGAATACAATTGATTTTACATATATAGTTCCTACGTATATTGTGTGCGCAACTTTTCATATTGTGACGACCCGGCTTTCTAACTCCAGAAAGACGTGTCATCAATAAGAAAGAAAGGAATAGAAATAGAAAAGAATAGAAAGAAAGAATAACAATATCAGAATCTCACAGCGGAATGGAACAAAATATAATACATCAACATAACTATTACATAGTTATATATACATCAGAGTTATACAATATCATACAACATGACTATCATATACATATCTGTCAGAGCATACATCTCAAATATCATAAACTAACTAACACAGCGGAACTATATAGATAGCTACATACGTCTGGTCTTCTGCTCCAACTCCTCCAGAAAACTCTATACTCCGATTACCTATCACTTGGCTACTCATAAAAATTTGAGTACCCAAGAGTTTATGAAAAAAAAAATATAAACTCCGGGTCAGACAGGGGTCTGGTATGAGTAAACAAGTTAAAGTTGTTTAACTTTGAAAATCATTTAAAATAAAGGTATCACGTAAGACTTCCCACACATAAATACGGGTAAGTTTTTACCTTATGCTAACCAAATATTTTATAGGAAATTCAGTGATATTATAATAGTGTCTAGGGTTTTCAAGTAAAATACAGAAATAGCTGAAATGCTTACATCTCACACTCCGACATAGTTGGGCACAATCAAAACGTACGGCGCTTATTGGAAATTGGATCCCATACAATGGTAGGGCTACTGGGGTACCGCCCGTCACAGTACGTGGCCTAGATCGCCGTACCGAGGAGCTACCCTAACTCCACAGCAACACAAGGCCGGAACCATTCCTTACTGAACAGTCTCGAACAAGATAACCCTGCAGTTGGCTGCAGACCAACCGCCCACACAGCCGAATAAAAGGGACATCTAAACAGGGTTATACCTCGTCCTGCTTGGGCATGACCCACCTAACCTTGCTGCACATCCCCTGTTTTAGCCATTCCCGGTTAATGAGGCTTGAGGCTGCATTTACCTTTATAGAATATATCTCTTAGAATGCTCATCGTCCGCCTAACGATGTGTTGAAAGCATTCAATCCATACAAGTTCCTTCCGGGTTCGAACGAAACCGAAGGCATTATCTTGTTACACTCATTTTGGAATCACCCTCAGAGTTAACGACGATAACCCTTGCATTCTGAAAACACCATCTCGATCTTCACTTGAGATTACACGACCTAACGTTTAATTTGGATCGATGTGGTTTTCGGAATATCAAATCGATACCCGATCCCGGTCTCATCGAAATCCAAACGCCATTTTAAAGGCCAAGTTGTCTAATTAACTTACACAGTTTAAATTCAACAATTGAATTTATATAGCAATTTAACACAGATAAATAACATCAGATAAATCATATAGTAATGTAACACAGATAAATTATACACAATCATCACAGATATATCCAGAATATCACAGAACATCACAGGATATAAATAAACATCAGAGGTAATCAAATAGAATCGTTGATTCATATCAACATTTAGTTTGATTTATTTTAAACTTAATTACTGGTTTAAGAATAAATTATATTATATTCTTGCTTAATTAATTACTAATTAATTAACTTATGTCAATTCATTAATTACCTATTAATTATTCACTTAATTGATTAATTAATTCTTAATTACTAATCAATAACCTTAATTATTGATTTATAAAACTCAATTACACAATTAATTATTATTAATTATTAATTAATCATTAATTATTAATTAACTTAATCGTTCAATCATTAATTATTTAATTAATTTGTTAACTACGATTTGTTAATTAATCAATTTCAAATGATTAATTAAATTCCTAATTACAAATGATTTTATACAAGATTATCATTAAAATCTTTAATTACAAATTTAATTACATTTTGAACTATTTATTAAATTGCAATTATAAAATTTATTACATTCATAATTTACTTTGAATTTAACTTAATTACTCTTCTTTGTTTTCTATAAAGCTTTAAAGTTCTTCTTGGCTTAAACAGTTTTAAACATTATCAACTTGATTAATACTTAGCTTATATAACTATATACTTTAACTTAATATAGTTGGCAAACTTCTGGAGTCAAAACCTGAAGTAAACCTCGCATCTAACTCGGGTCAAACTCGAGATTCCCAGAGCTCCTCTCGCGTTCCTTCCTGCATCCCTTTTTCATCTTCCCTGTTCCATCTTCTTCTGTTTCTTTTTTTTAAAAGAAGTTTAAGTTTTTAAAACTGTTGAAACATAATAACGCATGCGCTCACCCAAAATACTTCCCAGAGAAACCAACCCGAAGCAGCAACCATACTAACTCGAGTTTCACTCGAGTCGACCCAACACGCACCTCCCCGCCGCCGTGCACGTGCACGACGGTTCACCACCACGCCATCGCACCTCGACCCCACCAACAAATAACATGGCCTCCCCTCACACGAAATCACGGCCCAGAAAAACGCGTAAGACTCGGAATCGAAATATACCTGTAAAGTCGAAATGTTCCATGAACACGATGGACAAAATCACCTCATTCTCGCTGTCTCGATCACCTGAGACGACGTGGCTTCGGCCGTACCTTGCCGACAACACTCTCGAGCACCCTCCCAAGTCTCATGGCACTCGGTTGTGCCATGGTGACGCAAGAATCAATTAACCAAACCCAAAAATACAGAACCCATAAACCCTATTTTCAATCAATCCTAAAAAATCTTGCAATAAAAAAATTTTCAAACATTTTTCTGTTATTCATACATCAATACTCAAGCTCCATGTCAAATTGTATTAACAATTATTGAAGGAATCATTAGAATTTCATATAAAAGCATTTATGGTTAACTGTCAAACTGCTTTAAACATAGTTAACTAAAATTATAAATTTTGTCTTAAAAATCATATTTTCTTATGTAGTTGCAATATATCAATTCAAGTTTACAATTCGAGATATTCAAATTTTCATCTTTACGTTATTTTTACTGTAAAAATTTAGTTTACAGTGTTTTACAATTCACTGCTATATAGAAAAATTTCCCAATCCTTAATCTTAAACTTAAACAAATTTATTTAATTAAGTTACTACTTAAAGACAATGAATTGTTATAAAAGTATGATATATTCTCTAATTTCTTTGCCTCAACAGAAATTTTGAAACCTAGCAGAATATCAATATGCAGAACATATAGTACTAAGCCAAACATTCCAGAACTTAAATCATCCACATGACAATACTCATGAAATACATATTAAGAGTTAGATTTAAAATAAGTTTACTCACCCTACTATTGAAACTGAGAGTATTTAATGATGACAGAAGACAGCAGTTTGCAAATTTGTATTTCTGTAACTTCTTTTGCTTTCTGAATTTTTGTTTGAGCTTGAGAATATAAAGTTTTGTTTATTTTTTTCTTCTGCTTTATCATGTTTTTTCTACTGAAGTTATAGACCGAACTAAATAATATGTACAGGAAGAATGATGAGGTATATATAGATAAGAACTGTTTGTAAACAGGGAAGGTAATATCTGGGCAAGTTTCTCTTGTTATTTATCAAAAATCTTTGCATTTAATTCCTGTAAATAGAAGTGATTGTTGTATTTCGGCTGAAAGATATTTTTCTAGATATAAAAGTGGCAAATTAAATGTTCATGTCTTTGTATTTGTATACACTAATTAGTATTTGCTGACACAAACATTATGTACAAAGATATTTGCAGGTTTGTGTTTGTACTAAAATGTTTTCATATAGGTGTGCACTTATTATGGGTTGCTGACACATATATTTTACAAAGATATTTGCAGGTTTTTGTGTTTTTACAAAAATGTTTTATTTGATGTGAATACTTGGCTTACCTATGCATATAAAATTTACTTGCATGTTTCATTTTGTCTTCATACTTATGTTAACATATAAATAATGTTTGCAGACAAGTTAATTTTGTTTAAAGATATTTGATCTTAACATAGTTACATTTTTATTTATATCTTATTCATATTATAGTTTTGTACTTATGTTCATGTAGACTTATGTTTATAACTATATTTTATGTTATACTTATATTAAATATTTATAAGCTTACTTTATTTTAATTATAAAAATTGTTGTTAGAAACACTTCTTGATCTTATTTTTATTCAAAGTTTAATCTTTCCAATATTTGATTTGTAATGTATTTGCACTAATGTATTTTATATTTATATTTAATATGAAAAGAATTGTATTATTATACTCATCATTATTAACTGCATTTATACTTTTGATATTAAATGTCATTAAAATATATAATTTTAATTTAATTTAATAAAAAAGATTTAATTTTGAATATTGTTAAAAGAGTCTATTTTGCATTTTGAAATTATAAATTCCTTTATAACACATATACAACTAATAATATCCAAAATCTTATTTATTTATAAATGAAAAATCTTGTATCTTATTTAAATTTGATTAAAAACTTATTAAAATAATAGGGTCAAAATTCCGGGATGTCACATTCCTCCCTCCTAAAAGAATTTCGTCCCCGAATTTAAACAACAGTAAATTCAAAAGCTTAATATTAACATTCTAAACATACATATCATCCATACAAAAACAAACAATCAAACAGTCGATTCCAACAACATTACTAGCTATCCGGACACAAATTTGGATAAGCTTTTCTAAAACTATCAAGTGTTTCCCAGGTACAATCTCTGGGATCCTCATTCCATTGCACCTTGACGAGTTTCACCACTTTGTTCCTGAGCTGCTTCTCGTCTTGATCTACAATCTTAACAGGATCTCTAACCACAGTCAGGTTGGGTTCTACTTCTAAATCTTTCTGAACAACCGGTTCTACCACTAATGATGTGTCATTAATAAATTTCCTCAAATGAGACACATGAAATACATTGTGAATCCCTGACATCCGTTTTGGCAATTCAATCCTGTAGGCTACAGTTCCAATTCTTTCCAGCACTCGGAATGGACCAATATATCTTGGAGCAAGTTTTCCCGTCTTTCCAAATCTTATAGCACCTTTGATTGGGGAAACTTTGATAAAAACTAAATCTTCGATCTCAAATTCCAATGGTCTTCGTCGCTTATCTGCATATTTCTTCTGACGATCTTGAGCAGCTTTCATCCTTTTCTTGATAAGCTCAACCTTCGCAGAAGCTTCACGAATAAGATCGGGTCCGAGTACAAGTCGATCATTCGATTCAATCCAATAAGATGGGGATCTACACGGTCTTCCATACAGAGCTTCATAAGGAGCCATCCTAATACTCGTTTGGTAACTGTTATTATAAGAAAATTCCACTAAATGAAGATGGTCTTCCCACGATCCGCCAAAATCCAATACACAAGCTTGCAGCATATCTTCCAGAATTCGATTAAGCCTTTCCGTTTGTCCGTCTGTCTGAGGATGATAGGCTGTAATTAATCTCAAACTTGTTCCCATTGCTGATTGTAGAGCTTCCCAGAATTTACTAGTGAAAATAGGATCACGGTCACTTACTATGTTGACAAGAACACCATGCAATCTGACTATCTCCTTCAAGAAAATCTCTGCCAAGGAAAATACAGTACGAGTTTCCTTAACTGGAATAAAATGGGCACTCTTCGTTAAACGATCCACAATAACCCATATACCTTCATTTCCTTTTCTGTTTCTAGGCAAACCGTCGATGAAGTCCATCGAGATCATCTCCCACTTCCAATCTGGAATTTCCAAAGGTTGCAATAATCCTGCAGATTTTTGTTGATCTCCTTTCACTTACTGGCAGATGGCACAACTGTTTACAAAAGCAGCTACATCCTTCTTCATATTCGGCCACCAGAAAACTCTCCTCATATCTTTATACATCTTCGAGATTCCCGGGTGAATATTCAATTTGGAACGATGACACTCAGCTAAGACTTCTTGTCTCAATCCATCAATATTAGGCACACACAAACGACCATTAATCCTCAAAGCACCTTGGTCGTCTATCTTGAAATCCGAATATCTACCGTCCTTAGTACCAAGAATTATTTCCTCAAAAGATTTATCCTCAATTTGCTTACTAACGATTCTTTCTTAGAGAGATGGAACGACTTCTAAAAGAGATAAGACCGCATTTCTACTAAGAGCATCAGCCACGACATTCGCTTTTCCTGGAGTATACAAAATATCCAAATCATAAGATGCCAAAAATTCCACCCATCTCTGCTGTCTCAAATTAAGATTTTTGTGAGAGAAAAAATATTTCGACGGTTTGTGATCCGTGAATAACTCAAACTTTTCTCCCAATAGATAATGTCTCCAGATCTTCAAAGAAAAAACTATAGCTAACAGTTCTAGATCATGCGTAGCATAGTTCTTCTCTTGTGACTTCAATTGCCGACTAGCATACGCAATTACTCTGCCATTCTGCATCAGAACTGCTCCCGGTCCAACTAAACATGCATCCGTATAAACTTCAAATTTGCTCTTCCCATCCGGAATAGCAAGTACTGGTGCACTAGTTAGCCTTGTCTTCAATTCCTGAAAAGCTTCTTCACACTGAGGTGTCCATTTGAATTTAGCTCCTTTCCTAGTCAGCTTAGCCAGATGCGAAGAAATTTTGGAATAATCCTTAATGAATTTTCTGTAGTAGCCAACCAAACCTAGAAAACTGCGAACTTCAGTCGGTGTCTCCGGCTGTTTCCATTGCAAAATAGTTTCAACCTTTGCTGGATCTACTGAAATGCCTTTACCAGAAACAATGTGCCTTAAAAATTTAACTTCTGATTTCCAAAAATGGCACTTGGAAAACTTTGCCTTCAACACATGCTTCCTCAGAGTCTCCAATACAATCCTCAAATGCTGTCTGTGCTCTTCTTCCGATTTGGAGTAGACCAAGATATCATCAATGAATACCAAAACAAACTTATTCCACACATCTCTAAAGACTCGGTACATGAGGTCAACAAAATAGGCAGGCGCGTTGGTTAACCCGAAAGGCATAACCAACCACTCATAAAAACAATTCGGTCCCCTAAATGCTGTCAAGGGAATACTATCTTCAGCTACTCTTAATTGATGGAAACCTGAAGCTAGATCTAGTTGAGAAAAGATAGAAGCTCCATGCAACTGGTCAAAAAGATCATCAATGCGAGGAAAAGGATATTTATTTCGAATGGTCACTTTGTTCAATTCTCTATAATCTACACAGAACCTTAGCGAACCATCCGATTTGGTGACAAACACCGCAGCAGAGCCCCAACAAGAAAAACTGGGTCTAATCAAACCCTTCTTCAAAAGATCTTGCGTCTGCTTAATCAACTCTTCTCTCTCTCTAGGAGGCATTCTCCTACTGGCCTGAATCACCGGCACTGCTCCTGGAATCAAATCAATACGAAACTCAATTTCTCGATGTGGCGGTAGACACTTAACTTCATCAAAAACATCAGGAAAATCTTGAACCACATCGATTTCTTCAACTTTCTCTTGAGAAGTCTCTACTCCTAGCAAAAGACTACTCAAGTGAAATTCAGAACTATCGCACAACACTTTGGTAATCCTACCCAAATCAGTTTCCAATGAAACTGTCCTCTCATCACAATTCAGGACTGCTTTATACTTATCGAGCCAATCCATTCCCAAAATAAGATCAAATCCTTCAAAATTTAACGCATACGGGTCACAAGAGAAACCCTGGGACAAATAAGAAATCTTAAAGTCCTACAGATTGTATCCAATTTTGTTGCTCCACCTATAGGATTAGATATAATAATGGGACGATCCACCGTACTGGGTTTGAGAGAAAACTTTTCTCCTGATTCCAGAGATATGAAACTCAAAGATGCACCCGAATCAAATAAAACTTTAATATAAAAATACAAATACGCACTCTCAAGATAAATATTACTCCAGAGCCTAGGTACTCGCTCAACCTAATGCTCTGATACCAGCTGTGACAACCCGGCTTTCTAACTCCAGAAAGACGTGTCATCAGTAAGAAAGAAAGGGATAAAAATAGAAAAGAATAGAAAGAAAGAATAACAATATCAGAATCTCACAGCGGAGTGGAACAAAATATAATACATCAACATAACTATTACATAGTTATATATACATCAGAGTTATACAATATCATACAACATGACTGTCATATACATATCTGTCAGAACATACATCTCAAATATCATAAACTAACTAAAACAGCGGAACTATATAGATAGCTACATACGTCTGGTCTTCCGCTCCAACTCCACCAGAAAACTCTATACTCCGATTAACTATCACTTGGCTACTCATAAAAATTTGAGTACCCAAGAGTTTATGAAAAACAAAATATAAACTCCGAGTCAGACATGAGTCTGGTATGAGTAAACAGGTTAAAGTTGTTTAACTTTGAAAATCATTTAAAATAAAGGTATCACGTAAGACTTCCCACACATAAATACGGGTAAGTTTTTACCTTACGCTAACCAAAACATTTTACAGGAAATTCAGTGATGTTATAATAGTGTCTAGGGTTTTCAAGTAAAATACAGAAATAGCTGAAATGCTTACATCTCACATTCCAATATAGTTGGGCACAATCAAAACGTACGGCGCTTATTGGAAATTGGATCCCATACAATGGCAGGGCTACCGGGGTACCGCCGTTCACAATACGTGGCCTAGATCATCGTACCGAGGAGCCACCCTAACTCCCCTGCAACACAAGGCCGGAACCATTCCTTACTGAATAGTCCCGAACAAGATAACCCCGCAGTTGGCTGCAGACCAACCGCCCACACAGCCGAATAAAGGGACATCTAGACAGGGGTATACCTCGTCCTGCTTGGGCATGACCCACCTAACCTTGCTGCACATTCCCTGTTTTAGCCATTCCCGGTTGATGAGGCTTGAGGCTGCGTTTACCTTTATAGAATATATCTCTTAGAATGCTCATCGTCTGCCTGACGATGTGCTGAAAGCATTCAATCCATACAAGTTCGTTCCGGGTTCGAATGAAACCAAAGGCATTATCTCGTTACACTCGTTTTGGAATCACCCTCAAAGTTAACGACGATAACCCTTGCATTCTGAAAACACCATCTCGATCTTCACTTGAGATTACATGACCTAACGTTTAATTTGGATCGATGTGGTTTTCGGAATACCAAATCGATACCCGATCCCGATCTCATCGAAATCCAAACGCAGTTTTAAAGGCCAAGTTGTCTAATTAACTTACACAGTTTAAATTCAACAATTGAATTCATATAGCAATTTAACACAGATAAATAACATCAGATATATCATATAGTAATTTAACACAGATAAATTATACACAATCATCACAGATATATCCAGAATATCACAGAACATCACGGGATATAAATAAACATCAGAGGCAATCAAATAGAATCATTGATTCATATCAACATTTAGTTTGATTTATTTTAAACTTAATTACTGGTTTAAGAATAAATTATATTATATTCTTGCTTAATTAATTACTAATTAATTAACTTATGTCAATTCATTAATTACCTATTAATTATTCACTTAATTAATTAATTAATTCTTAATTACTAATCAATAACCTTAACTATTGATTTATAAAACTCAATTACACAATTAATTATTATTAATTGCTTAATTAATTATTAATTATTAATTAACTTAATCGTTCAATCATTAATTATTTAATTAATTTGTTAACTAGGATTTGCTAATTAATCAACTTCAAATGATTAATTAAATTCTTAATTACAAATGATTTTATACAAGATTATCATTAAAATCTTTAATTACAAATTTAATTACATTTTGAACTACTTATTAAATTGCAATTATAAAATTTATTACATTCATAATTTACTTTGAATTTAACTTAATTACTCTTCTTTGTTTTCTGTAAAACTTTAAAGTTCTTCTTGGCTTAAACAGTTTTAAACATTATCAACTTAATTAATACTTAGCTTATATAACTATATACTTTAACTTAATATAGTTGGCAAACTTCTGGAATCAAAACCCGAAGTAAACCTCGCATCTAACCCGGGTCAAACTCGAGATTTCCAGAGCTTCTCTCGCGTTCCTCCCTGCATCCCTTTTCTTCTTCCCTGTTCCAACTTCTTCTGTTTTTTTTTTAAGAAGTTTAAGTTTTTCAAACTGTTGATACATAATAACACACGCGCTCATCCAAAATACTTCCCAGAGAAACCAAGCCGAAGCAGCAAGCACACTAACTCGAGTTTCACTCGAGTCGACCCAACACACACCTCCCCGCCGCCTTGCACGTGCACGGCGGTTCACCACCGCGCCATCGCACCTCGACCCCACCAACAAATCACATGGCCTCCCCTCACACGAAATCACGGCCCAGAAAAACGCGTAAGACTCGGAATCGAAATATACCTGTAAAGTCGAAATGTTCCATGAACACGATGGACAAAATCACCTCATTCTCGCTATCTCGATCACTTGAGACGACGTGGCTTCGGCCGTACCTTGCCGACAACACTCTCGAGCACCCTCCCAAGTCTCATGGCACTCGGTTGTGCCATGGTGACGCAAGCATCAATTAACCGAACCCAAAAATACAGAACCCATAAACCCTATTTTCAATCAATCCTAAAAAATCTTGCAATAAAAAAATTTCAATCATTTTTCTGTTATTCATACTTCAATACTCAAGCTCCATGTTAAATTGTATCAACAATTATTGAAGGAATCATCAGAATTTCATATAAAAGCATTTATGGTTAACTGTCAAACTGCTCTAAACATAGTTAACTAAAAATTATAAATTTTGTCTTAAAAATCATATTTTCTTATGTAGTTGCAATATATCAATTCAAGTTTACAATTCGAGATATCCAAATTTTTATCTTTATGTTATTTTTACTGTAAAAATTTAGTTTACAGTGTTTTACAATTCACTACTATATAGAAAAATTTCCCAATCCTTAATCTTAAACTTAAACAAATTTATTTAATTAAGTTACTACTTAAAGACAATGAATTGTTATAAAAGTATGATATATTCTCTAATTTCTTTGCCTCAACAGAAATTTTGAAACCTGGCAGAATATCAATATGCAGAACATATAGTACTAAGCCAAACATTCCAGAACTTAAATCATCCACATGACTATACTCATTAAATACATATTAAGAGTTAGATTTAAAATAAGTTTACTCACCCTACTGTTGAAACTGAGAGTATTTAATGATGACAGAAGACAGCAGTTTGCAAATTTGTATTCCTGTAACTTCTTTTGCTTTCTGAATTTTTGTTTGAGCTTGAGAATATAAAGTTTTGTATATTTTTTCTTTTGCTTTATCAGGTTTTTGCTACTGAAGTTAAAGACCGAACTGAATAATATGTATAGGAAGAATGATGAGGTATATATAGATAAGAACTGTTTGTAAACAGGGAAGGTAATATCTGGGCTAGTTTCTCTTGTTATTTATCAAAAATCTTTGCATTTAATTCCTGTAAATAGAAGTGATTGTTGTATTTCGGCTGAAAGATATTTTTCCAGATATAAAATTGGCTAATTAAAAGTTCATGTCTTTGTATTTGTATACACTAATAAGTATTTACTGACACAAACATTATGTACAAAGATATTTGCAGGTTTGTGTTTGTACTAAAATGTTTTCATATAGGTGTGCACTTATTATGTGTTGCTGACACATATATTTTACAAAGATATTTGCAGGTTTTTGTGTTTGTACAAAAATGTTTTATTTGATGTGAATACTTTGCTTACCTATGCATATAAAATTTACTTGCATGTTTCATTTTGTCTTCATACTTATGTTAACATATAAATAATGTTTGCAGATAAGTTAATTTTGTTTAAAGATATTTGATCTTAACATAGTTACATTTTTATTTATATCTTATTCATATTATAGTTTTGTACTTATGTTCATGTAGACTTATGTTTATAACTATATTTTATGTTATACTTATATTAAATATTTATAAGCTTACTTTATTTTAATTATAAAAATTGTTGTTAGAAACACTTCTTGATCTTATTTTTATTCAAAGTTTAATCCTTCCAATATTTGATTTGTAATGTATTTGCACTAATGTATTTTATATTTATATTTAATATGAAAAGAATTGTATTATTATATTCATCATTATTAACTACATTTATACTTTTGATATTAAATGTCATTAATATATAATTTTAATTTAATTGAATAAAATAGATTTAATTTTGAATATTGTTAAAAGAGTCTATTTTACATTTTGAAATTATAAACTCCTTTATAACACATATACAACTAATAATATCCAAAATCTTATTTATTTATAAATGAAAAATCTTGTATCTTATTTAAATTTGATTATAAACTTATTAAAATAATAGGGTCAAAATTCCGGGATGTCACATTCCTCCCCCCTTAAAAGAATTTCGTCCCCGAATTTAAACAACAGTAAATTCAAAAGCTTAATATTAACATTCTAAACATACATATCATCCATACAAAAACAAACAATCAAACAGTCGATTCCAACAACATTACTAGCTATGCAGACATAAATTTGGATAAGCTTTTCTAAAACTATCAAGAGTTTCCCAGGTTCAATCTCTGGGATCATCACTCCATTGCACCTTGACGAGTTTCACCACTTTGTTCCTGAGCTGCTTCTCGTCTTGATCTACAATCTGAACAGGATCTCTAACCACAGTCAGGTTGGGTTCTACTTCTAAATCTTTCTGAACAACCAGTTCTACCACTAATGATGGGTCATGAATAAATTTCCTTAAATGAGACACATGAAATACATTGTGAATCCCAGACATCCGTTCTGGCAATTCAATCCTGTAGGCTACAGTCCCAATTCTTTCCAGCACTCGGAATGGACCAATATATCTTGGAGCAAGTTTTCCCGTCTTTCCAAATCTTATAGCACCTTTGATTGGGGAAAGTTTGATAAAAACTAAATCTCCGATCTCAAATTCCAATGGTCTTCGTCGCTTATCTGCATATTTCTTCTAATAATCTTGAGCAGCTTCCATCCTTTGCTTGATAAGCTCAACCTTCACAGAAGCTTCACGAATAAGATCGGGTCCGAGTACAAGTCGATCATTCGATTCAATCCAACAAAATGGGGATCTACACGGTCTTCCATACAGAGCTTCATAAGGAGCCATCTTAATACTCGCTTGGTAACTGTTATTATAAGAAAATTCCACTAAATGAAGATGGTCTTCCCACGATCCACCAAAATCCACTACGCAAGCTCGTAGCATATTTTCCAGAATTCAATTAAGCCTTTCCGTTTGTCCGTCCGTCTGAGGATGATAGGCTGTACTTAATCTCAAACTTGTTCCCATTGCTGATTGTAGAGCTTCCCAGTATTTACTAGTGAAAATAGGATCACAGTCACTTACTATGCTGACAGGAACACTATGCAATCTGACTATCTCCTTCAAGAAAATCTCTGCCAAGGAAAATGCAGTACGAGTTGCCTTAACCGGAATAAAATGGGCACTCTTCGTTAAACGATCCACAATAACCCATATACCTTCATTTCCTTTCCTGTTTCTAGGCAAACCGTCGATGAAGTCCATCGAGATCATCTCCCACTTCCAATCTGGAATTTCCAAAGGTTGCAATAATCCTGCAGATTTTTGTTGATCTCCTTTCATTTACTGGCAGATGGCACAACTATTTACAAAAGCAGCTACATCCTTCTTCATATTCGGCCACCAAAAAACTCTCCTCATATCTTTATACATCTTCGAGATTCCCAGGTGAATATTCAATTTGGAACGATGACACTCAGCTAAGACTTCTTGTCTCAATCCATCAATATTAGGCACACACAAACGACCATTAATCCTTAAAGCACCTTGGTCGTCTATCTTGAAATCCGAATATCTACCATCCTTAGTATCAAGAATTATTTCCTCAAAAGATTTATCCTCAATTTGCTTACAAACGATTCTTTCTTGGAGAGATGGAACGACTTCTAAAAGAGATAAGACCGCATTTATACTAAGAGCATCAGCCACGACATTCGCTTTTCCCGGAGAATACAAAATATCCAGATCATAAGATGCCAAAAATTCGACCCATCTCTGCTGTCTCAAATTAAGATCTTTTTGAGAGAAAAAATGTTTCAACGGTTTGTGATCCGTGAATAACTCAAACTTTTCTCCCAATAGATAATGTCTCCCGATCTTCAAAGCAAAAACAATAGCTAACAGTTCTAGATCATGCGTAGCATAGTTCTTCTCATGTGACTTCAATTGCCGACTAGCATACGCAATTACTCTGCCATTCTGCATCTGAACTGCTCCCAGTCCAACTAAACATGCATCCGTATAAACTTCAAATTTGCTCTTCCCATCCGGAATAGCAAGTACTGGTGCACTAGTTAGCATTGTCTTCAATTCCTGAAAAGCTTCTTCACACTGAGGTGTCCATTTGAATTTAGCTCCTTTCCTAGTCAGCTTAGTCAGATGCGAAGAAATTTTGGAATAATCCTTAATGAATTTTCTGTAGTAGCCAGCCAAACCCAGAAAACTGCGAACTTTAGTCGGTGTCTCCGGCTGTTTCCATTGCAAAATAGTTTCAACCTTTGCTGGATCTACTGAAATGCCTTCACCAGAAACAATGTGCCCTAAAAATTTACTTCTGATTTCCAAAAATGGCACTTTGAAAACTTTGCCTTCAACACATGCTTCCTCAGAGTCTCCAATACAATCCTCAAATGCTGTCTGTGCTCTTCTTCCGATTTGGAGTAGACCAAGATATCATCAATGAATACCAAAACAATCTTATTCAACACATCTCTAAAGACTCAATTCATGACGTCAACAAAATAGGCAGGCGCGTTCGTTAACCCGAAAGGCATAACCAACCACTCATAAAAACAATTCGGTCCCCTAAATGCTGTCAAGGGAATACTATCTTCAGCTACTCTTAATTGATGGAAACCTGAAGCTAGATCTAGTTGAGAAAAGATAGAAGCTCCATGCAACTGGTCAAAAAGATCATCAATGCGAGGAAAAGGATATTTATTTCGAATGGTCACTTTGTTCAATTCTCTTTAATTTACACAGAACCTTAGCGAACCATCCGATTTGGTGACAAACACCACAGCAGAGCCCCAACAAGAAAAACTGGGTCTAATCAAACCCTTCTCCAAAAGATCTTGCGTCTTCTTAATCAACTCTTCTCTCTCTCTAGGAGGCATCTCCTACTGGGTTGAATCATCGGCACTGCTCCTGGAATCAAATCAATACGAAACTCAATTTCTCGATGAGGCGGTAGACACTTAACTTCTTCAAAAACATCAGGAAAATCTTGAACCACATCGATTTCTTCAACTTTCTCTTAAGAAGTCTCTACTCCAAGCAAAAGACTACTCAAGTGAAATCCAGGATTATCGCACGACACTTTGGCAATCCTACCCAAATCAATTTCCAATGAAACTGTCCTCTCATCACAATTCAGGACTGCTTTATACTTATCGAGCCAATCCATTCCCAAAATAAGATCAAATCCTTTAAAATTTAACACATACGGATCACAAGAGAAACTGTAGGACAAATAAGAAATCTTCAAGTCCTTATAGATTGTATCCAATTTTGTTGGTCCACCTATAGGATTAGATACAATAATGGGACGATCCACCGTACTGGGTTTGAGAGAAAACTTTTCTACTGATTCCGGAGATATGAAACTCAAAGATGCACCCGAATCAAATAAAACTTTAATATAAAAATACAAATACGCACTCTCAAGATAAATATTACTCCAGAGCCTAGGTACTCGCTCAACCTAATGCTCTGATACCAGCTGTGACGACCCGGCTTTCTAACTCCAGAAAGACGTGTCATCAATAAGAAAGAAAGGGATAGAAATAGAAAAGAATAGAAAGAAAGAATAACAATATCAAAATCTCACAGCGGAGTGGAACAAAATATAATACATCAACATAACTATTACATAGTTATATATACATCAGAGTTATACAATATCATACAACATGACCGTCATATACATATCTGTCAGAACATACATCTCAAATATCATAAACTAACTAACACAGCGGAACTATATAGATAGCTACATACGTCTGGTCTTCTGCTCCAACTCCTCCAGAAAACTCTATACTCCGATTACCTATCACTTGGCTACTCATAAAAATTTGAGTACCCAAGAGTTTATGAAAAACAAAATATAAACTCCGGGTCAGACATGGGTCTGCTATGAGTAAACAGGTTAAAGTTGTTTAACGTTGAAAATCATTTAAAATAAAGGTATCACGTAAGACTTCCCACACATAAATACAGGTAAGTTTTTACCTTACGCTAAACAAACATTTTATAGGAAATTCAGTGATATTATAATAGTGTTTAGGGTTTTCAAGTAAAATACAGAAATAGCTGAAATGCTTACATCTCACATTCCAACATAGTTGGGCACAATCAAAACGTATGGCGTTTATTGGAAATTGGATCCCATACAATGGCAGGGCTACCGAGGTACCGCCGTTCACAATACGTGGCCTAGATCAACGTACCGAGGAGCCACCCTAACTCTCCTGCAACACAAGGCCGGAACCATTCCTTATTGAACAGTCCCGAACAAGATAACCCCGCAGTTGGCTGTAGACCAACCGCCCACACAGCCGAATAAAAGGGACATCTAGACAGGGGTATACCTCGTCCTGCTTGGGCATGACCCACCTAACCTTGCTGCACATCCCCTGTTTTAGCTATTCCCGTTTGATGAGGCTTGAGGCTGCGTTTACCTTTATAGAATATATCTCTTAGAATGCTCATCATCCGCCTGACGATGTGCTGAAAGCATTCAATCCGTACAAGTTCGTTCCGGGTTCGAACGAAACCGAAGGCATTATCTCGTTACACTCGTTTGGGAATCACCCTCAGAGTTAACGAAGATAACCCTTGGATTCTGAAAACACCTTCTCGATCTTCACTTGCGATTACACGACCTAACGTTTAATTTGGATCGATGTGGTTTTCGAAATATCAAATCGATACCCGATCCCGGTCTCATCGAAATCCAAACACCATTTTAAAGGCCAAGTTGTCTAATTAACTTACACAGTTTAAATTCAACAATTGAATTCATATAGAAATTTAACACAGACAAATAACATCAGATAAATCATATAGTAATTTAACACAAATAAATTATACACAATCATCACAGATATATCCAGAATATCACAGAACTTCACAGGATATAAATAAACATCAGAGGCAATCAAATAGAATCATTGATTCATATCAACATTTAGTTTGATATTTTTTAAACTTAATTACTGGTTTAAGCATAAATTATATTATATTCTTGCTTAATTAATTACTAATTAATTAACTTATGTCAATTCATTAATTACCTATTAATTATTCACTTAATTAATTAATTAATTCCTAATTACTAATCAATAACCTTAATTATTGATTTATAAAACTCAATTGCACAATTAACTATTATTAATTGCTTAATTAATCATTAATTATTAATTAACTTAATCGTTCAATCATTAATTATTTAATTAATTTGTTGACTACGATTTGTTAATTAATCAACTTCAAATGATTAATTAAATTCTTAATTACAAATGATTTTATACAAGATTATCATTAAAATCATTAATTACAAATTTAATTACATTTTGAACTACTTATTAAATTGCATTTATATAATTTATTACATTCATAATTTACTTTGAATTTAACTTAATTACTCTTCTTTGTTTTCTGTAAAACTTTAAAGTTCTTCTTGGCTTAAACAGTTTTAAACATTATCAACTTGATTAATACTTAGCTTATATAACTATATACTTTAACTTAATATAGTTGGCAAACTTCTGGAATCAAAACCCGAAGTAAACCTCACATCTAACTCGGGTCAAACTCGAGATTCCCAGAGCTTCTCTCGCGTTCCTCCCTACATCACTTTTCTTCTTCCCTATTCCATCTTCTTCTGTTTCTTTTTTTTTAAGAAGTTTATTTTTTAAAACTGTTGAAACATAATAACACACGCGCTCACCCAAAATACTTCCCAGAGAAACCAACCCGAAGCAGCAAGCACACTAACTCGAGTTTCGCTCGAGTTGATTCGACACGCACCTCCCCACCGCCGTGCACGTGCACGGCGGTTCACCACCGCGCCATCACACCTCGACCCCACCAACAAATCACACGGCCTCCCTTCACACGAAATCATGGCCCAGAAAAACGCATAAGACTCGGAATCGAAATATACCTGTAAAGTCGAAATGTTCCATGAACACGATGGACAAAATCACCTCATTCTCGCTATATCGATCACCTGAGACGACGTGGCTTCGGCCGCACCTTGCCGACAACACTCTCGAGCACCCTCCCAAGTCTCATGGCACTCGGTTGTTCCATGGTGACGCAAGCATCAATTAACCGAACCCAAAAATACAGAACCCATAAACCCTATTTGAAAGTGCGGTGTGTATACGATTATATGTGCTAATATAGTATACACGGATCGTGTAATATGGACTACAATATAAATGCGGAAATAGATGATAATAGCATAGTAAATAAAAATAGAAAAATCACACCAGAGATTTTTATACTGGTTCGGAGCACCGTCCTACGTCCAGTCCCAGACTTCTATCTGGATTTTCACTATTAACTACCTCGCTTCACCCGGAGGAACAGGTTTACAATACCCGAGCAACCGAACGGGATTTCACGCCTCTAATACACCGAGGACTTCAACACTTGCCTCTTACAACACAGAGGACTTCAACAAAAGAACAAATACAATTGTTGTTGACAACTTGTGCTCTTGAAAACACGGATTTGTCACTAGTAGTACACCCTTCCTATAATCTTATCCTCAAAGTATGTGAATGATGTTTTGAAAAGATTAAGGAAAGTATATTACTTATTGAATCATAAGATATGAAATAGTTTCAATGATTCAATAAATAATCGAGAGCTTTTTAGAATGCAGGAGTATATATAAGGTAAGGTCAGAGATTAGAGTAAAAAGCATATAAAATCATGTTGTTTTAATCAACGAATTAGATGAGTTTATATAGATAAGAATGGTTGTAACTCTTTGTGAGCAGTTGCCATTAAGAGATATGATCTTTGGTGAAAGGTAAGAGATGCAACCTTTGGAGAAAAGAAGTGTCTTTTGGAAAAATTGCTTTCTGTTTAAAAACGGTCGACAGGTTAAAAAGTGACCAGTAGACAGAAATTCAAATATATATACGTTATGTGCATGTGTGCACGTTTAGTGTGCAAATTATGCAGGAACGGTCGACCGCATATATTGTGACCGGTCGACCGGTCCCTGTAAAGTTGCACACTGAATGTGCAACTATAATTTATTCGTATATATATTGATTTCCTTGAAAATGCATGATTATTTGAGGATAGATTTTAACAAGTTTATCACTATTATAATATCAAATAATCAACCTACAATCTAGAGTACCATATGTAGCTATGACCTTGTTTTGTCGATCGCCTTTAGTTATTTGTTAGAAATCAAAACCTTCATAAAACTTGTGACTCAACATTCTCCCCCTTTTTGATTGATGACAATATATATCTGCAAATCTGAATCTCCCCCTGAGTATGTGATCTCTCTCTTTGAATTCTTATATATGTATGTTCCTGCAAACAATTGTTAGCCCTTTCTCCCCCTTTGTCATTGACAAAAAGGAGTAACAGATACTAGAATAGTAGAATGAATATGATATGCATAGCAAAATAAATCGTTAACACATCCAAAATATAACAGAGTATAATACAGATCATAATGTCAAACGAAAAATAAGAATAACGACACTATTTAGTACAAGTGTCGATGAATGTTTATTAAAGTGCTAAACCATAATAGAATCTAAGATGAAGCAGATCGTATCTCCTCTTCATCATCATCGTCGTCGTCGTCATCATCTTCTTCTTCTTCTTCTTCCTCATCATTGTTCCCTCTAGATGATTCTCCATGTCCATGACCACTCATACCAGTAGACTCGTCAGATGATGTCCAGGTGAAAACAGGAGCAGTAGGACGTTTTCCTAGGTCTTGTGCTTGAACAGAGGTGGATGTGGAACATGATATAGCATCCCATAGCATACCAAAGAATGACTTGACCTTATTGAAGCGCTTATCAATTTTAGAGTCCATGCGCTTGAGACGTGATTCAAGCAAAAATTGGTTATGCGCAATTGTTTCAAGTGATTCTTTTGTGGATGATTTTGATTTTAATAGTTTTACTTCATCGGAACGAGGACGAGAGGAAGTTGCTTTTTGTTTTCTTGATCCTCTTTGTTGCCATTCCTCAAAAGGCATAATATCAAGATAAGGTGGAGGAAGCTTCATTCGTTTGATAGTTATGGAATCAATGCATTTTGGTTTTGAGGTTGCAGAATCAGGAGGATTGACCCCACAAGCTAACAAAAGTCGCATGATATATTCATTGTAGAAGAAATAAGGTCGTGTAGAGTTATTTACCTTGAGAATTTCATCAAAAAGCATGTGTACCCAATTGATTTGGATTTCACCATAAATAGCATAGAGAGCTTTGAAGTTTTCTTTATATACTGCATCATAATTTCCAAGTCTAGGAAAAAGAGAATGCATCAAGACACGATGAAGTAGTCTGGCTGTCGGTCGAAGTCCAATAGACTTTGTGCCATCACTGTTGTCTTCTATGAACTGATGACTGGTACTATTTCGAGTGAAGACTTCATAGAAGGTAGATGAAAACTCATCGCCTCGATTTGGTATACCAAGTATAGAGGCAATTCTAGCATGAGTAAGAAAAATTTGCTTGCCACAGACTACAGACCAGATGACTCCGTTTGGATTATCAGGTTGATATTCATCGAGATTCATGTTGGCGTAAAACAATTTGATCATCAAATGATTTATCTCCACATTATTTTCTGAAAAATCTATCAATGGAGTAATGTTGGAATTATTGGCTAACCTCCGAACTCCATAAGCCGTGAAATCATCAAATTTGATGAAAGAGCCTGGATGAAACTTGTAATTTGTCATCTGATTCCATCTTGTTACAGCAATTGGACTTTGAAGCCACTTTTTGGCGGAGATGCTCAGAGATGAAGTTTCAGAGGTTGTTCCTTTCTTAGATTTCTTTTGAGGAGGAGCCATTGTTGGAAGATTTGAGATTTGGAAATTGAAAATAGGAAACTAGGGTTTGTGATTTTGGGAAAAAGAACAGCTTGAGTCAAAAGAGAAAGAGGGTAGAAGGAAAAATGACGCATAGATATATATAAAAACTGAAAATACGTCAACCGGTCGACCAGAGAAATATGGCCGGTCGACCGTTTTCAACCAGGGAGCAAACGGTCGACCGACTATAAAAGGGGCGGTCGACCGGTTTTGGCCTGTTGAGTAATAACATGTTATTTTGCAAGTTTTATAATATATCAACCTATATATATTATATTTAATTCTTAATACAAAATATAACCGTTATTACACAAGTGATAGATAAAGATATAATAACTATATATAAATCTAATGAGAAGTGGAAGGTTCGTCATTAGAATTATCGTTGTTTTCTTCAATACGTTTTGACCATGGACTCCAGTGTTTCTGAGTACCTTCATTCTTCTCATAGTTTCGATCCCAAGAGTTAGGACTTTTAGATGTTGATGGTCTAGACGGCATTGGTTCATGCACGTCATGCTTGTTGGAACCGCAGAAAAATGTTGCCAACTTTTCTAAAACGGATAATCGTGCCGATGTCCGTTGTTGCTCATGATAAAGTTGACTTTGCCTATAATGGAGCTGTCTCTGAAGGTCTATCTGATGTTTCTGATAGTGGTGTATCTCATCGATTTGTGCTTTGGTACGAGGAGAACAGAACAGTGTCCGCTTCACTCGTTTTGAATTTGGAATTTTATCAGACATACAAGAGCATTGATGATGACAACTTGGTTTTTGTTTTGGTGTTGTAGGAGAATAATATTCCTCCGACTCAGAATTCGTAATAGAAATGTATGATTCTTGAGCACATTTATCACAAATGTGAGCCATAGGGAATGTTGTATAAAATATTATGGTTAGATAAAAAAAAAGATGAACAAAATATGAAATTTTTGCAAGCTTATATACAAGTTTCTTATTTATAAACCTATGGATGTGAGTTAATGGAAAATTTTAACCAAGAAAACATAAGCAGATATTTTTTGTTAACTCTAAAAATAGCTCTCCTTTTAAAACTGAAATTATAAAATAAGAAAGGAAAGGACGATCACTAAAAGAAAAGAATGAAAAAATGAGTAAAGAGAATTAACCATTAAATTAAGCAGTGGCTTATATTTAATGTAAAAAAAATAGTTTATGCAAAAGTTATGGTTAAAGAATAACAAAAAAGAAGATGTTCTTTAGAAATTACTTAGTCAAGATTTTTTCTTGAAATTAAACCAAGCTCTCTTCGTAATCTAATAAAATTAGATTCGAGCAGAGGCTTAGTAAAAATGTCCGCTAATTGATTGTCAGTATGGACATATTCAAGACATATATTTCCTTTGTCAATATTATCTCGAAGGAAATGATGACGGATATCAATGTGTTTGGTTCTAGAGTGATTTACTGGATTTTTAGAGAGATTTATAGCACTGGTGTTATCACAGTATATAATAGAATTTGATAAATGAATATCAAAATCTTGAAGTGTTTGTTGCATATATAGTACTTGAGTACAATCGAGAGCTGCTGATATATATTCAGCTTCACATGTTGATAGTGAAACACAATTCTGTTTCTTACTGAACCAGGAGACAAGTGATTTTCCAATAAAATGGCACGTACCACTTGTACTTTTTCTATCCGTTCGTGAGCCACCGAAATCAGCATCACTATATGATACTAATTCAAATGGACATTCTTTTGGATAAAAAAGACCGAAATCTTTGGTATTATTAAGATAACGAATTATACGTTTCACTGCTCGTAGATGTGATTCCTTTGGATCGGCTTGAAAACGAGCACATAAACAAACACTCATTATTATATCTGGACGACTAGCTGTAAGATAAAGAAGAGAACCAATCATGCTTCGATATAATTTCTGGTCAACATTCTTACTACTTTCATCTTTTTCAAGATGTGTAGTTGTACTCATAGGAGTTGGTTTACCAGATGTATTTTCTAATCCGAAGCGTTTGATAAGGTTTTCACAGTATTTTTCTTGATTGATAAAATACCGTTTGAAAGTTGCTTTATTTGAAGTCCAAGAAAATAAGATAGTTCTCCCATATGAGACATTTCGAATTCTTTGGTCATAATACTTGCAAATTCTTTGCAAAGTTTATCGTTTGTTGAACCAAAGATGATATCGTCTACATATATCTGGATAACTAGAATATCTTTTCGAGAATGTTTAATAAACAAAGTTTGATCGACTTTGCCTATTTGAAATCCTGAGTTAATAAGATAGCTACATAGTCGTTCATACCAAGCACGAGGTGCTTGTTTTAAAACATACAGAGCTTTCTTAAGTTTGAACACATGGTTAGGATATTTTTCATGTACGAACAAAGGAGGTTGTTAGACATAGACATTCTCTTTGATAAATCCATTGAGAAAAGCACTTTTGACATCCATCTGATAAAGTTTGAAATTATGGTGACAAGCAAAAGATAATAGGATTCTAATAGCTTCTAGTCGAGCAACTGGTGCAAAAGTTTCTTCATAATCGATACCTTCTTCCTGATTATATCCTTGTGCTACTAATCTTGCTTTATTTTTTGGTGATATTTCCTTGTTCGTCAGCCTTATTTTTATAGACCCATTTAGTACCAATTACTGACTGATCAGTTGGTCTTGGAACAAGTTCCCAAACGTCATTGCGCTCAAACTGATTTAGTTCTTCCTGCATGGCAATGATCCAGTAATCATCTGTAGCAGCTTCTTTTGGATTCTTAGGTTCGATATTTGAGAGAAAAACGACATGACCCATTTGATTGAGTTGACTCCTTGTTCTGACATGTGATGTTATTTCACCGATTATATTTTGTGCCGGATGGTCTCTTAATATTCTTGGTAGTGATTGTAACTCACATATTTGAGGAATATTCTCAATAATTATTTCCGAGTCAGAATCAATATTTGTGATGATAGGATTGTCAGTGACTATTGATTCGTCATCATCTGTTATAGTGTGAGGATGCTGATAGATTTCATCAAAAGAGACATGAAGTGATTCTTCAATAGTTTTGGTTTGTTTATTAAATATCCGATAGGCCTTACTTCGTTCCGAATAACCGACAAATATTCCTTCATCGGCTTTTGGATCGAATTTGCCAAGCTGGTCTTTCGTATTTAAAATAAAGCACTTGGAACCAAAAACTTTGAAGTATGAGATTTTAGGCTTCCTTTTGTTAAATAATTCATAAGGAGTATTCTTGGTAAGAGGTCTTATGGACACACGATTTAAAACATAACAGGCAGTTGCGACAGCTTCCGCCCAAAAATGTTTTGGTAAGGTGGTTCCATTCAATAATGTTTTTGCACATTCTTGTAAAGTTCGGTTCTTCCGTTCTACAACTCCATTCTGTTGTGGAGTTTTGGGAAATGAAAAATTATGATATATACCTTTCTTTGTACAAAAATGTTCAAATTCATTATTTTCAAACTCTCCGCCATGATCACTTCTTATATTTTTAACTTTAATCCCTTTTGATTTTTGAATTCTTTTGACGAAAGATTTGAAATGATCGAAAGTGTCACTTTTATTTTTTAAGAAAATTGTCCATGTATAACGAGAGAAATCATCAACAGTTACAAGCACATATTGACTGTGATTTATTGATTTAACCCTAGTAGGTCCAAATAAATCCATGTGTAGTAACTCAAGTGGTTGTAATGTTGATATGACTTTCTTGGATTTAAAAGATGATTTGGTCAATTTTCCTAATTGACATGCATCACAAATGTTGTTAACTTTAAAACTCATTTTGGATAGTCCTCTAACTAGATTGTTTTTGGCTAGCTTGTCAATAGTTCTGAAGTTTATATGACAGAAGCGTTTGTGCCATAGCCATGGATCATTCTCATTAGCCACAAGACACATATCTGAATTATGATTAATATTCATATTCAGAATATATATATTTCTGTCTCTATAACCTTCGAAAACCAAATTATGGTCTTTATCTAAAATACTACACTTATTATTCGAAAATGAAATTATAAAACCCTTGTCACATAACTGACTAATACTAAGCAAATTGTGTTTTAAATTTCTAAATAGCATGACATTAGTAATAAGAGGTAAGTTAGATGTACCGCAATTGCTCACATCGCCTTTGCCGATGATATAGCCTTTTGAATTGTCTCCAAAAGTGACGGAGCCACCATCTGAATATGTAATATTTGTTAATAAACTCTTGTCTCCCGTCATGTGCTTTGAGCAACCACTGTCCAATATCCACTTTCCTCTTTTCTTAAGTGGGACCTGCAAAAAATAGAATTAAGTCCATGGTACCCAATTTTTATAGGGTCCTAAGAGTTAGGTCTTAGGAGTCCAAACCCATATGGGTCCGGTATCCCCTTTATATATATAATTTTTATTAAAATGCACAGTATTCATGAATTGCTGAATGTATTTGTTCCTAATCAAATTGTTATTTGTTTTAGGAACCCATATTTTGATAGTCTTGACATTTTTCTTTTGAAATTTCACAACTGGTTTTGGTTTGGAATATAATAAACTAAGATTTTTCTTAGCTTCAGTTTTTTGTACTTTCTTCTTCCTTTTATTTCCAAGATGTTTCTTGGTTTCTTGTTTGTTATATCCCAATCCTTGTTTTTCTGAAATAGATTGTGAACTTTCAATGATTTTTGTCAAATTTTCTCGACCTTTGTTAAAGTTAGAAACATTTTGAGTAATGTCATCAAACTTTGTTTGTAAGCTAGCTTTTTCTAGGTCTAGAATTTTGACTTTTGCTTTAAGCTCATGATTTTCAGTAGTGAGAGCATTATTTTTCTCTTTTTGAGCTTCTATTTCTTGACTCAAAAGAGATATTTGAGAGTCAACATTAGATGATGATTCTTGAATATTTTCAAGTTCCTCTTCTAATATTTTCTTCTCATTTTTTAACATATCTCGTTCAAACTCTGCTCTACTTAAATTTGCTTTGACTACTTTTAATTGATGTTTTATGTCTTTATATTTGACTATCAATTCAGCATTAATATCAAGTAATTCATCAAATGTAGAAATTTGTACCTCATCTTCTGTTGCCATAAAACAAACATTAGCTTGTTCATTCTCTGAATCACTTTCACTTTCTGATGAAGATGACTCTGAATCATCCCACGTTACTGAGAAAGCTCGTTTCTTAGATTTGTCCTTCTTATATTTGAATTTGTCATTTTCTGACTTCTTCTTTTGTTCTGGACAATCCTTCTGCATGTGTCCCTTTTTGTGGCAGTTGAAACATTCTATAGCAGATGAAGATGGTTTGTTTGATCCAGGTTTCCTTTTATTGTAACGACTGGCTTTTCGATATTTTAGGAATTTTTTGAATCCTTTCGCAATGAATGCCAAATCTTCGTCTTCGGAATCTGATTCATTTTCATCTTTCTCAACATGAAATGCTACATTTTTCTTTTCTTCTTTTTGTTCTTTTCTAGCCTGCAAATTTGATTCATAGGACATTAAATTTCCTATCAATTCATCTGGCTTCATGACGGAATGGTCATTAGCTTCTTCAATTGCTAATACTTTTCCTTCCCATTCACTAGTCAGAGAATGTAGGACTGTTGAAACAACATCGAAATCAGAATACTTTTGTCCTAAGCCAATAAGTGCATGGTGAATAGTTTGAAACCGTGAATATATGTCATTGATTGTCTCATTTGGTTTCATTTTGAAATTTTGAAATTGACTTTTCAGCATGGCTATTTTGGCTTGTTTAACCTTGTCAGTACCTTCATGAGTGATTTTTAGTGTTTGCCAAATTTTATATGCAGTAGTGCAGATACTAACATGGTTATATTCATTTTGGTCTAATGCACAAAACAACATATTTATTGCTCTTGCATTTATGGCTGCTGCCGTTTTCTCAGCTGCAGTCCATTCTGAATAATCAGTTGTTGGATTCACTATTTCTCTTTGAGTGGCATTCCAAGCATCATAGCTATTTGATTGCATAAAGAATGACATACGTGTTGCCCAATAACTATAGTTAAGACCATTGAAAAATGGAGGTCTTTGTGTCGATTGACCCTCCGTGTAAGTGGTGTTTTGAGTGCTAGTACTTACGTTATTTGCCATATTACTATAATATATCAAATAACTGTGTTACGGTTATATGATGACCGTGCTCCGATACCAAATGAAAGTGCGGTGTGTATACGATTATATGTGCTAATATAGTATACACGGATCGTGTAATATGGACTACAATATAAATGCGGAAATAGATGATAATAGCATAGTAAATAAAAATAGAAAAATCACACCAGAGATTTTTATACTGGTTCGGAGCACCGTCCTACGTCCAGTCCCAGACTTCTATCTGGATTTTCACTATTAACTACCTCGCTTCACCCGGAGGAACAGGTTTACAATACCCGAGCAACCGAACGGGATTTCACGCCTCTAATACACCGAGGACTTCAACACTTGCCTCTTACAACACAGAGGACTTCAACAAAAGAACAAATACAATTGTTGTTGACAACTTGTGCTCTTGAAAACACGGATTTGTCACTAGTAGTACACCCTTCCTATAATCTTATCCTCAAAGTATGTGAATGATGTTTTGAAAAGATTAAGGAAAGTATATTACTTATTGAATCAAAAGATATGAAATAGTTTCAATGATTCAATAAATAATCGAGAGCTTTTTAGAATGCAGGAGTATATATAAGGTAAGGTCAGAGATTAGAGTAAAAAGCATATAAAATCATGTTGTTTTAATCAACGAATTAGATGAGTTTATATAGATAAGAATGGTTGTAACTCTTTGTGAGCAGTTGCCATTAAGAGATATGATCTTTGGTGAAAGGTAAGAGATGCAACCTTTGGAGAAAAGAAGTGTCTTTTGGAAAAATTGCTTTCTGTTTAAAAACGGTCGACAGGTTAAAAAGTGACCAGTAGACAGAAATTCAAATATATATACGTTATGTGCATGTGTGCACGTTCAGTGTGCAAATTATGCAGGAACGGTCGACCGCATATATTGTGACCGGTCGACCGGTCCCTGTAAAGTTGCACACTAAATGTGCAACTATAATTTATTCGTATATATATTGATTTCCTTGAAAATGCATGATTATTTGAGGATAGATTTTAACAAGTTTATCACTATTATAATATCAAATAATCAACCTACAATCTAGAGTACCATATGTAGCTATGACCTTGTTTTGTCGATCGCCTTTAGTTATTTGTTAGAAATCAAAACCTTCATAAAACTTGTGACTCAACATTCTCCCCCTTTTTGATTGATGACAATATATATCTGCAAATCTGAATCTCCCCCTGAGTATGTGATCTCTCTCTTTGAATTCTTATATATGTATGTTCCTGCAAACAATTGTTAGCCCTTTCTCCCCCTTTGTCATTGACAAAAAGGAGTAACAGATACTAGAATAGTAGAATGAATATGATATGCATAGCAAAATAAATCGTTAACACATCCAAAATATAACAGAGTATAATACAGATCATAATGTCAAACGAAAAATAAGAATAACGACACTATTTAGTACAAGTGTCGATGAATGTTTATTAAAGTGCTAAACCATAATAGAATCTAAGATGAAGCAGATCGTATCTCCTCTTCATCATCATCGTCGTCGTCGTCATCATCTTCTTCTTCTTCTTCTTCCTCATCATTGTTCCCTCTAGATGATTCTCCATGTCCATGACCACTCATACCAGTAGACTCGTCAGATGATGTCCAGGTGAAAACAGGAGCAGTAGGACGTTTTCCTAGGTCTTGTGCTTGAACAGAGGTGGATGTGGAACATGATATAGCATCCCATAGCATACCAAAGAATGACTTGACCTTATTGAAGCGCTTATCAATTTTAGAGTCCATGCGCTTGAGACGTGATTCAAGCAAAAATTGGTTATGCGCAATTGTTTCAAGTGATTCTTTTGTGGATGATTTTGATTTTAATAGTTTTACTTCATCGGAACGAGGACGATAGGAAGTTGCTTTTTGTTTTCTTGATCCTCTTTGTTGCCATTCCTCAAAAGGCATAATATCAAGATAAGGTGGAGGAAGCTTCATTCGTTTGATAGTTATGGAATCAATGCATTTTGGTTTTGAGGTTGCAGAATCAGGAGGATTGACCCCACAAGCTAACAAAAGTCGCATGATATATTCATTGTAGAAGAAATAAGGTCGTGTAGAGTTATTTACCTTGAGAATTTCATCAAAAAGCATGTGTACCCAATTGATTTGGATTTCACCATAAATAGCATAGAGAGCTTTGAAGTTTTCTTTATATACTGCATCATAATTTCCAAGTCTAGGAAAAAGAGAATGCATCAAGACACGATGAAGTAGTCTGGCTGTCGGTCGAAGTCCAATAGACTTTGTGCCATCACTGTTGTCTTCTATGAACTGATGACTGGTACTATTTCGAGTGAAGACTTCATAGAAGGTAGATGAAAACTCATCGCCTCAATTTGGTATACCAAGTATAGAGGCAATTCTAGCATGAGTAAGAAAAATTTGCTTGCCACAGACTACAGACCAGATGACTCCGTTTGGATTATCAGGTTGATATTCATCGAGATTCATGTTGGCGTAAAACAATTTGATCATCAAATGATTTATCTCCACATTATTTTCTGAAAAATCTATCAATGGAGTAATGTTGGAATTATTGGCTAACCTCCGAACTCCATAAGCCGTGAAATCATCAAATTTGATGAAAGAGCCTGGATGAAACTTGTAATTTGTCATCTGATTCCATCTTGTTACAGCAATTGGACTTTGAAGCCACTTTTTGGCGGAGATGCTCAGAGATGAAGTTTCAGAGGTTGTTCCTTTCTTAGATTTCTTTTGAGGAGGAGCCATTATTGGAAGATTTGAGATTTGGAAATTGAAAATAGGAAACTAGGGTTTGTGATTTTGGGAAAAAGAACAGCTTGAGTCAAAAGAGAAAGAGGGTAGAAGGAAAAATGACGCATAGATATATATAAAAACTGAAAATACGTCAACCGGTCGACCAGAGAAATATGGCCGGTCGACCGTTTTCAACCAGGGAGCAAACGGTCGACCGGCTATAAAAGGGGCGGTCGACCGGTTTTGGCCTGTTGAGTAATAACATGTTATTTTGCAAGTTTTATAATATATCAACCTATATATATTATATTTAATTCTTAATACAAAATATAACCGTTATTACACAAGTGATAGATAAAGATATAATAACTATATATAAATCTAATGAGAAGTGGAAGGTTCGTCATTAGAATTATCGTTGTTTTCTTCAATACGTTTTGACCATGGACTCCAGTGTTTCTGAGTACCTTCATTCTTCTCATAGTTTCGATCCCAAGAGTTAGGACTTTTAGATGTTGATGGTCTAGACGGCATTGGTTCATGCACGTCATGCTTGTTGGAACCGCAGAAAAATGTTGCCAACTTTTCTAAAACGGATAATCGTGCCGATGTCCGTTGTTGCTCATGATAAAGTTGACTTTGCCTATAATGGAGCTGTCTCTGAAGGTCTATCTGATGTTTCTGATAGTGGTGTATCTCATCGATTTGTGCTTTGGTACGAGGAGAACAGAACAGTGTCCGCTTCACTCGTTTTGAATTTGGAATTTTATCAGACATACAAGAGCATTGATGATGACAACTTGGTTTTTGTTTTGGTGTTGTAGGAGAATAATATTCCTCCGACTCAGAATTCGTAATAGAAATGTATGATTCTTGAGCACATTTATCACAAATGTGAGCCATAGGGAATGTTGTATAAAATATTATGGTTAGATAAAAAAAAAGATGAACAAAATATGAAATTTTTGCAAGCTTATATACAAGTTTCTTATTTATAAACCTATGGATGTGAGTTAATGGAAAATTTTAACCAAGAAAACATAAGCAGATATTTTTTGTTAACTCTAAAAATAGCTCTCCTTTTAAAACTGAAATTATAAAATAAGAAAGGAAAGGACGATCACTAAAAGAAAAGAATGAAAAAATGAGTAAAGAGAATTAACCATTAAATTAAGCAGTGGCTTATATTTAATGTAAAAAAAATAGTTTATGCAAAAGTTATGGTTAAAGAATAACAAAAAAGAAGATGTTCTTTAGAAATTACTTAGTCAAGATTTTTTCTTGAAATTAAACCAAGCTCTCTTCGTAATCTAATAAAATTAGATTCGAGCAGAGGCTTAGTAAAAATGTCCGCTAATTGATTGTCAGTATGGACATATTCAAGACATATATTTCCTTTGTCAATATTATCTCGAAGGAAATGATGACGGATATCAATGTGTTTGGTTCTAGAGTGATTTACTGGATTTTTAGAGAGATTTATAGCACTGGTGTTATCACAGTATATAATAGAATTTGATAAATGAATATCAAAATCTTGAAGTGTTTGTTGCATATATAGTACTTGAGTACAATCGAGAGCTGCTGATATATATTCAGCTTCACATGTTGATAGTGAAACACAATTCTGTTTCTTACTGAACCAGGAGACAAGTGATTTTCCAATAAAATGGCACGTACCACTTGTACTTTTTCTATCCGTTCGTGAGCCACCGAAATCAGCATCACTATATGATACTAATTCAAATGGACATTCTTTTGGATAAAAAAGACCGAAATCTTTGGTATTATTAAGATAACGAATTATACGTTTCACTGCTCGTAGATGTGATTCCTTTGGATCGGCTTGAAAACGAGCACATAAACAAACACTCATTATTATATCTGGACGACTAGCTGTAAGATAAAGAAGAGAACCAATCATGCTATGACCTTGTTTTGTCGATCGCCTTTAGTTATTTGTCAGAAATCAAAACCTTCATAAAACTTGTGACTCAACACTATTTTCAATCAATACTAAAAAATCTTGCAATAAAAAAAATTTCAAACATTTTGCTATTATTCATACATCAATACTCAAGCTCCATGTCAAATTGTATCAACAATTATTGAAGGAATCATCAGAATTTCATATAAAAGCATTTATGGTTAACTGTCAAACTGCTCTAAACATTGTCAACTAAAAATTATAAATTTTGTCTTAAAAATCATATTTTCTTATGTAGTTGCAATATATCAATTCAAGTTTACAATTCGAGATATTCAAATTTTTATCTTTATGTTATTTTTACTGCAAAAATTTAGTTTACAGTGTTTTACAATTCACTGCTATATAGAAAAATTTCCCAATCCTTAATCTTAAACTTAAACAAATTTATTTAATTAAGTTACTACTTAAAGACAATGAATTGTTATAAAAGTATGATATATTCTCTAATTTCTTTGCCTCAACAGAAATTTTGAAACCTGGCAGAATATCAATATGCAGAACATATAGTACTAAGCCAAACATTCCAGAACTTAAATCATCCACATGACAATACTCATGAAATACATTTTAAGAGTTAGATTTAAAATAAGTTTACTCACCCTACTGTTGAAACTGAGAGTATTTAATGATGATAGAAGACAGCAGTTTGCACATTTGTATTCCTGTAACTTCTTTTGCTTTCTGAAATTTTGTTTGGGCTTGAGAATATAAAGTTTTGTTTATTTTTTCTTTTGCTTTATCAGGTTTTTGCTACTGAAGTTAAAGACCGAACTAAATAATATGTATAGGAAGAATGATGAGGTATATATAGATAAGAACTGTTTGTAAACAGGGAAGGTAATATCTGGGCAAGTTTCTCTTGTTATTTATCAAAAATCTTTACATTTAATTCCTGTAAATAGAAGTGATTGTTGTATTTCGGCTGAAAGATATTTTTCCAGATATAAAGGTGGCTAATTAAATGTTCATGTCTTTGTATTTGTATGCACTAATTAGTATTTGCTGACACAAACATTATGTACAAAGATATTTGCAGGTTTGTGTGTACTAAAATGTTTTCATATAGGTGTGCACTTATTATGTGTTGCTGACACATATATTTTACAAAGATATTTGCAGGCTTTTGTGTTTGTACAAAAATGTTTTATTTGATGTGAATGCTTGGCTTATCTATGCATATAAAATTTACTTGCATGTTTCATTTTGTCTTCATACTTATGTTAACATATAAATAATGTTTGCAGACAAGTTAATTTTGTTTAAAGATATTTGATCTCAACATAATTACATTTTTATTTATATCTTATTCATATTATAGTTTTGTACTTATGTTCATGTAGACTTATGTTTATAACTATATTTTATGTTATACTTATATTAAATATTTATAAGCTTACTTTATTTTAATTATAAAAATTGTTGTTAGAAACACCTCTTGATCTTATTTTTATTCAAAGTTTAATCTTTCCAATATTTGATTTGTAATGTATTTGCACTAATGTATTTTATATTTATATTTTATATGAAAAGAATTGTATTATTATACTCATCATTATTAACTACATTTATACTTTTGATATTAAATGTCATTAATATATAATTTTAATTTAATTGAATAAAACAGATTTAATTTTGAATATTGTTAAAAGAGTCTATTTTACATTTTGAAATTATAAATTCCTTTATAACACATATACAACTAATAATACCCAAAATCTTATTTATTTATAAATGAAAAATCTTGTATCTTATTTAAATTTGACTAAAAACTTATTAAAATAATAGGGTCAAAATTCCGGGATGTCACACATATATTCGAATATATATATATATATATATATATATATATATATATATATATGTTGATTTTGTTGTTAGTCCTTGAGATGATGGTTTTGATGACAACAACCTTAGAATAAGATTATAAAATATAAATACTAACATTATAGTTTAGATATATATGTATATGCAGGATTTAACTATACAGGTACCAAGAATGAAGACTGTACAGTATAGAGATTCAAGACTCAAGATATTAAGATTGAAGACTCATGAGTATCAAGAATATCAAGATTTCAAGATTTCAATAATAAGAAATTTAATTAGGAATTTTGTTAAAACTCCTAGAAAAGCATTGGCATCTCAAAATCCAGTTATTCGTGGAATAGAATCCACTTCGAGCCTGTTAAAGGGATGGAACCCTAAGTAGGATGAAACCTATGAAAAATATAGTGGAACATTGCTTTGTATCCGCTAACCTTTTATTCAAATGATTTTACAAAATTATATCTTGTTTTCAAAATGATTTCAAAACCTTCATTTTAAAAATCAAAAACATCTATCCTGGTTTTAAATATTTTTAGCCTCAAAATAATCTTTATTTTCAAAATCAAATTATCCTTAGTTTTAAACTATCTTTTAATAAAATATATTTAACTTTTAATATTTATACTTAGATTTAAATATAAAATTATAGTAAAATTTTATATATATACCAAAATATTATTCTCTATATTTACTTATGTATTTTAACTATAATTAAGTATATTTTATAAAATAGTTTTAATACAAGATGAAGTTATTTTCAAAGAAAAATAAATTACCAAACTTTCCTTAGGCATTTCAACATCCTCAAGTACCCCATGTCGACATGGTAGCAGTTTATTTCAAAATTTTGAATTTTAAAAGAAGTGTCTATTCGTCATATCCTTTCATGAATGGACATGGCTGTTGTTCTACAATAAAAGGGGCAGTTTTAAACGAATTTTTAATTCATATTTTCTCTGATTTCACTCCTCTTCTTCTTCCACATTTCTTTCTACAAACTTTTACCATTACTCTACCGAAATCAACATTGAATCTAACTAGATAATTTCTGGTTTAATTCTCTATCACTATCTCAACAAGATCTCAGTGCCATTCGGAGTTATAGGCTTCTTTGTAGTAAACTAAGCGAGAGAAGGTGGATTGTAGCCTGTGAAATCAATCAAGCAAGAAAAGGTGTGATTGTAGCCTTAGAAATCAATTGGGTGAACTTGTTGCCCATGAAATCAAGTATCTCTACCTAGAGGATTGTGAATCTGGAGTGGTGTACCTCATGGCCTTGAAATCGAGGGTGTAATTGTACGATTGCTTTTGAAAGGAAATCCGTATTTTTGTGCGAGACTGGATGTAGGGTAACTCCGAACCAATATAAAATCTGTATGTTCTTTCCTTTATTACTTTTACTTTATTTCTATATCTGTGTCTGAATATTGCACACATTTGTGTTCAAATTAACAAAAACTCAAAAAAAATGGTAATTCCTTTAAACACTATTCACCCCTCCCCCCTCTTGTGTTAATCCTAGCCTTAAGATCCGTATTCCGCATTTCTCACATGTGTAACCTACATGCGTATATATACATATGGTCGCGTTTTTTAGCAGTTTAGGATATTTCTGGATTCTATCTTGCTTTGGTTCGGAAAAATAAAATAAAAAGTGTACATTTATATACGTGAGTTCTTATATTTTGTGACTTGTATGTTGATTTGGGAAATATATGTTGGATAAATGAAGTTATATATATGTCTACAAAGTATTTTATTATTAAGGAAATAGTTTATGTACATTAGTTAGATAAGTTATGTCTATAATAAATAATATATTTGCTTATTTAAAATTTGTTTTCGATATATAAAGTAGTTTGTGTGTATATATATACACGCAAATTTTTAAGGTTTACCTAATAGTGTGTTAGTTTGCATGTTTGTTTTGTTTTATGATTTGCTGGGTAAGTATCGGTTTTAAACTACAAGGTATAAATATATTTATTGTATATTATATTGTAGTGAAGATTATATTACATTGTTTAAAGTATACATTTATTCTATAGTCAAAGTGTGTGTGTGTGTGTGTATAAATTCTGTTCAGGCTTTAATGCGTACTTTTTTAGAAGCATTCACAATAGACTTTATTATGGTGTTTTAAGGTATGTTGATTTTTATAAGAGTAATATGTAGATATGAAAAAAAAAAATTAAATTGAGTATCTGTTTTAAGGGAAATATTAATATAAATACATATCATTTCAATTATATCAACTGATTCTGATTAGTTTTCATTGATTTCTTTTTTTAGCTTTGTTTATCAAAATTCGTGTTTTTGCTTTAGAATTCCTAGTTCATTTATTTGTCGAAACTCTCTAGCCTTGAAAGGTGAGCAATCACTCACGATTAACGTTCTTATATTTATTAAATTTGATTTCAATTGAAATGACAATTGAAATATGCTGCTGTTAGTTATTTGCATTGCTATATATAGGTTGTTATCTGTATCTGACACCATTATCTGTTATTTATATTGATGATATATGCCTGTTATATTATTATATCTGTTATCACTCTACAAGTTCCCTATTAGTATAGAATTCACTATGGGTTGAAATAATACATACCCGAATGGACTTTAGAATAGGAGAAAATCGTTATGGGTTGAAATGATAAACCCAAGCGGTTTTCATTTAAATTGAATTTGAAATTATGGGTTGAAATGATATATACCCGTATTTATATTTAAACTGTAGATTGAAATGATAAATATCCATATCACTTGACCATAGGATAGAAAATTATATACAGGCGCCGTGGTCTATATATAAAGTGTGACAACCCGGAAATTTTGAACATTTGAAAATGAAATATTGATTTTAAATATTTGAAGGTTATTTTAAACTTGAATTTCAGATATAACTATGGATTTGGCAATTAAATTATTGAATTTAATTTATTTAAGTTGGATAAAATATTGAATTTTGATTCTTAAGCTGATTAAAAATATTTTAAAGGCTTAGGAAATTCATATTGATAATATTGAAGACAATGAAAGCTTCAAAATTGGATTTGGAAATGATTTTTCTGTTTTGAAATTATATCGTTTAAATCGGTATTTAAAAATAGCCTTTCAAGGCACGGTCTCGGATTTCGACGAAACCGGTTCCATTGGATTCGTTATATTGTATTATTATCATATTTTAATTTTTGTAGTGTTTGGAGTGATCGTTTGGCCGTAGATAATTATATTTAATAATTTTTTTAATAAACGAAATTATATTTAAATATTAACTGATATTAGTCTAATACGATAATTTTTTTATCATATTTGTTTGATTTTACAGTGAGGTATATAATTTCGTTTACAGTGAGGTATATAATTTTCGTAGGTTCTTAAAGGAAAGTACGGTTTTTAAATGTTTGGAGAATTTATGTAAAAACAAATTTTTAAATCTATATATATTAATTCATAATTATATACACACACACACACACATATATATATATAGTTTCAAAAGAAAATATTACATGCATATATTTTGATTTATTAAGTTATGAAAATAATAATAATAATAATAAATTATTAAGGTGATAAATTATACAATTAATCAATTTAATTATTTTAGTTACTAAAAATATTTATTTATAAGGAAGAATAGTTTAATTAAATAATTAGTTAATTAAATTTATTTAAATGATGATTGATTATTTGTTTGGTTCAATTATTTTATTTAAAAACAAATTTTTGGTGTAAATCCAAATTATTATCTAATTTAAACAAATAACTGGTGATTAATTGTTTCATTAATTCAAAATATTAATCAACTGTATAAAATGTCTATACAAGGTCTAATACTGTAAAGAAGACAAGTCGGAATTGGAAACGGATTGCAAATAAAAAGGTGAGATCTTGTAACGACCCACTATTTTGGACCATTCAAATCGACTAAATCCACACATGCCAGACTTGAATAATTCAAAATAGAAGATTGTAATAAAATTTGGAGCAAATAAAACCAATCAGAGAATCACAAACACAGAAATATCGGAATAACTCGCAGCGGAAATTAAAAATACCATAGTAGTTCATGAAGCTACTATAACAAAGTCTCAAAACAAATACATGATGTCAGTCTGAAAACAAACATGATAGAAATCCCAAATACATAGAAGTCCACTAATACAAGAGCTGAAATAGAACAACTAAAACTGAAATATATAAATAACTAGATAAGCAGAATCTCCAGCAATTCCTAGCTCCATAAGAGAAATCCAAAGCTGAGAATACTCAGGCTGACCTGAGCGTAAATAAAACACAAACACTCGAGTCAGGACATACATACTTATACAATGTAAACCAACTCAAGTGAACTGCAATAAGTGTACAAGTAACTTAAAGGATGCTTGGGACCGCACAACCTCTAAGGATCCGTCAAACTATTTACTATGTAGTAATATCCGCTGCTATTATAATAATGTCTAATAGTAAAATAAGCATACTTTAAAATAGAGTCAAGGGGTTACCCATATAGCCCTTAACACGTAATAGTGCCAGTAGACTACACAGTACCTGCGTACCTCCAGATCGGGAGGCTACGAGAAGATACTTCATAGGTACGACACAAATCAAACTCATAGTAAAGCTTGCTATGGTAGGTGACACGGCACACAAGGCTATGCCGGGGTAGATATACTAATTACGCATACGAGCTGGTAGTAACGTAGCAGCCACTACACCCACCTCGGAACATACTCCCAAATCAAAGGGTGGCCACCAAAACAATCACAAAGTAATAGAATGGTATCGAAAAAATGTGTCCGAGCATAGGAGCTACCCCTTTTTAGCCCGAGATCGCTCCTATTTTAGCCACCTTAAGCCAAGTCACGGGAGTCGGGTCCACATTCATACCATAATAGGATCATCGCCACCCTCCTACTTCATTCTAGAAAGTCCACTGCGTATACAGTTGTTAAAGTGGTTTTCGGTATCAACAGAGAGTATGTCCATATCCGATCCCCGTCTCTTTAACAACCAATCGTTATTATAACCCATGGTTATACATTACAAAATGGTATTTTATACTTTGAAAATCAAATATCATTTCAAATTCAAATCTTATTGGAATAAAATTCAAATCACTTCCAATCCATTTAAAAGTATTAAAATATCATATCCTTTCAAAACCTTATTTATTTATTTTTTATTAAATACCATTCCAAATCACATTTCAAAATGGTTTATATTTCAAATCAAAATACTCCATTTAAACTACTTAAAAGTGAAGTCATTATACTTAATAATCAAATATTCAATTCCCAAAATTTAGCCTTTTCTGAGCAAATTTATTCAGTTAAAAACTACAAAAACATTGAAATTTCGGCTTTTCACAGCACTTAGAAAATGCTGCGGTAAGTTATATTTGAAAACAATTCATTTCAGCAAAGATAACATTTATAACTGCTGTAGTAGTTCAGTTACACTCGAAAAACTTCATTTCAACCAACTGCAGCACTTACCAAGTGTTACTGTATCCCTTTTATTAGTTTCAAATTTTAGTTTTCATTCTACAACCACCGCACTTACCAAGTGTTGCAGTATCTCTTAGTTAAATTTCAACCATAGTTTATTTGCATCAACCACGGCACTTACAAAGTGTTGTAGTATTCTTTACTTTAGAATTTAAGTTAAATTCAGAAATGATAGCATTTCTGAAGTGCTATTAATTCAATTTTCAGATTTTCAATAAAATTTCAGAAACAAATAAACTTTGGTTTTAACCCTTTTAACTTATAAAAATCATATTTTTTCCACTCAAAAATATTCATTTAGTTACCCTTTGACTCATGATTTTTATAAAGTAAAATTTTATACATAAAATCAATTTTTTTAATAATTCACTTATTAAATTCAAGCGTACAATTTTCTATTCTTCGCATTTAAAAAAAATTAACTTAACATTTAAGTTTTAATTACCATTTCAAAATATAAACTTAGCTTCCATTTTATTTACTTAACTTAAACTTCATTTTTAGACAAAATTTCAAATTTCAATTTTAAGTTATATTTCTAATTACAACTTAACCATTCATTTATTTAACATATTTAACTTATCGAAAAATCACATCACCTTTATTTAAACATTTTAAATTTAATTTAAATCAAATTATCATAAATTTACATTTTAAAAATACTTTTCAAAAAAACTTTATAAAATAACCATGGGTCTGTATAAAATTTTCTAACCTAAGTCAAGTGATATGGTTAATATATCATTTCTATCCGCAATTTACAAAGAAAAATCCGGGTTCTATCATTTCAAACCTGCAATCCCAAGTTAAATAAAATAAATAAAAATTGCTCAGGCCTATCATTTCAGCCCATAACGATTTTTCCCTATTCTAAAGTCTTTTCGGGTATGTATCATTTCAACCCATAGTGATTCTATTCTGTAGGGAACTTGCAGTGTGAGAACAGAATAAAATAAACAATATAGCAACATATGGCAGTATCAGATGACGTGACAGGTTTATAAACAAGGGTTAACATCATATGATTCATATCACAGGTAGGTATAACATGGTATAAAAACTCTACACGTTCACTTGTTATCACTTCACAATTCTATAAGTATGAATGTCAAGTGTGACTACTCACCTTTTCAAGCAGGAGTTAGCAAATCAAAACACATAGATAAATCCAAAAAGCACGATACAACACGACTTTTGATTCAAGTGGGTAGAGAGCTAAGATATTGATCTAGTAAACAAAAAATAAAACAAGACCATATAAACATATATATTCAACACAAAACATCATTGAAATAATTGGAAATAAGAAGCAACAAAGAACAAGATGACTTAACCATGCTTTAACCACTCAAGTGCTCGGCCCATGGGAATCATAGGTCAGCCATAGTGGTGTTATAGGCTCAGGTATTGGTCAAAACACACGGCTACATGGGGATGTGAAGGGGTAGGAGTTACAACATAGGGAAGGTCAAAGGACAAGGCAAAAGAGGAAGGTTTGGTGCACAACTAGGCTCGGCCTGGTCATTATTTGGGCTCGGCCATGCATGGTACAGGTCAGGTCAATGCTAAAGTGATGGCCAGAGGTGAAGTAAGCAGGTGGTGGTGGTTCTAGGGGTGGTGGCCGAGGTGAAAAATGAAGGGGATGGTGAAATTATGGTCGGCTAGGCATTGTTTTGTGGAGTTTGTGGTGCTTGCTTCATATGGTGGTCACGGCCAGATCTGGACAGGGGAAGAGAAGGTGGTTGTTGCCGTGGATGATAAAGGAAAGGTGATGATGGTGGTCGATGGAGATGATGGAGGTAGTGGCCGAGCAAGCACAAGAGAGATCAAAGGCAAAATCAATAGAAAAGAAGAGGAAAAGTGAGAAAAAAATGAAGCCATTAAAACTCACAAAATTTTACAGGAATGAGATAGCTGTGAATTGTGAAGTGATGAGAAGTTTCTCACGTGAATGACAATGAGAAATACACGGCTATGGCATAGGAAATGAAAAGCCAAGCACATGAAAAGACAAAGAAAGGAAAGGTCACAAGTTAACGTGAAAAGCTATGTCACTTTGAATTTCCACTTTCTTTTATTCAAAATAAATCAATAGAAAATCAAGTAAATAAAATAGAAAATGAAAACAAAATAAACTAGAAATGAAAATAAAGAAATATTTTTAGGAAAAATAGAAAATAAATAAGAAAATAGTTTATTTAATTGAAACTAGAATTTAAAATTGTAAACAAAATACAATTAACATTGGAAAATTACCACTACACTTTTAAAATGTTTTAAAAATAAAGTTTAAAAATATTTTCAAAATGAAATAAAATCTAATTTAAAAATATTATTAAAAATCTAGGGTTGTTACAGATCTTCTCACCCAAATTAAAATTTGAATTTCAGTTATTGATTAACTAATTGGATGGGATAGTATATATAGTAGTATATGTATATATTTGGAGTGATTGATTTCCCATATTATATAGTGGATGACACCCTACGCGTCGCATAATAGCAGACGATATCAAATAATCCCATATACCGCGATATTCCACCTTGAAGTGGAATTAGTATTTAATTGTTGTGCTAACATCTGTGGATGTAGGGAAACAGGTTGGAAGGATCCAACTGATTCCTCAAATATTGTAATTTGTTTCAATGTTGTGTGTTGATTTATTTATAATCTGTGTATGATTATATTTATGATTGAAATCGTTGATGGCTATAGTTTAGCCGAATATATTTTTGGTATCGTAGGATACCAGAAATATAAAATGGGATTTTTGGAAGCTAAAGTAGAAAATTTCAAGTAAATAAATATTAGAGAATTGAATAAATTCAAAAGAAGGAATTTAAAAGCTTAAAAATTGATTTTTATAATCTTATCGAATTAATTCCAAAATATGGGAAAAGTTTAATAAATGGATTTCGAGAAATATTGTTTAAAAGTTGGTGAATTTATTTAGTATTAAGATTTTAAATAGTTTGGAAGAAATAAAGGAATTTGTTTAAAAAGATAATTAATTTGGAAATCAATTTGAAAATTGATATGGTGTTTAAAAATAAATCTTTGGGAAATCGATATGAAAATTGATTTGGTGTTTGGAAATAAATTTAAAAATCAATTTGGAAATCGATTTTGTGTTTGGAAATAAATTTAGAAATCAGTCTGAAATTTGATTTGGTATTTGAAATAGATTAGGAAATCAATTTGGGATTCGATTTGATGTTTGAAAGCGAATATTTGGAAATCGATTTAAAAATCGAATATCAGTGGATATTTGGAATTTAAATTCATAATGGGAATTTATAAAGGAAAGGGAAATTTGTTTTTTAAATAAATATTGGTTTACTTTTAAAAGTGTGGAAAGAAATTTACAGATTTGGAATGCAAATTAAAATAAATCGAGAAGGATTTATTAATTGATTTAAATGGACCATTTTGAAATGGAAAGTGTATGTTCCCTGGAAAGCCGGGTATGTTTTTAAAAGCAGCTTTTGACTATAAATTAAAAGTTGTAGAGTTGGTTTTAAAAGAATATTTTGGAGAAACTGTTTTCTTAAGTTATTTTGAAAATCTTTAAAGTAAAGATTTATTTAATTAATTATAGAAGTGATTATTCAAAGATTTAATTAATATTTGTTCTAGAAAATGGTTATTTAAATAGTTATACCCTATCTACTGATTTTATTTTAAAATTGAATTGGACTGGAAGTTTTATATGAGATATTGGTATAATGTTTTCGTAGCTAATATTTAAATAAGTGTTTAGAAATATTTTTTATTCTAAATGTTTCCAAGTATATTTTGGATAAGTGATTTAAATTATTTTGAAGTATTTGAACTTGGCAAATTTTTCAGTGGAAATAAATATTTGGAAATTTATTCTTCGTGAGGAGAGTGATTTGAAATTTGTTTTCAAAGTGTTGAAGTGTGAAAATATAACTTGAGAAGATATTTTAAAAGTAAATAATTGGGGGAAGATTATTTAAAATCTGGTGATTGTTGTGAATATTGATTGATAGTTAAATAACCAACTATCAATATTGGCCTTTAAATGGCGTTTGAATTTTGAGGTGACCGGGGGTCGGATTCCAAATGGATATTCGAAAACCACATCGAATCTTTGTGATGTATCTTTTGTTTAAAAAGATCAAAGTGGAAATTTGTAGTGATTTACTTGAAATCTGAATGTAAGACTTATTTTTGAAATAAGCGCTCATTATTCGGATTAGCCAGGAGAGGACTTTGTGTCATAAAACCCATTCCGCATAATGATACGACGAAATGGGATTGCATTGGAAGATGGTGTTGAAGACCAGGTATTTTCGAAAGCGAAAGGATTACCTGTCGAATGTCTTTGCACTGTATTGCTCCGTTATTGAGATTACATCACCCTTTGTGATAGGGAGTCCGGACATGATTAGTGAATATTCGGATTTGTAAGGGCATCTTTGAAGTTCCTTCGGTTCCGTTCGATCCCGGAACGGACTTTTATGGATGTGTGTCTGACGTTACACTTTGAGATGTAAAGTTGTTTTCTATCAAATACATTTCTATTGGTGGCGGAGAATTTATTCTCTTATCTTAACACCATTCTCTGAGACATATGAGCTCAGAGGTTACGTAGTTGATGGTTACTAGTGATACATTCCCAATTTGGTAATGTGGCATGCGAAGTGCTGCTGATCATTTGTCAATCGAAGCATGGCTTTTGTGAAAAGTGTAGCTTTGTGGACGAGACTTCGTCGGACCTCACAACCCGAAAATGATCGAAACAGGAAGGATGCGGCAAGGTTATTTGGGGGTAGCGCCCCCTGAGGGTATGTCCATTTCCTTTTCGAAAAGGGTTGTATCATGGTATGGAGCCCGGATATTTAGCCTATGTGGTTGCTTCCAATCTATTACTTTGTGGTTGTTGGTGTTGAGGATCCTCGGATAAAGTTCGGTAATGACCGGGGGATGGCATACTCATGTAGTAGTTACCTAGTTACAGTGGTAACCCGGCCTTGTATTGGCAGAGATCTGGTTAGGTTCTCGAGGCATCCCTCCAGAGGCATACCCATGTGGCATAGGAAGTTCCTTAGCCTGACCATTTGTTGGAAATTCAAAGAAACAATACGAGCCCTTTACGATTGCAATTGTATAACCTACCTCCTCAGAAGGTAGCTATAACAGGCATAATATAATGGAACCTATGCCGGCTAAGATTTATGTTATACTTTTGAAATGTTTTCCACACTATGCACTAATAATGATAATATCAAGGAGATTTTGTGTATCAAGCAAGTTTGACTATCATAAGGAGAAATCTCCTCCAATTGTGCGTTTGCATTGTGTGTGTGCGGAGAGGCCTTATAATAGTTTCATTTTTCAAAAGCATAGCGGGCTACCTTTTATTTTCTTTGTGAAAATAACTGTTTTTAAGATCTCGCATCAGTCCCATGACTGACCTAGAGTTTATTGTCCCTTTCTAAACTCTAGGTGCCCACAATTTTCCATACGGGTAGCCTAGAGTCAGATTATCATTATTCTGGAGTGAAGTCGGAAAAGTATGCGGTGGAGATCTAGAGGAAGGCTGGATGGCGAGGCGTACCACTTATATATGTTATATTCTTTTCCGTTGTTTTGTTGTAAAACTCTGATGTTGTAATGTAAAAATGATATAGATCTTTAGTTTCAAAGATTGTTCATTTATCTATTATATGTTGTTCCGCAGCGAAATGTGAGATTCTGTTATTGTTTTTGTTTCTTCTTCTATCTTCTTCCTCTTTAACCTTAATGGTACAGTTTTCCGGCATACGATCGTGCGACATTTGATATAGTGGACGTATTGATGTCGACTTTCGGGTGTCGAAAATTGGGTTGATACACAAAATATTTTAAAATGATTTCTATGGTTATTGGAAAGAAATTGATGGTTTTATATAAATATTGATTTTTGACAAATGTTAAATTCTTGATTTAAGCTATGTATAAATTTGTTTAAATAAGTTTAATAATAAAGTTTGATTTTATCAAAATATAGCATGGTTAAGTATTTATTTAAATTATATTTTAACATAGAGTTTAAAATGATTTCTAATAAATTAAGGTTGGGAAGATAGATTTGAAATTGATTTGAAATGGTATTTAATTAAGAATTTTATTCAATTAAATCGATTTGAAACTTATTGAATTTGTGTGAGGGCCTGCAAATCCGTACTCCTTGAATATACACTAATCTCCATAGATTAACTCAAGATGAACAGAAATACGAATTCTCAATGTTTAAGCAAAAGAAAGAGACAGAAGAAGAGGGAAAAAGATAGAAAATAGAGAGAAAAGAAAATAGAACGAACAGAAAGAAACAACACAACAATATCAGAATCTCACAATTCGCAGCGGAACAACATATAATAGATAAATGAATAATCTTTAAACAAAGAACTATATCAGTTATTACATTACATCACATTACATTATATCATCATCAGAGTGTACAACAACAAACAGTGCAGCGGAAAAGAAATACTATATACTAGTAATATGCCATGCCATCCAGCTTGCCTCCTGCAACTCCTGAATATCCAGAATATCCTGATAAACCTTAACTCTTGACTGCCCGTGTGGAAATTGGTGGGCACCCAGAGTTTAGTAAGGAAAACAATAAACTCCGAGTCAGTCATGTGACTGGTGTGAGAACTCAAAACAGTTTATTTATCTTTAAAATCAAAATAGAGGAATATTTTTAAAGTCAATTCGCAATGCTTTTAAAAATGAGACTACCATAAGGCCTCCCGCACACACACACAATGCAAACGCAGAATCGGAGGAGATTTCTCCTTATGATAGTCAAAGATGCTTGATACGCATTAAAAAGAACATTTGATATTATTACTAGTGCATAGTGTAGGAAAAATATTTCGAAAGTAGAATATAAATCTTAGCCAACATACGACCATTATCGTATGCCTACTAGATGTTCAATAGCAGGTTACCGCCACATTCCATAGCAGGTTATACAACTAAAACCGTACAAGTTTCGTATTGTTTCTTTGGATTTCCAACGAATGATCAGGCCAAGAAACTTCACATTGCCACATGAGAACGCCTCTGGAAGGACGCCCCCGAGAACCAAACTGGATCTCTGCCAACACAAGGCCAGGTTACCCCTAACTGGGTAACAACTGACATGAGTATGCCATCCCCCGGTCCTTTGGGACCTTTAACCGAGCGCTCGTCATCAACATCACACAATCATAAATAAAGTGTTTCAACATGAGTAAGCATCTGGGCTCCATACCATGATATCACCCTTTTCCAAAAGGAAATGCACATACCCTAAAGGGAGCTACCCCTCATAACTTGGCCGCATCTTTCCTGTTTTGAACATTCCGAGGTGTGAGGCTCGACGAAGTCACGTCCACAAAGACACACTTTATACAAAAGCCGTGCTTTGGGTCAACAAATGATCATAGAAATGATCACAAAGATAAACGATCAAACAAATGATCTTATCACAAATGATCAACACAATGATCATTTCACAGCAACACTCAGCATGTCACATTACCAAATTAGGAATATATCGCTGATAACATTCAACTACATAACCTCTGAGCTCGTACGTCTCAGAGAAGGGTGTTAAGCTAAAAGAATAAATTCTCCCGCACCAACAGAAATATATTTGAAAGAAATCAGCTTTATATCTCAATTTGTAACGTCAGACATACAATCCATACAAGTCTGTTCCGGGCTCGAACAGAACCGAAGGCACTTACAAAGAAGTCCTTGCTATCCGGATAATCTCTAATCACGTCCGGACTTCCCATCACATAGAGAGTATTTATACCGTAGCTACTCGGTGCAAAGACAATCGACGAGTTGTCCTTTCGCTTTCAAAAATATCCGGTCTTCAACACCGGTCATCAATGCTATCCATTACGTCGTATCACTATTCGGAATGGGTAATCCGAATAACGAGCGCAATAATTTAAAAATAAGTGTAGCAGTCAAATTCAGCAAATCACAACAAATACCTTTCAAAGGTAAATATTGATAGTCGGTTATTGAACTATCAATGGATATGCACAACATCACCAGATTCCAAATAATTTTCCAAATTATTTATTTCCCAAAAATATCTTTACTAGATATATGTTTCCAATACTTCAAAAATAAATCAATATTTATTTTTAAACAAACTCCACTTTCTTTTATAAATTCCATAGTGAATTTATATTTCACAATATCTACTGATACGATTTTCAATGGGTTTCAAATATTCATTTTCAATTTATCTTCAAAAAGATAAATTCTCAAAACGTTTCATTTCACATTGGAAAAACATTTCCATACTTATTTATTCATAAGTAATTCACAAATTTTATTTATTTTCAGCCTTTGGAAAATATTCAATATACTTACATCGAAATTAAGTGTATATTTCATTCTTTAAGGAAATCATTCTCTTAAACATATTTATTTGGGCCAAAACGAATGTTACGTAAAACTACGTTACAACGTCCCAAGATCACTAGTATAGGGATTCGAATTTAAGATAGATATATAAATCCCAATACTATATAAAACATTTCCTTTCGGAAATCATTTACTATAACAACAGTGTTATAGTCCACCATTTCCTTCTATTTCTCGAAAACGTCTATTTCAACAATGAATGTTGAAATCTATGGTTTCGAATCTCAACACATTTTAAAACATCGTTAGATCGTTTTAATTCTATTTGAAACATCACATTCAAAACAATTTCTTTAACATATTATTCACTATTCAAAAATGTGAATATACTACGTTAACCAATTTCATCATTTCTATTCATTTTACTTTAAAGGATTATTCACTGTATAAAACGTGAATATAACTCCATTAATAGGTTTCAACAATTTACTTATCAAAATAAGTCGTTTGCGAATTTATAAAACAACGTTTATAAACTCCATTTCTATTTATTTTATAACAACTTCCTTTTATAAATTCCTTTATTAACCTATTCAATTTATAACTCAATTATAAAGCAAAAGTTCATGTTATAAGTTAAATACTTAGAATTTATTTGTTTGCACAATCGTTCCTTTAAACTTCATAATTATAAATCTTATAATTTATAAGATTCAATTATTTATCCAAAACCATTCTTTTAATAACTTTATAAATTTTATAAACCTACTGCTTATAAAATTCCATTTATAACTTCACCGTTTATAATTCTATAAATTTCATTCATTTATGAAATTCATTCACAATTCATTCTAACACTTATAAAAACTCGTTTTTATAATTCAAATATTTTAATTTATAAATATAAATCTTATAATTCTTTTATATAAATCAATTTATGTTATTATTTTAAAACATCTTTAAACTCCTTTAAAATTTCATCATTTTGATTTATAAAATAGTTAAATTTTATAAATCCTATATTTTCAGCTTTTTATAATAAATTCAAAATACCAATTTAACTGTTTTATAAAATCATTAACCCCATATTTTCAAAAATCAACTTTTAACTATATTTCTCAAAAATCATAATTTTTATAACATTAAAAATATAATGTTTATTTATTTAAAATGGATCAATTCCAAAAATATAGTATATTTTCAAAAATCACTTTAAAAACCATTTTAAAATTCCAAAGTTTGGTCCAATGATGCTACACACCAAATAGTCAATCACGACAACAACGATATCATATATCGATATGATAATCCATCAAATATCAAAATATCTGAAATCAAATAAATACTGTTGAGGAATCCAGTTGGATCCCTCCAACATGTTTCCTGCATCCACAAACATTAGCACAATACCAATTCCGCTCCAGTACGGAATTATCGCGGTATATGGGATTTGAAATATTATCCGCTTAATAGACGGCGCAATAGGGTCTCATCCGCCATCCAGCTTGCCTCCTGCAACTCCTGAATATCCAGAATATCCTGATAAACCTTAACTCTTGACTGCCCGTGTGGAAATTGGTGGACACCCAGAGTTTAGGAAGGAAAACAATAAACTCCGAGTCAGTTATATGACTGGTGTGAGAACTCAAAACAGTTTATTTATCTTTAAAATCAAAATAGAGGAATATTTTTAAAGTCAATTCGCAATGCTTTTAAAAATGAGACTACCATAAGGCCTCCCGCATGCACACACAATGCAAACGCAGAATCGGAGGAGATTTCTCCTTATGATAGTCAAAGATGCTTGATACGCATTAAAAAGAACATTTGATATTATTACTAGTGCATAGTGTAGGAAAAATATTTCGAAAGTAGAATATAAATCTTAGCCAGCATACGACCATTATCGTATGCCTACAATAGCTAACTATGTTCAATAGCAGGTTACCGCCACATTCCATAGCAGGCTATACAACTAAAACCGTACAAGTTTCGTATTGTTTCTTTGGATTTCCAACGAATGATCAGGCCAAGGAACTTCCCATTGCCACATGAGAAAGCCTCTGGAAGGACGCCCCCGAGAACCAAACTGGATCTCTGCCAACACAAGGCCGGGTTACCCCTAACTGGGTAACAACTGACACGAGTATGCCATCCCCCGGTCCTTTGGGACCTTTAACCGAGCGCTCGCCATCAACATCACGCAATCATAAATAAAGTGTTTCAACATGAGTAAGCATCTGGGCTCTATACCATGATACCACCCTTTTCCAAAAGGAAATGCACATACCCTAAAGGGAGCTACCCCTCATAACCTTGCCGCATCTCTCCTGTTTTGACCATTCCGAGGTGTGAGGCTCGACGAAGTCACGTCCATAAAGACACACTTTATACAAAAGCCGTTCTTTAGGTCAACAAATGATCATAGAAATGATCACAAAGATAAACGATCAAACAAATGATCTTATCACAAATGATCAACACAATGATCATTTCAAGCAACACTCAGCATGTCACATTACCAAATTGGGAATATATCGCTGATAACATTCAACTACATAACCTCTGAGCTCGTACGTCTCAGAGAAGGGTGTTAAGCTAAAAGAATAAATTCTCCGCCACCAACAGAAATATATTTGAAAGAAATCAGCTTTATATCTCAATTTGTATCGTCAGACATACAATCCATACAAGTTTGTTCCGGGCTCGAACAGAACCGAAGGCACATACAAAGAAGTCCTTGTTATCCGGATAATCTCTAATCACGTCCGGACTTCCCATCACATAGGGAGTCTCTATACCGTAGCTACTCGGTGCAAAGACAATCGACGAGTTGTCCTTTCGCTTTCAAAAATATCCGGTCTTCAACATCGGTCATCAATGCTATCCATTACGTCGTGTCACTATTCGGAATGGGTAATCCGAATAACGAGCGCAATAATTTAAAAATAAGTGTAGCACTCAAATTCAGCAAATCACAACAAATACCTTTCAAAGGTAAATATTGATAGTCGGTTATTGAACTATCAATGGATATGCACAACATCACCAGATTCCAAATAATTTTCCAAATTATTTATTTCCCAAAAATATCTTTACTAGGTATATGTTTCCAATACTTCAAAAATAAATCAATATTTATTTTTAAACAAACTCCACTTTCTTTTATGAGTTCCATAGTGAATTTATATTTCACAATATCTACTAATATACGATTTTCAATGGGTTTCAAATATTCATTTTCAATTTATCTTCAAAAAGATAAATTCTCAAAACGTTTCATTTCACATTGGAAAAACATTTCCATACTTATTTATTCATAAATAATTCACAAATTTTATTTATTTTCAACCTTTGGAAAATATTCAATATACTTAAATCGAAATTAAGTCTATATTTCATTCTTTAAGGAAATCATTCTCTTAAACATATTTATTTGGGCCAAAACGAATGTTACGTAAAACACCGTTACAACGTCCCAAGATCACTAGTATAGGGATTCGAATTTAAGATAGATATATAAATCCCAATACTATATAAAACATTTCCTTTCGGAAATCATTTACTATAACAACAGTGTTATAGTCCACCATTTCCTTCTATTTCTCGAAGACGTCTATTTCAACAATGAATGTTGAAATCTATGGTTTCGAATCTCAACACATTTAAAACATCGTTAGATCGTTTTAATTCTATTTAAAACATCACATTCAAAATAATTTCTTTAACATATTATTCACTATTCAAAAATGTGAATATACTACGTTAACCAATTTCATCATTTCTATTCATTTTACTTTAAAGGATTATTCACTGTATAAAACGTGAATATAACTCCATTAATAGGTTTCAACAATTTACTTATCAAAATAAGTTGTTTGCGAATTTATAAAACAACGTTTATAAACTCCATTTCTATTTATTTTATAACAACTTCCTTTTATAAATTCCTTTATTAACCTATTCAATTTTAACTCAATTATAAAACAAAAGTTCATGTTATAAGTTAAATACTTAGAATTTATTTGTTTGCACAATCGTTCCTTTAAACTTCATAATTATAAATCTTATAACTTATAAGATTCAATTATTTATCCAAAACCATTCTTTTAATAACTTTATAAATTTTATAAACCTACTGCTTATAAAATTCCATTTATAACTTCACCGTTTATAATTCTATAAATTTCATTCATTTATGAAATTCATTCACAATTCATTCTAACACTTATAAAAACTCGTTTTTATAATTCAAATATTTTAATTTATAAATATCAATCTTATAATTCTTTTATATAAATCAACTTATATTATTATTTTAAAACATCTTTAAACTCCTTTAAAATTTCATCATTTTGATTTATAAAATAGTTAAATTTTATAAATCCTATATTTTCAGCTTTTTATAATAAATTCAAAATACCAATTTAACTGTTTTATAAAATCATTAACCCCATATTTTCAAAAATCAACTTTTAACTATATTTCTCAAAAATCATGATTTTTATAACATTAAAATTATAACGTTTATTTATTTAAAATGGATCAATTCCAAAAATATAGTACATTTTCAAAAATCACTTTAAAAACCATTTTAAAATTCCAAAGTTTGGTCCAATGATGCTACACACCAAATAGTCAATCACGACAACAACGATATCATATATCGATATGATAATCCATCAAATATCAAAATATCTGAAATCAAACAAATACTGTTGAGGAATCCAGTTGGATCCCTCCAACATGTTTCCTGCATCCACAAACATTATCACAATACCAATTCCGCTCCAGTACGGAATTATCGCGGTATATGGGATTTAAAATATTATCCGCTTAATAGACGGCGCAATAGGGTCTCATCCGCTATACAATGCGGGAAATCAACAACTGCGATATATACATATGCCAATATATATATATTGCTATTATATATAATACCAATTTCACTGTTTATGAAATATTCGCGGTATATGTTTTTAGTAAATAACATCCGCTTACTAACGGCGCATAATGTCTATTTTAACAATCAATAGATAACAATCATCATTCAAACTTGCATTCAAGTATTTTAAATATAACTATTTAAAATAAAAATCGAAACTGATTCGATTGAGTGAGAAGTTCTCACCTTGATTTCAATTTCGTTTTAGCGATTTATTTCGAATAAAATTAAACGGACGTTTAATTTTACCCAAAATTCTCACTAACTCCAAACGACTCCAATCCAATTCCATAGCGTAGCGCTCGTCCATACGATTCCAACGCAACTGGTCTCGCGCGTTTTCGACCTCGTATGAAAAAGTTATGATTTTTACAAGTTTTACACGATTTTTATATATATAAATTACAACTAATTTTATAATTTTTAAACCTATTCAATTCCAAGCCGTGAGATCTCACCCTCCCACCATCATCAGGCCGTCCATATGCTTTCTTCCCCATCTCCACGCACGTCTCCAGGCAATATACGTGCGCACGAACCTAACAAAGCAAACTAGGGTTGATTTTTGCAACTTCCTCGCTCGATTAAAATTCGATCAGGTAACGCCATATTAAAGAGCATCTCCACCTCTACCCACGCCCTAGGCAGCACCAAGCTCGGCCTTGGCCTTGCATCGATTTGCGTGCACGAACCGAGCACAAACACGGCCCAATTACTCCTCCATCGTTGCGCCATACACCATCATATCCGTATGGATTCGAAGCTCGTTGCGTGCTCTTCAACTTTGATGTTGAACGTTCTTTGAATTGATGAATGGATTAGAAGAAATTGAGGGAGGAATAGGAGATGATTTCGGCCATTGGTTCATAACTGGCGGCGGCTAGGGTTTAGGGTTATATTTCTTTTTTTCTTTTTTATTTGTGAGAGAGGGGGCTATTTATAGGGAATCGAACGACACTATTCATCTCGGATTTCCCAAACTCCAATTTACGCGTGGTGACCGACGTTTCTAGGGTTTACCCCGCGTTTCGTACACAGTGGTACAGGTTTCGGAAGCTAATTCGGTCATCTGTGCGAGTTATGGCAATAAACGTTCGATTTAAAATTAAACCGATTAAACGATTTTCTAGGCGTTTTAGCTTGCACCGGACAAACGGTAAATCCGATTGACTTGAAATTTGAAACCTTACAATAATATCACATTACGGATCCGATGAAACTGGTTTCTTCGAAATCCGAGACTTTTGAAAAATGGCCATTTTCACTAGTCGATTAAATATTAAAATATTCAATTTTCACAAATAAACTCTTAATTCGATTTCAAAAGTTCTAAAACATCATTCTAACTTCAATATGATAAAATAAAATTTTACAAATCATTTTCAATCATATTTAACCCAATTTTCAATTATTTCCATAATTTAACATATTAAATTATTGATTTAATTATTCAATTAAATCCAATTATTCGAAATAAAATTTATTCGACCTATAAATTTCACTTATTAACATTTAAAATTAATTAATATTCAAATTTTAATTAATAAAAATTCTGGGTCGTTACAATTTGAGTTTTTTAAAGGATATGATTTTTATAACTTGATTTTGGTTTAAGGTGAATTAAATGAATATTTCAAGTATAAATAAATTGAATGAAATATTTAGTTATTTGTAATTTGGGTTTTATTTAAATGATAATGGATTTATTAAGTAAAATATTTCAAAACTAAATAATAGAAAAATTGAATATATATATATATATATATATATCAAATTACCAAATTTAGTTTTGAAATTGTTGAATATTTAAAGTTTGAAATATATTGAATTTGAAATGTTTTGAAATCGGTATAATTTGGAATAGTTTATTTGGAAACTAAATTGAATTGAAATTTGATTAGATTTGAATTTTGGAGTTGATTTGTGAAATTGAAGAAGCTATTTTATTATATAAAGTATTTTGATATTCAAACCATTCAAGTGGTGGAAGTTATGTTTCAAAGTTATGAATTTCAAAGTATTATGATTTGAAAGTGTTATATTTCAAGTGTTTTTGATTTTAAAGTGTTTTAACTTCGAAAGTGATATGATTTTGGAAAAGGATATATTTAAAATGAAAATGATATTGTATTGATTTGGTTTTGAGAATGGAAATGATATCATATTTATATGGTTTTGAAAAGGCAATGATATTTTGGTTTTAAAGTATAAACTATTTTGAAAATGACCACGGTGTTATAATAACATTAGGTTGTTAAAGAGACCGGGATTGGGAGTTGTCATACTCTTTGCTAACTTCGAAAACCACATTAACAACCGTGTACGCGGTGGAGATTCTGGAATGAAGTAGGATGGTGGCGACGTTCTATTGAGGTATATCCGTGGACCCGTCTCCCGTGAGTTGGCGTAAGGTGGCTAAAACAGGAGCAATTATGGGCCAGTGAGGTATCTCCTTTTATCAGACACACTTCTTCCTATGCCATTCTATTACTTTGTGATTGACATGGTGTGCACCTTTGATTTTGGGAGTGTGGCTCGATGTGGGCAGTAGTGGCTGCTATGCGTCACCACCAGTTCGGATGCGTAATTGGTATGTCTACCCTAGCATTGCCAAGTTGTGCCTTATCACCTACCCTAGTGTGCCTTGTACGATTTTGGTTTTGTGTCATAGCCGATGGCGTAACCTCTGGTGGCTTTCCTATCAGGAGAGACTATGATACTGGATAGACTACTGGGACTATGTATGTGTTAAGGGAGATATGGGTAACTCCTTAACGCTATTTTAAAGTAAGTTTACTTTACTTTTAGACATTATCATAATAGCGTATATTACTACATAGGTTTAACGGATCCTTAGAGGATGGTTATCCCAAACATCCTTTGAGTTACTTGTATTTCAGTTGTTATTTCACTTTAGTTGGATTTATTAATATAAAAATGTTAATCCTGACTCAAGTGTTTTGTGTTTTGCTTTACGCTCGGGTCATACTGAGTGATACAGCTTTTGAGACTCACCTTTGGAGTTGGAGCTTCGCTTGGAGATCCAGCTATCTATCCAACTTTCAGATATTCAGTTGACTCTAATGATGTATTCCGATCTTGTATTTGACTATGGTAGTCGAGACTTCTGTTGTATCTTATTTGACTCTTTATATATATAGTAGCTTCATGAACTACTATCCTCTTGTTTTCGCTGCATTATTGTTATATTACTCCGTGTCTGTGATTCTGTGGTTATTTTATTTACCATATATGTTGAGTTTTGCCGAATTTAAATTAACAATCTGGTATTTTGAGCAATTCAAATCCGATATGTGTGGATGCGAATGGCTGAAAATATCTGGTTGTTACACATGTCCAACTCAAATTGCACGAATAAGCGGATCATTAAGGGTAGAAAGATAGAATAGACTCTCACACGAATGGAATAACATATATTATTCCAATAATAATATTTATAGCGGGAAATTTTAAAATACAATATCAGAGTCTAATCTCAATTCAGCTTGGACAGTTATAAACTTCTGTTCTTACAAATGCTTAAAACAAATGCAATAACTCTAGCGGATAATAGAATATGTCCATATGATGATGAAGATCTCCAGCTCTCCTCTGGAGACTCCAACCGTCTTCAACTAAACCTGAAACTACTTGGATCTGACCTACGAATTAAAAATACCCAGATCAGGCTTGATAAACCAGCGTGAGATACTTGAAATTTTAAATGCATAAATCATGACGATGCTATCAAAACCTTTGAAAAGAAGGGTATCTCATAAGAACACGCCCACACATAAACACGGATGGGTTTTACCTTATGATAACCAAAACACTTTTATACCAAAATATCCTTGGTATTATTTTTAATGACATTCTTTTGAAAACACTTTTCAAAAAAGCTTATTCAAATAAGGTATCGATACCCGGACTAAGTCTAAGGTAATATATTCGGACTGGGTCAACGGAATATACAAACGGAATATATGATACCCGAAAGGGGTAGCTAAAATGTTTGCAAGTCATTACAGCTATTTTGGGACTACAATCAAAACCATAAATCTCGTATTGGGATTTGATTTTCGACATGATAGGAAACTAGTGGAAAGATCAATCTCTATCCATGGCTTACGTCCAAGACTCAGACGGCGTTAAACAACAACACAAATGGCTAAAAGTGGATACAATCTGCGAATAACATCTAAGGACTCGGACTTCACGCATCCCTACCATGAAGCCTAGGCGTATCTAGTACCTAGGGCGTAGAACATCGGATAACCCAAATCATTACTATCTGAAATGCGAGTATACATCTGAACACGTAGAATCCCATCATAACCGGGGTGTGACGCTCGCGAGGCTACGCTCAATTTCTTCAAAGCCATGATTTTTCATAAAAAACTACACTTTGATCATAACAGGTTCCACTTTTAATGCCACACTGTCATTCCTTTAATCACTATTTGACTCGCACAAGCACACAACCTCCAAGCTCATATGTCTCAAAGAAGGGTGTTAAGCTAAGAGAAGTTTCCTTCTCCGTCACCAAGTAAGTGTACATTTGTAAAAGTCAAACATTATGTCTCAGAAATGCAATGTAAGACATTTGTCCATACAAGTTCATTTTGGACTGAACGAAACCGAAGGCACTTTCCTCGGCCATTACTAGGCGAGAAGCTCTTGCAATCCAAAAAAATCTCCACAATAAGGAGACCACAACTACAAATAACTCTATAATGGGAGTGACCCAGACCATGTCAATAAGCGGTCCTCACGCTATGAAGATCCTCAGTCTTCAATAATCATCTTCAACATGTCTTCACTTTCGAACGTATGCATTGGTTCGAAGTGGTTTTCGGATAAGAGTTACCCAAATCCTACTCTGATTCCTTCGAATCCCATTATCGATAAAAAGATGTTTAAGTTCATATGTGGATATCAATCATCAATCAATTACTTCATCTTTTATAAAATATCTTTCTTAGATATATTCTTTTCAATTTATTCCATTTTCTTTACAAGAGTATATGGAATCATTAAGCCTCATTTATCAAACCATTTGGTTTATTTAAACATTTCTTAAATCTTGGAACAATTCCAAATCATTTTCTCTTTTACTTAGAAAAACATTTCCAAATCATTCTTTTAATCTTAATCAAAGATTTCTTATATTCAAGCTATAACTCTTAACTTAGGGAAAATATTCCTAAATCTTTCATTAAATCTAAATCAAAGATTTCTTATATTCAAGTTATAACCCTTAACTTAGGGAAAATATTCCCAAATCGTTTATTAAATCTTAGTCAAAGATTTCTTTCTTAACTTGAAATCATATTCTTGCAAATCGAAGACTTTCATAACAGAGCACTACTGCCACTTTAAATATGGTAGATTTCACATACAGAGACTAATGGCAAGTAATCCTACATCATGAAGATCTTTGTCTTCAATAATCTTTGTCTTCAATATGTTTTATTTTGAAAATTAGTTTGAAGGGGTTTTCGTACAGGAATCACCGAAATTCGATCTCGGTTCTTCGGATAGGAATCACCCAAATCTGATCCTGGTTCCTTCGTACCAACCATCGAATAAAAGATGTTAAGTGGTTAATTAACATTCAAAGAATTTTGTCTCTTTTCTTTTATTTTCGAAAAACTTAAATATGATCTTTTTAGAGCATCCGGGATTTCCTTTCGATCTTCCATCCCTCGCCTAAAAAGAGAAAACATAGGCCAGGAAAGTTCAGGGCACTGGCTGCTCCATCCCTAACCTTAGATAAACACCTTGTTTTATCTTCCCGAATCTCACAGACGGGACAAATGTACTAGTCGTTTCCACATGCTCAATTTGTTATTAGCTTTATTTTGGAATTGATTATAAGATTCCATATTATCTTTTAGACTCTTAATTTTCCTTTTTAAAAACATTCATAATTGATTCTAGGAAAAATCGTTAAGTTTAAACTCATATTCAGAAGGTTATAGGATTCACAGCATAAAAGTGCTGCGAAAAGTGCTACATAAGCTTATTTGATTCAAATAACTTTTTAATATTTAAAAATTCATATTTTCCATTCCAAATCTCTTTTAAACCATTTTAATAGATTTATAAAATTTATTTCCTATTTTTTATCATTTAAAAATATCATTTATAAAGAATTCCCTTTTTGGATTCTGAATTGCAAAACGCGATGTTTTTAGAAAATTATTCATATTTCAAAATCTACATGATGAAAATTTGATTTTCTTTCTTCCTTTGAAAACTACTATCATTGTGAATCAAAGAATTTTTATTTTGAATAAATTCAACTTATAAATCATTCTCTATATTAATTTGAAGTTACGGATCATAATTTACGAACTACCGCTACGTGATGAGCTCGATTTTAACAAATTTTGTGAATTGCTTCGAAACTTGTCCGAAACACTTCAAATTTGTTTTAAACCATGTTTAAACTATTTTAAATTATTTAAAACAATATTTTCATCATATCAAACTCATTTTTCATATCATATTGTAATATTATATTATTATAATATCACTTCCAATCTTTTAGATATTTTTAAATCATTAAGAGGCTAAATAATTTCCATACACACATTTGTACGGATTTAATTCTCTTTGAATTAACTATACTTACTAACCATTTCTCTTATCATTTATCAAACCAAGTTATCATCCATATCACAAATATATAATCAACTATAATATCAACCAAATTATCAAATATTTAATCGTCCAACATGTCTAAACTATTCAACCATTATAATTGAAATAAGTTATGGATTAACTAGTAAGTATGAGTACTCACGATTAGTTCCACTCCACCAATCATTTATGTAGATTCCAAAATCGTTTTCGGCAACACTTTCTTCTCCTTTTCTCACTCTGAAGCTTCTCGATCTTGCTCATTCTTCTTGATGTGCTCGGCTAGGTTATGTAGAGCTTGGCTATGTTCCTTGGGGGTGGTGCCCTCGACTTGAAGGTGAGGAGGGGGTGGCCGTGGGTTGTGGAGGTGAAAAGGTGGAGTTTGCACTTGGTTTTGTGGTGGAATACTTTATTTTTCCTTTACTTTTATTTTTCTAATAATTTTTTGTTATTTTCTTAAGGCATGGAAGCCATTAGGGAGTGGAAGAAAAACTTAAAAAAGGAAGAAGAAGAAGAAGAAGTGAAAAAAGTGAGAAAATGGATGCTTATTTATAGAAAAAGATTTGGATTAAAATAATATTTTGTAAAAAGAGAAAAACACCCTTTACTTGCATTTTAAGCACCCTTATATTTTCAACACTTAACATCACATTTCAAATCATTACTTTATGCCATTTTCACTTAAGTATTAACTAAAGAATATAATAATTATGTTTGGTTCGATTTGATGTTTACGTTTTGTTTTGAAATGACATGTTTGTCTTTTTGTGCTTACTTTTTCTTAATTATATTCTAGAATTTTCAAAGTATGATTAGTAAAACTAATCTTGATTAGTGAATTAATTAATACTTACACTATTTGAATATATGTTTCTATATAAGAAAATAAAGGTGCGACGACGTTGCGACAACTTTTAATCGACAAAACGTTGATTTTCAAAAAATGTTTTATAGTCACATTTTGACGTTTTAGTTAAATTAATTATTTATGTAAACCAAATATAAAAATAAATTTGTATAATTTTATCTAAAAATAAAAATACTCATAAATAAGTTAAAATAATTTATTTAACCATTGAAACTTACTTTTGTGAAATCAGCATTTTGTCGCTTTTGTCGATATAGGCAAATGTTACTATTTTTGTGTATACTTCTCTTTCCAAATCCTATCTAATTTTGTTTGAATCATATAACCTTACCTATTTTATATTTAAAATAATTTTAAATAGTATATTTTAAAGTGGTCAAAATCGGGATCTTACTTTCTCCCCTACTAAAAAGAATTTCGTCCTCGAAATTACCCAAAACAAAAAGTTTGCCTAAAACATTTATCTTCAAACTTAGTTCCATGTAATATACATAGATCATCCATATGAAGTATCTTATTCGATCTCTTATTCAAATACACCACTTTACTTCCAAACTAGTATCGATCTCCCGATCCTCTAATGCAGACTTTAATCAGGCTGTTTGCTCAGAAACCTTTGCTTTCCTTGCATAGTTCTCAACTATGATAGAAAACTCAAGTAACCAACCGTAAATCCTAATAAATGTTCTTCGTCAAGAATCGAGTGATGAATCCTTTTCCGGACCGGTGTAACCACCTCAAAATTCCATACTCGGAACTTAGATCAAAATTTGTGCGATGAAATGATCGACGTATAATATATATATATATATATATATATTTGTTAAATTTCAAAAAAAATTCATAAACTTTAATCTTAAGTTTAAACATTTTATAAAGGTGCTTCTTTATATAATCCCTTTAATTATTTATTTCTAAATATTTTTATTAAAGGAAAATGTCCCAAAGAAACTATTTGAACTCAAAAGATGATTTATTTATTTATAATAAAAAATTCCCACAATCCTTAAACTTAGTGTATTTCCTTTGACACTAATATTATTTATGAATCATTTCATAAAACTATCACTTAATTTTGTTACATCTTATAACTTACGCAAATCAATCACATTTTAAAGACTTAAGTCCAAATTCTAAATTAAAGCTGGAATACATTAATAAAACATTTTTTTGGTTATAATTTCTTTCTCTTTTTTTTGAGGAGTCATTATTTTACTTAATAGTTCGTGACTTAAATCTATATTTGTATGATATACCTTTACATCCTAAGAGTATATACAAATCCCAAATTTCAAATTGATTTTACTTAAATACTTCTGTCTAACAAACCTAAACTTTGTTTTAATTTACTATTATCTCAAATTCATAAGATATAAGACTTACTTCTTATTAAATACTATTATTAATTTTCTAGTTTCGAAGTTTTTTTAAAACCATATGTATTTGAATCCTCAAACTCCTAACTCATAAATTATCTTTTTTCTTTATAAATCTGATTTAAATTATCCTTATCTTATTTCATTTACTCAAAGTATTTCACAATCTTTTATTTTTCATAAATTCCTTTGCTCTGAGTTAGGTGTGATTTAGAAATTTTCAACTATCCCAAATCATTGGAAATTCTGCTTTATTTTAGCAATTAGTGATCCCAAATTATCTTTAGTTTAAACACTTTTATAAAGATTACTAATCAATGATTCACATTATTTCTTTAACTTAAGAAAATTATATAGATCGAGTAATTCCAAAGCAATCCAAGGAACTGGGTACTACGAATTGTATCATATATCATTTTAACAAGAAGAGTAATACTTAAGAGAAGTGCTTACCATCCGAACATATCACTTACCTATTTCTAGTTTATTTGTGAGCCGATTGAATTAGTTATCATAAAATACTCTTTTTTTTGAAATAATACCCTTTTCAAAATCATTTAGAGTTTACTTTGTACAACCTATTTTATAAATCCATTTTATCTTATATTAATTAACTTCATTTAAATTACCATAATTCTTTTACTCGAATTTAAATTCTCATTCCTTAAACAAATCTTATTATCAAACACCTTATAGTCAAACCGTGAAACTTAATTCACAAGGTGTTTGTATTTAAACTATTAAATCAAACAATTGATCAATTTATGATAGTAACTTAACATTATCATTTCTTAATTTATTATAATGGAATAAGTATTAAATGTCTTAATTACCTTATCATATTTCTTAATTATCAATTATCTTTATAAAACATCTTATAGCAAACTATGAAATTCTAATCACAAGATGTTCATATTTAAATTTCACTAACCCTAATTTCTAACTATACAACTTTTCAAAATATATACTTTATATTCAAAATATAATCCTAGGTAAAATTATTTAATTTTCCAATGTTTTTCGAAATCAATGTATCGATATGCCTTGTTAAGAGTTTAGAAATACCTATATACAGTTGTACTTCCTATATCATCAGAATTTATAAACCGCTTAATCGATAGATCAACACAAAACAATTTATTAGTCACTAACAAATACACACTCATATATAATATACTCAAACTCATTCTAGGGTGTTACTTACCCTATCTCTAATGAATTACTCATCCTAAAGTATTGCTAACCCTATCTCTGGTGAGTCTTTATCCCAACAAAGCCATGGTGCTCGCTTAATCTTCAGCTTTGATACCAAATGTGATGGCCCATTTTTCCATATCCTTTGAATGGACAATAAATCACACATGTCCAACTCTAATACTATATTTCAAAGTGGTCAAACTCTGGGTCGTTACACACTAGTATTAATTAAATATGATTTTTAATTAAGCATTAGAGTTATTTTGGGTTAGGAAGAAATTTATTTTGCAAAACGGAAAGAAAGAATATAAATAATGAAATAACGTTTGGAAGCCAACTTATCCCAAACAAAAACGAAAAGCCAGGATTGTTTCTTTCCACATTTCTTGATAATCCCAGAGTATTCCTTCATAGCTTCAAAATTTTCCACGTAGCTCATTTTGCTAGTTCTTCATCTTTCTGAATAAAAATTTAATAACCCTAATGACTTCTTCAAATTATATAATGAATAAAATAAAATCCAAAATTAATGAAATTCAAATTTGAGCTTCTAAACTAAGAAATACACCCCTGAAAGCCATTAAGATGGAATGAGCTTGGTAAGAGTTGTGAACTATTAGGGAAGTATGTTTTGCACGCTATTGCTAAGATGAGTGCCCATCACTTACAAATGAACCCATTTCCTATTGTTGATACTTTATGTTTGTCTATGTGCAAATAAAACCATTACCTATTGATCAAAGATGAAGGCAAATTGAATAATTGTGCTTGATTTGGTGATGAATGTGTGTTTATTGGTTGCTTTGGCACTGTAATGTGTTACGTTGGGTAGAATAGGGTTCAACATGCATCAGTATGGAATTTGGTAATAGCCGAGCTTTAATGTTCCAGCAAATTTGGTGAGTGGTAGATTTTAATGTCTCTGGTGGTCCACTACTAATGAACGAGTATCGAATAGTCACCAACCCTAGAGCATTGAAGCTCCAGGCAGTTATTCCTCATTTCTTCGAAAAATATTTAAAAAATAAATAAATAATTAGATTCGATAATTAAAAAGGAGACATTTCCTAAACATTAGTTTATTTTTTGAAAATTGATTTATTTCCATTAAAAATAATTATAGGAAGAGTTAATAGTTTAAATTAAATATAAATTTATTTGAGCTTTAAATTCATTTGAAACCTAATTAAATTCTAGAATTTATGTCATGGTTTTTAATAAATATTATTTGATTTTGTAAGTATTTTGATTATTTTCAGATCTAATAATGGGATTATAAATTATTTTTATGGTTGAAATTCCTTATTTTGAATTAAAAAGGAAGGGAAAAACTATGACTTAACTAGTAAAAATATCAAGAAATTTTTGGATAATTAAATAGAACTTTCTATAAATAACGCTTTTTAAAAAACTTTATGTGCTTGTTTGGTCATATCTTCTAGGTGATGAGGAAACTAAATAAACTAAGTCATAATATTTTATAACATGAGACTTTCAGTATTACTTCTCTATATGTTCTTTGGACCTAAATATTATTGTGTGGAGAAAGTGTATTTTAGAAGCAATGAATAAATAAGCGAGTAGCACTGGGCGATATGAGATGCCTGAGCTACTATTTGTTTGATTGTTTTTTAAGTAAATATCACTTTTGTTATAATGTTGAGTTAGGAATTTATGATATCGTCTAAAGATGACTTTTTTAGAGCATAGTAGACGAGAGGTTTACTTCTCTCTTAAGACTGCAAGTTAGAAATTAGAAGGTATTGGTTTTTCTTTAAGTTCTAACTAGTCAAGGATTATTTTCTCTTTGGGCTAATGGTCAGTTATTTATTGTACTTCATTGTATTACTCTCCTAGGACTTATATGTCAAGAGTTATTATTTTTATTAGGACTCATCGAGTTGATAACATTATTTATTACTCTCATTAGGACTTATCAAGTCAATTATATTTGTTGTGAACCTATGTCATAGGATTCAAGGCACTACGTAGAGGCATGATCATAACCCGCTAGATAGGCTAGTACCATCTTAAAGGCCAGATATTAGGGTCGCTCCTCCGGTTCATGATGTCAATTTGATGAGATTGAGGCTGTGAATTGTTACTCTCATTATATCCATTACCCAGACATCACTAAAGTTCCAATACTACATTGCCAAGGGAAAATAGGAGTTGTGATCACATATTTGTAGACTTGCAGTGTTTTCTTGAATGCAGATGGACATAGGGGGCATGGTTTTGGGAGTAACTAAGGGACTGTAGGAAACATGTTATGGTCATTAGCATTTCCTGGAGCGGGACCATGGTATGTCGTTCTCCTATCTGGATAACTTAAGTTGGTTTATTTTTGATGAGATATTTCATGTTATCTCCTCATTAGAGATAATAATTATATAGCAATAGAGAGTTGTGCTCGCCTATCATCAAAGGTAGCCTAACCCAAGAACATCCTCTTCCTTTTATATAATATTGGAGACTTACTGCGTGCTTGTTTGTCATTCTTTCCTACAGTTTTTAGCTAAGAAATCTACTGATGTGATATATATATATATATATATATATATATATATATATATATATATATATATATATATTAGGGCCACACAGTTAGGAGTATTTTCTCTCATTAGAACTATTGGTCGGGATAAATTATTGTGTTTTATTTATGTGTTATACTATTATTTGTGTGCTACATTATGAGTCAGAATATCCTATTATTTATATATCTCTTAGGGACATGTTGTCAAGAGGTCCCTTCTCATTATTGTTGTTGGCTGAGATATACATATTTTAAAATTGAATTTATGCAGTATTTTTGTTGTTTTGATGATATTTCACTCATTTTATTATTGTGTCATTTGATGTCATGATCGAGTGTTCTTTACTATAAGTGATATTATATACGGATGGTTTTAGGGGATGTTAGTACATTTGAGATGTTTAATTATTACTTTCATATATACATATTATATACCATGTTAGTTGTCATATATACATACATACATACATATATACATATATATACACACACACACACACATCTACATTCTAAACATCGACCGACCTACGTGTTATATGTATAATACTTGGGTCAACGTGAGAATTTCAAGTTCAGGGATGAAGTGACCAACTTGTGGTAATGGGCATAATTTCGAGGCTAATTTATTAGTAGATTTGTGCATCATTACATATTTACGTAGCCACATGTATGTACATGTTGTTGGGATGTATGTATTAAACATATGCTGTATATTTTTGAAAGATAGTAGGCAGCGACATTTATATAAACCCACTTAGAATTGAATACTTCATCTGCTATTTTTTTCGATACATTTGATGAATTTGTAGTCTTTATTGTTTACCTCGTATTTTGTTTTGGTCTGTCAAGGAAATGCATTTGTTTATTGCTTTATGCCGAAATCGAATACATATAGGTGAATTGTTGTAATGACCCGTATTTTAACCATTTAAAGACATTAAATTAAATAACATTTTTACGTAAAGTTGTTAGAAAAAAAAATATTTAAGATTTCATTGACACAAACTAAATTATAATATATAAGTTATGAGGTTAATTTAAATGCTCATTAATGACATATGTTTGCAATAAGGTAAGAATAATAACATAGGATAGTTTATTGATATTGGTTTGAATGAAATAGATAACTTTCTAATTGTAAATTTCCAATTGATTGTAATAATAAATGTTAATAAAGAATAATAAATGTTTCTTTATTAAAGAATAAATCGTATGCTTATTCATTTGAAATATTGGTAGCTGAAAGATTGATTACAGGTGTAAGAAATCAACTATTTAATAAACTTTTGGTTCGAATACAATAATTCCATAAATACGTTAAATTACTATAAACAAAATTGAATCGTCTCATTTCTTTTTTTAAATTTAAATTTGGGATTAATTGTAATTAATGTAATTGAAATCTTTCAAATAAAAGAAAAGAGAACATTAATTGTAATTAATGGATGTCACAATAGAACATATGTTTGAACTAAAATAAAAGAGAAAGTTGAGGAAATAAAAAGGAAACATATGCTTTAATTGAAAAGAGAATTTGACATGATAAAAAAGAATATTTTTAGTCAAATTAAAAGAATGTTTTGGAAAATAAAATAAAATAAATGTTTTCATTTTGTAATTTATTATAATTATGTGAAAAGAGAAAATTTGAATTTTGAAACAACATTTTAAGGTCATTAAACAACAGTCGGAGTCGGTATAGAAGTATTTTTAACGCTAACCTTAAATTTTAAAATAAATTAAATATTTGAGTTCTTGAAAGTTCCTTGAGAAAGTCATTGTTTTTAAATTTGAGTTTGAAGTCCCGAGTTATCTCAATTTGTGTGTAGCGGCGGTCTCCATGACGTTAATTGGTGTGTTCAAATTTTATTTGTTATGTGTTAATAAAAATTTATATGGGTGCAAGTTGAGCATTTTAGAGGTTAATGAATTAATTGAGTGGAGAATACCTTTTATAATTAGATCCCAAAAGTTGGTAGCAGTGTATGACTGGTCATCTTTATTTTCTTTATATTACCTCACTTATGCTGTTAAATTTTTAGTATTGTATATTCTCTTGATTAAATACACAAATTGTGTACAGAACTTATTTTTATTTATTGTTTGTTAATTAAATATTTAATAGATGTCAATTTTAGTTTGTTTGAGGTTAAAAAAATTAATTGAGTGTACAAATGTTTTTGCAATTTGAATTCCAAAAATTTACTTGCAGTGTAGAGTTGGTCCATTCATTTCCTTTCTAATTAATAATTGTCACACTCTTTTCATTGTTTCCTCATTTGTTCCATTACTCCTTTCCATTTATATTGTTAGAAGTTTTTTAATTTATTTCGTAAACATGGATTACTTTTCTTGCTTTCAATACATTCCTTCACCTCTTTTAATACCTACCACTTTTTAAAAAGGCTGTCCATGTTTACTTTATTTCAATACCTAGTTTGTTCGAATTTACTTTACTACCTTTACGTTCATCTTTCAACTTCATTCCTAAAGCCTTGTTTCGTTTATTTTAAATTAATAGCAACCTCTCTTTTCAAGTTAACGGCCCTACACCTAACTCTAACCTTGTAAAGAAGGTATGATACAAATGAAACCCTAGCCTCCATTCTAATCTTCTTCTTCTTTTCTTTTATTCTTTTTTTCTTTAAATCTTGATTTTTACTTTCATTTTCAATCCTTCTTGTTTTAATCATTTTTTGTTCCAATTTTTCTTCCCTTTTTTAAAAAAAACCTTCTAAGTATATAATATAATAAGGAGGCAAATTAAAATAAAACAAACCAAAAGCTTCTTTTGTAAAACATGAGTTTCATGTTACATTTTTCCTCATCTTAGTTTATTCTTCAATCTTTGCTTGAAGCTTCATATTGAGAAAAATGTGAGTATTGAAGTTTGTTTGTTTTTATAAATATGTACCAATTATTATTTTAATAATATTTCTTATAAAATGAATATCTTTTGCATACAAACTCTGATTCACGTGTGATTTCTTTCCTTGGACTCATATTGAAATTCCAGGTAATATGAAACTAGTTTGGTTGAGTTCGAAGACCATTGAGATTTTGGGGTTCTATTGGGTTTTAAATTGGCTTAAATCAAAGGTAAGTGATTTGGCCCACTCACGCAATAGTAAAATTACTTATGTTAGTAAAGTAAAATCATGAAGTGATGAAATTTTATTAGTTTCTATTTGGTAGTTTAAATTGTCATTTAAATTTAATTTGAATTTTGCATTGAATTAAATTGACATTTAAATTAATATGGAATTTAATTGCTAGTTAAACACCGACAGTTTATAATTAGTAACTGTTGTAATGTATTGGTGTATTTGGATGATGACTGTAATTGGATTCCCATTGATTGATATGATGCATGTATAGTTGTTATTTATTTTGATATATCTCTGTTATTATCACATTTGTTATTTAACATCCTAAAATTGTCATTTGAATTATTTCGAATGAATTGTGAAATAGGTTAAAATGATATATACCTATGTCGTTTAATTTTGGGTGGAAATGATATATATCCATGTAATTAAATTTGAATTAAATGATCATTTAGCCATATGGTAGAAAATTATATACGACACTGGATTAGTTAAATTAAATGGTTTCAAAATATTGAATTTAAATTGGTTTAATGATATAGTTTTAAAGAAATAAAATTTAGATTTATATGAATTGGATTATTTTCTAATTCAAGTTTGAAGGTTGAAATTGAAACTTCTTAAATAAAATTAGTTAAAGGATTTAGTTTGAAATCTTAAGTTGAAATTTGAGAAATAACTTATGCCTGTAGAAAGAGAATTAATTTAAAGGTTTGAATTTTAATTTAAACTTTGAATTTATGTTGATGAAAATGGTTTAAATTGGTATTTCCAAGTTTGGACGTGAAATGGATTTAAACTAAATTGTTTAAAAATGAGAATTTGAATTGAAACTTTCAACCTTTGAATAAATCGCTTAAATTTAATCTGAGGTAAGTTAGAAATCATTTGAATTGAGGTTGATTTAAATTGAACATTGAATATGAAGTTTAATTGAATTGGAAGTCAAAAAATTAAATTCGTTGTGATTTGAAATTGGAACATGAGTTCAAATTGTTGTGAAAATGAAATAGTTTAAAACAAAATAATTTTCAATATATAAACTATTTTTAACTAAAAAAACAATTTTCAATATATAAGCTATTTTTAATTAAAAAACTATTTTCAATATGTAAACTATTTTTATTTATTAAAACTATTTTTTTAATATTCATACTTTTTAGCTATTCAAAACTATTTTCCATATTAAAACTGTTTGTAAATAGGGAATTATTTAGATTTTAATAATTGATTTAAAGTGAATGTTTTGATATGAAGGTATAACCTATTTTTGAAATGAATATGAAGTGAATCTGATATTTTGGTATGAAGTATGACTTGTTTTTGAAATTTAAAAGAACCAACTAGTATGAAAAATGATGTTTGGTCGTTAAAAAGACCAAGGCCGAATACTGGCATAATCTCTATCAATACCAGAATCACTTTTATAACCGTGTACGCGGTGGATGTTATCTAAAATGTAGAGGTTGAATTGGTGACATTTGTTGGATTTGAAGAAAGAGAACGATGATGGATAGACCCCGACACTAGTATCAATTGGAAATAACTAAAACAGGACGACATGTCTTGACCACTGAGGCTAGTAACCTCTAGTAGACACACTTCTTCATATTACAATCTTGACTTTGAAACTTGATGGGTGCACACCTTCGGATTTTGGGAGTGTTGGACGTGGTGGGCCATTAAGGGTTACCACCAGTCAGGAGACTCGAATTGATAGTGCCTACCTTGGGCATTGCCTCACATGTCTGGTCATACTTTTATCCTTATAAGCACCCACTACGATTTTATTTTCGTATGGTACCTATGGAGGACTCACTGGCTATCAACATTACTGGTTATGTTACAGGACTTGCATAGACTGCCTTCTTAAAAATGTTATAAGTGGGATTAATGTTAAGCTTTAACGCTAGGAAAAATATTAATTATATTAATAGACATTACATATATAGCGTATCTGACTGCATATATTTAGTTAAACGGATCCTTAGGAGATGGAAAATCCCGTAACATCTCTTAAGTTATTGCACTCACGTTGTACACTTGATAGGAGATGTAAAATCCCACAAACATCTCTGAAGCTACTACACTTACGTTTACTTGTTTTTGATTTAACTTACATAAGAACTTTTCTGAATCATGTTTTTTGTCTTTTAATTATGCTCTGGTCAGTCTGAGTATTTCAGTGTTTGAAGACATTATTTCTGAAGGATGAGGATGGAGTTTAGTATATTATATTATTAGTATTATTCCGCTGAATTATTTTGGTATATTTTTTTATTATACTCCGATTATGTGTAAAAAATGTGTAATCAAATGTATATTGTAAAAACAGCTTCATGAACTATTTATTTAATTATTATATTTTTTCATTCGAGATTCTTTGTTTTTTTTTCCTTCTTTTCTCTTATTTTCTTATTTACCCAATTAATAATCAACCCCTTTAAATGTTTTGACTTAGACATGTATGGTTTATTGTTGATTTAAATTGTCCATAAAGGTGGGCCATCACAGTTGGTATCAGAGCTTTGGTCTAGAGATACCTTAGGCTGTTGGGGATTAAATCATTAAAGATAGGGTTAGTAATACCCTAAAAGGAGTTTGAGTGTGTGTGTGTGTTTATATATATATGAGAGGGTATTCGTTAGTGCTATAAAAATGTTTTGTATTGTGTTAAGTTGTTCCGTTGAGTATTTATGAATTCCGGTTGGTACATAGTATGTTATGGCATCGATAGGGATTTCTAAACACTTGAACATGATAGACTGACACAATAATGTTTTTGGAAGTAGGTAATGAAATAATTATACCTAGTGTTCTATTTTGTATTTAAAGGAATAATTTTTCATAAATTGATCTAGTTATTTTTGTTGTGTTGGTTGTTAGGAAATAGATTACTGTCATTTGTTGTTGGTTAGTCAAGGTTCTTAAAACCATAGACTATTGTATGTTATCAGAAAATGAAATTTTATAAATATGGTTAATAAATTATGATTTAATTTAAATTGAAAATTTAAGAACTTAAGTTCCGTTGTTTTGAAAATGGTTTCAAAGATTTTTAAAAAATAATATTAGTATTATTTGGAAGTATTTTTGGACAGAAATATGTTCAATGAGATTTGAAAGAAATTTTTTAACAGAATTTTAAAGAAAATAAGTTATGTACTCCCGTGTTCTATTGCTGGAAAATAATTTTGGTGATGACCACCCCATCAGCGACGTTTATTTTTTAGTTTCAAAGTGGTAAGACCACTGTAGTAGCTTTGCTACACATTTGTTTTTTATAAACAAATTTTAATTTTATTTTCCTAAGTATGATTTGATATACAAAAAGTATACGTATATGTTATTTCAAGATGATTTGAAACAAAATCCGGTAATGTAACGATCTAGGATTTAAGACTTTGGAGATAGAATATTTAATTGATTTGAAATATTCAAAAGTTAATTTTTAACTTGAAATTCAAATATCTCCATTTATTGGATAATTAAATTATTGAATTTAATAATTGGAAGTTGGGTAAAATATTGAATCTTCAGTTTCAAGCTTGTTAAAAATAATTTGAAGACTTATAAAATCTATATTGATCATATCGAAGATAATAAAAATGTTAAAAGTGAATTTAAAAATGTTTTGTTCAGTTTTAAAAATATATCATTTAAATTGACATTTAAAAATAGCTTTCTGAGGCTTGGTCTCGGAATTCAAGGAAACCAGTTCCATTGGATCCATAATATTGTATTAGTATCGGATATCAAATTTCATAGTGTTTGGAGTTGTCGTGTGATCATACGGTAGGTAAACACGCTGAAATTTATATCGAAAATCCAATATAATAACTGGGTTCAAAAAGCTATCTTCTCTATATGATCAAATTAGGAATCGAACCCTTCTCCATCGCATTCGGAATAGGAGTATAACATTAAAAACGCCTAGCAGCATGCCTCGATAGGAGGTCAAGATTTTAAGTTGTATTTATCGAAATGACTTAAATTCAAATAAAATATATATAAATGGTTTGACTGGTCAATTTATTCACATCAAATTTTTTATCCTTTCCCTCAATCACTGTAGCAAGTATGTTCCAGCATGCAAAATACTTTCACATGCCAACGTCTTGTTTTCTCCCTCCCTTCGCTTTTTAAAGGCAGCAAGTAGGAATTATTTATAAAAAAATGTAACAGTGGATTTCAAAAATTCTTTCCCTCTCAAATATTTCATCTTTAAACCCGAAACCACATCTTGTTATTCGTTTTCACCCTTCTTCAAAATCGAGCTCCCTATCTCCCCATTCTCTGTTCGAAATTCAAATGAGATCGAAAGTAAATCAAAGCAGTAGATGACGTCGATGGGTCGATAGGAGGGGGTCCACAATTTAATCGTGCAACGACGTGGGAAATGATGGCGATGTAGAGGCTAGGGCGTGGTCGAAGCATGATGGAGGGGGAAAACATGAGTGAAAGAGGTGTGGAACCGTGTGGTTCAGTTTCGATTCGTACGATGGGGGTGCTGGATCGGTGCTCGGTCGAGGTAGTAATGGGTTTGTGTGATGGGGTCGCGATGGTGGCTCGAGCAGTGGCGATGTCGTGGGGACGACTCGTTTTGGGTGAATGGTGGAAGCATCGGCATTGTTCGAGGTGGGGTCTGGGTACGTGCTTTTGTAGTGAGGCATCTGCAATTTATCTCCGTTTTCTTTTTTCTCTTTCAATTTAAAATATATTTTTTATGAAAACCCAGGAGAACCCGGCAGGCCGGTAAACTCCCGAGGAGAATACAGTAAAACCGTCCATTGATCCAAGCCCCTATACCCTTGGGTAAAATTATATAGGATAGGGAAGTGCATGGTAGGAATCGAACTTGGGTCTTCTTACAGAATCCAAGCCTTCTTTCCACTGAGCTGCCCCCGCGGACAATTTAAAATATATATGTTTACAGAGAAGAAAGAAAGAAATATATGTATGTATGAATACTCATGCCTGTTTAATTTAAATGTTGAGAGTATACAAATATATAAGGTTAAACAGAAAATACATATGGATCAGACAAAGGAAAAGAAATTATAAAACTGAATTTTTATTTTACAAATATATATATTGAAGGAAGGAAGTTTTACAACAAAGAAATTTATTGTTTTATTATTTACAGAAAAATAAATAAATATAAATATATCTATATAAAGACATACATATTTATTTTCACACACTAGTTTATTTTAAAATAAGGGTTAAGAGGATTAACTTGTTTAAATTAACTTATCTAATTATTTCAGTTACCAAAAATTACTTAAAGGAAATTAGTTTAAATTCAAGTAATAAGTGGTAATTGACTGTTCGACTATTAAAGATGTTAATAAACCGTAGAATGCTTATATAAGGTCTTAAATCGGGATGAGACCAGCCGGGTTGGTTCGCTGTTGGAATCGATGCAATAAAATCAAAGGTGAGTTAATCTCACTTAAATTGGGTTGCTGGTTAATTTAATTAGTTAAAATTAAATTATTGGATGATTGATTGAATTTGATAATTTATTATCAATCTGGATGTGATATTATATATAGTAGTATATATATATTGGACTGATTTATATTCCCGCACTATATAGCGGATGAGACCCTATGCACCCTGCATAATAGCGGATGAGCCTATATACCACGATATCCCCCTCGAAGTGGTATTGATATTTTTATATTGTGCTAACATCTGTGGATGCAGGGAAACAGGTTGGAGGGATCCAACTGGATTCCTCAAAAATGTTGAATTTATTTCATATTCAGTGATATGATTTATTTGATAGTCTGTGATTGATTATATTGGAAATTGAAATTATTGAATGTTATGGATTGGGTGAATGTATTTTGGGTATTTTAAGATATCAAAAATATAAGGATTAGATTTTGGAATAAAGTATGAAATTGATGTTTCAGATTTGAATAAGATTTTAAATCATAATAAAGAAGTGAATCTGGAATGAATGGATTTTGGAATAAACTATGGATAAATGAGAAATAAATTTTGAAGAGAACTTAATTCGGAGAATCGATTTTAAAATTGGCTAAGTGTTTTGCAACAGTGATTAAAAGAGAATGAGATTATGAAATTTATAAACGAGGTTTATAAATAAAGTGAAATATTTATCAGCGGATAATTTGGAAGTACAAATTCACGGTGGGAATTTATAAGGAAAGGGTAATTTGTTTTAAAAATAAATAGTGGTTTTATTTTTAAAAGTATAGAAAAGAAAATTTATGGGATTGGGACGTAAATTAAACTAGAAATAAATCGAGAAGGATTTATAAATGATTAGATGAGCTATATTGGAATGGGAAGTGTATTTTCTTGAAAAGCTAAGTATATTTCCAGAGAAAGATTTTTAAGTATAAATTAGAAGTTTTAAAAGTGTTTGAAAAGAATGATTTAGAAAAGGTTATTAATTAGCTGTTTAAAATTGTTAACGTAAATATTTGTTTAAGTTAATTATACTAGTAATTATTTTAAAGGTTAAATTAGCACTATGGTTTAAAAGATAATTATTAATGTTTGTACTTTATAAAATATTTTTATTTTAAAAAGAAGTTTTACTTGGAGAATTGTTGTAGAATTTCATAAGTATTATATTGAATGAAGAATTTAAGTACCTTTGTATTTAAATGTTTTAAGTGTATATTTTTGGATAAAGTGATTTAATTTATTAAAAATTTAAATTTAATAAAACTGGATGTTTTTCAGTGGAAATAAAATATTGTTGAATTGATTGTTTATTTGATAGTTAATTACCCGACTATCAAATATGGACCCAAAATATAACTTTGGGAATATCTAGAAGTGGTATGGAAATTATATGGTATAGTTACCATTCGAGGTACTATACTGTACGTATAAACTCGTTCATTCTTCTAGGACATTTATAAGGAAATCCGACCACTAACGCTTAGGAGGTGATCTCCGATCTTATTTTCGTCTTTTGTTTCCTAAAGAAGCAGGTTTGAGTTTACCGGGAATAGTGAACATTGTTTCGAAGAGACCAGGATCGGATTTGTGATCCAAAAACCACTTCGATCCAACGAGTACATTTTCAAAAGGAAGATAGGACCTTGGAGTCGAAGATGGAGCAGTGAAGTGCAAGGGCTAATCGCTACTAATCCTGAGGATGATTCCAAAATAGATGTAGTAGGAGTAGTGCCTTCGGTTCCATTCGGATCGGGAATGGACTTGTATGGTTGAATGCTATCAGTACAATATCATTAGAGGACAATGAGCATTCTAAGTGAATATTTCTAAAAAGGTAACGCTTAGCTCGATCCTCATCAACCTTGAATGACTGAAAATCAAGGGATATACAGCAAGGCTAAGTGGGTAGCACCCAAGTAGGGTAAGATTTCCCCTGTTGAGATGTCCCTTTATTCGGCCGTGTGGGTTGTTGCTGATCTCAACCGCGGGGTGATCTTATTCGGACTATCCAGTAAGGGGTAGCTTCGGTCTTGTGTTGAAGGGGATTTGGAGTGGTCCTCGTTATGCTGATCTAGACCAGATACCGTAACAGGTGGTACCCCAGTGTCTAGTCATTAGTTGGAAATCCATTCTCCCTACGTGCCTTTACAGTTTTGGTTGTAGAGCCTGGTATGCTGGAATTTAATGAATGTAACAATTTTGGCTATTTGAATAAGTATTTGTGCTTAGACACTATTATAATATCAGAAGATTTTGATGAGAAATGTTTTGGTTATCGTAAGGTAAAAAACTGTCATGTTTATTTGTGGCATGGGCTTACGAGATACCTTTGATAAGGATTTTGAAAATTTTAATAATCCAATTAAGTGTGTTTTCTGACGCTGGTTTTTCAGACTAACTCGGGTGTTATTTTATTATAATGCTCGGGTCGGGCCGAGTATTACAGATATAGGATAGGATGCTTTGGAACTCAGGAGACGAGCTGGATGACGGAGATGTATATCACGTATCTGACTTGTATTCCGCTGTGAATGGTATGTTGTATATTCAGCTTTGTGAGGACAAGTTAATATAACTGTCCAGTATTGTGCTATTATTTGATGGTATACTCTGATGATTGTAATGTATAAAACAATAATAAGTCTTCTTGTATAAAGATCAGTTGTTACCTATTATATATTGTTCCGCTGCGATTATGAGATTCTGATGTTGTTTTCAATTTCTTCTTCTACCTCTTTCTTCTTTAACCCTAATGGTTAGTATTTCCGTCCAATTTGAGTTGAACTGATGGTCAACATTGTCGACTCAAAGGGATACGGGTTTGCGGGCAGTTACGCTTGGTATCAGAGCATAAGGTTAAGCGAGAACCATGTCTCTAGTGGGGATTACTCATTAGAGATAGAGTCAGTAGTACTCTAGAATGAGTTTGATTGTATTAATAGATATGAGCACATATTTATTAGTGAATATAAAAAAATTATATTGTGTTGACTGATTTGTTGAGTGGCTTATGGATTCTGGTTAATACGAGTAATTAACGTTACTGTTAGGGATCTCTAAAAACTTGTACAGAACAATTCGACGTGATATTGTTTTAAAAGGGGGAATGAAATAATTTTACCCAAATTATTTTTATATATGAAAGATATAATTTTCGAATATTATTATAGTTATATACAGTTGCTTGGTTGTTAGAAAATGACAATATTAGACAACTATCATTGTGGTGTGAAAATTGAAATAAGGAAATAATGTATAACCAAAATGTTAATGGAATGAATTTATATAACCGAATGGAATTTGTAAATGTGATTTATAATTTGAAATAGAATAAAATTCCAGAGTAATGTTTGAATATAGATTGGAAGGATTCGAATTTCGAAAATTTAGGAAAATTAATTTCCTTTGAGTTTAAAAAATGATTTTCAAAGGCTTTGGAGGAGTGAATTGGATATGAAATCTGGTGGGATTTGGAATTAAAAATATTTGAAAATGTTTTAAAAGTGTAAAAGCACTAAACTCACTTCGGTCGCTAGAAAATTATTTCGGTGATGACTGTAGCATCATCGATGTTTATTTTCGAGTTTCCAAGGGAGGAATTGCTACCCGAATGTTTTGAATTGGTGTTTATTTTCCAAATTGGGTTTGATTTGGAATGTAAAGGATAAATGTGGTTTGGGTATATATGATTTCAAAAATGTTTTGAATATTTAAGAAATTGTTTAAACTCTGGAAAGTTTATTTAAAAATGTTTATGGAATATAAATGAGTTTGGGAGCTTTTAAAATTTTAAATTTGTTAGAATAAAAATTTAACTTGAAGAAGAGTTAAAATTAAATTAAGTGTGAAGATCGAAATAAGTTAGAAAGTAAGCCAATTGGATGAAGTAAATTAAAAAGATTAGTGAATGGAATGCAAATAAGTTGAAAAACTTATAGAAGTTTAAATTTGAATTGAAAAGGAGTTTAACTGAATTAAGTTAAATAAAAGTGAATTTGAGAGATTAAGCCTACGTAGGCTAACTAGAAATAATTATTGAAATAAAATTTATCAAGTTGGAAATATATTGTTGAATGAACAAACTAACTACAATCGTAAGTAAATGAAATTGAAACTGGATATTGGAATTCAGTTTGAATGGTGTTAAAGTAAATTGAAGTTGAAGAATTAGTTCAAAGTGGACTAAAAATAATAAAAGCTTGGAAATGAAAAAAAATTGTTGAGATATGAATAAACTAGTGAGTGTAACTAATAAAGAAATGGTTAATTAAATATGGGTTGGGATAAGGTGAATAGAATTCAACATTCAGAAAATTAGAAGTTAAATTGAATTCAAGTGGAATTGAAATTTAAAATTTGAATAAGAAGTGGATATTAACCAAAGTGATGAAGTGGAAACAAATATAAGAGTTTTATAGAATATTTATAATAAACTTAAGAAAATTGAGAAAAATTCTTATGTAAAATTTGGTATTGGAAATTATACTAAGTTTGTACTTGAATGAAGATTTAATAAAAAGTTGGGTAAAAAGGAAAATTGTGAATAAGTGAATGGAAATCACAATAAATGTGAATAAAAAGAGAATTGATATAGCTAATAATAAATTGAGATAAATATGTAGGGTGTACGTATATTATTTTATTTGCATAACGATTTGATCCAGAGTTGAACACAGAATTTCGAGGTAGTTATACCGATCTGAGTTGGGATTTTTTACTCGATTTTTGACGGCGAACCCTGGATATGGATTTTGATTGATTCTAGAAATTCTCTATCATAGTATATGGCTATGTGAGGAGAATGACGGTTTATGATCAAGGAACCAGATCTGAGTCCGCACTAGAGAGTCGGGTGGACGATACTAGTTTGGAAGTGAAATTTTGTGATCAAGTGAGCGATCGGATTTGGTACTGCGTAAGGATGATATGTGTATATCGTACGGGCCTGGAAATTGATATTGAAAATTTGAAAAGGGATGAATAAAATGATTTGAATGCTGGGATTAGATATTATTGCTGAGTAGGACATAGGTATTTAAAAGCAAAAGATAAATTGATGTTTTATTTTCAGAAGATAAATTTGAATTGCTCGGCAAAAGATATGTATTTAAATTGTCATATGAAATTTGATGATTTTCTGATCTAGCCACTTGGCTTTTGTTTTCTTTTGAAAATTTGGGGCCCGAAGAGGCATTTTGTAGTTGTTCCGATCTAGCCGCGTAAAGGAGACACTGGCAAAAAATTTCGAAAATTTAAGGTGCTAGAAAAATTTTGAGGAAATTTTGATGATTTAAAATTTGGTTTTAAATTATAATTTGAATGGGTAAGTTAAAAAAATATTGTTTGAAAACTATGGATGAGTTTGGGAAGTTGGTAAGAGTGATAGCTTGTCTTTTATAAAAAGATCGTTTTGGGATGTTTTTGAAACTGTTTGGTTTTGGGGAATAGTTAATAGGTTGTGGACCATTCTTCTTAACTATGAACTTCGGGGACGAAATTATTATAAGGGAGAGGAATGTAATGAACCAGGATTTTAGACATTTGGAGTTAGAATATTTAATTGATTTGAAATATTCAAAGTTAATTTTTAACTTTAAATTCAAATATCTTCATTTATTGGATAATTAAATTATTGAATTTAATAATTGGAAGTTGGGTAAAATATTGAATCTTCAGTTTCAAGCTTGTTAAAAATAATTTGAAGGCTTGTAAAATCCATATTGATCATACTGAAGATAATAAAAACGTTAAAAGTGAATTTAAAAGTTATTTGTTTAGTTTTAAAAATATACCGTTTAAATTGACATTTAAAAATAGCCTTCTGAGGCACGGTCTCGGAAATCGATGAAACCAATTCCATTGGATTCGTAATATTGTATTTATCTAATTTCAAATTTTGTAGTGTTTGGAGTTGTCGTGTGACCATATGGTAGGTAAACGCGCTGAAATTTATATCGAAAACCCAATATAATAACTGGTTTCAAAAAGTTATCTTCTCCTTACAATCGAACTAGGACTCAAAACCTTTTTCATCGCGCTCGGAATAGGGGTATACGTTATAAATGCCTTGCGGCACGCCTCGATAGGAGGTCAAGATTTTAAGTTCTATTATCCAGACGATTTAAATTTAAATAAAATATATATAAATGGTTTGACTGGTCAATTTATTCACATCAGCAATTTTTAGGCTTTCCTAAATCATAGTAGCAAGTATTTGCCTGCACGCAAAATACTTTCACATGCCAACGTCTTGTTTTCTCCCTCCCTTCACTTTTTAAAGACAACAAGTAAGAACTGTTTGCAGAAAAAAAATGTAATAGTGGATTTCAAAAAATCTTTTCCTCCCAAATACTTCATCTTAAAACCCAAAACCACAGCCAGCTATTCTTTTCCACCCTTCTTCAAATTCGAGTTCCCTCTCTCCCCATTCTCTGTTCAAAATTCAAGTGAGATCGAAAGTAAATCGAAGCAGTAGTCAACGTCGAGGTATCGATAGAAGGGGGTCCGCGATTTAATCCCGCGGCGACGTGGAAAATGATGGCGACGTGGAGGCTAGGGCGTGGTCGAAGCGTGATGGAGGGGTAAAGTGCGAGTGGCAGCGGTGTGGAACCGTGTGGCTCAGTTTCGATTAGCATGATGGTTTTGCATGATGGGGCCGCGTTAGTGGCTCGAGCAGTAGCGATGCCGTAAGGACGGCTCGTTTTAGGGGAATGGTGGAAGCATCGGGGTCGCTCGAGGTGGGGTCTGGGTTCGTGCTTTTGCAGTGAGGTATGTGCAGTTTATCTTCTTTTTCTTTTTTTCTCTTTCAATTTAAAATATATATGTGTGTACAGAGAAGAAAGAAGTAGACATAAATATATATATGTATGTATGAACACTCATACCTTTTTAATTTAAATGTTGAGAGTATACATATATATAAGGTTAGACAGAAAATATATATGGATCGGACAAAGGAAAAGAAATTTTAAAACTAAATTTTTATTTTACAAATATATATATATATATATATATATATATATATATATATATATATATATATATATATATTGAAGGAAGGAAGTTTTACAGCAAAGAAATTTACTGTTTTATTATTACAGAAAAATATATAAATATAAATATATCTCTACAAAGACATACATATCTATTTTCACTTACTAGTTTATTTTTAAAATAATGGATTAAGAGGATTAACTCATTTAAATTAACTTATCTAATTATTTCAGTTACCAAAAATTATATAAAGGAAAATTAGTTTAAATTCAAGTAATAAATGGTAATTGACTGTTCGACTATTTAAGTTGTTAATAAACCGTATAATGTTTATACAAGGTCTTAAATCGGGATGAGACCAGCCGGGTTGGTTCGTTGTTGGAATCGATGCAATAAAATCAAAGGTGAGTTAATCTCACTCAAATTGGATTGCCGGTAAATTTGATTAGTTAAAATGAAATTATTGGATGATTGACTGAATTTGATGATTTATTATCAATTTGGATGTGATATTATATATAGTAGTGTATATATATAGGAGTGATTGATATTCTCACATTATATAGCGGATGAGACCGTATGCGCCCCGCATAATAGCAGATGACCCTATATAAAGCGATATCCCTCTCGAAGTGGGATTGGTATTTTTATATTGTACTAACATCTGTGGATGTAGGGAAACAGGTTGGAGGGATCCAACTGGATTCCTCAAAAATGTTGAATTTATTTCATATTCAGTGATATGATTTATTTGATAATCTGTGATAGATTAAATTTGAAATTGAAATTATTGAATACTATGGTTTAGCTGAATGTATTTTGGGTATTTTAAAATATCAAATATATAAGGATTGGACTTCGGAATAAAGTATGAAATTGATATTTCAGATTTAAATAAAGTTTTAGATCATAATAAAGAAGTGAATCTAGAATGAATGGGTTTTGGAATAAACTATGGATAAATCGAGAAATAAATTTTAAAAGGAATTAAATTCAGAGAGTCAATTTTAAAATCGGTTAAGTGTTTTGCAACAGTGATTAAAAGGGAATGAGATTATGAAATTTATAAACGGGGTTTATAATAAAGTGAAATATTTATTAGTGGATAATCTGGAAGTATAAATTCACGGTGGGAATTGATAAGGAAAGTGTAATTTGTTATAAAAATAAATAGTGGTTTTATTTTTAAAAGTATGGAAAAGAAAATTTACGGGATTGGGATGTAAATTAAACTAGAAATAAATCGAGAAGGATTTATAAATGATTACATGAGCTGTATTGGAATGGAAAGTGTATTTTCCTGAAAAGCTTAGTATATTTTCAAAGAAAGATTTTTAAGTATAAATTAGAAGTTTTAAAAGTGTTTGAAAAGAATGCTTTAGAAAAAGTTATTATTTAGCTGTTTAAAATTGTTAAAGTAAATATTTATTTAAGTTAATTATAGTAGTAATTGTTTTAAAGGTTAAATTACCAGTATGATTTAAAAGATAATTATTAAATATTTATACTTTATATAAAAGTTTTATTTTATAAAGAAGTTTAGCTTATATTTTACTTAGAGAATTATTATATAATTTCATAAGTATTATATTGAATGAAGAATTTAAGTAGCTTTGTATTTAAATGTTTTAAGTGTATATTTTTGGATAAAGTGATTTAATTTATTTAAAATCTAAATTTAATTAAACTGGATGTTTTTCAGTGGAAATAAAATATTTGATTGAATTGATTGTTTATTTGATAGTTAAATAACCGACTATCAAATCTGGACCCAAAATATGACTTTGGGATATATGGTACAGTTTACCATTCGAGTTGCTATACTATACGTATAAACTCGTTTATTCTTTTAGGACGTTTACAAGGAAATCCGTTCACTAATGGTTAGGAGTTGATCTCCAATCTTATTTTCATCAGTTTATTTCCTAAAGAACCGGGGTTGAGTTTACCGGGAATAGTGAACGTTGTTTCGAAGAGACCGGGATCGGATTTGTGATCCGAAAACCACTTTGACCCAACGAGTAAGTTTCTGAAAAGAAGACTAGAGCTTGGAGTCGAAGATGGAATAGTGACGTGCAAGGGCTAATCGCTACTAATCCCGAGGATGATTCCAAAATGGATGTAGTAGGAGTAGTGCATTCAGTTCTGTTTGGACCGGGAATGGACGTTTATGGATGAATGCTATCAGTACATTGTTATTGGAGGACCATGAGCATTCTAAGTGAATATTTCGAAAAAAGGTAACGCTTAGCCTCGAGCCTCATCAACCGAGAATGTCTGAAAATGAGGGGATATGCAGCAAGGCTAAGTGGGTAGCACCCAAGTAAGGTAAGATTTCCCTTGTCTAGATGTCCCTTTATTCGGCTGTGTGGACGGTTGCTGATCCCAACCGTGGGGGTGATCTTATTCAGACTACCCAGTAAGGGGAAGCTTCGGTCTTGTGTTGCAAGGGATCAGAAGTGGTCCTCGGTATGCTGATCTAGACCAAGTACCGTGACTGGTGGTACCCAGTTCCTAGTCATTAGTTGGAAATCCATTCTCCCTACGTGCCTTCACGGTTTTGGTTGTAGAGCCTAGTATGGTGGAATTTAATGAATGTAATAATTTCGGATATTTGAATAAGTATTTGTACTTAGACATTATTATAATATCAGAGGATTTTGATAAGAAATGTTTTGGTTATCGTAAGGTAAAAACCTGGCATGTTTATTTGTGGCGTAGTCTTACGAGATACCTTTGATTTCAAAGGATTTTGAAAACTTTAATAATCCAAATGAGTGTGTCTTCTCATGCTAGTTTTACATTCTAACTCAAGTATTATTTTATTATAATGCTTGGGTCAGACCGAGTATTACATATACAGGATAGGATGCTTTGGAGCTCCGGAGACGAGCTGGATGATGGAGACGTATATCACGTATCTGACTTATATTCCGCTATGTATGGTATGCTGTAAGTTCAGCTTTATGAGGATAAGTTATTATAACTGTCCAGTATTGTGCTATTGTTTGATGGTGTACTCTGATGATTGTAATGTATAAAACAGTAATAGTTCTTCTTGTATAAAGATCGTTACCTATTATATATTGTTCCGCTGCGATTGTGAGATTCTGATGTTTTTTTTCTATTTTTTTCTTCTTTCTTTTTCTTCTTTAACCCTAACGGTTCGTATTTTCGTCCAATATGAGTTGAACTGATGGAGAACATTGTCGACTCAAAGGGGTATGGATTTTCGGGCCGTTACAGGTAATTAGTTCTTAAGTCTTCTATTAATTAATGATTTTCAATCATTAAAATGAAATGGAATTTTTGACTACTTAAATGGTCGGAAACTTCGAAATTGAAATCTTAAATTAAAGCTAGGTGTTTAATGAAAATATAAAAATGAAGTTTTGTACCTTGTAAATTAAAAGATAATGGAATATCATATAAGTAAAATCTTAAGTAATAAAAATGTTTTAAAATGAACATATCTATATAAATAAAGAATTAAGATGTACAAGAAATGTTATAAACTTAAGTTAATGTTTGGAAATGCTTAATAGTATAATTGAATGGTAAAAAGAGAATACTATTTAAGTAAATGATTACAAACTTAAGAAATGATATTTGTACATCGTGCAAACTTAAATAATATTTAAATTGTATGTTGTTCGAGGTTGTATGAATAATCTACTGAGTAATTACCTAAGGCTGTTGAGCGTAAGGTACACTTGGTAGTTTATTTGTCAATCTTCTACGATGAAAAGTTTTTGAACCAAGACAAATAATTAGTTTTTGGTTGCTATGTATGTGTGATAGATTCTTTTGTTACATATAATGGTTGTACTGCTTTTATTTGCATATGATTATTATATATTTTATGTTGTTTGTGCTATTAATTGGAACAACTAACATATTGCTCTTTTATATGGATTGATTCTCTTTTGGATCATATAAGTGAAATTCAGGTTTATGAAAGTAATAACTGTAGCTTTTGGTTTCATAAATATAGTTTTCTTGCCCAACAAATAGGTATGTTTTCGGATTACGGTTTTGTAGCTGTATTTTATTGTTTTCCCATTGTTTGGGACGCTTTATTATTGAGATATGATATATATAATGTAATTATTGATATTGTTACTTTTTTGGATCTTACCGTGCATATGAGATGCTGCCGAAATTTTTCGTGAATTTAGGACCTAGATATTTTTCGTGGAAGTTGAGTTATTTTCAAATTTAAATTAAACTAAATATGTAAGCTTAATTGTTTATAAATCGACTATTTACATAATGTATATCTAATTTGACGACCCGGAATTTTCGAGCATTTAAAATTGGAATATTTAATTGATTTTAATATTAAATAGAGTAATTTTAACTTAAATTTCAAATATCACAATTTATTTGATAATTAAATTATTGAATTGCATAATTTGAAGTTGAGTAAAATGCCGAATCTGGAGTATTAAGCCTACTAAAATATAATTTGAAGGCTTACAAAATTTATATTGATAACAATGAAGATAATAGAAGTTTTAAAATTGAATTTAACAGTGATTTGTTCGGTTTTGAAATTTTATCGTTTAAATTGAATTTAAATTAGCCTTCCGAGGCACAGTCTCGGAATTCGACGAAACCAGTTCCATTGGATCCGTAATATTGAATTATTATAGGATCTCAAATTTTGTAGCATTCGGAGTCATCGTGTGAGCGTACGAGATAAAAACGTCTAGAAAATAATTAATCGTTTAATTTAAATACCTTACATCTTTTCACCTGTCAAAATATTTTCCCATCAGCCACCCTATATTCCTGTCAAAGCCGACAAACCCTTTCGTTTAAATCACACATCTTCTATTCCCATCCTTCAGAACGAAGACATTTTCAATCGAAAAAAAAATCTTTAAAAATGGTCGAAGCCTTGTTTCTTCAAATCGAAAAAAAAGGGAGTGAAGAATCAAAGTCGATTTCGATTTCGACAAGGGGTCGCGATTAAATCACATGACATCCTGAGGCAGTGGCGACGGTTACGGCTAGGGCACGCGATGCTGCGCCATAGGTCGAGTGCAACGTCCCTCCTTTTCACACGCTTTAAATCGACACACGTGCCAATTCAAACCATACAGAAGGGCGGATTGTTATGGGGTAAATAAGGGAAAACAGGGAAAGAAAAACAAATTAGAATCTCACAGCGGAAGGGTAAAATATAATAATAAATATACAATTCATAAACTGTTTACAAACATTTGATTCTTCTTTATACAATAAATATCAGAGTTCACATACCAATCATAATCAATGCAGCGGAATTAAATAGTGTAGTGGAATATAATTAATAATAATAGTAGAAATCTCCGTCTTCGTCCTCCAGATCTAAAGTCTTCGATCCTGAAACGCTCGGACTGACCCGAGCGAATTGAAAAGACAAAACACTCGAGTCAGAACTAAAAGATCTTATGTAAGTTAAATTAACAGAAATAAATATGAGTGCAGTAACTCAAGAGATGCTCGGGATTTACATCTCCTAAGGATCCGTTAAACTATTTACTATGTAGTATATTGCGCTATTATAATAGTGTCTAATTGTAAAATAAACTTACTTTTAAATAGCATTAAGGCTTTACATTTTCCACCTTAACACATTTATATATTCCCATAGTCTATACAGTACCGTAATCTCCCCCGTACTGGGCGTCGTCAGAGGGCACTGCATAGGTATGGTACAAAACCAAAATCGTATAAGGCGCGCTAGGGTAGGTGACACGGCACAACTAGGCAATGCCAGGGTAGATATACCAATTACGCTTCCGGGTCGGTGGTAACGCGTAGCCGCAGCTACCGCCCACCTCGAGCCACACCCCCAAAAAAATCAAAAGTGGCCACCGAATCAATCGAAGAATCAAAGTATAATATCGAAGGGATGTGTCCGATCAAAGGTGCTACCTTATTAACCCGTCAATCGCTCCTGTTTTAGCCACCTTATGCCAACTCACGGGAGTTGGGTCCACGTATTTACCTTACAGGAAACGCCGCCACCAACCTACTTCATTCTGGAATCTCCACCGTGTACACGGTTGTTAAAGTGGTTTTCGGAGTTGGCAGAGAGTATGACAACTTCCGATCCCGGTCTCTTCAACAACCAAACGTTATTATAACACCGCGGTCATTTAAAAATAATTATAATTTCAAAACCAGAATATAATTATCCATTTCAAAACCCATAAATACGATATCATTTCCTTTTAGAAACCCAACTAAATATGATATCATTTTATTTCAAATATATTTCTTTTCTAATATCATGTCACTTTTAAAATTTATAATACCTTGAAACCAAATATTCGAATTTTAACTTTCAACATAATACTTCGAAATCCATAGTTTTAAAACCATAACTTCCAAAACTTAAATGGTTTGGATATTCAATAGTATATAAATAATACAGTTGAATTTAAAATTTCTTTAAAAGTAAATAATTTCCACACCTTCAAAAAATTTTATTCACTTTAAATTCAGTCTAAACCTATAACTTTTAGATTCACTTTCAGTTTGAATAAAACACTTCGATTTCAATATTTTCAAACTTCGAGTATTTAATGAATTTCAAAACTAAGGTTGGGAATTTCAAATCAACAATTCATTTTCCTATTATTTAGTTTGAAAGGTTTACATGGTAAATCCATAACCATTTAAAATAACTAAATTTATTAACACTAAAAAATTTCTTCCATTTTATTTATACTAGGAATATTCATTTAATTTGTCTTGAATAAAAATCCAGTTATAAATGTCATACCTTTAAAATTTCCAAGTTTAAATAAGTTACATCACTTATAGAGTTTAATTCTTAAATACGCTCAATTCCAATTTAATTTTTTAATTTACCTTCCAATCTAGATTGATTTAAATCATATTACTCCATTATTCAACTTATTTAGTTTATTTAACAAATTATACATATCTTAAATTTAATAATTTAACTATATATATATATAAAATAAGATTTTTAAAATATTAAAATTTAATATTTATTAAACCGTATCTTATCCCAACCATAGAAAATCATTTCAAATATATATATATATATATATATATATATATATATATATATATATATATATACCGCAGTGCCTGTATATCATTTTCTATCCTATGGTCAAGTGATACAGATATTTATCATTTCAATCCGCAATTTAAAAATAAAAATGCGGTTGTATATCATTTCAAACCGCAATCCCGAATGAAATGAAAATGCATAATAACTTGTAGTTTATACAATATAAAATATAGCATCCATTCATCCAAATATCAATCATCAACCATTTATTACAATCATCATCCAATTTAAACAAACATCAATATATAACATATAAAATATAACAGGTAATAAATAACTGTTATTAACTAACAGTTTATATTCAGTAATAAATTTATTAACTGTTTACCTATTAGTTTATATGCAAATAAATAAATTTTTAACTGTCAATTTATATGAAAAAATAAAATTAATTAACGTTAAATTAAATAGATGCGATTTAACAGAGATGATGAATAAAACATGCCAAATAGTCATAAATAAATTTCTACTCATATCTTAAGTCAATTTAACAGACATAGGAAATTTTAGAAGTTGTGAGTGGGTTAAAACACTCACCTTTTGAATTTAAATCGAATTTAAATCCGATTTAAATCCAAAAATTCGACGGTCTCCAAATCTGTCCAAACCAACGCCAAAACGTCAGAAATTTTGTTACGATCCTAACAAAAAAACAGCGCATGAAATGGAGTTCGTATGTGAAAAATATAGCGAAAATTGCGCTTGAATTTCAAAAATAAAATAACAAAAAAAAGAACACAATTCACCTTGCAACATGCCACGTCAACCTCACTCCCCTCTTTCATAAACGCGCGCACAGCAAGTGGAACCCAACACACTTCCGTTTGACCGATCTTTGACCATGCCTAGCCACCAATTCGACCGTCAATTCGCCACAAAACTTCGCCGATGAACAACGTGCTAGCCCCTCTACATAACCCAAAAGGGATTTTCCGATCAGACGCACCAGTCTAAAACGCCCAAATCAATTTTGACCGTGATTTCTGTTCAAACGATGCATCGAATTGAAAAATGAATTACACCATTGAATTACGCTCGTCGAGAGCTTCAACATATATTATTTTGAGATTTTCTGATGACTTTGACTTTTTGACTCTGATTTTGAAATGGATCTGGATCTAAAATTTTGTCTGCCATTGAGGAGGAGAAGGAGCTGAAGAAATTTTACGCGTAGACAAATGAGAGTAGGCGGAGGCTAGGGTTTAGCGGGGTATTTATAGATGAAGTTGGAATAGACAGATGGATCCGAATTTAAATGAATTCACAATTTGTCAATTTAAATTCTAAAAATCCATTTATTTGATTTTTAGATATTATTATGAATAAATGGTCAACTTACCATTTCTATCATTTCTGATTGCAATTAGCTACAAATTTATTTACAAAACCTCCATATCAAATAAGGATTTATTACAAAAATTTTAGTGTTTACCTTTAATTAAAGTAAATTCAATAAATTATAAAATCTTATTTCAATGAAATTTTATACGATTCGTATTCAATTCTCTTTATTAAATCAACAATCATCATCTTATGTATATATTTTTGACATTAGTATATATCCAATTACCCCAATTTCTTTACAATTATCAACTAAATTCATATTAACATAGTTTTTTAATTACGTTTAATTGCAAAACATAAAATTTCAATTGCTACAAAAATTATATTTATTATAAATTGAATCCCAATCAATTTCAACCTTAAAATTTAAATTAAATGGTATTGCACTAACCTTATTAAATTACATCCAGTTTCAATTAGTACAGAATTTGGTCCTAATTACTTACCATCAAATTCATAAATTATCGATTACCTTCCAATTAAATAAATTTTTATTACAAATTGATTTACAGCCTAATATAACATTTACATTAAACCCATTTCATTCCACCCATTAATTAGTAACCTTAAATTAGCCTATCTTCATATTATAAATAATCCTTTCTTTTCAATGATCTGATTGGATCTAAACATAAGTTTAAATTTAGGTATAAACATATATGCAATAAACTAGCATTAAATTTTGAAACGTGAACTGGTTTAATTGGAAATAAATCACCCAATCCAAATTTATTTTAATAAGTTTCCAATTAAACCGATTAGATTCAATTCAACCCTTTAATTGAGACTATCATTACTTTGTAACGCAGTTAACACTTGTCTCACATTTCATTCCATGTATATTCAAATTTCCAGCTTCCATTTGTATAAATTATTATTTCCAAATATATTGAAGTTGTTATTCCAAATTATTATTCCAACCCAACTATATACATGTGCTAAAATTAGAAACTCAATTAATTCATTAAATAGGTTTCATTCTTTTATATTAACTTATGAAATAAATATGCATTTCCGTTGCTCATTACCTTTATACTTTTCAATTACAGTTCTCACCCACATAAATGAGACAATTAATTTAATCTAAATGTAATCGTTTTCCAATACGTTAATAACTTTATTTCCATGTCTTATATTACAACAAACTATCCAATACGAAACGTCTTAACATCGTTACAAATACTACTTTAATTAACATTAATGCAATAATCAACTAAAATTATTGTAACTGATTTCAAAATTGTAAATTAACAAGTTACCAAAATAGGCAACATATGATAATCGTTACTCTAACCTTTAGTCACATTAATACGCTTTAATTTCTCAAAATCAAAGTTCCCATTTGTTTCTTACATTTCAAACTCAAAATCAATGATAACAAATTTCAATAATTCCCCAGACCTTTCCTTTCTATTTATCCATTTGTCAAGTTTACATTATTAAATCTTTTCTTCCATTCCTCAAATTCAACAACTAGTTCTATTATGAATACCGTTAACGTTATTTCCAAATATCCCTTAATTAATATTATCGTAAAAATTTATTTATTTTTATTCCAATTGATTAAAAGTTCAATTTCTAAGTCTTAATATACTCTAAATTAACAACTTCTAAACATGGTATTACTTCTCATATTAATGTAACTTTTATTTATTGTATTAACATTTATTTCAAGTTTTAATTCTATCAACCAATTAAACAGTTAACTTATAATATATGCTTACAATCCAAATATTACACCCGTTTGTCATATTCTGAATGGAGTTAGCATTTAATTCCAAAATTTATCTAAATTTTACATTAAGATAATATTAAATTACCTTTAATGAAATTAAATTCCCAATTTATTTAATGCAATCAATTTTTGACCTTTTAGTAATTTCAATAAATTTGGGTTTGCACAAGATTAATTATTTGTTAACATACATTAACATAATTGCATTAATTTACATTCAGTAACAAATAAATCAATATATTATTCCACACAATAATACACCGATTGCATTTGTTTATACTATGCTCCATTTAAAACTAAGTCATAACAATTGAATGATTGTATTACATTGGAAATGTTCATTAATTATCAACTTGCAAAAACGTATTTCCTAAATTTACATCCAATTATTGTTAACCATGTTTTAGTACATTAATCTTTTCAATACTTACTTCTAATTTAACATATTCGCTTTATATCTAGGTATAAACCCTTATATCCCATTATAACTTAATGCATACAATTTACAACTTCCATTTTTTTATTAATTTGTATTCCATTCTAGTTTTAAAAAAAAATTCATTCACTAATTCAGCATTCCCCTTTGTTTCCTATATTAAACTTAAAGCCAAGTATGACAATTTACGTTACTTCAATAAATTGACATATAAAATTTAAATTGTTAATTTTAATTACAATTTCTACTGCTCTAATATAAATTATAAAAAAATTATTTTCTTCTCTAAATTTAAATTACAAAATCTTAATTAAATCAACAAATTTATTTACCAAAATTTACGGGTCGTTACACTCTCCCCCACTCAAAACTTTTCGTCCCTGAAAAGGAAAAGAAGGAAAAAGAAAGAATTAAATAGACAATATTATCTTATTCAAAATATCAACTTTATAAAACAATAATTTACCAAATTAATTAATTAAAATAAAATATAACAATTTATACCAATTAAATCTTTTTATACTCAAATTTAATAAAGTTTGGAAACATTTTCAAAATATTTTCTAAGTCCAAAATTTACGGAAAATTTTGGCAGTCTCCTTTGTACACAAAGGCTCGGGAGAAAATATAACATCAAATATAATAATATATAACATATATTTTCGAAAATAATATATATCCCAACACGGGAAAACAATATAATAGCGCTATAAACCGTAATCCGAAAACTACCTATTTGTCGGGCAATTAACACTTATTTATGGAACCAAAAGCAGTAGCAATTGCTTCCATAACCTGCATTGCACTAATATAATCTAAAAGGGTTAATAATTTATATAAGATGAAATATTTAAGGTTGTTTCAACCACAACAACAATCAATACAACAAACACTTGCAACAAGGCATACAACGATAAAATCAATCATTCATTCATATCAAACAAACAATAGTTGTTCGGGTTCAAACTTTAAATTGTACAGAATGGAAAATAAACTATTTAGCGCACCTTTTACTCAACAGTCTTTGATGAAACTAAATAGATTATTTATTCATCCAACCAACTTTAAGGTATCCTTACCCAACAACCACAAAACAAAACAAAACAAACAACAATTTCAATCAATAAATTAAGTTCATTCTTATTAATTTCATATCATACATTGTTGTTTGATTTCCCTTTTTACTCATATAATGATTTCTTTTAATTCTCATTTATTTCTTTATTTGCGTTACATTCATTCATTTCTCAATTTTATTTACTAGATTTTATTTATTCATTTATTAATAATATTCATGTTCAATTTTAGTTACTTGGCATAACAGTTATACAAATTTTTCTCAATTCCTCTAATTGATTAATGGTTCAACATTTACATTATAGGTTACAATTCCAAGTTTCTTTTAAATTTCATTTATACCCTTGCATTTAATCACTTATTTTTAGTAAAAGTTCCAATTATAAGTTAGTAATATTCCAATTTACTACACTTAATTGAAACTATTAATTAACGGAACTTTAGAATTAAGTACCGGGTTAAATTTCAAATCATTTTAAAATAATAGATAAATATATACATAAAATTTATATATCCAATTATATTTAAAACAATTTAAAAATATTTATTTGTCTATCAAAATAATCTTGTAGTAAAACTACTACAGTGGCCTTCCCACTTTGAAACTCGAAAATGAATGTCGATGATGCGGCCGCCATCACCGAAATTATTTTCCAGCGATAGAGAGGGGAGTACAACTTATTTCTTTTAAAACATTTCTTTCAAATTATAATGAAATATTTATATCAGAAAATACTTCTAACAATATTATTATTATATTCCAAAATCCATTAAAAGAAATCTTCAAAAATCCCGGAACATAAGTTTTAAGTTTCCACTTTTCGTTTACTTTATTTTCAACTTAGTTTCAACTATTATTTATTTCATTACCTAACACCCAATCTATAGCAACAAAATATATGTCTTTATAAAATATTTTTATATATAGAAAATATAATAGGCAAAGTTATTTCATTCACCTATATTAAAAACAAATATTATGTCGGTCTGTCCTATTAAGTGTTTAGAAATTCCTATTGATGTCACAACGTCCCATGCACCAACCAGAATTTATAAATACAAAACGGAACAGATTAACACAATATTAAAACCTTTTTATAACACTAACAAATACGCTCTCTCATATATACACTCAGCGACTCCCATAGGGTATTACTACCCTATTAGTAAAGAGTCAAACTCCACAAAGCTAAGGTTTATCGCTAAACCAAAGCTCTGATACCAGATGTAACGTCCCTCCATTTTGCACGCTTTAAATCGACACACGTGCCAATTCAAACCATACGGAAGGGCAGATTGTTATGGGGTAAATAAGGGAAAACAGGGAAAGAAAAACAAATTAGAATCTCACAGCGGAAGGATAAAATATAATAATAAATGCACAGTTCATAAACTGTTTACAAACATTTGATTCTTCTTTATACAATAAATATCAGAGTTCACATACCAATCATAATCAATGCAGCGGAATTAAATAGTGTAGTGGAATATAATTAATAATAATAGTAGAAATCTCCGTCTTCGTCCTCCAGATCTAAAGTCTTCTATCCAGAAACGCTCGTACTGACCCGAGCGAATTGAAAAGACAAAACACTCGAGTCAGAACTAAAAGATCTTATGTAAGTTAAATTAACAGAAATAAATATGAGTGCAGTAACTAAAGAGATGCTCGGGATTTACATCTCCTAAGGATCCGTCAAAATATTTACTATGTAGTATATTGCGCTATTATAATAGTGTCTAATTGTAAAATAAACTTACTTTTAAATAGCGTTAAGGCTTTACATTTTCCACCTTAACACGTTTATATATTCCCATAGTCTATACAGTACCGTAATCTCCCCCGTACTGGGCGTCGTCAGAGGGCACTGCATAGGTATGGTACAAAATCAAAATCGTATAAGGCGTGCTAGGGTAGGTGACACGGCACAACTAGGCAATGCCAAGGTAGATTTACCAGTTACGCTTCCGGGTCGGTGGTAACGCGTAGCCGCAGCTACCGCCCACCTCGAGCCACACCCCCAAAAAAAATCAAACGTGACCACTGAATCAATCCAAGAATCAAAGTATAATATCGAAGGGATGTTTCCGATCAAATGTGCTACCTTATTAACCCGTCAATCGCTCCTGTTTTAGCCACCTTATGCCAACTCACGGGAGTCGGGTCCACGTATTTACCTTACAGGAAACGCCGCCACCAACCTACTTCATTCTAGAATCTCCACCGCGTACACGGTTGTTAAAGTGGTTTTCGGAGTTGGCATAGAGTATGACAACTTCCGATCCCGGTTTCTTCAACAACCAAACGTTATTATAATACCGCGGTCATTTAAAAATAATTATACTTTCAAAACCAGAATATAATTATCCATTTGAAAACCCATAAATACGATATCATTTCCTTTTAAAAACCCAACTAAATATGATATCATTTTATTTCAAATATATTTCTTTTCCAAAATCATGCCACTTTTAAAATTTATAATACCTCGAAACCAAATATTTGAATTTTAACTTTCAACATAATACTTCGAAATCCATAGTTTTAAAACCATAACTTCCAAAACTTAAATGGTTTGGATATTCAACGATATATAAATAAAACAGTTGAATTTAAAATTTCTTTAAAAGTAAATAATTTCCACACCTTCAAAAAATTTTATTCACTTTAAATTCAGTCTAAACCTATAACTTTTAGATTCACTTTCAGTTTGAATAAAACACTTCGATTTCAATATTTTTAAACTTTTAGTATTTAATGAATTTCAAAACTAAGGTTAGGAATTTCAAATCAACAATTCATTTTCCTATTATTTAGTTTGAAAGGTTTACATGGTAAATCCATAACCATTTAAAATAACTAAATTTATTAACACAAAAAAATTTCTTCCATTTTATTTATACTAGAAATATTCATTTAATTTGTCTTGAATAAAAATCCAGTTATAAATGTCATACCTTTAAAATTTCCAAGTTTACATAAGTTACATCACTTATAGAGTTTAATTCTTAAATATGCTCAATTCCAATTTAATTTTTTAATTTACCTTCCAATCTAGATTGATTTAAATCATTAAACTCCGTTATTCAACTTATTTAGTTTATTTAACAAATTATACATATCTTAAATTTAATAATTTAACTATATATGTATATATAAAATAAGATTTTTAAAATATTAAAATTTAATATTTATTAAACCGTATCTTATCCCAACCATAGAAAATCATTTCAAAAATATTTATATATATATATATACACCGCGGTGCCTGTATATCATTTTCTATTCTATGGTCAAGTGATACGGATATTTATCATTTCAATCCGCAATTTAAAAATAAAAATGCGGTTGTATATCATTTCAAACTGCAATCTCGAATGAAATGAAAATGCATGATAACTTGTAGTTTATACAATATAAAATATAGCATCCATTCATCCAAATATCAATCATCAACCATTTATTACAATCATCATCCAATTTAAAAAAACATCAATATATAGCATATAAAATATAATAGGTAATAAATAACAGTTATTAACTAATAGTTATTCAATAATAAATTTATTAACTATTTAGCTATTAGTTTATATGCAAATAAATAAATTTTTAACTGTCAATTTATATGCAAAAATAAAATTAATTAACAGTTAAATTAAATAGATGCGATTTAACAAAGATGATGAATAAAACATGCCAAATAGTCATAAATAAATTTCTACTCATATGTTAAGTCAATTTAACTGACATTGGAAATTTTAGAAGTTGTGAGTGGGTTAAAACACTCACCTTTTGAATTTAAATCGAATTTAAATCCGATTTAAACCCAAAAATTCGACAGTCTCCAAATCGGTCCAAACGAGCGCCAAAAGGTCAAAAAATTTATTACGATCCTAACAAAAAAAACCGCGCATGAAACGGAGTTCGTATGTGAAAAATATAGCGAAAATTGCGCTTGAATTTCAAAAATAAAATAACAAAAAAAAGAACACAATTCACCTTGCAACATGCCACATCAACCTCACTCCCCTCTTTCATAAACGCGCGCACAGCAAGTGGAACCCAACACACTTCCGTTTGACCGATCGTTGACCATGCCTAGCCACCAATTTGACCGTCAATTCGCTGCTGAACTTCGCCGATGAACAACGTGCTAGCCCCTCTACATAACCCAGAAGGGATTTTCCGATCAGACGCACCAGTCAAAAACGCCCAAATCAATTTTGACCGTGATTTCTGGTCAAACGATGGATCGAATTGAAAAATGAATTACACCACTGAATTACGCTCGTCGAGAGCTTCATCATATATTATTTTGTGATTTTTCTGACGACTTTGACTTTTTGGCTCTGATTTTGAAATGGATCTGTATCTAAAGTTTTGTCTGCCATTGAGGAGGAGAAGGAGCTGAAGAAATTTTACGCGCAGACAAATGAGAGTATGCGGAGGCTAGGGTTTAGCGGGGTATTTATAGATGAAGTTGGAATAGACAGATGGATCCGAATTTAAATGAATTCACAATTTGTCAATTTAAATTCCAAAAATCCATTTATTTGATTTTTAGATCTTATTATGAATAAATGGTCAACTTACCATTTCTATCATTTCTGATTGCAATTAGCTTCAAATTTATTAACCAAACCTCCATATCAAATAAGGATTTATTGCAAAAAAATTAGTGTTTACCTTTAATTAAAGTAAATTCAATAAATTATAAAATCTTATTTCAATGAAATTTTATACCATTCGTATTCAATTCTCTTTATTAAATCAACAATCATCATCTTATGTATATATTTAACATTAGTATATATCCAATCACCCCAAATTTCTTTACAGTTATCAACTAAATTCATACTAACGTAGTTTTTTAATTACGTTTAATTGCAAAACATAAAATTTCAATTGCTACAGAAATTATATTTATTATAAATTGAATCCCAATCAATTTCAACCTTATAATTTAAATTAAATGGTATTGCACTAACCTTATTAAATTACATCCAGTTTCAATTAGTATAGAATTTGATCCTAATTACTTTCCATCAAATTCATAAATTATCGATTACCTTCCAATTAAATAAAATTTTATTACAAATTGATTTACAACCTACTATAACATTTACATTAAACCCATTTCATTCCACCCATTAATTACTAACCTTAAATTAGCCTATCTTCATATTATAAATAATCCTTTCTTTTTAATGATCTGATTAGATCTAAACATAAGTTTAAATTTAGATATAAACGTATATGCAATATACTAGCATTAAATTTTGAAACGTGAACTGATTTAATTGGAAATAAATCACCCAATCCAAATTTATTTTAATAAGTTCCCAATTAAACTGATTAGATTCAATTCCAACCCTTTAATTGAGTCTATCATTACTTTGTAACGCAGTTAACACTTGTCTCACATTTCATTCCATATATATATATTCAAATTTCCAGCTTCCTTTGTATAAATTATTATTTCCAAATATATTAAAGTTGTTATTCCAGATTATTATTCCAACCCAACTATATACATGTGCTAAAATTAGAAACTCAATTAATTCATTAGATAGGTTTCGTTCTTTTATATTAGCTTATGAAATGAATATGCATTTCCGTTGCTTATTACCTTTATACTTTTCGACTACAATTCTCACCCACATAAATGAGACAATTAGTTTCATCTAAATGTAATCGTTTTCCAATACGTTAATAACTTTATTTCCATGTCTTATATTACAACAAACTATCCAATACGAAACGTCTTAACATTGTTACAAATACTACTTTAATTAACATTAATGCAATACTCAATTAAAATTATTGTAACTGATTTCAAAATTGTAAATTAACAAGTTACCAAAATAGGCAACATACAATAATCGTTACTCTAACCTTTAGTCACATTAATACGCTTTAATTTCTCAAAATCAAAGTTCCCATTTGTTTCTTACATTTCAAACTTAAAATCAATTATAACAAATTTCAATAATTCCCCAGACCTTTCCTTTCTATTTATCCATTTGTCAAGTTTACATTAATAAATCTTTTCTTCCATTCCTCAAATTCAACAACTAATTCTATTATGAATACCGTTAACGTTATTTCCAAATATCTCTTAATTAATATTATCGTAAAAATTTATTTATTTTTATTCCAATTGGTTAAAAATTCAATTTCTAAGTCTTAATATACTCTAAATTAACAACTTCTAAACATGGTATTACTTCTCATATTAATGTAACTTTTATTTATTGTATTAACATTTATTTCAAGTTTTAATTCTATCAACCAATTAAACGTTAACTTATAATATATGCTTACAATCCAAATATTACACCCGTTTGTCATATTCTGAATGGAGTTAGCATTTAATTCCAAAATTTATCTAAATTTTACATTAAGATAATATTAAATTACTTTTAATGAAATTAAATTCCCTATTTATTTAATGCAGTCAATTTTTGACCTTTCAGTTATTTCAATAAATTTGGGGTTGCGCAAGATTAATTATTTATTAGCATACATTAACATAATTGCATTAATTTACATTCATTAACAAATAAATCAATATATTATTCTACACAATAATACATTGATTGCATTTGTTTATACTATGCTCCATTTAAAACTAAGTCATAACAATTGAATGATTGTATTACATTGGAAATGTTCATTAATTATTAACTTGCAAAAACATATTTCCTAAATTTACATCCAATTATTGTTAACCATGTTTTAGTACATTAATCTTTTCAATACTTACCTCTAATTTCACATATTCGCTTTATATCCAGGTATAAACCCTTATATCCCATTATAACATAATGCATACAATTTACAACTTCCATTTTTATATTAATTTGAATTTCATTCTAGTTAAAAAAAATTCATTCACTAATTCAACATTCCCCTTTGTTTCCTATATTAAACTTACAGCCAAGTATGACAATTTACGTTATTTCAATAAATTGCCATATAAAATTTAAATTGTTAATTTTAATTACAATTTCTACTGCCCTAATATAAATTATAAAAAAATTATTTTCTTCTCTAAATTTAAATTACAAAATCTTAATTAAATTAACAAATTTATTTACCAAAATTTACGGGTCGTTACACTCTCCCCCACTCAAAACTTTTCGTCCCCGAAAAGGAAAAGAAGGAAAAAGAAAGAATTGCATAGACAATATTATCTTATTCAAAATTTCAACTTTATAACAATAATTTACCAAATTAATTAATTAAAATAAAATATAACAATTTATACCAATTAAATCTTTTTATACTCAAATTTAATAAAGTTTGGAAACATTTTCAAAATATTTTCTAAGTCCAAAATTTACGGAAAATTTTGGCAGAGTCTCCTTTGTACGTAGAGGCTCGGGAGAAAATATAACATCAAATATAATAATATATAACAGATATTTTCCAAAATAATATCTATCCCAACACGGGAAAACAATATAATAGCGCTATAAACCGTAATCCGTAAACTACCTATTTGTCGGGCAATTAACGCTTATTTATGGAACCAAAAGCAGTAGCAATTACTTCCATAACCTGTATTGCACTAATATAATCTAAATGGGTTAACAATTTATATAAGATGAAATATTTAAGGTTGTTTCAACCACAACAACAATCAATACAACAAACACTTGCAACAAGGCATACAACCATAAAATCAATCATTCATTCATATCAAACAAACAATAGTTGTTCGGGTTAAAACTTTAAATTGTACAGAATGAAAAATAAACTATTTAGCGCACCTTTTACTCAACAGTCTTTGATGAAACTAAATAGATTATTTATTCATCCAACCAACTTTAAGGTATCCTTACCCAGCAATCATAAAACAAAACAAAACGAACAACAACTTCAATCAATAAATTAAGTTCATTCCTATTAATTTCATATCACACGTTGTTGTTTGATTTCCCTTTTTACTCATATAATGATTTCTTTTAATTATCATTTATTTCTTTATTTGCGTTACATTCATTCATTTCTCAATTTTATTTACTAGATTTTATTTATTCATTTATTAATAATATTCATGTTCAATTTTAGTTACTTGGCATAACAGTTATACAAATTTTTCTCAATTCCTCTAATTGATTAATGGTTCAGTATTTACATTATAGGTTACAATTCCAAGTTTCTTTTAAATTTCATTTATACCCTTGCATTTAATCACTTATTTTCAGTAAAAGTTCCAATTATAAGTTAGTAATATTCCAATTTACTACACTTAATTGAAACTATTAATTAACGGAACTTTAGAATTAAGTACCGGGTTAAATTTCAAATCATTTTAAAATAATAGATAAATATATACATAAAATTTATATATCCAATTATATTTAAAACAATTTAAAAATATTTATTTGTCTATCAAAATAATCTTGTAGTAAAACTACTACAGTGGCCTTCCCACTTTGAAACTCGAAAATGAATGTCGATGATGCGGCCGCCATCACCGAAATTATTTTCCAGCGATAGAGAGGGGAGTACAACTTATTTCTTTTAAAACATTTCTTTCAAATTCTAATAAAATATTTATATCAGAAAATACTTCTAACAATATTATTATTATATTCCAAAATCCATTGAAAGAAATCTTCAAAAACCCCGGAACTTAAGTTCTAAGTTTCCACTTTACATTTACTTTATTTTCAACTTAGTTTCAACTATTATTTATATTTTCATTACCTAACACCCAATATATAGCAACAAAATATATGTCTTTATAAAATATTTTTATATATAGAAAATATAATAGGCAAAGTTATTTCATTCACCTATATTAAAAACAAATATTATGTCGGTCTGTCTTATTAAGTGTTTAGAAATTCCTATTAATGTCACAGCGTCCCATGCACCAACCAGAATTTATAAATACAAAACGGAACAGATTAACACAATATTAAAACCTTTTTATAACACTAACAAATATGCTCTCTCATATATACACTCAGCGACTCCCATAGGGTTTTACTACCCTATTAGTAAAGAGTCAAACCCACAAAGCTAAGGTTTATCGCTAAACCAAAGCTCTGATACCAGATGTAACGTCCCTCCTTTTCGCACGCTTTAAATCGACACACGTGCCAATTCAAACCATACGGAAGGGCAGATTGTTATGGGGTAAATAAAGGAAAACAGGGAAAGAAAAACAAATTAGAATCTCACGGCGGAAGGATAAAATTTAATAATAAATGTACAGTTCATAAACTGTTTACAAACATTTGATTCTTCTTTATACAATAAATTTCAGAGTTCACATACCAATCATAATCAATGCAGCAGAATTAAATAGTGTAGTGGAATATAATTAATAATAATAGTAGAAATCTCCGTCTTCGTCCTCCAGATCTAAAGTCTTCAATCCTGAAATGCCCGGACTGACCCGAGCGAATTGAAAAGACAAAACACTCGAGTCAGAACTAAAAGATCTTATGTAAGTTAAATTAACAGAAATAAATATGAGTGCAGTAACTCAAGAGATGCTCGGGATTTACATCTCCTAAGGATCCGTTAAACTATTTACTATGTAGTATATTGCGCTATTATAATAGTGTCTAATTGTAAAATAAACTTACTTTTAAATAGCGTTAAGGCTTTACATTTTCCACCTTAACACATTTATATATTCCCATAGTCTATACAGTACCGCAATCTCTCCCGTACTGGGCGTCGTCAGAGGGCACTCCATAGGTATGGTACAAAACCAAAATCGTATAAGGCGCGCTAGGGTAGGTGACATTGCACAACTAGGCAATGTCAAGGTAGATATACCAATTACGCTTCCGGGTCGGTGGTAACGCGTAGCCACAGCTACCGCCCACCTCGAGCCACACCCCAAAAAAAATCCAAAGCGGCCACCGAATCAATCCAAGAATCAAAGTATAATATCGAAGGGATGTGTCCGATCAAAGGTGCTACCTTATTAACCCGTCAATCGCTTCTGTTTTAGCCACCTTATGCCAACTCACGGGAGTTGGGTCCATGTATTTACCTTACAGGAAACGCCGCCACCAACCTACTTCATTCTGGAATCTCCACCGCGTACACGGTTGTTAAAGTGGTTTTCGGAGTTGGCAGAGAGTATGACAACTTCCGATCCCGGTCTCTTCAACAACCAATGGTTATTATAACATCACGGTCATTTAAAAGTAATTATACTGTCAAAACCAGAATATAATTATCCATTTCAAAACCCATAAATACGATATCATTTCCTTTTAAAAACCCAACTAAATATGATATCATTTTATTTCAAATATATTTCTTTTCCAAAATCATGCCACTTTTAAAATTTATAATAGCTCGAAACCAAATATTTGAATTTTAACTTTCAACATAATACTTCGAAATCCATAGTTTTAAAACCATAACTTCCAAAACTTAAATGATTTGGATATTCAACAGTATATAAGTAAAACAGTTGAATTTAAAATTTCTTTAAAAGTAAATAATTTCCACACCTTCAAAAAAAATTATTCACTTTAAATTCAGTCTAAACCTATAACTTTTAGATTCACTTTTAGTTTGAATAAAACACTTCGATTTCAATATTTTCAAACTTTGAGTATTTAATGAATTTCAAAACTAAGGTTGGGGATTTCAAATCAACAATTCATTTTCCTGTTATTTAGTTTGAAAGGTTTACATGGTAAATCCATAACCATTTAAAATAACTAAATTTATTAACACTAAAAAATTTCTTCCATTTTATTTATACCAAAAATATTCATTTAATTTGTCTTGAATAAAAATCCAGTTATAAATGTCATACCTTTAAAATTTCCAAGGTTAAATAAGTTACATCACTTATAGAGTTTAATTCTTAAATACGCTCAATTCCAATTTAATTTTTTAATTTACCTTCCAATCCAGATTGATTTAGATCATTAAACTCCATTATTCAACTTATTTAGTTTATTTAACAAATTATACATATCTTAAATTTAATAATTTAACTATATATGTAAATATAAAATAAGATTTTTAGAATATTAAAATTTAATATTTATTAAACCGTATCTTATCCCAACCATAGAAAATCATTTCAAAAATATATATATATATATATATATATATATATATATATATATATATATATATATATATATATACGGCGGTGCCAGTATATCATTTTCTATCCTATGGTCAAGTGATACGGATATTTATCGTTTCAATCCGCAATTTAAAAATAAAAATGCGGTTGTATATCATTTCAAACCGCAATCCCGAATGAAATGAAAATGCATGATAACTTGTAGTTTATACAATATAAAATATAGCATCCATTCATCCAAATATCAATCATCAACCATTTATTACAATCATCATTCAATTTAAACAAACATCAGTATATAGCATATAAAATATAACAGGTAATTAATAACAGTTATTAACTAACAGTTATTCAATAATAAATTTATTAACTATTTAGCTATTAGTTTATATGCAAATAAATAAATTTTTAACTGTCAATTTATATGCAAAAATAAAATTAATTAACAGTTAAATTAAATAGATGCGATTTAACAAAGATGATGAATAAAACATGCCAAATAGTCATAAATAAATTTATACTCATATCTTAAGTCAATTTAACTGACATTGGAAATTTTAGAAGTTGTGAGTGGTTAAAACACTCACATTTTGAATTTAAATCGAATTTAAATCTGATTTAAATCCAAAAATTCGACGGTCTCCAAATCTTCCCAAACCAGCGCCAAAACGTCAGAAATTTTGTTACTATCCTAACAAAAAAACCGCGCATGAAACGGAGTTCGTATGTGAAAAATATAGCAAAAATTGCGCTTGAATTTCAAAAATAAAATAACAAAAAAAGAACACAATTCACCTTGCAACATGCCACGTCAACCTCACTCCCCTCTTTCATAAACGCGCGCACAACAAGTGGAACCCAACACACTTCCGTTTGACCGATCTTTGACCATGCCTAGCCACCAATTCGACCGTCAATTCGCCACAAAACTTCGCCGATGAACAACGTGCTAGCCCCTCTACATAACCCAAAAGGGATTTTCCGATCAGACGCACCATTCTAAAACGCCCAAATCAATTTTGACCGCAATTTCTGTTCAAACGATGCGTCGAATTGAAAAATGAATTACACCATTGAATTACGCTCGTCGAGAGCTTCAACATATACTATTTTGAGATTTTTCTGGCGACTTTGACTTTTTGGCTCTGATTTTGAAATGGATCTGGATCTAAAATTTTGTCTGCCATTGAGGAGGAGAAGGAGTTGAAGAAATTTTAGGCGCAGACAAATGAGAGTATGCGGAGGCTAGGGTTTAGCAGGGTATTTATAGATGAAGTTGGAATAGACAGATGGATCCGAATTTAAATGAATTCACAATTTGTCAATTTAAATTCCAAAAATCCATTTATTTGATTTTTGGATCTTATTATGAATAAATGGTCAACTTACCATTTCTATAATTTCTGATTGCAATTAGCTTCAAATTTATTAACCAAACCTCCATATCAAATAAGGATTTATTGCAAAAAATTTAGTGTTTACCTTTAATTAAAGTAAATTCAATAAATTATAAAATCTTATTTCAATGAAATTTTATACCATTCGTATTCAATTCTCTTTATTAAATCAACAATCTTCATCTTATGTATATATTTAACATTAGTATATATCCAATGACCCCAATTTCTTTACAGTTATCAACTAAATTCATATTAACATAGTTTTTTAATTATGTTTAATTGCAAAACATAAAATTTCAATTGCTACAGAAATTATATTTATTATAAATTGAATCCCAATCAATTTCAACCTTAAAATTTAAATTAAATGGTATTGCACTAACCTTATTAAATTACATCCAGTTTCAATTAGTATAGAATTTGATCCTAATTACTTACCATCAAATTCATAAATTATCGATTACCTTCCAATTAAATAAAATTTTATTACAAATTGATTTACAGCCTAATATAACATTTACATTAAACCCATTTCATTCCACCCATGAATTACTAACCTTAAATTAGCCTATCTTCATATTATAAATAATCCTTTCTTTTCAATGATCTGATTGGATCTAAACATAAGTTTAAATTTAGGTATAAACATATATGCAATAAACTAGCATTAAATTTTGAAATGTGAACTGATTTAATTGGAAATAAATCACTCAATCCAAATTTATTTTAATAAGTTTCCAATTGAACTGATTAGATTCAATTCCAACCCTTTAATTGAGCCTATCATTACTTTGTAACGCAGTTAACACTTGTCTCACATTTCATTCCATATATATTCAAATTTCCATCTTCCGTTTGTATAAATTATTATTTCCAAATATATTGAAGTTGTTATTCCAACCCAACTATATACATGTGCTAAAATTAGAAACTCAATTAATTCATTAAATAGGTTTCATTCTTTTATATTAACTTATGAAATAAATATGCATTTCCGTTGCTCATTACCTTTATACTTTTCAATTACAGTTCACACCCACATAAATGAGACAATTAATTTCATCTAAATGTAATCGTTTTCCAATACGTTAATAACTTTATTTCCGTGTCTTATATTACAACAAACTATCCAATACGAAACGTCTTAACATCGTTACAAATACTACTTTAATTAACATTAATGCAATAATCAATTAAAATTATTGTAACTGATTTCAAAATTGTAAATTAACAAGTTACCAAAATAGGCAACATATGATAATCGTTACTCTAACCTTTAGTCACATTAATACGCTTTAATTTCTCAAAATCAAAGTTCCCATTTGTTTCTTACATTTCAAACTTAAAATCAATGATAACAAATTTCAATAATTCCCCAGACCTTTCCTTTCTATTTATCCATTTGCCAAGTTTACATTAATAAATCTTTTCTTCCATTCCTCAAATTCAACAACTAGTTCTATTATGAATACCGTTAACGTTATTTCCAAATATCCCTTAATTAATATTATCGTAAAAATTTATTTATTTTTATTCCAATTGATTAAAAATTCAATTTCTAAGTCTTAATATACTCTAAATTAACAACTTCTAAATATGGTATTACTTCTCATATTGATGTAACTTTTATTTATTGTATTAACATTTATTTCAAGTTTTAATTCTATCAACCAATTAAACGGTTAACTTATAATATATGCTTACAATCCAAATATTACACCCGTTTGTCATATTTTGAATGGAGTTAGCATTTAATTCCAAAATTCATCTAAAATTTTACATTAAGATAATATTAAATTACCTTTAATGAAATTAAATTCCCAATTTATTTAATGCAATCAATTTTTGACCTTTCAGTTATTTCAATAAATTTGGGGTTGCGCAAGATTTATTATTTATTAACATACATTAACATAATTGCATTAATTTACATTCAGTAACAAATAAATCAATATATTATTCCACACAATAATACACTGATTGCATTTGTTTATACTATGCTCCATTTAAAACTAAGTCATAACAATTGAATGATTGTATTACATTGGAAATGTTCATTAATTATTAACTTGCAAAAACGTATTTCCTAAACTTACATCCAATTATTGTTAACCATGTAACATTAATCTTTTCAATACTTACCTCTAATTTCACATATTCGCTTTATATCCAGGTATAAACCCTTATATCCCATTATAACTTAATGCATACAATTTACAACTTCCATTTTTATATTAACTTGAATTCCATTCTAGTTAAAAAAAAATCATTCTCTAATTCAACATTCCCCTTTGTTTCCTATATTAAACTTGAAGCCAAGTATGACAATTTACGTTACTTCAATAAATTGCCATATAAAATTTAAATTGTTAATTTTAATTACAATTTCTATTGCTCTAATATAAATTATAAAATTTTTATTTTCTTCTCTAAATTTAAATTACAAAATCTTAATTAAATTAACAAATTTATTTACCAAAATTTACGGGTCGTTACACTCTCCCCCACTCAAAACTTTTCGTCCCCGAAAAGGAAAAGAAGGAAAAAGAAAGAATTAATAGACAATATTATCTTATTCAAAATATCAACTTTATAAAACAATAATTTACCAAATTAATTAATTAAAATAAAATATAACAATTTATACCAATTAAATCTTTTTATACTCAAATTTAATAAAGTTTGGAAACGTTTTCAAAATATTTTCTAAGTCCAAAATTTACGGAAAATTTTGGCAGAGTCACCTTTATACGTAGTGACTCGTGAGAAAATATAACATCAAATATAATAATATATAACACATATTTTCCAAAATAATATATATCCCAACACGGGAAAACAATATAATAGCGATATAAACCGTAATCCGAAAACTACCTATTTGTCGGGCAATTCACGCTTATTTATGGAACCAAAAGCAGTAGCAATTGCTTCCATAACCTGCATTTCGCTAATATAATCTAAAAGGGTTAACATTTTATATAAGATGAAATATTTAAGGTTGTTTCAACCACAACAACAATCAACACAACAAACACTTGCAACAAGGCATACAACCATAAAATCAATCATTCATTCATATCAATCAAACAATAGTTGTTCGGGTTCAAACTTTAAATTGTACAGAATGGAAAATAAACTATTTAGCGCACCTTTTACTCAACAGTCTTTGATGAAACTAAATAGATTATTTATTCATCCAACCAACTTTAAGGTATCCTTACCCAACAACCACAAAACAAAACAAAACAAAACAAACAACAATTTCAATCAATAAATTAAGTTCATTCTTATTAATTTCACATCATACACTGTTGTTTGATTTCCCTTTTTACTCATATAATGATTTCTTTTAATTCTCATTTATTTCTTTATTTGCATTACATTCATTCATTTCTCAATTTTATTTACTAGATTTTATTTATTCATTTATTAATAATATTCATGTTCAATTTTAGTTACTTGGCATAACAGTTATACAAATTTTTCTCAATTCCTCTAATTGATTAATGGTTCAATATTTACATTATAGGTTACAATTCCAAGTTTCTTTTAAATTTCATTTATATCCTTGCATTTAATCACTTATTTTTAGTAAAAGTTCCAATTATAAATTAGTAATATTCCAATTTACTATACTTAATTGAAACTATTAGTTAACGGAACTTAAGAATTAAGTACCGGGTTAAATTTCAAATCATTTTAAAATAATAGATAAATATATACTTAAAATTTATATATCCAATTATATTTAAAACAATTTAAAAATATTTATTTGTCTATCAAAATAATCTTTTAGTAAAACTACTACAGTGCACTTCCCACTTTGAAACTCGAAAATGAATGTCGATGATGCAGCTGCCATCACCGAAATTATTTTCCAGCGATAGAGAGGGGAGTACAACTTATTTCTTTTAAAACATTTCTTTCAAATTCTAGTGAAATAGTTATATCAGAAAATACTTCTAACAATATTATTATTATATTCCAAAATCCATTGAAAGAAATCTTCAAAAGCCCTGGAACTTAAGTTCTAAGTTTCCACTTTTCATTTATTTTATTTTCGACTTAATTTCAACTATTGTTTATATTTTCATTACCTAACACCCAATCTATAGCAATAATATATATGTCTTTATAAAATATTTTTATATATAGAAAATATAATAGGCAAAGTTATTTCATCCACCTATATTAAAAACAAATATTATGTCGGTCTGTCCTATTAAGTGTTTAGAAATTCCTATTGATGTCACAGCGTCCCATGCACTAACCAGAATTTATAAATACAAAAAGGAACAGATTAACACAATATTAAAACCTTTTTATAACACTAACAAATACGCTCTCTCATACATATACTCAGCGACTCCCGTAGGGTATTACTACCCTATTAGTAAAGAGTCAAACCCCACAAATAACTTATATCCAGGTATAAACCCTTATATCCCATTATAACTTAATGCATATAATTTACAACTTCCATTTTTATATTAATTTGAATTCCATTCTAGTTAAAAAAAAATTCATTCACTAACTCAACATTCCCCTTTGTTTCCTATATTAAACTTAAAGCCAAGTGTGACAATTTACGTTACTTCAATAAATTGCCATATAAAATTTAAATTGTTAATTTTAATTACAATTTCTACTGCTCTAATATAAATTATAAAAATTTTATTTTCTTCCCTAAATTTAAATTACAAAATCTTAATTAAATTAACAAATTTATTTACCAAAATTTACGGGTCGTTACATCGAGGCGGTTACGTACGCGAGCATGACGATGTTCTGGTCGATGTTTTCGAGTTGCTATTGGAGTCGCGTTCGCACGCGAGGAGCTTTGGCAGGGTTTCGATGGTGGCGGCTTCGTTAGCGAGCGGTAGGGACAGTGTGGGTGTCGAACGAGGGGGATGTCCTGATTGTGTTATTCCATCGAGGTATAAATTTACAACCTGTTTAATTTCAACTTGCATGTCATTTTAAAATTGAATGATCAGAAGTAGGAAAAGAAATTTTTTTTATATAACAGTAGGGTTTTTGTATTTTTATTATTATTTATTTCTTAATTAGTAAATGTATGCATAGAATTATAAGAGAGTGAAATATAGAAGATATGTATATATATATACCGTTTTATTATATACAGGAAACAAAATTTATTTGGAGTCAACAAAGTTTGAAAGAAACAGGAATTTTTGTTTAAAAAATGGTTTTGATGATTTATTTGTTCAGTTAACCAATTTAATTATTTTTAGTTACTAAAGGATTTTTTTATGGAAAAGAAGAATATATATATATTTATATTTTCATTTGCTATCTAGTTTTGAAACAATAATAAAGTGGTGAAAATGTTTAATTAGCTTATTTAATTATTTCAGACATTAAAAATAATTATTAAGGGAGAATTAGTTTAAAATCAATTTACTAGTTTAAAACCAAGTTATTAGTTTAAATTAAATTAATAAAGAGAAATTAAGGTGTTCGATAAATGCAAATAGTGATAAATCGTAAATTGTTTATTCAAGGTCAAACATCTGGAAATCCAAGACAATATTGAAGTGGATTGCAAAACTAAATCAAAGGTGAGTTAATCTCATTCAGCTGATTATAAATTTAAATTTAAATGATTAAATTAAATAATTGTTTGAATGCTTGAATTGATTGATGTGATATAGTATGGTACAATTTGAAATTGGCATATTATGTTGTGCTAACGTCTGTGGATGCAGGGAAAACAGGTTAGAGGGATCCAACTGGACCCCTCAACATTTATTTAAATTATTTAATATCCTCTGTTGTGATTATTTGATAATCTATGATGAATATATTGGAATATTGAATGCTATGGTTTGATTGACTATATTTGGGTATAATGGGTTACCAAAAATATATAAATTAGATTTTGGAAAGAAAATAAAAGAAGTGAATTTTTAAGCGAAATAATTATATAAAATTTGAATAAATTAAGAATGAATAGAATGAAATGGAAGTGATCACAATACTAATAAATAACTTCGTGTATGAAAAGATTTTGAATAATCGAAAATTAATGAATTGTAAAATCAAGTAATATTATTTCAAAGGAATAAAGAATTATTTAAAAATTTAAAGTTCAAATTTATTTAAAGGAATAAAGAAGTAATTTGAGGAATCTAAATTGGTATTTCAGTTAAAGATATTTTAAATCATAATTAAGGAAATAAATCTGAAATTAATGGATTTTGGAACTAAAAAGAAAGTAAATTGGGAATCAATTTGGAAATTGATTCAAGTGTTGGATTGGAGATTTAAAGATGAATGTGAAGAGAGGTATATTTCTCTGGACAGCCAAGTACGTTTAAAGGAAATTTTTAAATATAAGATAAAAGGTTTTTAATGTTGTTTTTAAAAAGTATGTTTTAAGAATTTATTATTTTCTAAATATCAAAATTCAAAATTAAATATTTTCAAATCTATTATCATAATAATTATTTAAAAGGTAACTTAGTGTTTTGTTTTAAAGAGTGAGAACCTAGTTTATATTTTATAAAGTAATCTTATTTTTAAATATTCATATAGTATGTATTTTTAACCAATTATTGAAGTGGTTTTAACTTAAATGTTTTAAAGTAAATTTCCAAAGTAAGTATTTTGTTTAATCTATTATCGTAATAATTATTTAAAGAATGATTTGGTATTTTGTTTAAAGAAGAAAATCTAGTTATATTTATAAAGTAAACTTATTTTAATCATTTCTAAAGTATTATTTTAAATTAAGAACTAAAGTAAAATTTTCTAAATTAAATGTTAAACATATTTTACAATATAGTGTTTTGAAATTATTTTTAAAAAATCCAAAATCTTGTGCTTGGTGATTTCAGTAGAAATAGAAATATTTGGAATTTATTCTGAGAAAGGAAGATTGTTTGAAAACTGCTTTCAAAAAGGGTTTGAAAAGTGAAAATATATCTTGTGAACATATTTTTGAGGTTAATAAATAATTTGGGAAATTATTTATTTTTGATGGATGTTGGGAATATTAATTGATAGTTAAATCACCGACTATCAATATTGGACAAATACGTTGATCGTTTCGAAGAGACCAGGATCGGGATTTATTTCTCGAAAACCACTTCGAACCGGTTTTCACGTTTCGTGGAAACGAGTTTGGATTCCAAGATGGAGCAGTGAAGTGTAAGGGCTAGTCGTTACTAATCCTAAGGATATTTCCAAAATGGATGTAGTAGAAATAGTGCCTTCGGTTCCGTTAGAACCCAGGATGGACTTGTATGGATGAATGCTTTTGGAACATCGTCAGGTGGACGATGGGCATTCTAAGGGATATGTTCTAAAAAGGTAACGCTTAGCCTCAAGCCTCATCAAATGGGAATGACTGAAAATCAGGGGTTATGCAGCAAGGCTAGGTAGGTATCACTCAAGCAGGGTGAGGTCATCCCTGTCTAGATGTCCCTTTTTATTTCGGCTTAGTGGACGGTTGTTGATCCCAACCGTGGGGTGATCTCACTTGGGATTATCCAGTAAGGGGTAGTCCCGGTCTTGTGTTGTAGGGGAGCGGGCATACTCCTCGGTACTGTGATCTAGGCCACGTACTGTGACAGATGGTACCCCAGTGCCTGGTCATTAGTTGGAAATCCATTCTCCCTACGAGCCTTGTACGAGTTTTGTTTGTATTACCCACTCTGTGGCTAGTAGCTGGAATTTAATAATGTAACAATTTCGGCTATTTTATAAGTATTTGTATATAGACCCTATTATAATATCAGAGGATTTCTATAAAAATCGTTTTAGCTATCGTAAGGTAAAAACCCGACATGTTTATTTGTGGCGTGGTCTTACGAGATGCTTTTGTTTTCAAAGGATTTTTGAAACTTTAATAATCAATTGGGTGTGATTTTCTTACACTGGTATTCCAGACTGACTCGGGTATTATTTGACTGTAATGCTCGGGTCAGACCGAGTATTATAGGATACATGATATGATGCTGTCGAGCTCAGGTAACGAGCAGGATGACGATACGTACCCCCGTACTTGTTTACATATATATTCCGCTGTGTTGAGTTGTTGTGTATCCATTTGTATGATATTGATGTTGAGCTGTAATTGATGTACTCTGATGATGTAATATATATAAACAGAGATATTTGATTTTGAGTAAAGGTCATTTATTATCTATTATATTTTATTCTGCTGCGATTGTTAGATTCTGTTGATGTTTTCTATTTTCTTCTTCTACCCTTCTTCTTTAACCCAAATGGTTCATATTTCTGTACCATTTGAGTTGATTTAGGTAGAATGGTGTTAACTCAATGGGTACGGATTTGCGGGTCGTTACATCTAATTTCTTGATTCTTTCTTGTTCCTTTTTGGGGACAAAAACTTTTGAGTGGAGGAGATTGTAACGACCCTGCTTTAACCATTTAAAAATGTTAAATGAAATAAGATTTTTGAATAAAATTCTTGGAAAAAATATTTAAGATTTCACTGATACAAAATAAATTATAATATATAAGTTATGAGCTTAATTTAAATGTCTATTAATGACATATGTTTGCGATAAGGTAAGAATAATAACATAGGATAGTGAGTATTAAATGATATTGGTTTGAACGAAATTATAACTTTCTGAATGTAAATTTCTAGTTGATTGGAATAATAAATGTTAATAAAGAATAATAAATGTTTCTTTAGTAAAGAAGAAATCATATGTTCATTCATTTGAAGTGTTTGGTAGCTGAAAGATTGATTACAGATGCAAGAAATCAATTATTTAATAAATTAGTAACTTTTGGTTTGTATACAATAATTCCATAAATACATTAAATCGCTAGAAACAAGAATTGAATTGTCTCATTTCTTTTTTAAATTTAATTTTAGGATTAATTGCAATTAATGTAATTGAAATCTTTCAAATAAAAGGAAAGAGAACATTAATTGTAATTAATGGACGTAATAATAAAAACATACGTTTGAATTAAAATAAAAGAGAAAGTTAAGGAAATAAAAAAGGAAACATATGTTTAATTGAAAAGAGAATTTGATGTGATTTTAATCCAATTAAAAGAATGTTTTGGAAACTAAAATAAAATGTATGTTTTCATTTTGTAATTAAGTATAATTGTGTGAAAAGAGAAAATTGAATTTTGAAACAACATTTTACGGTCATTAAATAGCGGTTAGAGACGGTACGAAACTAGTTTTAACGCTAATCTTAAATTTCAGAATAAATTAAATATTTGGGTTTCTGATTGTGCACTGAGAAAGATGTTGTTTTAAATTTGAGTTTGGAGTCCCAAGCTATATCTTTATATTTGTGTAGCAGCGGTCTCCACCATGTTAATTAGTGTGTTTAAATTTTATTTTTATGAGTTAACAAAAATTTAAATGGATGCTAGTTGAGTATTTTAGAGATTAACGAATTAATTGAGTGGAGAATATGTTTTAGAATTAGATCCCAAAAGTTGGTAGCAGTATATGGCTGGTCCTCTTTATTTACTTTATATTACATCATTTATGTTGTTATATTTCTAAGGTTGTATATTCTCTTGATTAATTACACAAAATGTGTACATAATTTGTTATTGTGTGTTAATTAAATCTTTGATGGATGTCAATTTTAGTATGTTTAGGGTTAACAAAATCAATTGAGTGAACAAATATTTTTGAAATTTGAATTATAAAAGTTTATTTACAATGTAGAGATAGTCCGTTTATCTCCTTTCTAATTAATAATTGTCACACTCTTTTCATTGTTTCCTCATTTGTTCCATTGCTCCTTTCCATTTACATTGTCTAGATTTTTTTTTTATTTTGCAAACGTGAATTATGTTTCATGCTTTTAATTCTTTCCTTCACATTTTTTAATACCTACCACTTTTAAAAAAGGCTATTCATATTTACTTTATTTCAATACCTAGTTTGTTCATATTTACTTTACTACCTTTACATTCATTTTTCAACTTCATTTCCTTAAGCTCATTTCATTTATTTTAAATTAATAGCAGCCTCTCTTTTCAAATTAAAACGGCCCTAAACCTAACTATAACCTTGTAAAGAAGGTAAGATGCAAATGAAACCCTAGACTCCGTTCTAATCTTCTTTTTTTCTTTTTTTCTTTTATTCCTTGAAATCTTGACCTTCTCTTTCATTTTCATTCTTTCTTTCTTTAATCCTTTTCTTTTCCAATTCTTCTTTTTCTCTTCTTCCCTTTTCTTAAAAAAAACCTTCAAATATTTAATATGACAAGGAGGCAATGTAAAATAAATCAAACCAAAAGCTTCTTATATGAAACATGAGTTTCATGTTTAATTTTTCCTCATCTTAGTTTTGTTCTTTAATCTATGCTTAAAGCCTTTTGTTGAGAAAAATGTGAGTATTGAAGTTTGTTTTTTAAAATATGTATCAATTATTATTTTAATAATATTTCTTATAACATGAATATCTTTTGCATACAACTCCGATTCACGCGTGATTTCTTCACTTGGACTCATATTGAAATTCCAAATAATATGAAACTGGTTTGGTTGAATTTGAAGACCGTTGAGATTTTGGGGTTCTATTGGATTTTTTAATTAGCTTAAATCAAAGGTCAATGATTTAACCCACTCACACAATATTAAAATTTCTTATTTTAGTTAAATTGAAATCATGAAGTAATAAAAATTTATTAGTTGTTTTATGGTAGTTTTAACTATCATTTAAATTTAGTTTGAATTTTATATTGAATTAAATTGACATTTAAATTAATATGGAATTTAATTGCTAGTAAAACACCGACAACTGATAATTAGTAACTGTTGTAATGTTTTGGTTGATTTGGATGTTGATCTTAATTGGATGCCTATTGATTGATGTGTTGCATGTATGGTTGTTATTTATTTTGATATGTCCCTGTTATTATCACATTTATTATTTAATATCGGAATTAAGAAATGGGTTGAAATGATATATACCTATGTCATTTAATTTTGGGTCTAAATGATATATATACATCGATGTAATTAAGTTTGAATTAACTGATCACTTGGCCATAGGATAGAAAATTATATATAAACACAAGATTGGTTAAATTATATGGTTTCGAAATCTTGAATTTAAATTGGTTTAATGATATAATTTTAAAGAAATAAAATTTGGATTTATATGAATTAGATTATTTTCTAATTTGTGTTCAAAGGTTGAAATTGAAACTGGTTAAATAATTGTTTAAAGAATTTAATTTGAAATCTTAAGTTGAAATTTGAGAAATGACTTATACCTACCGCAAGTGAATTAATTTAAAGGTTTGAATTTAATTTAAACTTTGAGTTTAAATTGATTAAAAAGGTTTATATTGGTATTTCCATGTTTGGATGTGAAATGGATTTAAACTAAATTGTTTAAAAATGAGAATTTGAATTGAAACTTCCAACCTTTGAATAATAGTAAATTTAATTGGAGGTAAGTTGGAAATCGTTTGAATTGAGGTTGATTTAAAATGAACTTTGAATATGAAGTTTACCTGAATTGGAATTCAAAAAATTGAATTCGTTGTGATTTGGAATTGGAACATGAGTTCAAATTGTTGCGAAAGAGAAACTGTTTAAAACTAAATTATTTTCAGTATATAAACTATTTTTAATTAACAAAGCTATTTTCAATATATAAGCTCTTTTTAATTAGCAAAACTATTTACAATATATAAACTATTTTTAATTATCAAAACTATTTTTTAGTATTCAAGCTATTTTACTTATTCAAAACTATTTTCAGTGTTCAAACCATTTGTAAATTGGGAATTATTTTAGATTTAAATCATTGATTTAAATACGAATGCTTTGATATAAAGGTATAACCTATTTTTGAAATGATTTTGAAGTGAATCGGATATTTTGGTATGAAGTATGACTTGTTCTTGAAATTTAAAAGAACCAACAGGTGTGAAAAATGACATTTGGTTTTTAAAGAGACTGGGACTGAATATTAGCATACTCTCTGTCAATACTGAAACCACTTTAACAACAGTGCACGCGGTGGACGTTATCCAGAATATAGAGGTTTAATTGGTGACATTTGATGGATTTAAAGAAAGAGAATGATGATGGATAGACCTCGACGCTTGTGTCAATTGGAAATTACTAAAACAGGACGACTTGTCCTGACCACTGAGGCTAGCTCCCTCTAGCAGACGTACTTCTTCGTATTTCCATCTTGACTTTGAAACTTGCTTGGTGCGCACCTTTGGATTCTAGGAGCGTTGGACGCGGTAGACCTACCACCGGTCAGGCGACTCGAATTGGTAGTATCTTATCTTGGGCATTGACTCACGTTCCTTGTCATAATTTTATCCTTATACGCGCCCATTAGGATTTTGTTCTAGTATGGTAACTATAAGGGATTCACTGGCTACCGACATTACTCATTGTGTTACGGGACCAGCATAGACTACTTGCTTAAAAATGTGTTAAGGGGGATTAATGTAAAGCCTTAACGTTAGGAAAAATATTTATTAATAGACATTACATATATAGCGTATCTACATATAGATAGTTTAACGGATCCTTAGGAGATGGAAAATCCCGTAACATATCTTAAGTTATTGCACTCATGTTGCACACTTGATAGGAGATGTGAAATCCCGTAAACATCTCTGAAGCTATTACTGTGACGACCCGGAAATTTTCGAAGCCGAAAATTCCAGATAGTCATGAAAAGAAGGAAGAAAAGGGGTGAGAAATAGAAAAGAAAGAGAAGAAAGAAGAAACAACATCAGAATCTCAACAGCGGAACGAATAAATATATTAATCACATAAGTATTACATAATATACAACATCATCAGAGTTACACAAATAATACATCACATACTAGACAGTTATAAACACCTGTCTAGTTAAACAATTCAATACATAATACAACACAGAGATACCAACACAGCGGAACACTATATATATATATCTACAACACAGAAGCCTCCTGCTCCATTGCTCCTCCAGAACTCGTCAAAGCTAACCTGAATCCCTTGGCTACCCGTAAAAATTTGGGTACCCGAGAGTTTAGGAAAAACAGAAATAAACTCCGGGTCAGACATGGGTCTGGTATGAGTAACAGGTTAAAGTTGCTTAATTTTGAAACCTTTGAAAAGCAAAAGGTATCACGTAAGACTTCCCACAAATAAACACGGGTAAGTTTTTACCTTACGCTAACCAAAGCATTTGATAGGAAATCTAGTGATATTATAATAGTGTCTAGGGTTTTCAAGTAAAATACAGAAATAGCTGAAATGCTTGCATCTCACATTCCAACATAGTTGGGCACAACTAAAACGTACGGCACTTATGGAAGATTGGATTCCATACAATGGCAGGGCTACTGGGGTACCGCCCGTCACAGTACGTGGCCTAGATCAACGTACCGAGGATCACTCCCGACCCCTTACAACACAAAGCCGGACCCGTTCCTTACTGAACAGTTCCGAACAAGACAACCCCGGCAGTTGGAGCTCAAAAACTGCCCACACCGAAATAAAAAGGGACATCTAGACAGGGGAAAATCTCGTCCTGCAATGGGCATGACCCACCTAGCCTTGCTGCACATCCCCTGTTTTAGCCATTTCCGGTTGATGAGGCTTGAGGCTACGATTACCTTCAATCAGGACATATCACTTAGAATGCTCATCGTCCACCTGACGATGTTCTGAAAGCATTCAATCCATACAAGTTCGTTCCGGGTTCGAACGAAACCGAAGGCATCATCTCATTACACTCATTTTGGAATCACCCTCAGAGTTAATGACGATAACCCTTGCACTCTGAATCTTCCCCTTCACTTGAGATTCACGACCTATCGTTAAATTTGGATCGATGTGGTTTTCGGATATCCAAATATGGAAACCCGATCCCGGTCTCATCGACATCCAAAACGTATCTTTTAAGGCCAAGTTGTTTTAAAGTTTAAAATAATTCAATTCAATTATCTATATACACACAGATAGATAATTCACAATATCACGATTAGATAATTAACGTTACCATCATAAATAGATAATTCATCACACAAACAGATAATCCATATTATCATCATAATGCATCCTAAGCATCAATATCACATGGCATCACTAATCTCATATCTGAGATGTCAAACCATTCAATGCAATCAATATCATCCAATTATACATAAGCAATCACATTAGCTATGATTAATTTAAAATGAATTAAATTAATTACTTGCATCTCTAATTAATTTAAAGTGAATTAAATTAATTACTTCACCATTAATAACTTGCTTATATTACTATTAATCAATTTCAATCAATTAATTAATCATCATTCAATTATTCAATTTAATTATCCACCCTTGATTAATTATCTTTTAATTATATTCAAATAATTATCTTTTAATTACTTCCACCATTTAATTACCTTTAACCAAATATAGACAGTACCCTTTTGAATTACTAATATTAATTACATTGCTGCTTAATTAATTGCATAAATAAAACAATTCAATTATTAATTATTTCCAAATAATTCTATTCTAATTTACATCATTAATTATAATAATTAATGATCTCAAATTACATTTTCTATTTAAATTAATTACATTAAGTAATTAATCTTCAATTAAACCAAAATTGTTAATCACCCTTGATTAACCCCATTCAGTAATTAACTTCCCAAAATTACTTTCTCAAATAAATTAATTGCTCCTTAATTAATTTCTCTAATTAATCCCTTGATTAATTATCCAAAGTAATTATTCTCAAATTACTTTTACTATTAAATCATCCTTGGTAATTACATCCTGTAATTATCATTAATTACTTCCCTAAGTAATTTATACTTATCACTACATCAATGGTTGTTTAAATTAATAAACTTAATTAATTAACTTAAACAATTCATATTAAATCGAATTAGTTACAATGTGTAATTAATTCTCTAATTACTTCCATAAGTAATTACATTTAAAACGATTTACAATTTATTACCTTTAAATTAATTAATCTAATTAATTATTAAAATTAACTACATTAATTAATTATAAAATAATTCTAGTTAATGACTTTCATTAACCATTCTCTACTTATTTTCATTAAGTAATTAACTTAGATTAATCTCAAATTAAATTATCTTTAAATTATCCATTAATTAAAATCTAATTATTTATTTAATTAACCTTGATTATACATTAATTGCTTAATTAAGAATTCTTAAATCATTAATTAAATAATCTAATTTATGATCTTAATTACAAATTGATTAACCCTTAATCAATATTTATTAATCCCTCATCTCTAATTAAATTAACTCAACTAATTACTCTATAATTACCTCATTAATTAATTAATTTGAAAATTTAATAATTTAAACTTGCACTTTGTTTAAATCTTTCAAATTTAAATCTTCCTTTAATTTCAAAAACTGAAGTTCATGTTTAACTTTTGATTTCCAAATTTAAATTAATTTTTAAACTTACTCATATTTTACAAACCTCATTTTAAAAAGATTAAACTATTTACCCAAAGTAAAGTAGTTAAATAAGTTCATATTTTAAAACTTATTTTATTTAAAACAGAGATTTTAGATTTTAAACTTGGATTCTAAAATTTCAAACTTAGAAATAAAAACTAAGTTTAAACTTTTCTTACATTTAAAAGCTTCTGGTTTTTGATAATTTTCAAACAATCAGGACAGGTTTTACTTAAACCTGTAGACAAAAATAAATGCCCAAGCTTCTCTCTGCTAAAATCCAAAGAAACAGATGCACAACCACTCCGTGCATATGCACATTGACCACGGCCACCGTTGATCATCGGTGATGATCTCCACAAGCCAGAAAACGTCGCAGCAACCCACCGCAATCGCCACTGCATGCTCCACTTCTCGAATTCGAGATCGAGATCCCAACCCAACCTGGAAACAAAGTAACAGGTTTTCCCTCAAACCTGTCAACTTCAAAAGCTCGCTGCTCCCATCACTTGAAGGTCAGCCACTCCGGCCTCGACTTCATCCACGACCAACCTATAAATTCCCAAACCACCTCAACACTCGATCAACTACACTACCCAAAAAGATCGAGACTAATGTCACAGTGAAAAACTAGGGTTCCAAAAGAATTTTTACTACCGCAACTTCCACAACGATTTCCAACACAAACTAGTATTTTTCCTAGCTTCAACTAAGTCTCCTCCATCACTTTGAAGAACCCAGAGACCCCACTAACCATAGATCACCAGAAAGTCGCATATTTCCATAATATGCTTAAACCAGAGTAGCACCTATTTCCCTTTACTAAAAAATATATTTTTTGTTTTAAAAATCATATTTTGATTTAAGAAATCAATTTATAATACTGGATTTACAATTTAAAAGGGTTGAGTTTTTCTTAAGTTTAAACATGCACAGAGCAGTTTTGGTTTACAGAGACAACAAGCTAAATCTTTTAACCTTTTTTTTTATTTAATGCTTAACCTATGTTAAAACAAACAGGATTTGTTTGTGAATTAGATCCTATCATAACAATATCAAAAGATAAGAACTTTGTAAACAATTTGAACCTGGAAATTCAAACAGAACAGGCAAATAAGATAGCATGCACGCAATTCATTTTCACATCAGACTATAATCCATCTACAAACAATACTTATTTTTATCAAAACATACTAGCATGCAACCTAATTAATAATTTAGGATTTAAAAGTTACTCACCAAGATTTGATCAAGAAAAATGGACAGAGCACAGTTTGGGTTTGAAGACAGAATTTCCATTTTTTGAAAGCTTTTGAAAACTAGAAAACTGAAATCCTCTTTGCTTTTAAAACTCTGCATTGACATGCTGGCTTGATGTTTGAAACTGAGATGCTTTGAAACCAGACAGTTTTGAACTTTCAAACTGTAAAAATATTTTTGCTTTGATCTTCATGTTTTAAAACTCTTGCTTTTGTTATTGATGATGAATAAAGTTTCAGTTTATAAGAAAATAGATATGCTTGCTTTTCTCTGGTTTGGTGTGTTTTGAACAAAAAGAAATAAGGAGTATTTCATATATATATAGAGAAATAGGTTTTGTACAGGGGCATCTACTGTAACATGCTTATCTCTGTTTTATCAGATAGATCTTTACATTTTGGTGGGTGATAGTTACATGTTGTAGGCTAGCATTAATTACTATGGTACTATGTTCCATGCCTATCCTATTTCGTATGTGCAGAAATTTCCTCTTGCCTGATTTGCTATTTTACTGGAAACAAATTATTACAAAGATTGGCAGTTTTATTTCTTTTTACTTGTTCTTGTATACTCCACAGGCATCTGCGAAGTTTACTTATTTTGTGCTTGTACAAAGATGCTTGTTCTTGCCTAACATTATTTACAGGCAACATGTTTCTCTCTCTGCCAGGTTTGTACATAGATATTTCTTGTCTATTGTACTTTGTTTATTTTTATGTTTTGTACATAGATACTTTTTCTTACTCTTACTTTGTCTACAAAACCACTCCACTTACCAGATTTTACTTTGTTTGCGTTCTTGCATTTCTATCCTACAGGCTGCATATATACAAGGCCTGATTTGATTATATACTTCATACATATAGATAAATGTTGTTTTAGTTATGTTATAGATTTTAAACTAAGCATTTATCATAGTTTCTTATGTTACAGCCATGTATTTGATTGCACTTATGTATAAATATTTATAAGCTTATCTTATTCAAATTATAAAAATTGTTGTTTAAAAACACTACTTAAATCTTGTATTCCTATATGTACTTTTCATCTTATTAATATCATAAAAACGCATTTATAAAAATGAAATAATTAATAAAAGAAGTTATCTTTTTATTATAAACTACTTATTTTATTTATGTATGTTAAAGTATTTGACAAAATTGTATTTAAACTTATATATATTTTAAATCATACTTGTCTCAAACTATATTAAAATGAAAACAAAACAAATCTCTTTTGTTAATAAATTCAAATCTAATACTTGAGCTAAATAAGTTATAAACTATGTAAACATTTATCTTGAGTATTTTAAATCATATGGTTATTTATTTAATATTAAATTAAATCAAATTTCCAAATTACCAAAAATATTGAAATTCGAAAGTATGCCTTTATTTATTAAATTTAAAACAAAGCTGATCTATTTATAATATATCCAAATATATATACATTATAAATAGAAAACAATTTATTAGCATTTAAAAGATAAATTACCAGTTAAATGTTTATTTAAAAGAAGATTATTAAATCACTTCAAATTCAATTAGCAAATTATTATCAAATCAATTTAATTTTTAAATGCAGATTATTAAATTGATATTGCCCAAAATTCCGGGATGTCACATTCTTCCCCTCTTAAAAGAATTTCGTCCCCGAAATTTAAAACAAAGGTAATTTAATAATCTAATTAAAATAAACTATATTCTAAAACACAAGCATATATCAATCATATGCTAACAACAAAGCAACCAATTCATCCAAACAAAACAATCTAACTATCCAGATAAATTCTGGATAGAATTTCCTCGAGTTTCCCCATATATATATATATATATATATATATATATATATATATATATATATATATATACCGGGATACTCGCCCTACAGAATCCAAACAATCAATACTACTAAGCTAATGAGCTATCAATCATCTAGATCTACAAAACAAGACAGGGTATCAGACTACAGATAAGTCCGACTCAACAACCAAAACTCCCTGAACTGCTGGCTCGCCAACCATACCTCGAATCTGCTGGTTTCCAATCAGAGATACGTGAAACACAACAAATCTCAGTTATCCAAACTGACAATTCACTCATGAAAACCCAAACACTTATTCTAAATCAAATCTTCGATTTCGGAATCCAAATTCCTCTGTCTCTTATCCACAAAACTCCTCGATCGATCCTGGGCTGTCTACATCCTTCTTGATCAGCTCAACCCTTGTTGATGCTTCCTAGAAACAAACTGAACCAAAAGCAATCCAACAAAATGATCTTCCCAAAATCAACCAAACACAGAATACAACTCTATTCCAAATCAGAAAACAGATCTCACTTTTCCCATCTGGAAAAGACAAAAACAGGTGCACTCCAATCTGGCCTTAAGATCTTGAAAAATTCCTGTAGACATTCTCTAATCCAAAACACTGCAAACTCCAGTTGCTTCCAAACAAAAACAGCTGCCACCATGCTTCCACTGCGCAACCCCGACTGAGCAGATGATAATGCTGATGACAAAACAAGCACAAACTGGACAACACATCCCAGAACTATGGTTCACGGATCCATAAAATAAAACTCAGAAGTTCCTCCAAAGCTTGAGCTGCTTCACCAAACTCATTCTTCAGAAACCATTCTACTATTAAGCTGAACCATCGGTACCGCTTCTGGAGTCCAGTCGATACCAAACTAAATCTCTAGATGCGGACAAAACTCTGACTCCCTGAAGACATCCAGAAAAATCTCTAACAACCCAAGAGAAAACTCAGCTATCGCAAGTCACTTTTGCGATCAACCCAGCCTAATTCCAAAGAAAAACTGTTCTCTCCTTACCAAACAGAACAGCCTATGCTGGTCTAGCCAATCATCGAAGAAATGGAACCACCCTGCTACTTCTGAATTCCCTCCAGAAAGAACTGCTAAGCCAGAAAATCTCCTTGACGACACACAGAACACTCCGAGCTGCACTACTGACTCGGATGTCCAAAGACTTCCTTAACTTGTTCCAAAGAAACATCTTCGGAGACATCCATAGTCGCTGTGTCTCATCATACAGCGACAACACCCTGAGGTATCAAGATCACTTGCTTCCGTCCAACCGACAGATCTAAACTCTAGCTCATCCAAACTTACACTTCAAAATAAACTCCGAACCTTAACAGGTTTCCTTCAGAGATCCATGTAATACTTACACTATCCAAAGTTTACTCGAGATAGTATTAGGTCAACAGTCTCGATAGATACACTTCCAACCTCAAACATTCAAACTCCAACCATTAGTAGTCGTGTTACACACACTACTATCTATCTACCTTTATAACTTATATTGGAAAACCCGAACAGGTAACCCAACAGATAGGTAGAAATATATATATATATATATATATATATATCAAAATTTCAAATACGCTCTCTCAAGAAAGAAATCACTCAAGCGCCTAGGTATTCACTCAACCTAGCGCTCTGATACCAACTGTGACGACCCGGAAATTTTCGAAGCCGAAAATTCCAGATAGTCATGAAAAGAAGGAAGAAAAGGGGTGAGAAATAGAAAAGAAAGAGAAGAAAGAAGAAACAACATCAGAATCTCAACAGCGGAACGAATAAATATATTAATCACATAAGTATTACATAATATACAACATCATCAGAGTTACACAAATAATACATCACATACTAGACAGTTATAAACACCTGTCTAGTTAAACAACTCAATACATAATACAACACAGAGATACCAACACAGCGGAACACTATATATATATCTACAACACAGAAGCCTCCTGCTCCGTTGCTCCTCCAGAACTCGTCAAAGCTAACCTGAATCCCTTGGCTACCCGTAAAAATTTGGGTACCCGAGAGTTTAGGAAAAACAGAAATAAACTCCGGGTCAGACATGGGTCTGGTATGAGTAACAGGTTAAAGTTGCTTAATTTTGAAACCTTTGAAAAGCAAAAGGTATCACGTAAGACTTCCCACAAATAAACACGGGTAAGTTTTTACCTTACGCTAACCAAAGCATTTGATAGGAAATCTAGTGATATTATAATAGTGTCTAGGGTTTTCAAGTAAAATACAGAAATAGCTGAAATGCTTGCATCTCACATTCCAACATAGTTGGGCACAACTAAAACGTACGGCACTTATGGAAGATTGGATTCCATACAATGGCAGGGCTACTGGGGTACCGCCCGTCACAGTACGTGGCCTAGATCAACGTACCGAGGATCACTCCCGACCCCTTACAACACAAAGCCGGACCCGTTCCTTACTGAACAGTTCCGAACAAGACAACCCCGGCAGTTGGAGCTCAAAAACTGCCCACACCGAAATAAAAAGGGACATCTAGACAGGGGAAAATCTCGTCCTGCAATGGGCATGACCCACCTAGCCTTGCTGCACATCCCCTGTTTTAGCCATTTCCGGTTGATGAGGCTTGAGGCTACGATTACCTTTAATCAGGACATATCACTTAGAATGCTCATCGTCCACCTGAAGATGTTCTGAAAGCATTCAATCCATACAAGTTCGTTCCGGGTTCGAACGAAACCGAAGGCATCATCTCATTACACTCATTTTGGAATCACCCTCAGAGTTAATGACGATAACCCTTGCACTCTGAATCTTCCCCTTCACTTGAGATTCACGACCTATCGTTAAATTTGGATCGATGTGGTTTTCGGATATCCAAATATGGAAACCCGATCCCGGTCTCATCGACTTCCAAAACGTATCTTTTAAGGCCAAGTTGTTTTAAAGTTTAAAATAATTCAATTCAATTATCTATATACACACAGATAGATAATTCACAATATCACAATTAGATAATTAACATTACCATCATAAATAGATAATTCATCACACAAACAGATAATCCATATTATCATCATAATGCATCCTAAGCATCAATATCACATGGCATCACTAATCTCATATCTGAGATGTCAAACCATTCAATGCAATCAATATCATCCAATTATACATAAGCAATCACATTAGCTATGATTAATTTAAAATGAATTAAATTAATTACTTGCATCTCTAATTAATTTAAAGTGAATTAAATTAATTACTTCACCATTAATAACTTGCTTATATTACTATTAATCAATTTCAATCAATTAATTAATCATCATTCAATTATTCAATTTAATTATCCACCCTTGATTAATTATCTTTTAATTATATTCAAATAATTATCTTTTAATTACTTCCACCATTTAATTACCTTTAACCAAATATAGACAGTACCCTTTTGAATTACTAATATTAATTACATTGCTGCTTAATTAATTGCATAAATAAAACAATTCAATTATTAATTATTTCCAAATAATTCTATTCTAATTTACATCATTAATTATAATAATTAATGATCTCAAATTACATTTTCTATTTAAATTAATTACATTAAGTAATTAATCTTCAATTAAACCAAAATTGTTAATCACCCTTGATTAACCCCATTCAGTAATTAACTTCCCAAAATTACTTTCTCAAATAAATTAATTACTCCTTAATTAATTTCTCTAATTAATCCCTTGATTAATTATCCAAAGTAATTATTCTCAAATTACTTTTTCTATTAAATCATCCTTGGTAATTACATCCTGTAATTATCATTAATTACTTCCCTAAGTAATTTATACTTATCACTACATCAATGGTTGTTTAAATTAATAAATTTAATTAATTAACTTAAACAATTCATATTAAATCGAATTAGTTACAATGTGTAATTAATTCTCTAATTACTTCCATAAGTAATTACATTTAAAACGATTTACAATTTATTACCTTTAAATTAATTAATCTAATTAATTATTAAAATTAACTACATTAATTAATTATAAAATAATTCTAGTTAATGACTTTCATTAACCATTCTCTACTTATTTTCATTAAGTAATTAACTTAGATTAATCTCAAATTAAATTATCTTTAAATTATCCATTAATTAAAATCTAATTATTTATTTAATTAACCTTGATTATATATTAATTGCTTAATTAAGAATTCTTAAATCATTAATTAAATAATCTAATTTATGATCTTAATTACAAATTGATTAACCCTTAATCAATATTTATTAATCCCTCATCTCTAATTAAATTAACTCAACTAATTACTCTATAATTACCTCATTAATTAATTAATTTGAAAATTTAATAATTTAAACTTGCACTTTGTTTAAATCTTTCAAATTTAAATCTTCCTTTAATTTCAAAAACTGAAGTTCATGTTTAACTTTTGATTTCCAAATTTAAATTAATTTTTAAACTTACTCATATTTTACAAACCTCATTTTAAAAAGATTAAACTATTTACCCAAAGTAAAGTAGTTAAATAAGTTCATATTTTAAAACTTATTTTATTTAAAACAGAGATTTTAGATTTTAAACTTGGATTCTAAAATTTCAAACTTAGAAATAAAAACTAAGTTTAAACTTTTCTTACATTTAAAAGCTTCTGGTTTTTGATAATTTTCAAACAATCAGGACAGGTTTTACTTAAACCTGTAGACAAAAATAAATGCCCAAGCTTCTCTCTGCTAAAATCCAAAGAAACAGATGCACAACCACTCCGTGCATATGCACATTGACCACGGCCACCGTTGATCATCGGTGATGATCTCCACAAGCCAGAAAACGTCGCAGCAACCCACCGCAATCGCCACTGCATGCTCCACTTCTCGAATTCGAGATCGAGATCCCAACCCAACCTGGAAACAAAGTAACAGGTTTTCCCTCAAACCTGTCAACTCCAAAAGCTCGCTGCTCCCATCACTTAAAGGTCAGCCACTCCGGCCTCGACTTCATCCACGACCAACCTATAAATTCCCAAACCACCTCAACACTCGATCAACTACACTACCCAAAAAGATCGAGACTAATGTCACAGTGAAAAACTAGGGTTCCAAAAGAATTTTTACTACCGCAACTTCCACAACGATTTCCAACACAAACTAGTATTTTTCCTAGCTTCAACTAAGTCTCCTCTATCACTTTGAAGAACCCAGAGACCCCACTAAGCATAGATCACCAGAAAGTCGCATATTTCCACAATATGCTTAAACCAGAGTAGCACCTATTTCCCTTTACTAAAAAATATATTTTTTGTTTTAAAAATCATATTTTGATTTAAGAAATCAATTTATAATACTGGATTTACAATTTAAAAGGGTTGAGTTTTTCTTAAGTTTAAACATGCACAGAGCAGTTTTGGTTTACAGAGACAACAAGCTAAATCTTTTAACCTTTTTTTTTTATTTAATGCTTAACCTATGTTAAAACAAACAGGATTTGTTTGTGAATTAGATCCTATCATAACAAGATCAAAAGATAAGAATTTTGTAAACAATTTGAACCTGGAAATTCAAACAGAACAGGCAAATAAGATAGCATGCACGCAATTCATTTTCACATCAGACTATAATCCATCTACAAACAATACTTATTTTTATCAAAACATACTAGCATGCAACCTAATTAATAATTTAGGATTTAAAAGTTACTCACCAAGATTTGATCAAGAAAAATGGACAGAGCACAGTTTGGGTTTGAAGACAGAATTTCCATTTTTTGAAAGCTTTTGAAAACTAGAAAACTGAAATCCTCTTTGCTTTTAAAACTCTGCATTGACATGCTGGCTTGATGTTTGAAACTGAGATGCTTTGAAACCAGACAGTTTTGAACTTTCAAACTGTAAAAATATTTTTGCTTTGATCTTCATGTTTTAAAACTCTTGCTTTTGTTATTGATGATGAATAAAGTTTCAGTTTATAAGAAAATAGATATGCTTGCTTTTCTCTGGTTTGGTGTGTTTTGAACAAAAAGAAATAAGGAGTATTTCATATATATATAGAGAAACAGGTTTTGTACAGGGGCATCTACTGTAACATGCTTATCTCTGTTTTATCAGATAGATCTTTACATTTTGGTGGCTGATAGTTACATGTTGTAGGCTAGCATTAATTACTATGGTACTATGTTCCATGCCTATCCTATTTCGTATGTGCAGAAATTTCCTCTTGCCTGATTTGCTATTTTACTGGAAACAAATTATTACAAAGATTGGCAGTTTTATTTCTTTTTACTTGTTCTTGTATACTCCACAGTCATCTGCGAAGTTTACTTATTTTGTGCTTGTACAAAGATGCTTGTTCTTGCCTAACATTATTTACAGGCAACATGTTTCTCTCTCTGCCAGGTTTGTACATAGATATTTCTTGTCTATTGTACTTTGTTTATTTTTATGTTTTGTACATAGATACTTTTTCTTACTCTTACTTTGTCTACAAAACCACTCCACTTACCAGATTTTACTTTGTTTGCGTTCTTGCATTTCTATCCTACAGGCTGCATATATACAAGGCCTGATTTGATTATATACTTCATACATATAGATAAATGTTGTTTTAGTTATGTTATAGATTTTAAACTAAGCATTTATCATAGTTTCTTATGTTACAGCCATGTATTTGATTGCACTTATGTATAAATATTTATAAGCTTATCTTATTCAAATTATAAAAATTGTTGTTTAAAAACACTACTTAAATCTTGTATTCCTATATGTACTTTTCATCTTATTAATATCATAAAAACGCATTTATAAAAATGAAATAATTAATAAAAGAAGTTATCTTTTTATTATAAACTACTTATTTTATTTATGTATGTTAAAGTATTTGACAAAATTGTATTTAAACTTATATATATTTTAAATCATACTTGTCTCAAACTATATTAAAATGAAAACAAAACAAATCTCTTTTGTTAATAAATTTAAATCTAATACTTGAGCTAAATAAGTTATAAACTATGTAAACATTTATCTTGAGTATTTTAAATCGTATGGTTATTTATTTAATATTAAATTAAATCAAATTTCCAAATTACCAAAAATATTGAAATTAGAAAGTATGCCTTTATTTATTAAATTTAAAACAAAGCTTATCTATTTATAATATATCCAAATATATATACATTATAAATAGAAAACAATTTATTAGCATTTAAAAGATAAATTACCAGTTAAATGTTTATTTAAAAGAAGATTATTAAATCACTTCAAATTCAATTAGCAAATTATTATCAAATCAATTTAATTTTTAAATGCAGATTATTAAATTGATATTGCCCAAAATTCCAGGATGTCACAATTACACTCATATTTACTTGTTATTGATTTAACAGACATAAGAGTTTTTAGTTCTGACTCAAGTGTTTTGTCTTTTCATCATGATCGGGTCTGCCTTAGTATTTCACTATTTGAAGACATTATTTTTGGAGGATGAAAATGGAGTTTGGTATATTATTATTAGTAGTAGTATTCTGCTGCATTATTTTGGTATGTTTATTATCGTACTTTGATTAGTTTTAAAAATTGTGTAATCAAATGTATATTGTAAAATAGCTTCATGAACTGTTTATTTGATTATTATATTTTGTCATTCCGCTGCGAGATTATGTGTTTTGTTTTCTTCTTTTCTCTTATTTTCTAATTTACCCCATTGATAAACTACCCCTTTGAATGTTTTTAGTTAGACATGTGTGGTCTATTATCGATTTAAACTGTCCAAAAAGGTGGGTCATCACAGTTGTATAAGATTTTGAAATACATATCAGTGTTAGCCCAAGGGAATATTCATGTGGGATGATCCAATATTGCATAATTCTCCCTATTATTAGGCAATATTACTCAACAATGCTCTTTTTAGTACTGATAAATAGGTAGGGCGTCACAAAAGGTAATTATCGTTTACTTTCGATGCATTGTTATTTTCAACATCAAACACATGATTTAAATTAAGGACATAAATAACATTACTTAAAGAACTAAAATCAATTGTTTTATTCCAATAACGAATATTCATAATTATGTCATTTCAAATAAAACTATCACCATTCTCAGTCAAAAAAGATACCGAAGTTATTCAACCAATAAAGTTTGGTACATAATAGCAGTTGTTCAAAATTAAATCATATCCACTCGCATGCTTCACATGGTGCTCTCCCCTCACAATGGAAACTACATTAGCTCTGTTTACAATTTAAAATTCCGTGCTCCCTCATGCGACAGGCCATATGCTCCTAAGTCCATGTAACGAATTACAAATATGATATCCTATATCTAAACCTAACTAAAAGCACATATAGATAAACGGTTTTTTGTGGGAAATACCTATATAAGTGGAATCTCATTCTTTCCCCTTGGGTATCTTTAAGTATTCTAGAAAATTTCACTTTGGGTATCCCTTCTTTAAGCAAAAATGATATTCACCTTCTCTTCCTTTGCTTTACCCTTTCTTCACTTAAGCTTGCATTTTCTCTTCTTTGAACTATTTAAGGAAGAGCTAAACTTGACCGTGAGCACTGCACTTGGTACCTTGGTGAACATACTGTTCGTTGTCCTTAACATATTAAGGAGGTCCACAACGGTGTACTTTAGCAAATTCATGTTGAAGTTCAATATGAAGGAATCGTATTATGGATTTAATGATCCAAGAATCAAGTTAGTCTGAAGCTCGATGTCATGCATATTACCTAGCTCCTCCAACCATTCAATGTATCAAACCATATTAAGTACATGATCTTGGACTGAAGTTCACTTGCTCATTTTTGTGTGAAACGGTTTTCATAAAATCAAATTCCTCGTGCTGCAAGATTGCTCACAATATAACTATTGTAGGGGAGTAAATATGTCATGCATATTTTTTTTCAGTCTACCTTTGGAGCTTGATGCCTGTGTCGACATCATGTAGCAGTGAGCTAGTTCGAAGTCCACTGACCAATCTTTATAATACTTAACTATTTCATGTGTGGAATCCTTATTGGATTTATCTAATGGCTCGTTTGTGAAAACATACTAAAGCTTTTCATAAGTGAGTGCTAAATTAACGTTTTTTTAGCCAATCTTATAGTTTACTCCATTAGCGTGTTCTTTTCGAAAAATGGCTTCATGCTTTCTATTTAATCTATGCAATTCAAGTAAATTACATAACATTACACATGTTTTTATACTTATTATAACGGTTTATTATGTTAATTTAATAAGGCTCATGTGAATTCTATATCTCTCAAAAACTATAAAAGAGATACAAGAGTTTCATGAAATCCTTCGTTGGGTATTAGGATCCATTTATCATGTTACTACAACCTTGAGTTTACTCAACAAATTATAGGTCCATAAATGGTAATTAAACTTTACTAGTTATATGTCATATATAACTCTTGACGTACTTTTATCTATACCTTAATCGTCTTCATGACCTTGAGTTTTCTCGACAAATCATGAAGTACATTAGATGCCCTATACCCATTATTTAACAATATTCTAAGGGGGTTATGTCACCTTGGGCTTTCTCAACAAAATTACACAGACATTCTTACTCATCTAGGGATAATTTAAACATCACTTTAGATACTCTATCGTTTGAGCTTTCTTGATAAACATTGGTATGTAAGGTACTCTTTATATATCATAAAAGATGGAGAACATTATTATTATATGTTCATAATTTAAACATAATTTCGTAGAGTATTATCGACTATTTAAAGGAGATGAGTATAACTCATAATATCATATATCTTTTACATCGATCCAATGCATACTTCCTTAAGTCTCATAGGTTTTATTTTAATTTTAACATCCCATTTTTTATACATATAACATACACACACACAAATTTAATTATTATAACATCTATAATTTATTAGGTTATGTGTATAAATTTATTTTACTAGTTAAACAATTTAATTAATTTATAAATACAACATTTATATTTATTTATATTTAAAATCATTTGAAATTTGGATATTATAACCATTTACAAAATAATGTAAATGTTAAATTAAAATAGCTGTAAATTAACTTTACAAAATTCAAATATGCTATTTGAACTAACCGAACACTCAAAAGCACTACGGACTCTTCCACAGGATGTGACGACCATCATTTCAGAAGGTTTAAGTCAATAATAAACCACATATGTCAAATTCAAAACAATCTGGAACACAGATAATCAATGTGGCTAATTAGGAAAAATAAGAAAAGAAGAAAACAAATACAGAACCTCACAGCGGAATGACAAAATATAATAATCAAATAAAAAGTTCATGAAGCTATTTATACTATACATTTGGTTAAATTTCACAACATCTACCAGAGTTATACATATAAAGGAACAATAAAATAATGTAGTAGAACAAAATAATGCGGGGAAATAGTACTAGTAATAATATATCAAATCTTCATCTTCGTGCTCAAGAATAAATGATCTTCAATGCACTGAAAACCTAAGGCTGACCCGAGCATGAAGTAAAAAATTACACTCAAGTCGGAACTAAAATATTCTTATGTGATTCAAATCAATATGATGTATAACATAAGTGTGATAACGTCAGTTTATGGGGTTTTACATCTCTTATCTTTTGTATAATGTGCATGCAATAACTCAAGAGATGTTACGGGACTTTCCATCTCTTAAGGATCCGTAAAAATATCTATATATAGTAGAATGTGCCAAATATGTAATGTCTAATCAATAAAAGAAATATTTTTCCTTGCATTAAGGCTTTACATTAATCCCTCTTAACGCGTTTTTAGTAGCATATCGGGGAATAGGGATGCGCCGTGATATGACAACGCTAAACCAAACTCATAGTGGTCTCGTATAAGGATGAAAATATGACAAGGCACGTAAGGCAATGCTTAAGAAAGGATACTACCAGTTCGGGTGGTAGGGCTAGTGGTAATGCATCGTAGCCATGACTGCCCACAATGTCCATCCATCCCATATCGAGTCAAAGGGAGGTCATCCTAAATCAAGGTGCACCAATCGAAACCAACATCAAAAGAAATAATATGGACCGAGTCCAAAAAGAAATCGAAGAACAGATGCAACGATCCGAATTTCAACGTTCGAAAATCGGCATCCATACTTCACTCATATTCGAATGCCGTAGATTCGACCGTTCAAATCCGATTCGCCGGAGCTTATAACACATTAAGTATAACAACATAGCGGAAGAAATGAATAATATCATTGATATACAACATTGAACTACAACAATGATACAATTGAGATATCGATACAAATATCATAGATACAAGATAGAGCGGAAAGAAATAACTCCAAAAGATAATATCTTCATAAGTCCACAAGATAGATACTCCAACATATAGCGACTCCATTGCCAAAGTTCCAAAGACTCCACAAGCTAGAACCACTAACATTCTTTCCAAACGCGAAGCAGAAACCCCCATCACAATGTATTAAGCAAGGTTGGTCCAAGTGAAATGAATGTTATCGCCAAATCCAAAGGCTGGATGATATCGACTCTATATCTACTAGCTGACTATCTGAAAATCTAACTCTAGACTGGCCGTGTGGAAAATTGTGGGCACCCAGAGTTTAGATAGGGAACAATAAACTCCAGATCAGTCATAGGACAGGTATGAGCAAACAAAATCAGTTTATCTTTAAAAGCGAAACAAAAGAGTTAAAAAGAAATCCGCAATGCTTTTTGGAAAATGAAACTACCATAAGGCCTCCCCGCGCACACACACAATGCAAGCGCACAATTGGAGGAGATTTCTCCTTATGATGGTCAAACATGCTTACTACACAAAATCTTTTTGATATTATTATTAGTGCATAGTGCAGAAAACCTTTTGAAAGTATAATAATAATCTTAGCCAGCATAGGTACCATAATACTATGCCTGCTGTAGCTACCACCTGAGGTGGCAGGTTATACAGCTAAAACCGTGCAAGGCGCGTATTGGATATTGGATTTTCAACAAATGGTTTGGCTAAGGAACTTCCTATTTCCACATGGGTACGCCTCTAGAGGGATGCCTCGAGAACCTACCCGGATCTCTGCCAACACAAGGCCGGGTTAACCCTGCCCGGAAGTAACACCTACAAGTATGTCATCCTCGGTCGTAACCAACCTTTATCCGAGCGCTTGATACTGTATTTGCAGTAACCACATAGGTTAAATATCAGGGCTCCATACCATGATACCACCTCTATCCAGAAGAAATGGATATACCCTAGGGGCGCGACCCCTAATAACCTTACTGCATCTTTCCTGTTTCGACCATTTTCGAGGTGTGAGGTCCTGATGCAGTCTCGTCCACAAAGCTACACTTTTTCATAAAGCCATGCTTTGATCAACAGATGATCAGTAGCACTTCGTATGCCATATTATCAAATTGGGAATGAATCACTAGTAACCATCAACTACATAACCTCTGAGCTCGTACGTCTCAGAGAAGGGTGTTAAGCTAAGAGAATAAATTCTCCACCACCAAACAGAAATGTGTTTGATAGAAACCAGCTTTACATCTCAAAGTGTAATGTCAAACACACATCCATACAAGTCTGTTCCGGGTTCGAACAGAACCGAAGGCGCTTCCAAAGAAGCTCTTGCAATCCGAGTATTCACAATCCCGATTGGACTCCCATCACATATGGAGATCTCTATACCGTTGCTACTCAATGCAGAGTCATTCGACGGGTAATCCTTTCATTCTCGAAAATACCCGGTCACCGGTCTTCAAATGCAATCCATAACGTCGTATCATTATTTAGAATGGGTTATATGACACAAGGTCCTCTCCCGGCTAAACCGAATAATGAGCGCAATATTTAAAAACATATGGATATTGGAATCTCAGTCAAGTCACAACATAAAACCCAAAACCTTTCTTCAAATGCTTTAAACAAATTACCATTTCCAAATCTTTAAACAAAAAGATTCACCTCGCAAAGTTCACCAATCTTTCACAAAGATTTATTTATAGCTTTTCAAAACAATTTTTCCTTCAAATTGGATTAACTCATCCAATCTTTAATTCATAGCTATCAAAACCATTTCCAAAGATTCATTCATAACTTGGAAAACCATTTCCATTTCAAACTTGAAAACCTTTCAACACAAATTGAAAATTCTCTCTTTATATGAAAGCTATTATTATTTGAAAACAAATAGTTTTTGTATCAGAAAAATCTGATTTCATTTGTACAAGTTAAAGCCCTTGGGTTAAACTCAAATTCCCAAAACAATACTTTATGTAACAACCCGGGATTTCGCTATTATTTTATTATCGTCATTGGACGAGTAATATTGTTGCTAATTGCTAATTGAAGTTTTTAAATTGACTTTTATAAATTGTAAAAGGGTTTGTGGGCTTTGAAAATGTGAATCTCGGCCCATTTACTTTTGATGCCATATTGTTTCGAGTATACTCGTTCCCCCCTTTACCCTTTTCATTCGAAAACCCTAAGCAATAAACGAAGAAGCATGTAAGGACCCAGAATTTTAATTAATTTAAATTTTAATATTTAATTAATTTTAAATATTAATAAGTGAATTTATAAGTCAAATAAATTTTTATTTGAATTATTGGATTTAATTGAATAATTAAATCAATAAATTAATATGTGAAATTATGGAAATAATTGAAAGTAGGGGTAAATATGATTGAAAATGATTTGTAAAATTTTATTTTATCATATTGAAGTTAGAATGATATTTTAGAACTTTTAAAATCGAATTAAAAGTTTATTTGTGAAAATTGAATATTTTAATATTAAAATCGACTAGTGAAAATAGTCAATTTTTGAACAGTCTCAGAATTGAACGAAACTAGTTCCATTGGATCCGTAATAGTTAGTTATTATCGGATTTCAAATTTCGTATCAATCGGAGCTATCGTTTGATCGTGGCAGCTCGAAACGCATCGAATTATTTTTAATTTTAATTTGGCGAGTTAAAATAGCCATTTTTCAAAAAGTCTCGGATTTCGACGAAACCAGTTTCATCGGATCCGTAATGTGATATTATTGTAAGGTTTCAAATTTCGTGTCAATTGGATTTACCGTTTGTCCGGTACGAATTAAAACGCCTAAAAATCGATTTAAATCGGTTTAATTTAAATTGAACGTTTGTAGCCATAACTCGCACAGATGTCCGAATTAGCTTACGAAACCTGTTCCATTGTGTCCGAAACGCGGGATAAACCCTAGGAACGTCAGTTTCGGCGCGTAAATCGGAGTTCGGAATTCCCGGATGAATAGTGTTCGAATTTTTCCTATAGATATACCCCCTACCCTCTCATAAATAAATAAAAAAAGAAAACCCTAGTTTCATAACTGCAGCCGCCACCCTCCCCATGAACGGCCAGAAATTCGCAACCTTTCCCCTTCGAAATCTCCAAATCCATTCATCGATTCCAGAAATCTCCAACTACAAAAGTATAGAGCGCTGAGAGATCTTCACATCCGTACGGTGGGTCGACGTAAAGATCGTCCTAGCATTCACCATGGGGTCGCGTGTGTGGCCGTTCGGCCTCGTAGTTTGTGCATGTATGGAGGCCGAGCTCCACGTGTTTGAGGCCGTGCATAGGGGGGGTGAAAGGCTTTGTCTTGGCGCTATTTGATCGAAGTATCGTCGAGTATAAATGGCGAAAAATTTAACCCTAATTGCAAGAATGGGTTTCGGCCTTCCTGTAGATGTTGCATGCAAAAGGAGGTTGGGGAAGAAGCAACAGTGAATTACTTATTAAATAAGTATGGAATTGTTTTCCAATATGAAGTGATATTTAGAATTTATCTTTTTGAAGATAAATTGAAAATGGATAATTGAAATCGTATATCAATAGATATTGTGAAATATAAATTCACTATTGAATTTATAAAGGAAAGGAGAATTTGTTTAAAAGTAAATATTGATTTATTTTTGAAGTGTGAAATTATATATCTTGTAAAGATATTTTGTGAAATAAATAATTTGGAAATTTATTTGGAAACTGGTGATGTGTACATATCAATTGATAGTTCAATAGCCGACTATCAATATTTCCCTTTGAATGGGTAATTGATGTGATTTGTTTGAATTTGAATGCCACACCTATTTTTGAATAAGCGCTCACTATTCGGGTTAACCGGGAAAGGACCATGGGGTCGTATAACCCATTCCGAATATGTGATACGTCGTTGTGAATTGCATTGAAGATCGGTGTTGAAGACCGAGTATTTGCGAAAGCGATAGGATGACCTATCGATTGTCTCTGCACTGGGTCGCTCCTGGTATAGAGATTTCCTTAAGTGATGGGAAATTCGATCGGGATTGTGAATACCCGGATTGCAAGGGCTTCGTAAGAAGTGCCTTCGGTTTTTTTCGAGCCCGGAACAGACTTGTATGGATTGAATGTCTGACATTACAAATTGAGATATAAAGCCGATTTCTTTCAAATATATTTCTATTGGTGGCGAAGAATTTATTCTTTAGCTTAAAACCCTTCTCTGAGACGTACGAGCTCAGAGGTTATATAGTTGAAGTTATCAGCGATATATTCCCAATTTAGTAATGTGACATGCTGAGTGATGCTGAAATGATCATTGTGTTGATTATTTGTGATAGGATCGTTTATTTGATCGTCTATCTATGTGATCATTTCTATGATCATTTGTTGACCCAAAGCATGGCTTTTGTATAAAGTATGTTTTTGTGGACGTGACTTCGTCGAGCCTCACACCCCGTGAATGGTCAAAACAGGAAAGATGCGGCAAGGTTATGAGGGGTAGCGCCCTTTAGGATGTGTGCATTTCCTTCTGGAAAAGGGTGGTATCATGGTATGGAGCCCAGATACTTACTCATGTTGAAAACACTTTGTTATGATTGTGTGAATTGATTACGAGCGCTCGGTGAAAAGGTCCCAAAGGACCGGGGGATGGCATATTCGGTCAGTTGTTACTCAGTTAGGGGTAACCCGGCCTTGTGTTGGTAGAGATCCGGTTTGGTTCTCGGGGATGTCCATCCAGAGGCATTCTCATGTGGCAATGGGAAGTTCCTTGGCCTGATCATTCGTTGGAAATCCAATTCCCAATACGAAACTTGTACGGTATTAGTTGTAGAACTTGCCATTCACTTATGGTGGTCACCACTGTTTGGATGGTAGCTATAGTAGGCATACGATAATGGTCGTATGTTGGCTAAGATTTATATTCTACTTTCGAAATGAATTTTTTTCTACACTATACACTAGTAATAATATCAAATGTTCTTTTAAATGCGTATCAAGCATCTTTGACTATCATAAGGAGAAATCTCCTCCGATTCTGCGTTTGCATTGTGTGTGTGTGCGGGAGGCCTTATGGTAGTCTCATTTTTAAAAGCATTGCGAATTGACTTTAAAAATATTCTTCTATTTTGATTTAAAAGATAAATAAACTGTTTTGAGTTCTCACACCAGTCACATGACTGACTCGGAGTTTATTGTTTTCCTTCCTAAACTCTGGGTGCCCACCAATTTCCACACGGGCAGTTAAGAGTTAGGTTTATGAGGATATTCTGGATATTCTGGAGTTGCTGGAGGCAAGATGGATGGCATGGCGTATTATTAGTATATAGTATTTCTTTTTCCGCTGCACTGTTTGTTGTTGTTGTTGTACACTCTGACGATATGATGTAATGAAATGTATAAAATGTAATAACTGATATAGTTCTTTGTTTAAAGATTATTCATTTATTATTATATGTTGTTCCGCTGCGAATTGTGAGATTCTGATGTTGTTCAGTTTTTTTCCGTTCTATGTTCTCTATTCTATTTTTCTTCTATTTTAAAGATTTCTATTTTCTGTTCTCTTTTCCCTCTATCTTTTCTACCTTCTTATCTCTTCTTCTCTCTTTTTCTTTTCTTAAATTTTTCTTAAAACCCATAACTATTCGGTTTTTCGGCAACGAAAAATCGCGTACGTTACAATGTGGTATCGGAGCATATGGTTAAGCGACAACCATGGTTCTGTTGGGTATTACTCATTAGAGATAGAGTCAGTAGTACTCTAGAATGGGTTTGAGTGTAATAATAGATATGAGAGCGTATTTGTTAGTGAATATAAAATTGTTTTATATTGTGATGATTGGTTTGTTGAGTGGCATATGAACTTTCGTCAGCGTGGTCCGCAAGACTATGCCGAAGGGGTTTCTAAACACTTGAATAGAACAATTCGACACAGTATTGATTTTTAAATTGGGTAAATGAAATAATTTTACCTTGATTATATTTTTATATAAAGGAATAATTTTTCAGAATTATTAAAGTGTATATAAGTTGATTGTTTAGTTGTTTGAATAATCTAAATAAAAGAATAATTGTATAAGTATAAAGAATTATAAGAATTGAATTATAATTAAAGTGATTGCAATTGTGAAATAAACTTATATATATAAGAAGTGAAACTATATGAATATATTTATAAATATGAGTTGAAATAAAAATGAATTGGTAATTGAATAGAATGAATGGATTGAATATTAATCAATTAAATGTGAATTTAGTTGATATGAAATAATGAATGTAAGTGTTAATTCACTAAAATCTAATGTTATTAGAAGTTGAAAGTTTGAATGAAAATCAATTAATTAAACCATACTGAATGAATATAAGCAAAGGAATTTGGTTGTAGTTAATATACATTGGTTGTTATATGATTGTTAGTTGATTGTATATAATTCATTAAGAATTAATGAAATTGAAAGCTAAAGTAATTGAAATTCAATTGGAAGTTAAATGAATCTTAAATAAAATTGAATTTGATTGGAAGTGTACCAACTTGAATATGGATTAGTGAATATAAACTAATTGAGAATGAATGTTAGTAAGAACATCCACTGTTAATGAATCAAATGTGATTAAATTGAAAACCAATTCATTGAATATTAATGAGAATATGAATGGATATTTATTGGTTATGGATTATAGTTGGTTGATGGTTGAATATATATTGCATTTGTTGTTTAGTTGCATTTGTTATGTTAGCATGTATAGTTATTATGTTACTATATGTTGTATATCGATACTATTGTCTACATACATGTTCTCATGTTGTTTGTTGAGTGTTTAGTAGGTGCGGATTGCGTTTGCTTCGCATTTGGAGCTCGCTTTCGCGCTATATTAGCCGTATATGCTTGCTAATAAAATATAAGGTACATATCTCGGATTAAATATCGTACTTTTACAAATTTTTCCCTGCGGGATGCCTCATTACTTGATGAGATGTATATTTGTGATATATATACTGTCATTTTTTTTTCGGATCGAGCCGCGCAAAGGAGACTATGGCGAATTTTTCCGAAAATTTAAGGCGTTAGAAAAAGTTCGATAAAATTGGAAAGTTTTGAAAACTTTAACTTTGATTTAGAGTTGAAAGTTAAACAATAGTAGTTGTTTATGAAAAGATAACTAAGTATGATTTGAAAACTTAGTAAAATATTATAAGAAGTTTAACTATGGATTTTTGGAAAGTTAATGAATTCTATAACTTTCTTACTTGATAATTTCGAGGACGAAATTCTTTTAAGGGGGGAAGATTGTAACGACCCAGAATTTTAATTAATTTAAAATTTAATATTTAATTAATTTTAAATATTAATAAGTGAATTTATAAGTCAAATAAATTTTTATTTGAATTATTGGATTTAATTGAATAATTAAATCAATAAATTAATATGTGAAATTATGGAAATAATTGAAAATAGGGGTAAATATGATTGAAAGTGATTTGTAAAATTTTATTTTATCATATTGAAGTTAGAATGATATTTTAGAACTTTTAAAATCGAATTAAAAGTTTATTTGTGAAAATTGAATATTTTAATATTAAAATCGACTAGTGAAAATAGTCAATTTTTGAACAGTCTCAGAATTGAACGAAACCAGTTCCATTGGATCCGTAATAGTTAGTTATTACCGGATTTCAAATTTCGTATCAATCGGAGCTATCGCTTGATCGTGGCAGCTCGAAACGCATCGAATTATTTTTAATTTTAATTTGGCGAGTTAAAATAGCCATTTTTCAAAAAGTCTCGGATTTCGACGAAACCAGTTTCATCGGATCCGTAATGTGATATTATTGTAAGGTTTCAAATTTCGTGTCAATTGGATTTACCGTTTGTCCGGTACGAATTAAAACGCCTAGAAATCGATTTAAATCGGTTTAATTTAAATTGAACGTTTGTAGCCATAACTCGCACAGATGTCCGAATTAGCTTACGAAACCTATTCCATTGTGTCCGAAACGCGGGATAAACCCTAGGAACGTCAGTTTCGGCGCGTAAATCGAAGTTCGGAATTCCCGGATGAATAGTGTTCGAATTTTTCCTATAGATATACCCCCTACCCTCTCATAAATAAAAAAAGAAAACCCTAGTTTCATAACTGCAGCCGCCACCCTCCCCATGAACGGCCAGAAATTCGCAACCTTTCCCCTTCGAAATCTCCAAATCCGTTCATCGATTCCAGAAATCTCCAACTACAAAAGTATAGAGCGCTGAGAGATCTTCACATCCGTACGGTGGGTCGACGTAAAGATCGTCGTAGCGGTCGCCGTGGGGTCGCGTGTGTGGCCGTTCGGCCTCGTAGTTTGTGCACGTATGGAGGCCGAGCTCCACGTGTTTGAGGCCGTGCATAGGGGGGGTGAAAGGCTTTGTCTTGGCGCTATTTGATCGAAGTATCGTCGAGTATAAATGGCGAAAAATTTAACCCTAATTGCAAGAATGGGTTTCGGCCTTCCTGTAGATGTTGCGTGCAAAAGGAGGTTGGGGAAGAAGCAACAGTGGGCGGTCCTGATGCCTCCAAGAAGTGATGAGCGGCCAGGATTCAGCTAGGTTAAAATTATAGTTAATAATGTTGTAAATATTATAAATAAATTCGTGTAACTTCGTAAATTCATAACTTTTTCATACGAGGTCGAAAACGCGCGAAACCAGTTGCGTTGGAATCGTATCGACGAGCACTACGCGATGGAGTTAGATTGGAGTCGTTTGGAGTTAGTAAAAATTTTGGGTGAAATTAAACGTCCGTTTAATTTTATTCGAAATAAATCGCTAAAACGGAATTTAAAATCAAGGTGAGAACTTCTCACTCAATCGAATCAGTTTCGATTTTATTTTAAATAGTTAGATTTAAAATATTTGAATGCATGTTTGAATGATGATTGTTATCTATTGATTGTTAAAATAGACATTATACGCCGTTAGTAAGCGGATGTTATTTATTAAAAACATATACCGCGAATATTTCATAAACAGTGAAATTGGTATTATATATAATAGAAATATATATATATTGGCATATGTATATATTGGAGTTATTGATTTCCCGCATTTTTTTGTTTAGCGGATGAGACCCTATTGCGCCGTCTATTAAGCGGATAATATTTAAATCCCATATACCGCGATAATTTCGTACTGGAGCGAAATTGGTATTGTGCTAATGTTTTTGGATGCAGGAAAACAGGTTGGAGGGATCCAACTGGATTCCTCAACAGTATTTATTTGATTATGGATATTTTGATATTCGTTGATTATCATATCGATATATGATATCGTTGTTGTCGTGATTGGCTATTTGGTATGTAGCATCATTGGACCAAATTTTGGAATTTTAAAATGATTTTAAAAGTGATTTTTGAAAATATACTATATTTTTAGAATTGATCCATGTTAAATAAATAAACGTTATAATTTTAAAAGTTATAAAATTATGGTTTTTGTGAAATATAGTTAAAAGCTGATTTTTGAGAAATAAGGGTTAATGATTTTATAAAATAGTTTTAATCGGGATTTTAGAATTTATTGTGAAAAGTTTAAATATAGGATTTATAAAATTTAATTATTTTATAAATCAAAATGGTGAAATTATAAAGGAGATTAAATATGTTTTAAAGAATAATATAAATTGACTTATATTAAGAGATTTATAATGGATATTTATAAATTGAAATATTGACATTATAAAACGAGTTTTTATAAGTGTTTGAATGAAGTGAAAATGAATTTTGTAAATGAATGGAATTTATAAAATTATAAATGGTAGAGTTATAAATGAAATTTATAAATAGTAAGATTTATAGATTTTATGAAATTATTAAAGAATATATTTGGATGAATAATTGAATCTTATAAGTTATAAGATTTATGAATTGGGATGTTTAAAAGAACGATTTTGTAAAATAATCGTTTTATAAGCATTTAACTTATAATGTGAACTTTTGGTTTATAATTGAGTTATAAATCGAATAGGTTAATAAAGAAAATTTATAAAAGGAAGTTGTTATAAAATAATTAGAAATGGGATTTATAAACGTTGTTTTATAAATTCGCAAACAACTTATTTTGATAAGTAAATTGTCGAAACCTATTAATGGAGTTATATTCACATTTTTGACTGTGAATAATCCTTTAAAATGAAATGTATAAAAGGATGAAAATTTGTTAACATAGTATATTCACGTTTTTGAATAGTGAATAATATGTTGAAGAAATTGTTTGAATGTGATGTTTTAAACAGAATTAAAACGATCTAACGATGTTTTAAAATGTGTTGAGATTCGAAACCATAGATTTCAACGTTTATTGTTGAAATAGACGTTTTCGAGAAATAAAGGAAATAGTGGACTATAACACTGTTGTTATAGTAAATGATTTCCGAAAGGAAATGTTTTGTATAGTATTGGGATTTATATATCTATTTTAATTTCGAATCCCTATACTAGTGATTTTGGGTTGTCGTAACAATGTTTTACGTAACATTCATTTTGGCCCAAATAAATATGTTTAAGTGAATGATTTCCTTAAAGAATGAAATATATACTTAATTTCGATTTAAGTATATTGAATATTTTCCAAGTGTTGAAAATAAATAAAATTTGTGAATTACTTATTAAATAAGTATGGAATTGTTTTCCAATATGAAGTGATATTTAGAATTTATCTTTTTGAAGATAAATTGAAAATGGATAATTGAAATCGTATATCAATAGATATTGTGAAATATAAATTCACTATTGAATTTATAAAGGAAAGGAGAATTTGTTTAAAAGTAAATATTGATTTATTTTTGAAGTGTGAAATTATATATCTTGTAAAGATATTTTGTGAAATAAATAATTTGGAAATTTATTTGGAAACTGGTGAAGTGTGCATATCAATTGATAGTTCAATAGCCGACTATCAATATTTCCCTTTGAATGGGTAATTGATGTGATTTGTTTGAATTTGAATGCCACGCTTATTTTTGAATAAGCGCTCACTATTCGGGTTAACCGGGAAAGGACCATGGGGTCGTATAACCCATTCCGAATATGTGATACGTCGTTGTGAATTGCATTGAAGATCGGTGTTGAAGACCGAGTATTTGCGAAAGCGATAGGATGACCTATCGATTGTCTCTGCACTGGGTCGCTCCTGGTATAGAGATTTCCTTAAGTGATGGGAAATTCGATCGGGATTGTGAATACCCGGATTGCAAGGGCTTCGTAAGAAGTGCCTTCGGTTTTGTTCGAGCCCGGAACAGACTTGTATGGATTGAATGTCTGACATTACAAATTGAGATATAAAGCCGATTTCTTTCAAATATATTTCTATTGGTGGCGAAGAATTTATTCTTTAGCTTAAAACCCTTCTCTGAGACGTACGAGCTCAGAGGTTATATAGTTGAAGTTATCAGCGATATATTCCCAATTTGGTAATGTGACATGCTGAGTGATGCTGAAATGATCATTGTGTTGATTATTTGTGATAGGATCGTTTATTTGATCGTCTATCTTTGTGATCATTTCTATGATCATTTGTTGACCCAAAGCATGGCTTTTGTATAAAGTATGTTTTTGTGGACGTGACTTCGTCGAGCCTCACACCCCGTGAATGGTCAAAACAGGAAAGATGCGGCAAGGTTATGAGGGGTAGCGCCCTTTAGGATGTGTGCATTTCCTTCTGGAAAAGGGTGGTATCATGGTATGGAGCCCAGATACTTACTCATGTTGAAAACACTTTGTTATGATTGTGTGAATTGATTACGAGCGCTCGGTGAAAAGGTCCCAAAGGACCGGGGGATGGCATATTCGGTCAGTTGTTACTCAGTTAGGGGTAACCCGGCCTTGTGTTGGTAGAGATCCGGTTTGGTTCTCGGGGATGTCCATCCAGAGGCATTCTCATGTGGCAATGGGAAGTTCCTTGGCCTGATCATTCGTTGGAAATCCAATTCCCAATACGAAACTTGTACGGTATTAGTTGTAGTACTTGCCATTCACTTATGGTGGTCACCACTGTTTGGATGGTAGCTATAGTAGGCATACGATAATGGTCGTATGTTGGCTAAGATTTATATTCTACTTTCGAAATGAATTTTTTTCTACACTATACACTAGTAATAATATCAAATGTTCTTTTAAATGCGTATCAAGCATCTTTGACAATCATAAGGAGAAATCTCCTCCGATTCTGCGTTTGCATTGTGTGTGTGTGTGTGCGGGAGGCCTTATGGTAGTCTCATTTTTAAAAGCATTGCGAATTGACTATAAAAATATTCTTCTATTTTGATTTAAAAGATAAATAAACTGTTTTGAGTTCTCACCAGTCACATGACTGACTCGGAGTTTATTGTTTTCCTTCCTAAACTCTGGGTGCCCACCAATTTCCACACGGGCAGTTAAGAGTTAGGTTTATCAGGATATTCTGGATATTCTGGAGTTGCTGGAGGCAAGATGGATGGCATGGCGTATTATTAGTATATAGTATTTCTTTTTCCGCTGCACTGTTTGTTGTTGTTCTTGTACACTCTGATGATATGATGTAATGAAATGTATAAAATGTAATAACTGATATAGTTCTTTGTTTAAAGATTATTCATTTATTATTATATGTTGTTCCGCTGCGAATTGTGAGATTCTGATGTTGTTCAGTTTTTTTCCGTTCTATGTTCTCTATTCTATTTTTCTTCTATTTTAAAGATTTCTATTTTCTGTTCTCTTTTCCCTCTATCTTTTCTACCTTCTTATCTCTTCTTCTCTCTTTTTCTTTTCTTAATTTTTTCTTAAAACCCATAACTATTCGGTTTTTCGGCAACGAAAAATCGCGTACGTTACAATGTGGTATCGGAGCATATGGTTAAGCGACAACCATGGTTCTGTTGGGTATTACTCATTAGAGATAGAGTCAGTAGTACTCCAGAATGGGTTTGAGTGTAATAATAGATATGAGAGCGTATTTGTTAGTGAATATAAAATTGTTTTATATTGTGATGATTGGTTTGTTGAGTGGCATATGAACTTTCGTCAGCGTGGTCCGCAAGACTATGCCGAAGGGGTTTCTAAACACTTGAATAGAACAATTCGACACAGTATTGATTTTTAAATTGGGTAAATGAAATAATTTTACCTTGATTATATTTTTATATAAAGGAATAATTTTTCAGAATTATTAAAGTGTATATAAGTTGATTGTTTAGTTGTTCGAATAATCTAAATAAAAGAATAATTGTATAAGTATAAAGAATTATAAGAATTGAATTATAATTAAAGTGATTGCAATTGTGAAATAAACTTATATATATAAGAAGTGAAACTATATGAATATATTTATAAATATGAGTTGAAATAAAAATGAATTGGTAATTGAATAGAATGAATGGATTGAATATTAATCAATTAAATGTGAATTTAGTTGATATGAAATAATGAATGTAAGTGTTAATTCACTAAAATCTAATGTTATTAGAAGTTGAAAGTTTGAATGAAAATCAATTAATTAAACCAAACTGAATGAATATAAGCAAAGGAATTTGGTTGTAGTTAATATACATTGGTTGTTATATGATTGTTAGTTGATTGTATATAATTCATTAAGAATTAATGAAATTGAAAGCTAAAGTAATTGAAATTCAATTGGAAGTTAAATGAATCTTAAATAAAATTGAATTTGATTGGAAGTGAACCAACTTGAATATGGATTAGTGAATATAAACTAATTGAGAATGAATGTTAGTAAGAACATCCACTTTTAATGAATCAAATGTGATTAAATTGAAAACCAATTCATTGAATATTAATGAGAATATGAATGGATATTTATTGGTTATGGATTATAGTTGGTTGATGGTTGAATATATATTGCATTTGTTGTTTAGTTGCATTTGTTATGTTAGCATGTATAGTTATTATGTTACTATATGTTGTATATCGATACTATTGTCTACATACATGTTCTCATGTTGTTTGTTGAGTGTTTAGTAGGTGCGGATTGCGTTTGCTTCGCATTTGGAGCTCGCTTTCGCGCTATATTAGCCGTATATGCTTGCTAATAAAATATAAGGTACATATCTCGGATTAAATATCGTACTTTTACAAATTTTTCCCTGCGGGATGCCTCATTACTTGATGAGATGTATATTTGTGATATATATACTGTCATTTTTTTCCGGATCGAGCCGCGCAAAGGAGACTATGGCGAATTTTTCCGAAAATTTAAGGCGTTAGAAAAAGTTCGATAAAATTGGAAAGTTTTGAAAACTTTAACTTTGATTTAGAGTTGAAAGTTAAACAATAGTAGTTGTTTTTGAAAAGATAACTAAGTATGATTTGAAAACTTAGTAAAATATTATAAGAAGTTTAACTATGGATTTTTGGAAAGTTAATGAATTCTATAACTTTCTTACTTGATAATTTCGAGGACGAAATTCTTTTAAGGGGGGAAGATTGTAACGACCTAGAATTTTAATTAATTTAAATTTTAATATTTAATTAATTTTAAATATTAATAAGTGAATTTATAAGTCAAATAAATTTTTATTTGAATTATTGGATTTAATTGAATAATTAAATCAATAAATTAATATGTGAAATTATGGAAATAATTGAAAATAGGGGCAAATATGATTGAAAGTGATTTGTAAAATTTTATTTTATCATATTGAAGTTAGAATGATATTTTAGAACTTTTAAAATCGAATTAAAAGTTTATTTGTGAAAATTGAATATTTTAATATTAAAATCGACTAGTGAAAATAGTCAATTTTTGAACAGTCTCAGAATTGAACGAAACCAGTTCCATTGGATCCGTAATAGTTAGTTATTACCGGATTTCAAATTTCGTATCAATCGGAGCTATCGCTTGATCGTGGCAGCTCGAAACGCATCGAATTATTTTTAATTTTAATTTGGCGAGTTAAAATAGCCATTTTTCAAAAAGTCTCGGATTTCGACGAAACCAGTTTCATCGGATCCGTAATGTGATATTATTGTAAGGTTTCAAATTTCGTGTCAATTGGATTTACCGTTTGTCCGGTACGAATTAAAACGCCTAGAAATCGATTTAAATCGGTTTAATTTAAATTGAACGTTTGTAGCCATAACTCGCACAGATGTCCGAATTAGCTTATGAAACCTGTTCCATTGTGTCCGAAACGCGGGATAAACCCTAGGAACGTCATTTTCGGCGCGTAAATCGAAGTTCGGAATTCCTGGATGAATAGTGTTCGAATTTTTCCTACAGATATACCCCCTACCCTCTCATAAATAAAAAAAGAAAACCCTAGTTTCATAACTGCAGCCGCCACCCTCCCCATGAACGGCCAGAAATTCGCAACCTTTCCCCTTCGAAATCTCCAAATCCGTTCATCGATTCCAGAAATCTCCAACTACAAAAGTATAGAGCGCTGAGAGATCTTCACATCCGTACGGTGGGTCGACGTAAAGATCGTCGTAGCGGTCGCCGTGGGGTCGCGTGTGTGGCCGTTCGGCCTCGTAGTTTGTGCACGTATGGAGGCCGAGCTCCACGTGTTTGAGGCCGTGCATAGGGGGGGTGAAAGGCTTTGTCTTGGCGCTATTTGATCGAAGTATCGTCGAGTATAAATGGCGAAAAATTTAACCCTAACTGCAAGAATGGGTTTCGGCCTTCCTGTAGATGTTGCGTGCAAAAGGAGGTTGGGGAAGAAGCAACAGTGGGCGGTCCTGATGCCTCCAAGCAGTGATGAGCGGCCAGGATTCAGCTAGGTTAAAATTATAGTTAATAATGTTGTAAATATTATAAATAAATTCGTGTAACTTCGTAAATTTATAACTTTTTCATACGAGGTCGAAAACGCGCGAAACCAGTTGCGTTGGAATCGTATCGACGAGCACTACGCGATGGAGTTAGATTGGAGTCGTTTGGAGTTAGTGAAAATTTTGGGTAAAATTAAACGTCCGTTTAATTTTATTCGAAATAAATCGCTAAAACGGAATTTAAAATCAAGGTGAGAACTTCTCACTCAATCGAATCAGTTTCGATTTTATTTTAAATAGTTAGATTTAAAATATTTGAATGCATGTTTGAATGATGATTGTTATCTATTGATTGTTAAAATAGACATTATACGCCGTTAGTAAGCGGATGTTATTTATTAAAAACATATACCGCGAATATTTCATAAACAGTGAAATTGGTATTATATATAATAGAAATATATATATATATTGGCATATGTATATATTGGAGTTATTGATTTCCCGCATTTTTTTGTTTAGCGGATGAGACCCTATTGCGCCGTCTATTAAGCGGATAATATTTAAATCCCATATACCGCGATAATTTCGTACTGGAGCGAAATTGGTATTGTGCTAATGTTTTTGGATGCAGGAAAACAGGTTGGAGGGATCCAACTGGATTCCTCAACAGTATTTATTTGATTATGGATATTTTGATATTCGTTGATTATCATATCGATATATGATATCGTTGTTGTCGTGATTGGCTATTTGGTATGTAGCATCATTGGACCAAATTTTGGAATTTTAAAATGATTTTAAAAGTGATTTTTGAAAATATACTATATTTTTAGAATTGATCCATGTTAAATAAATAAACGTTATAATTTTAAAAGTTATAAAATTATGGTTTTTGTGAAATATAGTTAAAAGCTGATTTTTGAGAAATAAGGGTTAATGATTTTATAAAATAGTTTTAATCGGGATTTTAGAATTTATTGTGAAAAGTTTAAATATAGGATTTATAAAATTTAATTATTTTATAAATCAAAATGGTGAAATTATAAAGGAGATTAAATATGTTTTAAAGAATAATATAAATTGACTTATATTAAGAGATTTATAAATGGATATTTATAAACTGAAATATTGACATTATAAAACGAGTTTTTATAAGTGTTTGAATGAAGTGAAAATGAATTTTGTAAATGAATGGAATTTATAAAATTATAAATGGCAGAGTTATAAATGAAATTTATAAATAGTAAGATTTATAGATTTTATGAAATTATTAAAGAATATATTTGGATGAATAATTGAATCTTATAAGTTATAAGATTTATGAATTGGGATGTTTAAAAGAACGATTTTGTAAAATAATCGTTTTATAAGCATTTAACTTATAATGTGAACTTTTGGTTTATAATTGAGTTATAAATCGAATAGGTTAATAAAGAAAATTTATAAAAGGAAGTTGTTATAAAATAATTAGAAATGGGATTTATAAACGTTGTTTTATAAATTCGCAAACAACTTATTTTGATAAGTAAATTGTCGAAACCTATTAATGGAGTTATATTCACATTTTTGACTGTGAATAATCCTTTAAAATGAAATGTATAAAAGGATGAAAATTTGTTAACATAGTATATTCACGTTTTTGAATAGTGAATAATATGTTGAAGAAATTGTTTGAATGTGATGTTTTAAACAGAATTAAAACGATCTAACGATGTTTTAAAATGTGTTGAGATTCGAAACCATAGATTTCAACGTTTATTGTTGAAATAGACGTTTTCGAGAAATAAAGGAAATAGTGGACTATAACACTGTTGTTATAGTAAATGATTTCCGAAAGGAAATGTTTTGTATAGTATTGGGATTTATATATCTATTTTAATTTCGAATCCCTATACTAGTGATTTTGGGTTGTCGTAACAATGTTTTACGTAACATTCGTTTTGGCCCAAATAAATATGTTTAAGTGAATGATTTCCTTAAAGAATGAAATATATACTTAATTTCGATTTAAGTATATTGAATATTTTCCAAGTGTTGAAAATAAATAAAATTTGTGAATTACTTATTAAATAAGTATGGAATTGTTTTCCAATATGAAGTGATATTTAGAATTTATCTTTTTGAAGATAAATTGAAAATGGATAATTGAAATCGTATATCAATAGATATTGTGAAATATAAATTCACTATTGAATTTATAAAGGAAAGGAGAATTTGTTTAAAAGTAAATATTGATTTATTTTTGAAGTGTGAAATTATATATCTTGTAAAGATATTTTGTGAAATAAATAATTTGGAAATTTATTTGGAAACTGGTGAAGTGTGCATATCAATTGATAGTTCAATAGCCGACTATCAATATTTCCCTTTGAATGGGTAATTGATGTGATTTGTTTGAATTTGAATGCCACACTTATTTTTGAATAAGCGCTCACTATTCGGGTTAACCGGGAAAGGACCATGGGGTCGTATAACCCATTCCGAATATGTGATACGTCGTTGTGAATTGCATTGAAGATCGGTGTTGAAGACCGAGTATTTGCGAAAGCGATAGGATGACCTATCGATTGTCTCTGCACTGGGTCGCTCCTGGTATAGAGATTTCCTTAAGTGATGGGAAATTCGATCGGGATTGTGAATACCCGGATTGCAAGGGCTTCGTAAGAAGTGCCTTCGGTTTTGTTCGAGCCCGGAACAGACTTGTATGGATTGAATGTCTGACATTACAAATTGAGATATAAAGCCGATTTCTTTCAAATATATTTCTGTTGGTGGCGAAGAATTTATTCTTTAGCTGTAACGACCCAACTTCCAAACTCCAGGAAATTGCATCGCTAATAAGAAAGAAAGGGATAGAAGAAGAAAAGAAAGAGAAGAAGAAGAAACATCAGAATCTAAATAGCGGAACGAATAAATATAATATATCACATAATTACTTTACATAGTATCATATACATCAGAGTTTTACAGCCAATACAACACATACTAGACAGTTATAAACACCTGTCTAGTTATACAACTCTAAACAGTACAAGAAACAACTCAGAGAGACGACTCAGAGATATCAACACAGCGGAAAATAGATAACTACAACGCAGAAGCCTCCTGCTCCATTTGCTCCTCCATAACTCGTCAAAGCAATCCTGAATCACTTGACTACTCATACATAATATGAGTACCCAAGAGTTTAATAAAACAGAAAATAAACACTCGGGTCAGACAGGGGTCTGGTGTGAGTAAATAGTTTACAAGTTGCTTAACTTTTAGAAAATCCTTTGAAACAAAAGGTATCACGTAAGACTTCCCACACATAAACATGGAAAAGTTTTTACCTTACGCTAACCAAAACATTTGATAGGAAATCCAGTGATATTATAATAGTGTCTAGGGTTTTCAAGTAAATATGAAATAGCCGAAATTGTTACATCTATTAAATTCCATCTACTAGCCACAAAAGTGGGTAATACAAACAAAACCGTAGGGTCTCGTAGGGAAAATGGGTTTCCATCAATGGCAGGGCTACTGGGGTACCGCCCGTCACAGTACGTGGCCTAGATCACCGTACCGAGGAGCCACCCTAACTCCCCTGCAACACAAGGCCGGAACCGTTCCTTACTGAACAGTCCCGAACAAGACCACCCCGACGGTTGGAGCTCTCAACCGTCCACACAGCCGAAATATAAAGGGACCTCTAGACAGGGGTAAATCTCACTCTCAAGTGGGGGCTACCCACGAAGCCTTGCTGCACCTCCCCTGTTTTAGCCATTCCCGGTTGATGAGGCTTGAGGTTACGATTACCTTTAGAGAACACATCTATCTTAGAATGCTCATCGTCCACCTGACGATGTTCTGAAAGCATTCAATCCATACAAGTTCGTTCCGGGTTCGAACGAAACCGAAGGCATTATCTCGTTACACTCGTATTGGAATCACCCTCAGAGTTAACGACAATAACCCTTGCACTCTAAACCACCATCTCGAATCTATAAGTACTATTCCGTCAAACTCATTACGGAATCACCCACAGAGTTATACTGACGTATAGCCCTTACACCTCGAGTCTTCACATACTCCACTTGGATTAACGACCTAACGTTTAATTGGAATCGATGTGGTTTTCGGATATCCAAATATGGAAACCCGATCCCGGTCTCACCGAAACCAAACGCCATTTTAATGTCCAAGTTATATTTAAGGGTTTTAAACAATTAACTCATTTTATTTTTATCTATTACACACAGATAGATAAACTACACATATTCATCATAACAGATAACCCATAATATTATCATAACAGATAATCATCACAACAGTCAACATCATAACAACAACCATCACAACCAAATAATCCATCATACTATAACTAAGCATCCATATTCTATAGATACTACTCATCTCATTTCTGAGATCACAACCATCCAAAGGTATATCAATATCATTCATAAGCAATGATATATTATCCATCATTTGTAATTAATTTAAAATGAATTAAATTAATTACTTCTATCTCTAATTAATTTAAAATAAATTAAATTAATTACTCATCTAAAATCCTGCCTAATACCCATTGATTAATCAATCTAGTTAAATAATCATTCATTAAGTATTTAACTTGATTAAATATCTATGATTAATCATTTACTAATTACAATAAGTAATTAGTCTTTAATTAATTCTATAAAATTAATTAATCTTAATCATAAGTAATTAACATTTAATTACTTAATTTATTAATTAACTATAATTAATTACATTTATCCTTAATTAATTACAATTAATTAACCACTTAATTAATTAATTATTACTTAATTAAACAATTCTTAATCACATCATTAATTATAATAATTAATGACCTCTAATTAATATTTAAATTAATTACTCAATTAAAAATTAATTACATTTAGTAATTAATTAAATACCATTATTAATCACCTTGATTAATATCTAATTCCAGTAATTAACTACCATTAATTACTCATTTATAAATTAATTATCCAATAATTAATTATCTATCTTAATTTATCCTTGATTAATTACAAAAGTAATTATCCAAATTACTTTTAAATAAATCACCTTTCCTTAATTACATTCCAGTAATTATCAATTAAAACCTCTCTAAGAAATCCTGCTCCATAAATTACATTATGTAATTATTATTTAATTATTAAATTATTTCTTAAATTAATTAAACTAAATTAATTAATTTAACAAAACACACTATCAGAATTAATTACAATAAATAATTAATCCCTTAATTACTTTTATAAAGTAATTATACTTAAATTACAATTGATTATCTTAAATTAATTAATCTAATTAATCCATCAAAATTAATTACATTAATTAATTATTAATTATCCTTAGATAATTAACAACATTCCATTAATTCCTTACATGAATTAATTATACATTAATCATTTTTAATTATAAATTAATTCAAGTTATTATTTAAAAATCAAATAAATAAGTAAATTCTTAATTACTTTCGGAATAATTCATTTACTTATTTATAACTTAATTAATATTCAAAATGTATTTAAACAATACATTTCTAAAATTAAATTCAACTTTCAAATTAAAATTTAAAATTTAAAAATGTTTAACTATGTAAACATTTCCAAAAATAATTCAAAAAAAACTAAAAGTAAAGAACTAACATTTTTATATTAAGAAAAGTTTTAAAATCAATATTACTAAAAAAATTTCTAAGAAATCAAACATTTGAAATAATTAAATTAGTCAACTTTTCAAATTAAAGTTAAACTTATCATAATTTTATTTCAACACTTAAAGGAAGAATTCTTTTAAATTTAAATCTTAATTTGAAATCAGATTCAAATTTAAATTCTGCTTAATACATTTCTGTCAAAATTTAAAACTTTTCAAAACTGCTTGAATTCAAGCAGTTTTCAATAGTAACTGAAATCATACTTAAGATTTGATTTCAAAACCAAATTCAAATCTTGCTTAATATTTAAAATTTGCATTTTTAAACTTTGAATAAAAGTACTCTTGATCTCAATTCAAATTTCACCTAAATTTGAATCTCGTTTAAACATTTAATTCCCTAAGAAAAAAATTTTAAAGAGACAAAACTGTTTAAACAGAAAAAAAAAAAAAAAATCTGGATTCAAACCTGAAAACTATAATTTACACAGTTTCCAGATTTGAATTTAAACCCTACTTAAATTTGAATTCATCATTTAAACTTTTGAATTCTTAAGCCCACTTAAGTTTAATTCAAACTATACTTGAATTTAATCGCAGCTTTTAAAAATAAATATGAGTTTCCAGATTTTTACAAAAACAATACTCAGGTTATATACCCTGCACAACTAACCCGAGATCACCTTAATTTACTTCGGGTCAATCTCCATCTTACTTCGAGTCACAACAGGGATTGTACGGGAGTGACTTCGAGTCACTCCAACCCTGCACCAGCCAATGTTCACAGAGACTCAACTCCACTGTCAATCCTCTTACACTCCACTCTGACCATCTTATGGTCTTAACTCTGGCCACTTGCTTCCTCTATATTTCCTCTGCTCATCTCCAAATCCTCAAGCTACTCGAATCATCATAGAATCCAGGCAGTTACAGGTCTTCCATTTCTTAATAGCTTGGTTCAAACTTGAAAACTATGCTTGCCATCACCATTACTTTCTGACCACCCTTCTTCTATTTCCCCTCACTTCCCAATCAACATACCATCTTCAGGCAAGAATCCAAGTTTCAAAATCCATTCCATGATCAGATACCCCAAAATTCAAAATACCCAAAAACTGCACAGACCTTAATTACTGAATTCCCAGAAGATTTTAAATGGTGATGCTTGTTCTAATAACCATGTTTTTAAACCTGCACTAAGTTTAAACTTGTTTTTGAAGGATTTTAAGATATTGGCAAACTTACTTTTTGAAAACAATTTCTGTTGTTATTTTTTTTTTTCAACAGTAACTGATTTTATATTTTTAAAACTACAATTTCTCAACCCTAATCCATACAACACAAACTCAAATTGTTTACATAAAAATTTCTAACTAAGCTTCAAACATAAATGAGTGGATTTGCATTTAAATCCAAGAAATATCAGAAGTATGTTTGCAGAAATTCACAACACACTCCTCTGCATTCTCAAGATTAATGTATGCAGACATACAACAGTCAAACATATTATCACAGACAACAATTATAAACTCATACATATATAATTTTAAACAACCTATAAATAGTGATGTTGCTTTTAGAAAAAAAAAAAAAAAGAACAGAGTAGTTATTATTATTGCCTCTGTTTAAATTATCTTATTCAATGGTATTTTGAATTAAGCTTTTAATGTTTTGCAGATTTTGTTAGCATGGTTTAAACAAAGAAACTGTTTTTAAATATAGATTTACTCACCTAAAAATTGAAAAGCAGAAAGCATCCATCTGTAATCCATTTTCCTTGCATTGAATCTGCTTGCATGTTGGTTAGAGATGATTATAACTTGTAGTATGCAGGCCTGGGAACTGCATTTGGTGATGGTTTGGTCTGTATGCTCCCCATTTTCAACTTTGCTTGCATTGATCCTTGAAGATTAAATTGTTTGCAGGCTAGTTGAAAATGGTGACAGCATGTTGTTTGCAAGCCTGGGGATTTCATTTGATGATGACATGATGTATTTCAGGCTTTGGATCTGCATGCTTCCCAGATTAAAGTGAATTTACAGATTGAAGAAATTGGTTTGCTTGCAGATCCTTGGAACTGCATGCTTCCAGATTCACCTTTGCTTGTGTTGATGTATTACAGATTGAAGAACTTTTGCAGGTTTGTGAATTTGGATTTCCATTTTGCAGAGTTTAAAGCTTGATTGCAGATCAAAAGAATTTGCAAATGTGGGTTTTTTATTTGCAGATTTCAAAACTGTGATTTGCAGATCTAATTGAATATGATTTTGATTTTGTAGAATATTGATTGTGGAATTAGAGTGAAGTAGGATTTTCTTTTTCACAGATCTGAATTTTCATTTAGTAGAAGATAAAAATGTTTGAAAACAAAAGATATGTTTTAAGTTTTATCTAAACTAAATAAATTCAAATAGGTTTTAGAATGCCACTTGTTATTTGAATGTAAAGATTTATTTACAAGTGTCAATTTTAAAATATGAAGGTAACACATGTAAGAGATTTTAATATAAAAATAAATTCTTTGTTTTACAATTGTTTTAATTAAAGATAAAACTATTTCTAATTTAAATTATGATGTTTTAAATATGTTTATCTATATTTAGTCTTTACAAATGAATTATCCAAACATATACAAATATTTGTTTGAATATTTTAAGAATTATTTTAAAACAAATTTCAAAAGAGAAACTTTTTAGAAAGAAAAGAACAATGTTGAATTATATTTTTATTCAAGAGTTTCAAATTAACATATTATACTTAAATATAAATAAACTAAATTTATTTCAAAACAAATTTTAAAATAAAACAAAATAAACTTTATTATAAAAATACAAATCTTAACTATATATTTATAACAAAGTATTTACTATAATATCCTTCTAAAAATACAAGATGGATTTATAAACTGACTTATGAAAAGTTCAATACTATTTTCAATTTAATATAAATCAATTCATAAATTATACACTATATATATATTATAAGTTTGAAAGGATCTTTTATTAAATTTAAAAATAAAATCAAAACACCTATTTACAATGTATACACATATATACATTATAAATAAAATATTTTTAAATCAATTTAGAAAGGAAATTTTATCATTTAAATATTTTTAACATTTTAAAACAATAAGATTCTCAAATTAAATCATTATTATAAATTTTCAAAAGAATATCATTTATCCAAACTAAATAATTATAAATTTTCAAAAGAAAATTATGTTTGAATTGGATTATTAAATCAGTATTTCACATTTTAAAATAAATTATAAATCAAATTATTAAATAAATATTGCCCAAATTTTCGGGACATCACATTCCTCCCCCTTAAAAGAATTTCGTCCCCGAAATTTAAAAGCAAAGGTAATTTAATAATCTCCTTAAAGATTTTACTTAACACAAGCATATATCAAACATATGCTAACAATCAAAACAACCAATTCAACCAATCAAACAAATCTAATTATCCAGACAAATTCTGGATTAAATTCTATCGAGTTTCCCCTAGGTATAAATATATACCGGGATACTCGCTCAAGAGAATCCAAACAATCAATACTAAGAAGCTCCAAAACTCCTATACAACTATATCTACAACACTAGACAAGTTATCAAACTACAAACGAGTCTGACTCAACAACCAAAACTTCAGAACTGCTGGTTCCATAACCAGGGATAAATCATATACGTATTCCCTCAGAGATACGTGAAACTTATCGAATTCCAGTTATCCAAACTGGCAATCCAATCCTGTAGATCAATCACTTAACCCTTGAGAGAAAACAGAAAGGTCCAATCTCTTATCCACAAATCTTTCCTGTCGATCCTGGGCTGCCTTCAATCTCTAGATCAATCCAATCCATCACACAAACTCTACTACAGATATCAGAAAACTTCAGACAAACAACACTTATTCAGAAAACAGAACAGATGCCCAAGACATCCAAATCTCCAGATTAAAGTGAATTTCCCGTAGAAATCCTCTGATCCAAGACAAAACACAAATTCCCAAATGAATCGGGTGTTGCTTCAATTCTGAAATAGCTACCACCATGCTTCCACTGCGCAACTCTGATTTGAGAATGCTGTTGATGAAAACTGGCACAAACTTGATCAACTTATTCTGAAAACATTGTTCATCAAATTCCATAAAATCTCCAAAAACCCAGTCGAAACAGAACTCAAACTCCTGATGCGGATGCAAAACTTAACTCCTTCGAAGACATCCAGAAAATATCAAACCACTTCGATAACTCAAACATCTTCTAGAGATGCTTCAATCCAAACAAAGGTTACTCAGAAAACTTCTGGATCATCGCAAGTCACTTTTGCGATTCTACTCAGTTCAGATTGTTCTCTCTTCAACAATCAGAACAGCCAAAGCCTTCACATCAAAAGGGAAACTAGTGGTCCACCTTCAACCACAAACATCACACCCATCTGAGCTTTCAGAAGAAATGGACAAGCTTCACCATCTGCCAGGCCTATTGACAAAAGAATCACAGAAACTTCAAAACCATCAAAGAGACAGGCCACTCACTGCTGCTACTGCTGCCAAAACTTCCTTACCCAAAAACTTATCAAACCTCAAAACTATACCAGCCACTTTTACAAAAGAGCCTTCAGAAGACAGATATCCCTCGGGAAACTCGCCTTCAAACCAAGCACAAAATACTCTGCCAAACTGAGTCTCATACTCAAATACAGACAGAACTCCTTCCTATGGTTGCCAAAATTCCAATGCTGGCTTCAGTACTCCAAACTGATCCAGACTCAAGAAAAATCCACTCACACGAGTGAAATCAAGCTTAAAAATCCAAAGATACACTCCAAATCTTGAAAAGATTCTCCTTCAGAGATCAGAAAAATCCTTCACATCAAACTGCCAAACTACTCAAGATGCCCAACACTGCCCTAGCAGATCTCTTCCAAGCTCAAACACTCGGACTCCAACCATTGGTAGTTGTGTTACACACACCACTACCCCATCTACCTTTATTACTTATATTGGAAAACCTGAACAGGTAACCCAACAGATAGGTAGAATTAAATATATTTATATTTAAAATTACAAGTACGCTCTCTCGAGAAAGACACCACTACAGAGCCTAGGTATTCACTCAACCTACTGCTCTGATACCACTGTAACGACCCAACTTCCAAACTCCAGGAAATTGCATCGCTAATAAGAAAGAAAGGGATAGAAGAAGAAAAGAAAGAGAAGAAGAAGAAACATCAGAATCTAAACAGCGGAACGAATAAATATAATATATCACATAATTACTTTACATAGTATCATATACATCAGAGTTTTACAGCCAATACAACACATACTAGACAGTTATAAACACCTGTCTAGTTATACAACTCTAAACAGTACAAGAAACAACTCAGAGAGACGACTCAGAGATATCAACACAGCGGAAAATAGATAACTACAACGCAGAAGCCTCCTGCTCCATTTGCTCCTCCATAACTCGTCAAAGCAATCCTGAATCACTTGACTACTCATACATAATATGAGTACCCAAGAGTTTAATAAAACAGAAAATAAACACTCGGGTCAGACAGGGGTCTGGTGTGAGTAAATAGTTTACAAGTTGCTTAACTTTTAGAAAATCCTTTGAAACAAAAGGTATCACGTAAGACTTCCCACACATAAACATGGAAAAGTTTTTACCTTACGCTAACCAAAACATTTGATAGGAAATCCAGTGATATTATAATAGTGTCTAGGGTTTTCAAGTAAATATGAAATAGCCGAAATTGTTACATCTATTAAATTCCAGCTACTAGCCACAAAAGTGGGTAATACAAACAAAACCGTAGGGTCTCGTAGGGAAAATGGGTTTCCATCAATGGCAGGGCTACTGGGGTACCGCCCGTCACAGTACGTGGCCTAGATCACCGTACCGAGGAGCCACCCTAACTCCCCTGCAACACAAGGCCGGAACCGTTCCTTACTGAACAGTCCCGAACAAGACCACCCCGACGGTTGGAGCTCTCAACCGTCCACACAGCCGAAATATAAAGGGACCTCTAGACAGGGGTAAATCTCACTCTCAAGTGGGGGCTACCCACGAAGCCTTGCTGCACCTCCCCTGTTTTAGCCATTCCCGGTTGATGAGGCTTGAGGTTACGATTACCTTTAGAGAACACATCTATCTTAGAATGCTCATCGTCCACCTGACGATGTTCTGAAAGCATTCAATCCATACAAGTTCGTTCCGGGTTCGAACGAAACCGAAGGCATTATCTCGTTACACTCGTATTGGAATCACCCTCAGAGTTAACGACAATAACCCTTGCACTCTAAACCACCATCTCGAATCTATAAGTACTATTCCGTCAAACTCATTACGGAATCACCCACAGAGTTATACTGACGTATAGCCCTTACACCTCGAGTCTTCACATACTCCACTTGGATTAACGACCTAACGTTTAATTGGAATCGATGTGGTTTTCGGATATCCAAATATGGAAACCCGATCCCGGTCTCACCGAAACCAAACGCCATTTTAATGTCCAAGTTATATTTAAGGGTTTTAAACAATTAACTCATTTTATTTTTATCTATTACACACAGATAGATAAACTACACATATTCATCATAACAGATAACCCATAATATTATCATAACAGATAATCATCACAACAGTCAACATCATAACAACAACCATCACAACCAAATAATCCATCATACTATAACTAAGCATCCATATTCTATAGATACTACTCATCTCATTTCTGAGATCACAACCATCCAAAGGTATATCAATATCATTCATAAGCAATGATATATTATCCATCATTTGTAATTAATTTAAAATGAATTAAATTAATTACTTCTATCTCTAATTAATTTAAAATAAATTAAATTAATTACTCATCTAAAATCCTGCCTAATACCCATTGATTAATCAATCTAGTTAAATAATCATTCATTAAGTATTTAACTTGATTAAATATCTATGATTAATCATTTACTAATTACAATAAGTAATTAGTCTTTAATTAATTCTATAAAATTAATTAATCTTAATCATAAGTAATTAACATTTAATTACTTAATTTATTAATTAACTATAATTAATTACATTTATCCTTAATTAATTACAATTAATTAACCACTTAATTAATTAATTATTACTTAATTAAACAATTCTTAATCACATCATTAATTATAATAATTAATGACCTCTAATTAATATTTAAATTAATTACTCAATTAAAAATTAATTACATTTAGTAATTAATTAAATACCATTATTAATCACCTTGATTAATATCTAATTCCAGTAATTAACTACCATTAATTACTCATTTATAAATTAATTATCCAATAATTAATTATCTATCTTAATTTATCCTTGATTAATTACAAAAGTAATTATCCAAATTACTTTTAAATAAATCACCTTTCCTTAATTACATTCCAGTAATTATCAATTAAAACCTCTCTAAGAAATCCTGCTCCATAAATTACATTATGTAATTATTATTTAATTATTAAATTATTTCTTAAATTAATTAAACTAAATTAATTAATTTAACAAAACACACTATCAGAATTAATTACAATAAATAATTAATCCCTTAATTACTTTTATAAAGTAATTATACTTAAATTACAATTGATTATCTTAAATTAATTAATCTAATTAATCCATCAAAATTAATTACATTAATTAATTATTAATTATCCTTAGATAATTAACAACATTCCATTAATTCCTTACATGAATTAATTATACATTAATCATTTTTAATTATAAATTAATTCAAGTTATTATTTAAAAATCAAATAAATAAGTAAATTCTTAATTACTTTCGGAATAATTCATTTACTTATTTATAACTTAATTAATATTCAAAATGTATTTAAACAATACATTTCTAAAATTAAATTCAACTTTCAAATTAAAATTTAAAATTTAAAAATGTTTAACTATGTAAACATTTCCAAAAATAATTCAAAAAAAACTAAAAGTAAAGAACTAACATTTTTATATTAAGAAAAGTTTTAAAATCAATATTACTAAAAAAATTTCTAAGAAATCAAACATTTGAAATAATTAAATTAGTCAACTTTTCAAATTAAAGTTAAACTTATCATAATTTTATTTCAACACTTAAAGGAAGAATTCTTTTAAATTTAAATCTTAATTTGAAATCAGATTCAAATTTAAATTCTGCTTAATACATTTCTGTCAAAATTTAAAACTTTTCAAAACTGCTTGAATTCAAGCAGTTTTCAATAGTAACTGAAATCATACTTAAGATTTGATTTCAAAACCAAATTCAAATCTTGCTTAATATTTAAAATTTGCATTTTTAAACTTTGAATAAAAGTACTCTTGATCTCAATTCAAATTTCACCTAAATTTGAATCTCGTTTAAACATTTAATTCCCTAAGAAAAAATTTTTTAAAGAGACAAAACTGTTTAAACAGAAAAAAAAAAAAAAATCTGGATTCAAACCTGAAAACTATAATTTACACAGTTTCCAGATTTGAATTTAAACCCTACTTAAATTTGAATTCATCATTTAAACTTTTGAATTCTTAAGCCCACTTAAGTTTAATTCAAACTATACTTGAATTTAATCGCAGCTTTTAAAAATAAATATGAGTTTCCAGATTTTTACAAAAACAATACTCAGGTTATATACCCTGCACAACTAACCCGAGATCACCTTAATTTACTTCGGGTCAATCTCCATCTTACTTCGAGTCACAACAGGGATTGTACGGGAGTGACTTCGAGTCACTCCAACCCTGCACCAGCCAATGTTCACAGAGACTCAACTCCACTGTCAATCCTCTTACACTCCACTCTGACCATCTTATGGTCTTAACTCTGGCCACTTGCTTCCTCTATATTTCCTCTGCTCATCTCCAAATCCTCAAGCTACTCGAATCATCATAGAATCCAGGCAGTTACAGGTCTTCCATTTCTTAATAGCTTGGTTCAAACTTGAAAACTATGCTTGCCATCACCATTACTTTCTGACCACCCTTCTTCTATTTCCCCTCACTTCCCAATCAACATACCATCTTCAGGCAAGAATCCAAGTTTCAAAATCCATTCCATGATCAGATACCCCAAAATTCAAAATACCCAAAAACTGCACAGACCTTAATTACTGAATTCCCAGAAGATTTTAAATGGTGATGCTTGTTCTAATAACCATGTTTTTAAACCTGCACTAAGTTTAAACTTGTTTTTGAAGGATTTTAAGATATTGGCAAACTTACTTTTTGAAAACAATTTCTGTTGTTATTTTTTTTTTTCAACAGTAACTGATTTTATATTTTTAAAACTACAATTTCTCAACCCTAATCCATACAACACAAACTCAAATTGTTTACATAAAAATTTCTAACTAAGCTTCAAACATAAATGAGTGGATTTGCATTTAAATCCAAGAAATATCAGAAGTATGTTTGCAGAAATTCACAACACACTCCTCTGCATTCTCAAGATTAATGTATGCAGACATACAACAGTCAAACATATTATCACAGACAACAATTATAAACTCATACATATATAATTTTAAACAACCTATAAATAGTGATGTTGCTTTTAGAAAAAAAAAAAAAAAAAGAACAGAGTAGTTATTATTATTGCCTCTGTTTAAATTATCTTATTCAATGGTATTTTGAATTAAGCTTTTAATGTTTTGCAGATTTTGTTAGCATGGTTTAAACAAAGAAACTGTTTTTAAATATAGATTTACTCACCTAAAAATTGAAAAGCAGAAAGCATCCATCTGTAATCCATTTTCCTTGCATTGAATCTGCTTGCATGTTGGTTAGAGATGATTATAACTTGTAGTATGCAGGCCTGGGAACTGCATTTGGTGATGGTTTGGTCTGTATGCTCCCCATTTTCAACTTTGCTTGCATTGATCCTTGAAGATTAAATTGTTTGCAGGCTAGTTGAAAATGGTGACAGCATGTTGTTTGCAAGCCTGGGGATTTCATTTGATGATGACATGATGTATTTCAGGCTTTGGATCTGCATGCTTCCCAGATTAAAGTGAATTTACAGATTGAAGAAATTGGTTTGCTTGCAGATCCTTGGAACTGCATGCTTCCAGATTCACCTTTGCTTGTGTTGATGTATTACAGATTGAAGAACTTTTGCAGGTTTGTGAATTTGGATTTCCATTTTGCAGAGTTTAAAGCTTGATTGCAGATCAAAAGAATTTGCAAATGTGGGTTTTTTATTTGCAGATTTCAAAACTGTGATTTGCAGATCTAATTGAATATGATTTTGATTTTGTAGAATATTGATTGTGGAATTAGAGTGAAGTAGGATTTTCTTTTTCACAGATCTGAATTTTCATTTAGTAGAAGATAAAAATGTTTGAAAACAAAAGATATGTTTTAAGTTTTATCTAAACTAAATAAATTCAAATAGGTTTTAGAATGCCACTTGTTATTTGAATGTAAAGATTTATTTACAAGTGTCAATTTTAAAATATGAAGGTAACACATGTAAGAGATTTTAATATAAAAATAAATTCTTTGTTTTACAATTGTTTTAATTAAAGATAAAACTATTTCTAATTTAAATTATGATGTTTTAAATATGTTTATCTATATTTAGTCTTTACAAATGAATTATCCAAACATATACAAATATTTGTTTGAATATTTTAAGAATTATTTTAAAACAAATTTCAAAAGAGAAACTTTTTAGAAAGAAAAGAACAATGTTGAATTATATTTTTATTCAAGAGTTTCAAATTAACATATTATACTTAAATATAAATAAACTAAATTTATTTCAAAACAAATTTTAAAATAAAACAAAATAAACTTTATTATAAAAATACAAATCTTAACTATATATTTATAACAAAGTATTTACTATAATATCCTTCTAAAAATACAAGATGGATTTATAAACTGACTTATGAAAAGTTCAATACTATTTTCAATTTAATATAAATCAATTCATAAATTATACACTATATATATATTATAAGTTTGAAAGGATCTTTTATTAAATTTAAAAATAAAATCAAAACACCTATTTACAATGTATACACATATATACATTATAAATAAAATATTTTTAAATCAATTTAGAAAGGAAATTTTATCATTTAAATATTTTTAACATTTTAAAACAATAAGATTCTCAAATTAAATCATTATTATAAATTTTCAAAAGAATATCATTTATCCAAACTAAATAATTATAAATTTTCAAAAGAAAATTATGTTTGAATTGGATTATTAAATCAGTATTTCACATTTTAAAATAAATTATAAATGAAATTATTAAATAAATATTGCCCAAATTTTCGGGACATCACATTAGCTTAACACCCTTCTCTGAGACGTACGAGCTCAGAGGTTATATAGTTGAAGTTATCAGCGATATATTCCCAATTTGGTAATGTGACATGCTGAGTGATGCTGAAATGATCATTGTGTTGATTATTTGTGATAGGATCGTTTATTTGATCGTCTATCTTTGTGATCATTTCTATGATCATTTGTTGACCCAAAGCATGGCTTTTGTATAAAGTATGTTTTTGTGGACTTGACTTCGTCGAGCCTCACACCCCGTGAATGGTCAAAACAGGAAAGATGCGGCAAGGTTATGAGGGGTAGCGCCCTTTAGGATGTGTGCATTTCCTTCTGGAAAAGGGTGGTATCATGGTATGGAGCCCAGATACTTACTCATGTTGAAAACACTTTGTTATGATTGTGTGAATTGATTACGAGCGCTCGGTGAAAAGGTCCCAAAGGACTGGGGGATGGCATATTCGGTCAGTTGTTACTCAGTTAGGGGTAACCCGGCCTTGTGTTGGTAGAGATCCGGTTTGGTTCTCGGGGATGTCCATCCAGAGGCATTCTCATGTGGCAATGGGAAGTTCCTTGGCCTGATCATTCGTTGGAAATCCAATTCCCAATACGAAACTTGTACGGTATTAGTTGTAGAACTTGCCATTCACTTATGGTGGTCACCACTGTTTGGATGGTAGCTATAGTAGGCATACGATAATGGTTCTATGTTGGCTAAGATTTATATTCTACTTTCGAAATGAATTTTTTTCTACACTATACACTAGTAATAATATCAAATGTTCTTTTAAATGCGTATCAAGCATCTTTGACTATCATAAGGAGAAATCTCCTCCGATTCTGCGTTTGCATTGTGTGTGTGTGCGGGAGGCCTTATGGTAGTCTCATTTTTAAAAGCATTGCGAATTGACTATAAAAATATTCTTCTATTTTAATTTAAAAGATAAATAAACTGTTTTGAGTTCTCACACCAGTCACATGACTGACTCGGAGTTTACTGTTTTCCTTCCTAAACTCTGGGTGCCCACCAATTTCCACACGGGCAGTTAAGAGTTAGGTTTATCAGGATATTCTGGATATTCTGGAGTTGCTGGAGGCAAGATGGATGGCATGGCGTATTATTAGTATATAGTATTTCTTTTTCCGCTGCACTGTTTGTTGTTGTTGTTGTACACTCTGATGATATGATGTAATGAAATGTATAAAATGTAATAACTGATATAGTTCTTTGTTTAAAGATTATTCATTTATTATTATATGTTGTTCCGCTGCGAATTGTGAGATTCTGATGTTGTTCAGTTGTTTTCCGTTCTATGTTCTCTATTCTATTTTTCTTCTATTTTAAAGATTTCTATTTTCTGTTCTCTTTTCCCTCTATCTTTTCTACCTTCTTATCTCTTCTTCTCTCTTTTTCTTTTCTTAAATTTTTCTTAAAACCCATAACTATTCGGTTTTTCGGCAACGAAAAATCGCGTACGTTACAAAGCAAGAAAAAATTGGCGGCTTCAAATTCATTCGTTCGTTCATCTCAAAAATTAGGGCTTGAATAAATTTGGAAACGCCAACTTCTGTAGCTCGTCGATCGATCTCGACCTTGGTTCGGCAATCGACTGCTTCTTCAACTTGAACACGGCTTCTTCTCTTCCATCGAGTTCGACTTTGTTGTGGATCTGCATTCGCCGAGACAAAGGTGAGTGAATTTATTCACTCACATCTTCTAATTCATACACTTGAGTTTGATTGAATGATTTTGCTGAATTCTGGTCGGCTTCGGCTTTGATTTGATTTTGTTGCGTGAATTTCTGATTCACTGATTTTCACGGCTTTGTTTTTCTGGCTTGCTTGACTTCTAGACAACCACGGGTTGAATTGTGTTGAACTTTGAGATGAAAGTTGACGTTGTTCATTCACGTCTGACTTTGATTTATATTTGTTTGAACTTGCCTATTCTGGAATTGTTGTACAACTCGTCTGCATTTTTGGCTTTTTTGAATTATTGCTTGATGCTAGTTTTCGAGTTGCTCTGTTACTTGATGACCATTTCCATTCTTTTTTTTTGTTTAAAACTGGTGCTTGCATTTGACTTCGGTCACTTGATTTCTTAAAATGTTCGTGATATTGTTGAACTGTACCATACCATTATATGATTTTGGTAGTCGATGAATTCTAATGGCTTCAGCCTTGGATTGAGATTGTTGTATATTTGTTGTTTCACTTTGTCGATGATACGCTGATGTTGAGACAGTGAAATTGAAATTTGAGTCTTCATTTGATAAGTGCCGCACACTTGATTTTACGATGTTGAATTTGTTTGACTATCGACCTGGTTCGATTTTCTTACTGTTTCATAACTCTGGCCATTTTGTTCATCCCTGATAGCATTTTCGACCTTTACTTTAGTTTGACTTTGTTCTGTTGTTCCATGACTTTGGGAATGTTCGAACCCGATACTGTTTGGAGCTTAAATGGTTGAAATACTTACGAACTTGGAGTCTTTGCGTACTTGTCTCTGTTTCAAGTCTGATACCTTTTGAAGTTTATACCTGTTGGGTCACTGTTATATGTTGATGTCGTTCTTTATTTCCTTTGACTCCGGTCAGTAGCACATGGCTTGTTCATGTGTCTTCGACTGTGATTCTAGATAGCACTGGTCATTGATAGTTTGATTCGGGATGTGATTCACTGTCGCAGCTTGTTTCATTTGTGCTTCCCTTGATGTTGCACTTTCTTGAAACCAGTTTTGTAGTTACACCATTGTGTTTCACTGTTGCACCTATGTGGCTGCTCCACTATGTCTTAGCCTTGCTTGTGCCTTTTTATGTGTTGAGCCACTATTATGTACTGAGAATTGCATTTTTGATGTTCACCTGGCATCTGTTTGCTTCCAACTTGATTATCTTCTGCATTGTTGCTATTCTGAAACCTTATGTATGTTGTACATTGCACCATACATCAATTGCATCCATTGTTGTTTGCTGTGTTTCGTGATATTTGAGCCAGTTAGCACTTTTGTTTCATATATGTTTGCTGCCTGGCCTTTGCTACTGTGTATCCATATCTCTGGTGCACTCACTCATTTGAGTTTGTATTTTTCTCACTTGATAGCAACCAAGCCCGAACTATTTTGTTTACTTGGGTTTGCTTGAGTTTTTGTAAGTCAGTTTACATTTGGAATTGCCATGTTGCAATTGTTTTGGGTGCTATCATCCTGTAGTTGCTGTTAACAAGCATCACTGGTGCGTGTTGCAGTGATACTACTCTCATTCGAGTATGTTCTATGTTGCCACTGCCTTGTGATTTCGAACCTGTATCCTTTGTGTTTACTTGTTCGCTGAACTGCAGTATCACTTAGGCATTCCATTATCATGTATATATGTGCATTCATGTATACTTGGTTTGTGGTCATCATGTCTGGTGCACCACTTCATTTGTGCACTTGTTTTGGTACAACTACCTTTGTGCCTTGATGCTATTCCTTTATATGTATGTCGTGCATTGTTTTCAAGTACAGTTGCAACATGTTGATTGTTGCAGTTTGTATCTGCTGTACCCTTGCATTCATGTGGTGGCTGCAGTTTTGTTGCAGTTTTGCCCTTGTATTCATGCGGTGCCATCTCGAAGTCTGAACATTGCTATGTTGTATTTATATCCATGCTTGAACTTGACTGGATATTGAATTTTATAGATTGGTCAGAGATGTTGCAGTCTTTGTTTTCTGTTAGTTGATTTGGATTATGGTCAAGGCTTGAGTTGTATGTCTTGACCATTTCAATTAAATTTGTACATTGAGTTGAATTCAGCTTAAACGCTCGGGTTTGACCTTGTGCCCGTTGTGTACATCATCACTTTAGTGGCAAGGCAGTGCACGCAAGCGTGAACTGCAGCCACACGGTATGGATTTTATGATATTCTATTTTGTTTTGATTTATTGATCTTTTGCATATTCCATATGTTGTAGTGGCGAGGCAGTACACGCGTGCGTGTACTGCAGCCCTACCCAAATTGACATTTTAATTAATATTTCAATATTTTGTGTCGTATTCTGATTTGGTTTAATTTGATGGTTTTGTTGATATCTAATTATCTTTTTGATAATTAGATTATGAGTTTCTAATTATTTACTTAATAATTGAATTTTGTTGATAATTGTCGTTTAGGCAATTCTGTTGTTTTCTAAATTATCTTCATTGATAATCTTTTTAATTTATCTTCGTTGATAATTTGGATTTGTTGATTTGTTGTTTAACACTATTACGTGTTACATTTATCGTTATTCGATTTATTTATTTAAGGATCAGATAGACGAGATTTATTGTGACTATCGTCTATCTGTTACTTAGTTATTATTGCTTCTATGCACTAATAACTGAGTTTGAATTAGCCTGACCCGTGTATTATTTTCTTTGAATTTAATACTCGGGTCAGACCGAGTATTACAGGTTGTAGATATCTTGCTTTGGGTTGCTGCTTGAGCTATGAAGTCTTTTTATATTTTTGGAGTAGTCGTTGTCATTCTAGTAGTCAGTGTAATTGTATTGGAAGATATGTATTCATGTATATTATATACGTTAATGTACTTGTATATGTAACTTCCAGTGTCGACAGTTGTAGTTGTATCATATGTACTGTATCACATGTATTGTAACTAACATCAGTTATTATATATATGAGACTATTTGTTTTATCTGTGTTCCGCATTTATATTATCTATGTTATTATTATATTTATTGTCCTAAACTATTATAAACCATCGTAGTTCGTTTTATACTGGAATTGGGTATGATGATGGGAGTAAATAAATAAGAGAAGAAAAATAAAAATATATATCACTCCTATCGAAATAACCAATACTATTGTAAGGCCTAACTACGGATGGCCGCTTCTATCCAGCCTGATTCTTCGTGATAACAGACAGTATTTCCTCTAATACTCTTTGTTATTATGAGCATAGAGGTAGGGCGTCACACTTTAAAATGGTTTAAAACCCATATAAACACATTTAAGACTTGTATATCCATTTGAAAACCATAATTTCCAAACATAGAATTCAATTTCAAATTTTGAATTCAAATTTAAATCAAATTATTTAAATTTCAAAACTTTATCAAGTTATTCAAAATAACGTTTATCGTTAAAACTCCTTTTCAAAAGCTTTTCACATTTAACCTAATTCCATTTCCAAAACCATTTGGATCCAAAATTCAACTTTAAAACTATTAAATTCAAATATCTATGACTTAATCAATTTCCTCGTGCAATCCATATTTGTATGTGTATAGTGTAGTCCAGGGGTTACCCACAATAGTGCAACAACATCAATCATCACAATCCAAACACGGCAATTATAGATAAGCGTTATAAACCTATAACGCATTCACAGATTCATAGATAAATAATATAATTTCATCACAGCTTGAACCAAAATAATTCATATCACAAAGCATTACGCATCAAGGATGTCAAACAACTCAAAGCATTCCAAGCAATTCAAATATCCATAAGTAAGATCAATAAATTATTTAATTAATTTAAATCAGATTAATTACGTATGAATAAACCACTAATCCTGATTAACTAAAATTATTTAATTACAAATCAATTTTATTAATTATTCTTTAATCATTTATTAATTAACCATTAATAATAAATCAACTAACCTTTAATTATTAATTAATCAACCTTGATTGATAAATAAATCAACCTTCAATCATTAAATAATTAACCTTTAATTATCTTTTAAATTAATTTCCCTTAATTAATTAACTAATAAATTAATTAACCCTTAAATAATTACCATTAAATTAATTTATCCTTAATTAATCACAATAATTAATTAATCTTAAGTTAATTACACAATTAATTAACCCTTGATTATTTAATTAACAAAATTACAATAAGTGATTATGCTTAATCACTTTCATTAATTAATTAACCTCAATTAATTAATTATCCTCAAAGTAATTACTTTAATTAATCAATCACATACTAATTATTCTTTAATTAATTATTGCGTAATCCTTATTTAATAACCTATAAATAACATATATCTATCATAGATATATCCAATATCACATCACAAAATATCATATATTATCATCCAATAGATATCAACCCATCCAGACATTCTACTCCAAACAATCGTCCATAAGCTAGAATTATTAATCCATATTATAATTAATTTAATTTATTTATTTAAATTAATCACTTAACCTTGCTTAATCAATCATTAATTAATTACAAACCATTTAATTAATTAATCATTCCTTAATTACTTTTATAATTAATTAATTAATCTTAATCAGAGATTAATTATCCTTTGACTATTAATTAATAAACCTTAATTATTAATTAATAAAACTTAATCATAAATTAATTAATTCTAAATTATCAGTTAATTTATCTCTAATTATTAATTAATCTCTGATTATTTAATTAGTTGATCCCTAATTACAATTTAATTAATCATTAATTAAAAATTTAATTACTCCTTAATTACTTAATTAATTAACCTCTAGTTATAAATTAATTAATCTTAATTACTTAGTTAATTAATCTCTAATTATTAATTAATTAATTTCTAATTAATTATAACCTTTAATTATAAATTAATTAATCCTTAAACATTAATTAAATTAAACTAATTATTTACTCTTAATTACCTCAATTAATTAATTAGTCATTAATTATCATAATCTTATTTAACTTTTAAGATAAATCTTTATTTTAATTTAATGACTTACTTATCATTAACATAACTTAAATACGTTTTAAAACACTCCATATTTTTACTAAACTTTTAAATTTAAACTTAAGATTTAAAAATAACTTTCAATTTAACTTAAAAAAATTTAAGTAAAACAAATTACAAATCTTCTAAATCAAATGTTTTAAGAAATCATTTATTTTACAAATTATTTTAAAAAAATAGATTCTATTTAAATTTAAAAACTTGTTTTATAAAAACTTTAAAAATCTGCATTTTCAAAATTACTTCGGGTTCTACCCGAGAATTACTCGAGTCCAAACTCGAGTTTCTATAGCTTCTTCCTTTTTTTCCCAAAAACCTTGCTAAAATTTTAAGTTAAAACTATAACTCGCAACACTCACGCAACAACCCGAGGATGAACTCGAGCAAACTACAAACAATCTTGAGTATCCCCTCAAGATACCTTCCTTACCCAAAAACTGACACCAAACCTTACTGGTGCACCTACATAGGTGGTCGCGACGACGCTGGCCATCACCGACGCCTTCTACCCACCATCGATCAACGATACAAACAAACCCGACCATCAAAGCACAAATACAAATCCACGATCGAAATCGAACATGCTCGAGCCATCCAGGAACAAAGAACTCCGACCAAATTCGCCTCGTTCAGGCAACGCCGACCACCAGAGTTTCCCAAACTCCGGCCACCCTTGTTGATCCTCCACACCACCATTTCCCAGATCCATGTGCGGCTCGATTCACCAAAGAAGCCACGGTGACCACTACTTCTGACCCTGACAAAACTTAGGGTTTAAAACCCAATCGAACTATCGCCGACACCACGACGATCTGTCCACCATCCTGTCATTTTTCCCGACTTCGACGATCCCCAAGCTAGCTCCAGCCAAGACATTGACCTTCAGAAATACTCCGATCGCTAGAATTTGTTCGAAAACCAAATTCTGTCATCCTGGAAATGAAAACCCAATTACAAACTAAAATTCATGATATTAATCTTAAAAAGTCAAGTTTTTTGGTGACGATTCATGTTGTAAACTCGAATCAGCAAATTACAATGTTTGGTTTTTTACATATTTAAAAAAATCTGCTGTATTTTGTTTCCAGAAGATTCCTAAATCTATTATGCTTGAACCTATTTTTACATCTTAATTTATGTATAAACAAACATTTTTGGTTTGAAATCCAAGGCCTAACAGTAAGTAGTTAAGGTGATTTTGAATTCTAAAATTAAATCTAAACCCTGTATTTGTTAACAGAGTTGAATAAGCACATAACAGACATGCACACCTTAATACACACACACACACACACGCACACACACACACACACACACAAAAGAACCTATATACAAACAAGCATAATTTATATCATTCATTTAAGATCTTCACATGCAGACAACATAACAGATTTAAATTTCATTTTAAGAAGAAGGTTTACTCAAGGCATTTCAAAATAAAGAAGGTGAAGTTTTCTCACCTGAGTTGTTCAGACAGAGAAGAACAAAGAACACTGTTTTGATTTGGTCTGAGCTTTGATTTGAATCGAATTCTTGTTGAGTTTGAATCTGATCCACTGCTTGATGTTCTGATTTTTTTTCTCGAACTGTGGTGTCTTTGTTCCAGGTTTGAGTTTTTGAATTACTTTTGTTTGATTTCCCAGGCTTGTACTTATTTGATTTCTGAGATGATTTTGCATCTTGAATCAGGTTGCAGTTGAATCAAACTATTGATTTGGGTTTGTTTTACTTTGAGATGATTAACAGTTTCACGTTTGAGAAGAAGCCTTTGAATTTTATTTTCTTGTCTGTGTTTTAGAAACTTTGAATAGAAACGAGAAAGATACATATGCATATACTCTTGGTTTTAATTTTTCTTTTATCAACTTAATTTGATCAATTGCCACTTGTAATTTTCTACTAACACTTGTCAACTAAATTTAAAAAATCTTCACACTTGTTAAAATTTTAAGTTATATATCTTACAAATGTTAAATGAGATAAATTTGTGTTTAAGTACTTGCTTTTTTTAATTTATATAATCCTTATATTTTAAAAAATGTTTTTAAACCCTTGAGTACTTTTATTTTATATCCTAACATATATTTATGTTTTAAATTTTTATGTTTTTATTTTCTCATACATTTACATACATTAAATTTATCTCAATTGTTTTTCATATTACAATCTTAATTTAGTTTGATAAATAAATATATATATATAATATTTTCATTCACACATTTTTTTATCATTTATATTTACACAACTTTTAAGAGAGAATGATTTAAAAATCTTAATTATAAACTAAATAAAAATCACATTTATATATATATATAAGAATTAAATTTAGAACAGCCTTTTGAAAATTTCTACATTAATCTCAAATCCTGTCTTCAAAATATAAATATATATGTATATTAAAATTAGAAACAAATTTCTATTTATTTTAAAAATACTTATCTATGAATTTCTAATCCAAATTCTATTTAAAATATTTATTTTGAGTTTAAAATTCCAAATTTCAAATTTTAAAAATTTATTTATATAAATAAACTAGTATATATCTTATTAATTTTGAAAATTTTAAATTAATCCACAATTTAATTCAAAATTTTATTTTAATCATTAATTTAACTTCGACTCAAAAAGGGGATCGTTACAGATTACCATCCTTAAGAAAATTTCATCCTTGAAATTTACCAGGGAGACAACAAAGATAGATGAACACACAAAGAAATGGTTCACCAGATCAAACTGAATAGTTATTTTGCATTTGGCTTACCAAATCAGAATATCATTAATAAATATGAGAACTAACTCATTCAATATCTAACGAAGTACTTGGTTTATCAGGTCTACGAAATATACATGGCATTGGTTAGTTCAAAGGATAACTAACCACTCGTAGAATATATCCAGACCCAATAGAATAAATAATGGATACTAAATCCAGTTTAGAATATCCCAAAGTATACACCAACTTGTCTCTCTTCGGACTTTGATCCTTACAAGAAATTACATTAAAAACTTTAAACTTTGGTTTTGACCGAAATCATTTCATTGATGCAATCCAATTTAACTTCATATTTAGTTAACCAATTTATTTCAATTTAAAATTCCAAATTCATTAAAGTTAAAATTAAATGTTGATAAGGAACTGATGAAAACAATACAAAATAGGAACTTATCTACACGATTCGTAGGGCTACTATCACATCAAAGCTTCTTTCTGGAGTTGCCACGAAGAATCGAAGAATTTGAAATCAGATCAAAGGAGATTGATTAGAGTTGTTTCCTTGTTGTTGCAGGGTATTGACCATTTGTAGTCGTATTCCCCTGTCCCCTACCTCGTCCTCTTCTTGCACTCATACTTATCATCAGTGGATAGTAAGATAATTTACTGAGGCATATAGACGGATATCTTAGGGATATACTCATTCTAGGGTATACTTCACCCTATCTCTAATGAGTTACCTAATGTGTTATACTCCAATAGCTAAATTTCAACCTTTAGCTCTGATACCAAAATGTGACGATCCAAATTTCAACGTTCGAAAATCGACATCCATACTTCACTCGTATTCGAATGCCGTATATTCGACCGTTTAAATCCAGTTCACTGGAGCTTATAACACATTAGGTATAACAACACAGCGGAAGAAATGAATAATATCATTGATACACAACATTGAATTACAACGATGATATAATTGAGTTATCGATACAAATATTAAAGATACAAGATACAGAGGAAAGAAATAACTCCAAAAGATAATATCTTCAGAAGTCCACAAGATAGATCCTCCAACATATAGCGACTCCATTGCCAAAGTTCCAAAGACTCCACAAACTAGAAAGCCCAACATGCTTTCCAAACGCGAAACGAGAAACCCTCATCACAATGTATTAAGCAAGGTCGATCCAAGTGAAACGACTGCTATCGCCAAATCCAAAGGCTGGATGCTATCGACTCTATATCTACTAGCTGACTATCTGAAAATCTAACCCTAGACTGCCCGTGTGGAAAATTGTGGACATCTAGAGTTTAGATAGGGAACAATAAACTACAGGTCAGTCATGGGACTGGTGTGAGGAAACAAAAACAGTTTATCTTTAAAAGAAAATTAAAAGAGTTTAAAAGAAATCCGTAATGCCTTTTGGAAAATGAAACTACCATAAGATCTCCATGCACACACACAATGCCAGCGTACAATTGGAGGAGATTTCTCCTTATGATAGTCAAACATGCTTACTACGCAAAATCTTTTTGATATTATTATTAGTGCATAGTGCAGAAAAGCTTTCGAAAGTATAATATTAATCTTAGCCAGCATACGTACCCATTATATTTGCCTGCTATAGCTACCACCTGAGGTGGCAGGTTATACAACTAAAATCGTACAAGGCACGTATTGGATGATTGGATTTCCAACAAACGGTCAGGCTAAGGAACTTCCTATTGCCACATGGGCACGCCTCTGGAGGGATGCCCCGAGAACCTACCCGGATCTCTGCCAACACAAGGCCGGGTTACCCCTACACGAAAGTAACACCTACAAGTATGTCATCCCAGGTCGTAACCAACCTTTATCTAAGCGCTCGATACCAACAACCACAAAGCAATGTATTTACAGTAACCATATAGGTTAAATATCTGGGATCCATACCATGATACCACCTCTATCCATAAGAAATGGATATACCCTAGGGGCGCGACCCCTAATAACCTTGCCGTATCTTTCCTGTTTCGACCATTTCCAGGGTGTGAGGTCCTGATGCAGTCTCTTCCACAAAGCTACACTTTTTCAAAAATCCATGCTTTGATCAACAAATGATCAGCAGCACTTCATATGCCATATACCAAATTGGGAATGTATCACTAGTAACCATTAACTACATAACCTCTAAGCTCATGCGTCTCAGAGAAGGGTGTTGAGCTAAGAGAATAAATTCTCTTCCACCAAACAGAAATGTGTTTGATAGAAACTAGCTTTACATCTCAAAGTGTAATGTCACACGCACATCCATACAAGTTTGTTTCGTGTTCGAACAGAACCGAAGGCACTTCCAAAGAAGCCCTTGTAATCCGGGTATTCACAATCCTAATAATACTCCCCATCACATATGGAGATCCCTATACCGTGGCTACTCAGTGCAAAGTCATTCGACGGTTAGTCCTTTCGTTCTCGAAAATTCCCGGTCTTCACCACCGGTATTCAAATGCAATGCATAACGTCGTATCGTTATTCGAAGGGTTATATGACACAAGGTCCTCTCCTGGCTAAACCGAATAATGAGCGCAGTATTTAAAAACGTATGGATATTGGGTTCTCAGTTAAGTCACAACTTAAAACCCAAAACCTTTTTTCAAATGGTTTAAACAAATTACCATTTCCAAATCTTTAAACAAAATGATTCACCTCGCAAAGTTCACCAATCTTTCACAAAGATTCATTTATAGCTTTTCAAAACAATTTTTCCTTTCAAATTGGATTAACTCATCCAATCTTTAATTCATAGCTTTCAAAACCATTTCCAAAGATTCATTCATAACTTGGAAAACCATTTCAATTTCAAACTTGAAAACCTTTCAACATAAATTAGAAATCCTCTCTTTTTATGAAAGCTATTATTATTTAAAAACAAATAGTTTTCATTTTGGAAAAATCTGATTTCATTTGTACAAGTTAAAGCCCTTGGGTTAAATTCAAATTCCCAAAACAATACTTTTAAAATGGTTCAAAACCCATATAAAAACATTTATAACTTGTATATCCTTTTTAACCATAATTTCCAAACATAGAATTCAATTTCAAATTTTGAATTCAAATTTAAATCAAATTATTTAAATTTCAAAACTGTATCAAGTTATTCAAAATAACTTTTATCTTTAAAACTCCTTTTCAAAAGCTTTTCACATTTAACCTAATTTCATTTCCAAAACCATTTGGATCCAAAATTCAACTTTAAAACCATTAAATTCAAATATCTGTGACTTAACCAATTTCCTCATGTAATCCATATTTGTGTGTGTATAGTGTCCAGGGGTTTCGCACAATAGTACAACAACATCAGTCATCACAATCCAAACACAGCAATTATAGATAAGCGGTATAAACCTATAACGCTTATCTTCATTCACAGATTCACAGATAAATAATATAATTTCATCACAGATAAATAAATTACATTCATCACAGCTTGAACCAAAACAATTCATATGACAAAGCATTACGCATCAAGGATATCAAACAATTCAATGCATTCCATGCAATTCAAATATCCATAAGTATGATCAATAAATTATTTGATTAATATAAATCAAATTAATTACTTACGAATAAATCACTAATCCTAGTTAACTAACATTAATTAATTACAAATCATTTTTATTAATTATTCTTTAATCATTTATTAATTAACCATTAATAATAAATTAACTAACCTTTAATTATTAATTAATCAACCTTGATTGATAAATAAATCAACCTTGAATCATTAAATAATTAACCTTTAATTATTTTAATTATTTTTTAAATTAATTTCCCTTAATTAATTAAGAAATAAATAAATTAACCCTTAACTAATTACCATTAAATTAATTATCCTTAATTAATCACAATAATTAATTAACCTTAAGTTAATTACATAATTAATTAACCCTTAATTATTTAATTAACAAAATTACAATAAGTGATTATCCTTAATCACTTTCATTAATTAATTAACCTTAATTAATTCCTCAAAGTAATTACTTTAATTAATTTATCACATAACTAATTATCCTTTGATTAATTATTGCTTAATCCTTATTTAATAACCTATAAATAACATACATCTATCACAGATACATCCAATATCACATCACAGAATAACATAGATTATCATCCAATAGATATCAACCTATCCAGACATTCCACTCAAAACAATCATCCATAAGCAAGAATTATTAATCCATATTATAATTAATTTAATTAATTAAATTAAATTAAATTACTTAAAAATTAATCACTTAACCTTGCTTAATCAATCATTAATTAATTACAAACCATTTAATTAATTAATCATTCGTTAATTACTTTTATAATAAATTAATTAATCTTAATCAGAGATTAATTATTCTTTAACTATTAATTAATAAACCTTAATTATTAATTAATAAAACTTAATTATAAATTAACTAATCCTTAATTATCAGTTAATTTTGCTCCAATTATTAATTAATCTCTAATTATTTAATTAGTTAATCCCTAATTACAATTTAATTAATCATGAATTAAAATTTGAATTACTCCTTAATTACTTAATTAATTAACCTCTAATTATAAATTAATTAATCTTAATTACTTGGTTAATTAATCTCCAATTATTAATTAATTAATTTCTAATTAATTATAACCCTTAATTATAAAATTAATTAATCCTTAAACATTAATTAAATTAAACTAATTAATTACTCTTAATTACCTCATTTAATTAATTAATCGTTAATTATCATAATCTTAATTAACTTTTAAGATAAATCTTTATTTTAGTTTAATGAATTACTTATCATTAACATAACTTAAATACATTTTAAAACATTCCATTTTTTTATTAAACTTTTAAATTTAAACTTAAGATTTAAAAATAACTTTCAATTTAACTTAACAAATTTTAAGTAAAACAAATTACAAATCTTCTAAATCAAATGTTTTAAGAAAACATTTATTTTACAAAATAGTTTTTAAGAAATTAGATTCAATTTAAAATTAAAAACTTATTTTATAAAAACTTTTAAAATTTGCATTTTCAAAATTACTTCGGGTTCTACCCGAGAATTACTCGAGTCCATTGTAACAACCCGATATTCGTGTCGAATTATAATCGACAATTTAAACGATTAATATTGACACAAATTTCCAATTGAAGTTTTTAAATTTGGATTTAAAATTCTTTTACAAATTTTAAGTAAAATTTTATCGGGCTTTAAATAAAAGTTTTCTTTCTTATTTTTTTTTTTTTTTTATTTGGCCTTATCCCCTCTTTAATTTCGAACCGGCCCTCCCCCATTTTCTCTTTTCATTTTCGAACCGTCCCCTTTTCTTTATTTTTTTCATTTGCTAACCTAAAACTAATCACGCAAAGAAAATGGCGGCCTCTCTTTGCCGAATTAGGGCTTCGTTCTTCTTTCTCGAATTAGGGCTTCTCTGTTGATTGATTCTCGTGCTTGGCTTCAATTCGTCGACTAGGTGAGTTTACTCACATCTAATTCAACTTAGCAATATGTTTTGCGTTTGATTTGGGTTCGTTGTTGATGTTTTCTCTGATTTTACATATTCGTGTATATTTGTGTTACTTGGTTAACTCGGCTTTGAATTTGGACTGTTCAATATCTCGTGACCATCACGATTTCGATTTTTTTTGTGACTTCAGTCACTTGATTTTGGGGACTTTTGTTTGGTGGACCATACTATGCTTCAACTTGATTTTTAAATCAAAATAGATTTGGTTCGATTTTTGGGCACTGACTTCGTTTCTCTGTTGTTCCCTTTTGTTGATGGTGCTTTGAGACTGTTGCATTTGTTTCTTTTTGGTTTGATTCGAGACTGCATCGAGTTAATTCTGTGCATCCATTTGTTGTTTGAATGTATCACTTGGCTTCAAGTTGTTGATGCATTTATGTGTGAGTTGCGCATCCTTGTGCTTCTGACCTTAATGTTGTGCATGTTTATTTTGCCCATATGCACACTGTACAGTTGCATGTATGTTGTAATTTTTGTGCACTTGGTTTGTGATTCAAATCCATTGCTTTCACGACCCACTGCTACAATATGCATTTATTACACTTCTTTTTCATGCAACACATTTGTAGTTGAAGTATCCTTCGAGTTTGATCCTCCTGTAGCTTATTTTGATATAACCATTGCATTGAAAATATTTTCTACATAATCATGATGTCTAGTTGACACTTGAGTTTCGTTGATGATTGTGCACTGCTTCAATTTGTATCTGCAGTTGTTTACTTGACATTTACTGCATTAGTTTGCAAATTGTGTTGAAGTTACCTGACTTCAACATCTTTGGACATTTGATTTACTAGCTGCCTTGACTGAGTTCACTGTGTTCACAGTGTTGCTCTTTGTACCTTGCTGATCCACTGGTATATGTGTTGGTTCAACATTTTATTGGTTGCTTGGGTATGGAACTGTTTTATCCTGTAGCTTCATACTGCCACCTCTATTTTATTCTGTAGCTCCTTACTGTCATCTCTTCTTTATCTTGTAGTCTCTTGTAGGAGATCTCGGTCCTACTATTCCAATTGGTAGGCCTTGAACTTGGTTGTTGGTTTGAGCTGAGTATTTTGATTTATATTCAGTGTCATTTGTATTAATCTGGAGTTGTTGGTTGCATTCAGTCATTTGAGTCTTGTGGTCTTTGTCATCTTCTCTTGCATATTGTTCATTTTTGTAGTTTGGTCCGGCCTTCATGCAGTTGCACTACCTCGGGTTCAAGTGGTTGCCATTCACTTTAACTCAGTTGTATTTGCCTAGTCTCTTACCACTTGTTGTTGTTTTCCCTGATCCTTTGGTGTTGTGGCCATTTCCGCATCAATATAGGATTTGGTTCAATTAAGATGTGTGCATTGATCCCTTGTGTAGTTGGTGTGATATTTATTTCTGGTACATATCTGAACCTTCCAGTCAAGCCTGGTTGCTTCATATGCATGCTCTGTCCACCGCCTTTGTTCTTGAATCGGATACATTGCATTGATGCTCTGTGTTTATTTGCATTTGGTCAATTGTATTCGGTGCTGTGGTGCCATACCTCTGGTGCCCTCACCCTCCTCCTATTTTTGTAGTTGTCCCACTGCTTTGTGTTTTGAATGCTACGGTTGAATTGAGTCACTGACTTGACCTTTTGCATTTGATCACTGTATTTCACTTTGACATTATTTTATTGCACTTGAGTTGAATCCGGTAACTCGGGTTTGATCTTGTGTTTGCTTGTGAATATTCATTGGGTACATCATCACTGTAGTGGCAAGGCAGTGCACGCAAGCGTGAACTGCAGCCACACGGTATTCATTGGGTACGTCATCACTATAGTGGCAAGGCAGTGCACGCAAGCGTGAACTGCAGCCACACGGTATGGCTTTTATGATATTTTATTTTGTTTTGATTGTTTGATCTTTTGCATATTCCTTATGCAGTAGTGGCGAGGCAGTGCACGCGTGCGTGTACTGCAGCCCTACTTGAATTAATATTTTAATTGATATTTCAATGGTTTGAACTGTTTGTTCATTTCAATTCAATATTCTGAATTGCATACTGATTTGGTTTAATTACTGTCGTCTATTCATTATTTGATTATTATTGCTTATGTGCACTAATAACTGAGTTTGAATTAGACTGACCCGAGTATTATTTTCTTTTGAATTTAATACTCGGGTCAGACCGAGTATTTACAGGTTGTAGATATTCTGCTTTGGGTTGCTGCTAGAGCTATGAAGTTCTTTCATATCTTTTAGAGTAGTCGTCGTCATTTGTAGTAGTATGTAAAATTGTATAGGAAGATATGTATTCATGTATATTATATACGTTAATGTACTTGTATATGTAACTTCCTTAGTCGACTGTTGTAGCTGTATCATATGTACCGTGTGAATGTATTGTAACTGACATCAGTTATTATATATATATGAGACTTTCTGTTTCATCTGTGTTCCGCATTTATATCATCTGTGTTGTTATTTTATATTTACTGTTCTAAACTATTACGAACCATCGTAGTTCGTTTTATACTGGAATTGGGGTATGTCGATGGGAGAAAATAAATCAGAGATGAAAAATGAAAGAATATATATATTTATATCACTCCCATCGAGATAACCAATACTAGTGTAAGGCCAACTATTGATGGCCGCTCCTCAACAGCCTTATTCTCCGTGCTAGTTGACAGCACTACACCGTAGTGTTCTTGGCTAGCGTGGGTATAGAGGTGGGGCGTCACAGCTTGGTATCAGAGCCTGGGGTTTAGAACAAATATAAAACATAACTTACATAGTACATGTGTTACAACTATTTGTCGATGTTTTATTTCACATCTTTGTCTTAAGACCATCTTTGATTTTTAGGAATGAATTCCTAACGCTTATTCGTGAGCATTGCTGCTATTCTCTATCGCACTTGCTCACTTGAGTTTACACTTCTAAGTATCAGTGTATATATGCTCTACCAAGTTGCATATTGCTGCAACTAGTACCCACTTCGATTCGAACTCGCATTGTTTATCCGAACTGCTATATATATGCATTCTTATCTCTGATTCGTGTACTTAATGCAGTTTCCATACAATTGGGTTTTGGGTATCAATCTTTGAGACAAATTGCATTCCAATTGTCGACTCTGTCTGTTTATCCATGGTTTGTTGGTTTTCATGTGCCTCTCTCTGATAGTTTTAAAATTTCTTTGGTATAAAAGAAATTGTCTTGGTCTTTGCCTTGTCGATATCGACGTTGATTTGACTTTTACTTTTGCTAAAGTCATTCAAGCATTTATACTCGTTCTGCTTTGTTTTTTCCAATTGTTGATCGGTTCTTCTTTTCCGGTTAGTTGTTATCACCTTTGTCGACTTTGATAACTTCTATTTCAGGAATTTTGGGTATTCCTACTTTGATGGATTTGGAATCGAATTCTTTGTATTTTATTCACGTCTTCGAATGTGAATCTTAGTGAATTGATTTGGTTTTCAAATTTAATCGATTCTTGATTATTTCCCGATTTGTTGCTATCATTTATTAGCAACTTTGATGACCTTTTCTTCGGGATTTTTGTGAACATACCTTTCGATGAATCCGGTATCGATTTCTTTGGATTCTATTCACGTCTTCGTATGTGAATTCTTGTGATTGATTGTTTCTACAATCATTTTTGTGATTTGTCACTTTAAAAATATAAAGGTTTCAATACTAGTAGTAAATATCAAAAACTCTTTTATCAAAATGTTTTCAACTCTATTTTCAATACCAAACTCGTTTTTGAAACTGTTTTTCAATCTATTAGTATATACAAATCTTTATTTCACTCGTATGAGAAATCTAATTAAACGACTTAGTAAAACGAGTGGTATATAACGCTTGCGTTTACTTCGCCGGTTAATTCTTGGACTTATTCGATTGAATCTCTTGTGACAAATTTTATTAGTGAAGATTTACAGTTTGTTCGTAAATATTTAAGTTAAGCAAGTGGTTATGGGACATGAAGCTAAACTTTTATATTTACTAGCTTAGTGTAATTGACACTTCTCGTTGATCATGACGATCATTTTTACGGTTAGACTAGGCCTCATCGGTGTGATTTCGTCTCACACATATCTCTTGGGCTTTGAGGATTGTCTAGACACCACTTGTGTGATTTCATTCACACATACTTTTCTTTTGATTGTGAGGTTAGACTAGACACCACTTGTGTGATTCCACTCACACATACCTCTTTTGATTTTTTTGGTTAGTCTGGACCTCAATCTGTGTGATTTCGACTCACACATGTGGGGTAGCGCCCCACGGTCTTCGGGCCATTCGTGTTTCAAAATTAATGGCTTGCAACCATGAGATAGCGTCTCGTTATGCGTTGCACGTGTTGATGATTTTTCATGCTCGCGGGTAGGTGAGATTCCGTGCTCCCGTTCTCGCTTTGCGTTGCACGTGTTGATGATTTTTCATGCTCGCGTGTAGGTGAGATTCCGTGCTCCCGTTCTCGCTTTGCGTTGCCCGTGTTGGTGATTTTCATGCTCACGTGTAGGTGAGATTCCGTGCTCCCGTTCTCGCTTTGCATTGCACGTGTTGGTGATTTTCATGCTCATGTGTAGGTGAGATTCCGTGCTCCCGTTCTCGCTTTGCGTTGCACGTGTTGATGATTTTTTATGCTCGCGGGTAGGTGAGATTCCGTGCTCCCGTTCTCGCTTTGCGTTGCACGTGTTGATGATTTTTCATGCTCGCGTGTAGGTGAGATTCCGTGCTCCCGTTCTCGCTTTGTGTTGCCCGTGTTGGTGATTTTCATGCTCACGTGTAGGTGAGATTCTGTGCTCCCGTTCTCGCTTTGCGTTACATGTGTTGATGAATTTTCATGCTCGCGTGTTGGTGAGTTTCCATACTCTCCTTTGAGTTTTCATACTCCGTTTGAGTTTTCATACTCTGTTCGAGTTTTCATACTCCGTTTGAGTTTTCATACTCTGTTCGAGTTTTCATACTCCGTTTGAGTTTTCATACTCCGTTCGAGTTTTCATACTCCGTTCGAGTTTTCATACTCTGTTCGAGTTTTCATACTCCGTTCGAGTTTTCATACTCCGTTTGAGTTTTCATACTCCGTTTATCATACTCGCGTTCGAGTTTTCATACTCGCGTTCGAGTTTTCATACTCGCGTTCGAGTTTTCATACTCCGGTTCGAGTTTTCATACTCGCGTTCGAGTTCTCATACTCTTAGCTTGTGTTTTCTGGATTTCTTGTGAGGATTTCTAGAATTTGTGCTTCACCAATTTTCGTGATTTCTATTGATAAGTTTTATCAATTCTTGTGCATTGGTGAATTCGTGTGTTATTGACTTGTTATGAATACAAGTTTAGGGTATGATACCCCTTTCTATCTTTGAGAAGATTCTTGTGACTCTTTGGATGAATGAAAATCCACTTATCGAAGTTGCTTCTGATGTCGTTGTTTTAATCACATATTTAAAAAAAAAAAAAAAAATTGTTTCAAAATATAAATCAAAATTGTTTTCAAAATTTTTACGATTTGCGCTTTCAAAAGAATGAGGAAGCAAATTAAACGTTTCAGTAAAATCGAGGACCATGACCCCTTTCTTTTACTGATTCGCTTAATTCCGGACTTGTCCGTTTGAGAACGTAAAATGTTATTTATTTAAAATACACAATTTAACACTTTCAAGGAAACGATGAAGTGAATTAAACGATTTAGTAAAACTCGTGGTTATGAGTCATGTGCGTTTGCTATTTCGGTTAATTTCGGACTCGTTAATTGAAAAATTTGTAATTTGAAATTTGATTACCGTTGTGGTAATTTCTGATGATCGTTTTGATAATCAGATATTTATTGTTTCTAATTATCTATGGATAATTAGATATTTGAGATTTAATTGTCGTTTGTGAAAATTAAATATTTGTGATTTAAGATTGATTTTCGATTTTGATAATCGAATACTTGTTGATTTGATTATCGTTTTTGATAATCGAATATTTGTGATTTGAGATCTCTGAATTATCTATTGATAATTAGATTTTGTTGATAAATTGTGAATTTCCTTTATGAAATTAAAAGATTTCTTTGGCGTTTATATTGTACTACGCCAGTGTACCGGCTCAATTTTCTGCTATTCATGACGTTTTCCACGTCTTCCAATTACGGAAATGCCTTTGGGATTTCCGATCTTTATTCTTGAGCCCGGTATTATTGAAGAAATTGAAGTTTCACTAGATTTGACTTTGAGCAAACACGTTCTGGCTTGCTCCTTCATGCTCTTTATGGTGAACTTCATATTCCGAATTTCTTCATCTTGTGATGATATGCTCTTTTGGTTGTTACCTTTTGTCCATATATTCCTTAAGATTGCGAGGACGCAATTTCTTTAAGGAGGGGAGTCTGTAACAACCCGATATTCGTGTCGAATTATAATCGACAATTTAAACGATTAATATTGACACAAATTTCCAATTGAAGTTTTTAAATTTGGATTTAAAATTCTTTTACAAATTTTAAGTAAAATTTTATCGGGCTTTAAATAAAAGTTTTCTTTCTTATTTTTTTTTTTTTATTTGGCCTTATCCCCTCTTTAATTTCGAACCGGCCCTCCCCCATTTTCTCTTTTCATTTTCGAACCGTCCCCTTTTCTTTATTTTTTTCGTTTGCTAACCTAAAACTAATCACGCAAAGAAAATGGCGGCCTCTCTTTGCCGAATTAGGGCTTCGTTCTTCTTTCTCGAATTAGGGCTTCTCTGTTGATTGATTCTCGTGCTTGGCTTCAATTCGTCGACTAGGTGAGTTTACTCACATCTAATTCAACTTAGCAATATGTTTTGCGTTTGATTTGGGTTCGTTGTTGATGCTTTCTCTGATTTTACATATTCGTGTATATTTGTGTTACTTGGTTAACTCGGCTTTGAATTTGGACTGTTCAATATCTCGTGACCATCACGATTTCGATTTTTTTTGTGACTTCAGTCACTTGATTTTGGGGACTTTTGTTTGGTGGACCATACTATGCTTCAACTTGATTTTTAAATCAAAATAGATTTGGTTCAATTTTTGGGCACTGACTTCGTTTCTCTGTTGTTCCCTTTTGTTGATGGTGCTTTGAGACTGTTGCATTTGTTTCTTTTTGGTTTGATTCGAGACTGCATCGAGTTAATTCTGTGCATCCATTTGTTGTTTGAATGTATCACTTGGCTTCAAGTTGTTGATGCATTTATGTGTGAGTTGCGCATCCTTGTGCTTCTGACCTTAATGTTGTGCATGTTTATTTTGCCCATATATGCACACTGTACAGTTGCATGTATGTTGTAATTTTTGTGCACTTGGTTTGTGATTCAAATCCATTGCTTTCACGACCCACTGCTACAATATGCATTTATTACACTTCTTTTTCATGCAACACATTTGTAGTTGAAGTATCCTTCGAGTTTGATCCTCCTGTAGCTTATTTTGATATAACCATTGCATTGAAAATATTTTCTACATAATCATGATGTCTAGTTGACACTTGAGTTTCGTTGATGATTGTGCACTGCTTCAATTTGTATCTGCAGTTGTTTACTTGACATTTACTGCATTAGTTTGCAAATTGTGTTGAAGTTACCTGACTTCAACATCTTTGGACATTTGATTTACTAGCTGCCTTGACTGAGTTCACTGTGTTCACAGTGTTGCTCTTTGTACCTTGCTGATCCACTGGTATATGTGTTGGTTCAACATTTTATTGGTTGCTTGGGTATGGAACTGTTTTATCCTGTAGCTTCATACTGCCACCTCTATTTTATTCTGTAGCTCCTTACTGTCATCTCTTCTTTATCTTGTAGTCTCTTGTAGGAGATCTCGGTCCTACTATTCCAATTGGTAGGCCTTGAACTTGGTTGTTGGTTTGAGCTGAGTATTTTGATTTATATTCAGTGTCATTTGTATTAATCTGGAGTTGTTGGTTGCATTCAGTCATTTGAGTCTTGTGGTCTTTGTCATCTTCTCTTGCATATTGTTCATTTTTGTAGTTTGGTCCGGCCTTCATGCAGTTGCACTACCTCGGGTTCAAGTGGTTGCCATTCACTTTAACTCAGTTGTATTTGCCTAGTCTCTTACCACTTGTTGTTGTTTTCCCTGATCCTTTGGTGTTGTGGCCATTTCCGCATCAATATAGGATTTGGTTCAATTAAGATGTGTGCATTGATCCCTTGTGTAGTTGGTGTGATATTTATTTCTGGTACATATCTGAACCTTCCAGTCAAGCCTGGTTGCTTCATATGCATGCTCTGTCCACCGCCTTTGTTCTTGAATCGGATACATTGCATTGATGCTCTGTGTTTATTTGCATTTGGTCAATTGTATTTGGTGCTGTGGTGCCATACCTCTGGTGCCCTCACCCTCCTCCTATTTTTGTAGTTGTCCCACTGCTTTGTGTTTTGAATGCTACGGTTGAATTGAGTCACTGACTTGACCTTTTGCATTTGATCACTGTATTTCACTTTGACATTATTTTATTGCACTTGAGTTGAATCCGGTAACTCGGGTTTGATCTTGTGTTTGCTTGTGAATATTCATTGGGTACATCATCACTGTAGTGGCAAGGCAGTGCACGCAAGCGTGAACTGCAGCCACACGGTATTCATTGGGTACGTCATCACTGTAGTGGCAAGGCAGTGCACGCAAGCGTGAACTGCAGCCACACGGTATGGCTTTTATGATATTTTATTTTGTTTTGATTGTTTGATCTTTTGCATATTCCTTATGCAGTAGTGGCGAGGCAGTGCACGCGTGCGTGTACTGCAGCCCTACTTGAATTAATATTTTAATTGATATTTCAATGGTTTGAACTGTTTGTTCATTTCAATTCAATATTCTGAATTGCATACTGATTTGGTTTAATTACTGTCGTCTATTCATTATTTGATTATTATTGCTTTTGTGCACTAATAACTGAGTTTGAATTAGACTGACCCGAGTATTATTTTCTTTTGAATTTAATACTCGGGTCAGACCGAGTATTTACAGGTTTTAGATATTCTGCTTTGGGTTGCTGCTAGAGCTATGAAGTTCTTTCATATCTTTTAGAGTAGTCGTCGTCATTTGTAGTAGTATGTAAAATTGTATAGGAAGATATGTATTCATGTATATTATATACGTTAATGTACTTGTATATGTAACTTCCTTAGTCGACTGTTGTAGCTGTATCATATGTACCGTGTGAATGTATTGTAACTGACATCAGTTATTATATATATATGAGACTTTCTGTTTCATCTGTGTTCCGCATTTATATCATCTGTGTTGTTATTTTATATTTACTGTTCTAAACTATTACGAACCATCGTAGTTCGTTTTATACTGGAATTGGGGTATGTCGATGGGAGAAAATAAATCAGAGATGAAAAATGAAAGAATATATATATTTATATCACTCCCATCGAGATAACCAATACTAGTGTAAGGCCAACTATTGATGGCCGCTCCTCAACAGCCTTATTCTCCGTGCTAGTTGACAGCACTACACCGTAGTGTTCTTGGCTAGCGTGGGTATAGAGGTGGGGCGTCACATCCATACTCGAGTTTCTACAGCTTCTTCCTTTTGTTTCAAAAACCTTGCTAAAATTTTAAGTTAAAAACTATAACTTGCAACACTCACGCAAAAACTCGAGGATGAACTCGAGCAAACTACAAACAGTCTCGAGTATACCATCGGGATACCTTCCTTACCCAAAAACTGACATCAAACCTTAATGGTGCACCACACAGGTGGTTGCGATGATGCTGACCATCGCTGACGCCTTCAACCCACCACCGATCAGCGATACAAACAACCCCGACCATCAAAGCACAAATACAAACCCGTGATCGAAATCGAACATACTCGAGCCATCCTAGAACAAAGAACTCTGACCAAACTCGCCTAGTTCAGGCAACGCCAACCACTAGAGCTTCCCAAACTCCGGTCACCCCTTGTTAATCCTCCATGCCACTATTTCCCAATCCACATGCAGCTCGATTCACCAAAGAAGCCACGGTGACCACTACTTCTGACCCTGACAAAACTTAGGGTTTAAAACCCAATCGATCTATCGCCGACGCCACGGCGATCTATCCACCATCCTGTCATTTTTCGCGACTTCGACGATCCCCAAATTAGCTCCAGCCAAGACCCCGACCTCCAGAAATACTCTGGTCACCAGAATTTGCTCGAAAACCAAATTCTGGTCATCCCCGTAATGCAAACCCAATTCCAAACTAAAATTCGTGATATTAATCTTAAAAATCAAGTTTTTCGGTGACGATTCAAGTTGTAAACTCGAATCAGCAAATTAAAATGTTTTGTTTTTTACATATTTAAAAATATCTGTAGTATTTTCTTGTTTTTAGAAGATTCCCAAATCTATTATGCTTGAACCTATTTTTACATCTTAATTTATATATAAACAAACATTTTTGGTTTAAAATCCAAGGCCTAAGGTGATTTTGAATTTGAAAATTAAATCTAAACCCTGTATCTGTAAATAGAGTTGAATAAGCACATAACAGACATGCGCACCTTAATACACACACACACACACACCCACACAAGAACCTATATGCAAACAAGCATAATTTATATCATTCATTTAAGATCTTTACATGAAAACAACATAACAGATTTAAATTTAATTTTTAGAAGAAGGTTTACTCACAGGCATTTCAAAATAAAGCAGGTGAAGTTTGCTCACCTGAGGTGTTGAGACAGAGAAGAACAGAGAATACTGTTTTGATTTGGTCTGAGCTTTGATTTGAATTGAATTCTTGTTGGGTTTGAATCTGATTCACTGCTTGATGTTCTGATTTTTGTTCTTGAACTGTAATGTCTTTGTTCCAGGTTTGAATTTTTGAATTACTTTTGTTTGATTTCCCAGGCTTGTACATATTTGATTTCTGATATGCTTTTGCATCTTGAATCAGGTTGTAGTTGAATAAACTATTGATTTGGGTTTGTTTTACTTTGAGATGATTAACATTTTCAGCTTTGAGAAGAAGCCTTTATTTTGAATTTTATTTTCTGGTTTGTGTTTTGCAAACTTTGAATAGAAATGAGAAAGATACATATGCACATACTCTTTGTTTTAATTTTTCTTTTATCAACCTTTAATTTGATCAATTGCCACTTGTAGTTTTCTACTAACACTTGTCGATTAAATTTAAAAAATCTTCACAATTGTTAAATTTTAAAGTTATATGTCTTACAAATGTTAAATGAAATAATTTTGTGTTTAAGTCCTTGCTTTTTTTAATTTATATAATACTTATATTTAAAAAAATGTTTTTAAACCCTTGAGTATTTTTATTTTATATCTGAAATATATTTATGTTTTAAATTTTTATGTTTTTATTTTCTCATATATTTACATTTACAAAATCAAATTATCTCAATTGTTTTTCATATTACAATCTTAATTTAGTTTAATATATATATTTATATTTTATATTTTCATTCATATATTTTTTTATCATTTATATTTACACAACTTTTAAAAGAGAATGATTTAAAAATATTAATTATACACTAAATAAAAATCACACACAGATAAATATATATATATATATATATATATAAGAATTAAATTTAGAACAGCCTTTTGAAAATTTATACATTAATCTCAAATCATGTCTTTAAAATATAAATATATATGTATATTAAAATTAGAAAAAAAATTCTATATATTTTAAAAATACTTATCTTTGAATTTCTAATCCAAACTCGATTTAAAATATTTATTTTGAGTTTCAAATTCCAAATTTCAAAATTTAAACATTTATTTATATAAATAAACAAGTATATGTCTTATTATTTTTGAAAAATTCAAACTAATCCACAATTTAATTCAAATATTTTAAATTTAAATTCGACTCAAAAATGGGATCGTTACAACAGATGTCCGCTAGATGTAGCTACGCCATCGGCCCTATCAAGCCATCATGTTTTAGTCATTTCAAATTGATACAAGTATCGGGGCTATCCATCATCATTCTCCTTCTTCAAATCCAACAATGTACAGCAAATCCAACAACTTTATTCTGGCGTCTCCTCCGCATGCACAGTTGTTAACATGGTTCCAATATTGACAAAGAGTACGCCAATAAGAGGCCCGGTCTCTTTAACAACCAAACGTCATTTTACACACCTGTTGACTCTTTTGTATTTCGAAAACGATTCATATTTGATATCAAAATATCGTATTCACTTCAATATAAATTTCATTTCAAAATCATCATATTAGCTTCGAAATTAATAATTATTTTATTCATTTTAAAAATCATTTTGAATTTCAACATAGATTATAACTTCAATTTAACCAAATTCGCATTTAAATCCACTACTTAATATAAACATTCCAACTTACACATTTTGAATTTTTAGAAAATAGTTTGAATAGTTTAAAGTAGCTTAAATAGTTTAGAGATTTAAAACATTTTGATATAAAATGGTTTGAATATTGAAAATGATTTATATACTAAAATAGTTTGAAAAATCAAAAAACATGAGTATTTAAAAAGATAGATTTTAACCAGTTTGTATCAAAATGATTTATTATGAAAATAATTCCAAATCAAACTGTTTCTTTCCATTTCAACAAATCTGGATCCAGGTCCAAATTTCAAATATTTCACTTCAAAAGATCTTAAATCTCAATTCAATTCAAATCGACTCCATTTTGATTTAAATTCAGATTAACTCAATTTTCATTTCAATTCGAATTAACTTTAATTTTGAAACGTTCATTTAAACTTCTAATTCGATTCCACAATTCAATTCATTGGTTTAAATTTAAATTCAATTCTTATTTTAATCCATTTCAATTTATCTAGATTTCAAATCTAATTCTGAAATATCGATTTAAAATCACTCAAATCCAACGAACTTCAATGCTCGAATTTAAATTCAAATCTATAAATTAATTCAATTTCGAATATTTCGATTTCGACCCAAATTTGAAATATCGGTTTACATTTCTTTTACTTGGATATATTTCAAAGTTCTAATAAAAGTTCAGATCTTTCAAAATAAATCAATATTCAAACTTTAAATCATATTTCAATCATAACTTCATCTTCTAATTAAATTCTTTAAACAATTTCTATAAACAAATTTCAATTTCAACATTCCAAGTTCAAGTTCGAAAATAATTCAATTTCCATAAATCAATTGTATTATTCCTTAAAAACGACATCGTTTAAATAATTTAAAAATCAAGAATTTTAAAACCATTTAATTTAAGCAATTCAATGTTCGTATATAATTTTCTACTCTATGGCCAAGTGAAAAGTTATTTCAATTTTTAATTATAGGGATGGATATATATCATTTAGACCCAAATCTCAGTGTCATAGATATATATCGTTTCAACCTATTTCTTAATTTATTCGAAATAATTCAATAATTTATATGCTATTAAATAATTTATAGGGTGATAACAGGGATATATAAAATAAATAAACATCCAATCATCCAATATATCATCTAATATTTATCCATTAAAATCAACATAAAAAATACTCAATATATCCAACAGTTAACTAGTTATCAATATCGGGTGTTTAACTAGCAATTTATTTTCAATTTCAAATTTAATTGTTGATTTAAATTCCTATCAATTTAATCCATATGTCAATTGAAATGCCAGATAAATTACAAAACAAGAATCAATAAAAATAAATTACTTCATGATTTAATTTTAACTAACATTAGAATATTTTAGTATTCGTGAGAAGGTTTAATCACTCACCTTTATTTGAAATTGAAAATTTTTCATCTTCAAATAAATTCAAATCCAACTCCATGTCGTAGCTTTCATCGATGCGATTGCAGCGCAACTTGTTTCGCTCAAATCCGACCACGTATGAAAAAGTTGTATGCAAATTAATATTTGAAATAATTAAAATTATAATTAACTTAATAAATAAAATTTAAAAAATAACCTTCTTCCTCACGATTCTTAACCTCGCGCTCAACTTACAGGCTACGCTTGAAAACTTCGTTTTTTATTATTTAATCATGCCACACCACTGCGACTGTTGCCGACCACTGCCTGGCCACCACCGCAGCCGCGCCATCACGCGCTCCACTATATGATGATCCAACTGGCCGATGTGCTTGCCTCGCCATCCCAAACATTTCTCCAGTTGACAACTTCGCCAGATATAACCCCTAGTGGCTTCGACAATTGATGGCCATAGGATTTAGGAATGGCTAGGATTTCTTTTTCTAGTTTGGGCAGAAGTGAAGAGCATGGATCTTTATATAGTGTTCTCAACTAACACTATTCTCGTTCGAAAATTTTAACTCCAAAAGAAGCATGTCGCTTGGCGTTCTATATGTCATACCCCTATTTCGAACATAATGGAATAGATATTGAGTGCCATTCTCATCATATTCAGAATACAGCTTTTTAAAATCAAATTATTTTAATTAAATTCCTTTAATTGAATTCTATGTGTTTCAAGCTCGCATGGCCAAACGATAAGTCCGATCGCTGTGAAATTTGAAATCCTATAATAATTTACTATTACGGATCTGATGAAACTAGTTTCATCGAAATTCGAGACATTACCCAAAAAGATTATTTTTACACGTTAATTAAAACAAGTAGTTTTCAAAATAAATTTAATCACTTTTAAATTTAATTTTAAAAGTTAACTCTTCATTCTTGTTTAAATAAATTTTAAATCAACTTTCGACATCATTTTTATTCACACTAAATTCAGAATTCAATTGTTTAAATAATTCCCAATATTAAATTTAAACGATTTAATTATTAAATAAATCGCTATATTTGAAATATAAGTTATTTAGCTTATAAAATTTAACTTTTAAAATGAATTCAAATAATAAAACAACTACTACACTCTTTATAAAATGATAATCATAGTCAAATAAAACGCACTTATATATACTATTTCAAATATAATTTTATAAATAAAAATGTTCATTCTAATCCAATTCCAATATTAGATTTCAAATGAATTTTAATTATTAAAAAATTATTTTATTTTCATCTAAATAATTCAACATTTATTATTCAATACCATCTATTGATTATAAACACATACAATACATATAATTTCATTTCAATATTTGTTATTGCCTAAATCTTTGAAATTGGTTATTTTAAAATTTTATTCAAGTCAATATTAAATAAATTACATAAATTAACATTAAATTTTTATTTTCAATCATTTTTATTTAATAATCATATTAAATTCAATATTATTAAATGGTTTAGAATACAGGTCATTACACAGGGCATACCTTAGGAATAGACCATTTCGAAGGCGGTTTGAAGGCCAGAAGATTAGGAGGTTTTCCATTGAAGAGTAGCCCTTAACTAGAGTAACCTTCTCTTAGTTTATGCTCATTTTCCTTAGACATTTCATCTAATTTGGCTTTTTTAAAAGTAGTTCCCTATGTGGTTGTCAATTATTCACAAAGGATGATTGCTTGCCAAGAAGAGATGATGGAGAATTTCTTTAGAAGAACGGGACAAGCAGGAACAGTCGAAGTAGCTATAAATCAGAACCAATGACCTAAAGCCATAGCGTAGGCACCTAGAAGTAGAGTGGAACAAGCGAAAGTGAACCTCGAGAAAATTGCAAGGATCAGTATTTATCCATAAGGACTCAGGGGCATGGGTCGTGCTAGCCTAGGAAGAAATGATGTGCATCGTGGAAATGATGTTGGTCCTTTGAATGTGGAATCACAACAGAAGGAGTATGTGCTAGAATTCCTTCATGGGAACGGTGATAAGCTAGGAATGCTAACTTGATAATTCCACTGAATGATGATAACAGACTTGCTGAGATGATGAGATAGCAACGAGAGGTGGATTGCCCAACTAAAATCAAGAAGATGTGAACATAAGTCCATTCACACTGAATATTCGGTACGCTAGGAATCTGCCTGATTTCAAGCTACCAACATTGAAAACGTATAGCATATAGATGGATCCGACAATTTATTTGATGAGGTACATCCGGCATATAAAAACGTTAGAAGCATCTAATGGGACAGCGCTTCCTATTGTATTTGACGGATTGGAAGCATTATGGTTTAGGTAGTTGGAAAACGATTCCATCAGCACCTGGACCGAGTTAATGGGACAACGCTTCCTATTGTATTTGACGGATTGGAAGCATTATGGTTTAGCCAGAGAATCCCTTGGGAATTTTTTGATGAGGTTTAATGCAGTGGCTGACATGATAGATAGGCCATATACATCAGTGGTTTTGATGGAGGCGGTTTCAGGAGTGGCTAGCAAAACATATTTCAAAGTTGTTTTAGAACGAGATCCACCAATGGATCTTTCAAATTTTGTAAGTCATCGAGAGGTACTTGTATCAAGAGTACGCTGAAACTGAAATGGAGGAAGTCAATGTTGTAGATGATGGTGGACCGTCCCTAGTAGGATACAGTAAAGATAGAGGCAAATGAAAGATGGATAATCGCTTTGAAGAATCAAAGTGGCAGAGAAGGAAACCTAAATTCTCTTCTTATACAGATTTGAACGAGACCTCGGAGCATATTTATCATGATATAAGGGGACAGATCACCTATCGAAAGCCGATGAGGAGAGAGCCCACTGGCCTTGAAGGGACATCTGAAAAATATTGGTATTTAATAAGCTGGATGGGCGTAACACAAATGATTACAGACACCACCGCGATATCATCGAGGACAGGTCAAAAACAACCAATTGTAGAAGTATGTGAGAAACTGTGTTGCGGTGGTGGAACAAGAGCATTCATCATCCGTAGCGAATGAAAACGGCTTTAAATCGAGGTCGAGATAGCGATCACACGATCGAGATGGACGGGAGTTGAATTCGATACCCACACCTTGTTTTTTATTTCTTTTCTTGCATATTTCTTTACATATTAAGAAATAAAGACAATAATAACCTCAGGCTACTTGCATGTGTATGGGATCCCAAACGATCCCTAGGCGCACTCTACGTTGGATGCCTGAGACGACTACTTAGGATCGTTATAACACGAGCTACTTGGACATGTACGAGAGCTAGATTGGTCTTTGGGCACACTCTGAGTCAAATGTCTAGGATGAATGCTTAAGATTTCTACTTGCTTACTTCGATTCGAATATTTGGAGCTTTGAAAAACAATAGTGAATGTGATGACTGAAATTGATAGCTTAAAGTCCCGCCTGGAGAGAAGAGACCGGAGTGTAAGGTGCAAATCCTTTCACCGAAGAGAGAGAGGATGGATTTATACAACATTGATCGCTTTAAGTCCCATCCAAAGAGGCAGGTCCGAATATGCAAGGTGCAAGTCCCCTTATCAGAGAGCGAGTGGATGGACTTGTATGATATTGATTGCTTTAAGTCCTGTCCGGAGAGACAGGATCGGAGTGCAAGAAGTTAGTCCCCTCACTAGAGAGTGAGCATATGGGTTTGCTTGTCGTTGAGTCTCCTCATCGGAGAGTGAGTGGATCGGGTTCAGCAGGGGTCCGAAGAGACCATGGATTTAATTATCGGCCCTGAACGACCATGGATTTGATTAATGGTCCGAAGAGACCATGGATTCAGTTATCATCCTCGAACGGCCACCGATTTGATTAAAAGATCCAGAGAGACCATGGATTTATTTATCGACTCTAAATGACCATGACCTAAATTAACGAACCGAAGAGATCATAGACTTAACTATCGGTCCTAAATGGCAACGAATTTGGTTGAAAATTCGGAGATATCATCTCCTTAACTTAAACACTAAATGATCCGAAGAGATTGCACATCAAACTAAACATTAACAATTTGGAAAGATCATATGTTAGATTAAATATAAAACAACTAGAAAAGATCGAACCATATAGCAGATACAGATTTGACAAAAGGATTTGAACGCCTTGTAATTACCATAGAACTAACTAATCCTAGATGAACACATGATAATTTCAATATGTGATGTAATAACTCTGAATGAAATCAGAATGATGATGATGTATAGACTACACTTAGGTAGTGTCTAGAGTCTTAGGCTGTAACAGGCTTGGAACAACCCATGACTGATAAGAGAATCCAAAGGAACATGATGATTCATGATAGCTTGATTAATTGATGACCAGGAAATTCAACTACAGATGCCAATCAACTTCAACATTTGTTCTAGACCAGAGCACGCTTTCCATTCGCAAGGCGTGCTTTGGGGGGTAAGTGTTATCCTATCTTTGACCAAGCAGTATACAAACGAAATTGATGAGTCAAACTTCAATGTAACGACCCAGAATTTTGGGTCGCCAAATTTGAACATTTAAAAGTGTGACTATCGATCTTTCATTCCACAGAAAGATGTATCATCAATTAAGAAAAGAAAGAGATAGAAATAGAAAAGATAGAAAGAAAAGAATAACAAAATCAGAATCTCACAGCGGAAACGGTACAAAATATAATATTACACATATCCATTACATAGTCCAACAGAGATAATATCAAAAGAAAATGAATTTTCTTTCTTCAATCTGTACTCTGTACACATTTTTTTAACAGAGTTACATTTTGATAATTCATTCACATGCAAGCAGATTTAAAATAAATATACTTAGTTCAACAACATGCAAACAAATTTATCATCAAGCTTCTAGTTATTCAACCAAATTTGAATTTAAAACATGTTAGTGTTTACTCACCTGAAACCTATTTCAAGCTGAGACCCAAAAATTTGAATTCTGGGAAAAATATTGGACTGCAGATTTTTGAAATATGGAGATCCAGAGAAGAAAAGCTTTTGAAACACAGGTGATCTTGTATGCTTCTTCACTTGAATTAAATCAGCACTTAAGATATGAACCGAGGAGAGCTTTGGATTTTCTTTTACTGGAATTTGATTTTTAGAGAAACTTGATTTTTTTACAGAATACTAATCGCGATTTCGAATCGCGTTTCTATTGATGCGATGCCCCCATTTGCAGATGAATTGGATTTCAAAAAACAAGAGAATGGATGGAGGAAAAGCAATTGTTCGAAGGAGAAGACTCGGCCATTTAAATTTTTTTTAAGCTTGAGCATCTGAATTTCTACAGAAAAGGGAATGGGTCTCGTATCTAAAGAAAGGAGGATAAAGAATCATGTTTGGGAAGCCAAAGGAAGCGTGATGTAATAAAAAAAATTCGAGCAACGCTCGTAGCCGAGGCAGAGGTGGCTGCAGCGTGTCTCGTTCAATCATGGGTGCGACGTAAGGAGGAATCGACCTGGTTCAATTTAATCGAGGGGTAGCTTGAGCTAGGGCTCGATCGATTTTAGAAGGACATATCATGATGGTGGACTTGGGGTTTGGCGTAGTCGCGATGAAGGCAAAGTTTGGGGGAAACATTGCGATTCAGAAAATCGTGATTTCTGGTGTCGTTTCGAAGCATGGAATGGCGAATGCAGAGCTGAGATCGAGGTTAATTACTTGGGAGCTTCGGCCAAGAACGTGTGATTTGATCTTTTCTTTTTTTTAGGTGATTCTGTTGTGCATGTTGGTGGAAGAAGTGGTCATGCTAAGGAGGAACTGGAAGTCGTTAAGTGTTGTTCAGATTGTTGATGAAGGGGGATAGTCATGCTATGCTGCACAGAGGCAGTGATGTATTGGTCTTTGATTTAATATTTATGTTTTGCGAAAATATTTTGAGAATAATAAATAAATTGGTGAAATTTTAAAATTAACTGAATGCTAAAGTTTTTTGTTTTAAAACAGAATGAATTTTTTTTACAGTAAAGTGTATATAGTTTATTTCAATTTAGTGTGTATATGAAGTTGAACAGAGAGAAAAAAAGGGGGATATATTTACAAATACTAGACTTTGAAAAATTATATAGGAATTTTTAAGTGTAAAGTTATGTAAAATCAGTTTTTCTCTGTAATTTATTTTTATATATATGTGTATATGTATTTTCAAAATGGAAATTAAAATAAAATAACCATACCTATATATATATATTTAATCTACTAGTATATTCTAAAATAATATACTCAAGAGACTAATTTTGTTTAAATTAACTTATCTAAATTATTTAGTTACTAAAAGACTTTTTAAAAGGAAAATTGGTTTGAACTAAACTGTTGTTAATTAAATAGTAATTATCTGTTTGATCAATTCAAATATTAATAAACCATAAAATGTTTATACAGGTTTGAAAATCGTGGAATCAAATCGAGAATGAAGTGGGTTGCAAAACAGGAATCAAAGGTGAGTTAATCTCACTCAGCTGAATTTTAATTTGAAATTTAAATAGTTAAATTTAAACAATTGATTGATTGATTTGATTTGGTGTGTTATATATAGTAATGTATAGTATATCTTGGAATGTTTGATTTCCCGCATTAAATAGCGGATGATTTTATATTTAAAACCCATATACCGTGATATTCCACCTCAAAGTGGAATTGGTATTTTATGTTGTGCTAACGTCTGTGGATGCAGGGAAACAGGTTGGAGGGATCCAACTGGATTCCTCAACATTCATTTAAATTATTTAATATTCATTGTTGTGATTATTTTGATATGCTATGAGTGATTATATTGGAATGTTGAGTGCTATGGTTTGCTGGAATTTATTTCAGCACACTGAGTTATCTAAATATATAGAATTGGTTTTTTGAAAATAAAAGGAAGAGAATTTGTAAGTGGAATAATTATAGAGAATTTAAAATAAATTAAAATGAACTGAATAAGAATAAAGTGATTTTAAAATTCTAATAAATAAATTACGTACATGAAAAGGGAATTTTGAATAAACAAAAAGTTAATGAATTTTAAACTTCAGTGTTATTATTTAAAAGAACAAAGCTTTTATTTTAAATTTAAGATTTAAATTTTGAAAAAGAATAAAGAAGAAATAGGGAAAAATCTAAAATTGGTATATTTCCGTTAAAAGATTTAAATCAAACGGAGAATAATAATAATAACAATAAAGTCCATAATTAACGAATTTTGAAATGAATAGAGTAAGTAAAGAAATTTATTTCAAATGGAATAAATTGGAAATTAATTTGGAAAATTGATTTAAGTGATTGAAATTGGAAATTCTCCCTGGATAACCAAGTACGTTTTCAAAGTAAATTTTTAAATATAAATTAAAAGTTTTAAAGTTGTTTTAAAAAGCCAGTTTTGGAAAATTTATTATTTCTAAATACTTAAATTCTAAAGTAAGTATTTTCTTTTAATCTATTATAGCATTAATTATTTAAAAGTGACTTAGTATGTGTTTTTAAAGAGAAAATCTAGGTTTATATTTTATAAAAGTAACCTCTTTTTTTTAAATATTCCTAAAGTATATATTTTTAATAAAATATTGAAGTAGTTTTTATTTAAATATTTTAAAGTATATTTTCTTATAAAATATTTTTAAAACTGTTCTAAAATCTAAGTGTTTGTCCTTGGTGATTTCAGTGGAGATAGAAAATATTTGGGAAAGCTTATTCTGAAAATGGAAGATGGTTTGAAACTATTTTCATAGGGTTGAAAATGGAAATATACCCTGCGAAGATAATTTGAGATAAATAAATAATTTGGGAAATTATTTATTGTTTGATGGTTGTTTGTGAATATGAATTGATAGTTAAATAATCGACTATCAATATTGGACAAATGCGCTGATCGTTTCAAAGAGACCGGGATCGAGATTTATTTTTCGAAAACCACTTCGATCTGGTTTGTACATTTCGTGGGAAAAGAATTTGGATTCGAAGATGGAGCAGTGAAGTGCAAGGGCTAGTCGCTACTAATCCTGAGGATATTTCCAAAATGGATGTAGTAGGAGTAGTGCCTTCGGTTCCATTCGAACCCGGGATGGACTTGTATGGATGAATGCTTTCGGGACATCGTTAGGTGGACAATGGGCATTCTAAAGGATATGTTCTAAAAGGTAACGCTTAGCCTCAAGCGTCATCAACCGGGAATGTCTGAAAATCAGGAGTTGTACAGCAAGGCTAGGTGGGTAGCACCCATTTCAGGGTGAGGTCATCCCTGTCTAGATGTCTCTTTTTATTTCGGCTTAGTGGGCGGTTGCTGATCCCAACCGTGGGGTGATCTTTCTCGGGACTGTCCAGTAAGGGATGGTTCTAGTCTTGTGTTACAGGGGAGTTAGGGTGGCTCCTCGGTACTGTGATCTAGGCCACGTACCGTAACAGGTGTTACCCCAGTGCCTATTCATTAGTTGGAAATCCATTCTCCCTACGCGCCTTTTACGAGTTTTGTTTGTATTACCCACTCTATGGCTAGTAGCTGGAATTTAATCATATAACAATTTCGGCTATTTTATAAGTATCTGTATATAGACCCTATTATAATATTAGAGGATTTCTATATAAAGTGTTTTAGCTATCGTAAGGTAAAAACCCGACATGTTTATTTGTGGCATGGTCTTACGAGATGCTTTTGTTTTTCAAAGGATCTTTGAAACTTAATAATCAATTGGGTGTGATTTCTCACGATGGTATTCCAAACTAACTCGGGTGTTATTTAACTATAATGCTCGGGTCAAATCGAGTATTACAGGATACAGGATATGATGCTGTGGAGCTCAGGAGACGAGCTGGATGTCGATACGTAATTTCGTTCTTGTTTATATATATTCCGCTGTGTTGAGTAGCTGTGTATCCAGTTGTATGTTATTGATGTTGAACTATGATTGATGTACTATGATGATGTAATATATAAATAGATATATTTGATTTTGAGTAAAGATCATTTATTATTTATTATATTTTATTCCGCTGCGATGGTTAGATTCTGATGTTGTTTTCTATTTTCTTCTTCTACCACTTCTTCTTTAACCCAAATGGTTCGTATTTCTGTTCAACTTGAGTTGATTGATGTAGAACAGTGTTATCCTATCTTTGACCAAGCAGTATACAAACGAAATTTATGAGTCAAACTTCAATGTAACGATCCGGAATTTTGGGTCGCCAAATTTAAAAGGATTTAAATTCAAGTAATTGGTGGATAATTTGAAGTGTTTGAATTTGTGGTTTAAAAAGGGAATTGAGAATTGTTAAAAATAATAGCGAGATTTATTTTAAAGAATGGGAAGTGTGCTATCTCCTGGAAATTTTATTTTGTTTTTAAGAAAGCTTTCAAAATTATAAATTTGCAGTTTAAATATGTTTAGACTATTTTAGAAAGAAATATTATTTTAAAATGTTTTTAAGTGAAAGCAAACATTGATTAAGTAATTATGGTATTTAATTATTTTTTAGAAAAAATGTAAAGTAGTATTAAGTTTTCAAAAGGAAATTTTAATATGAATATTTGATTTAATAACCTTATTTTAAAAGTTAAATTTTATTTAGAATACTTAGGAAACCCCTATATATTTCCTTAAGTATTATTTTCAATTAAATAATTTCTCGAGCTTATTTTAAATATTTTAAACGTATGTTTGAAAGTGATTTCCAGGAAATAGCAACGTGTTTAAAATAAAAGGAGCTATTTTTAAAGTATGGAAAGGATTTAACGGGATGAACGTAAAATTGAATTGGGATAAAACGTGTTGGATTGATAAAAAGAATATTATTATTATTATTTATACTTTATAAATGGTTCAATTTTAAAGATAATCAAGTAAAGTTTTATTTGAAATTGTATAAGGATTCATAGCTTTATTTTAAAATATAGTATGACTTAACTTTATTTTAAGGATAATAGTTTATATTTTATTGAGCAGTTTTATTTGAGATATTTTTAAAAGTATATATATATATATATATTTTAAATCAAGTATGTAAGAAGTTTTAATATGAATGTTTTAACGTATTTTCAAGAATAAAGTATTTAAATTATTTTAAACCTTAAATATTTGTACTTGGATGTTTTCAGAGGAAGTAAAGATTTGGAAATCTATTCCATGAGAAGAATTGGATTTGAAAAGTGTTTCAAAGGGATTTTGAAATGGAATTATATTTTGTAAAGATATTTTGAGGAAATAAATAATTGGGCAAATTATTTATTATGTGATGGATGCTTATGAATGTTAATTTATAGTTAAATCACCGACTATCAATATTGGACAAATGCGTTGATTGTTTCTAGTCGACCGGGATCGAGATTTATTTCTCGAAAACCACTTCGATCTGGTTTGCTACGTTTCGTGGAAAATGTGTTCGGAGTCGAAGATGGAGCAGTGAAGTGCAAGGGCTAGTCGCTACTAATCCTGATGATATTTCCAAAATGGATGTAGTAGGAGTAGTGCTTTCGGTTCCATTCGAACCCGGGATGGACTTGTATGGATGAATGCTTTCGAAACATCGTCGGGTGGATGATGGGCATTCTAAGTGAAACGTTCTAAAATGTAACGCTTAGCCTCAAGCCTCATCAACCGGGAATGACTGAAAATCAGGGGATATGTAGCAAGGTTTGGCGGGCAACACCCATTTTCGGGTAAGGTCATTCCCGTCTGGATGTCCCTTTTATTTCGGCTTAGTAGTGCGGTTGCTGATCCCAACCGCGGGGTGATCTTACTCGGGACTATCCAGTAAGGGGTAGTCTGGGCCTTGTGTTGCAGGGGATCAGGCACGGTCCTCGGTACCCTAATCTAGACCAGGTACTGTGACAGGTGGTACCCCAGTGCCTAGTCATTGTTGGAAATTCATTCTCCCTACGTGCCTTTTACGAGTTTTGTTTGTATTACCCACTCTGTGGCTAGTAGCTGGAATTTAATCATGTAACAATTTCGGCTATTTTATAAGTATTTATACATAGACCATATTATAATATAAGAGGATTTCTATAAAAAGTGTTTTAGCTATCGTAAGGTAAAAACCCGACATGTTTATTTGTGCGTGGCTTACGAGATGCTTTTGTTTTCAAGGGATTTTTGAAACTTTAATAATCAATTTGGGTGCATTATTATCAGCTGGTATTCCAGACTGACTCGGGTATTATTTCATTATAATGCTTGGGTTAGACCGAGTATTATATGTCCAGGACAGAATGCTTTGGAGCAGGAGAGGAGGTGGAGTTCGAGACGTATTATTCGTACTTGTATATATATATATCCGATGTTGTGATTATATGTAGTTGTCTGAATGGTAAATGTTATTTGTTTGAGATACACTGATGATATTGTATAAAACAGATATAGTTTTCATTTTTGTGTAAAGTTCTATTATTGACTATTATATTTATTCCGCTGCGATGGTTAGATTCTGATATTGTTTAGTTTCTTCTTCTTCTATCTCTTCTTCTTTAACCCTAATGGTTCATATTTTTGTTCCACTTGAGTTAATTGATGTAGAATAGTGTTGACTCAAGGGGAATGGATTTGCGGGCTGTTACGCTTGGTATCAGAGCTTAGGTTGGCGACAACCTAGGCTTTGGTGGGGAATTTGCTCATTAAACAGAGTCAATAGTACTCTATAATGAGTTGAGTGTATTAATAAATATGGAAGCGTACTTGTTGGTGAATATAAAATTGTTTTTATACTATGTTGACTTATCGATTGAGTGTTTATGAATTCTGGTCGGTGCGGGAAGTACAACCGTATCGATAGGGGTTTCTAAACTCTTAAACAAGATAAATCGACATAGTATTGTTTTTAAAACGGGTAAATGAAATAATTTTACCCAAAATTTTATTTTTATATAAAAGAAATAATTTTCTGAAATTATTATATATATTTGATTGTTTGGATGTGGATATCTTAGAATCTAAAATTTACTCTAAAACTTGAAATATTTATAACCAAATAAAATTCTATGATTATAAATTATACAAGAGGATTTTAAATAAATATGAATAAAACCAGAATATAAATCCCGGGGATTTTGAAAAGTGTTTTAAACGTATTGAAACCAAATTTTGGAAATTTAAATCTTGGGAATGTTGTCCAAAGATTTAAAGGTAATGATGGAATATTGTTTTGGGAAGTATTTTTGAATGGAAACTGTTTTGAAATGAATTTGGGAAAGTAAGGAATAACTGAACTCACTTTACTCGCTGGAAAATAATCCTGATGATGCTGGCCATATCATTAGAATTCATTTTCGAGTTTCTAAAGTGATGGATTGCTACCAAAATGGTTGGTTATGATTGTTTGGACTTGTTGGGTATAACGGTTGTTTGGAAATTTCAAAATGGGGAAATTGTTTTGGTACAACCAAGTTGTTTTGGAAATCCGAAGATTTGATTTGGTATACCAAGTAGGTACGACTAGATTATTATTTCAAGATGGTTTTGAAATAAAACCGGGTAATTGAATTCTGGAAAATCCTATTTAAATAATGTGAAGGATAAAAGGATCAACTACTGAATTTATTAAGTGAAGTTGATATTAATAAGGAAGAAATGAAAATTTTAATCTTGGAACTAAAATTTAATTTGAGTATAGGGAAGTGAATAAAATATATTGAAGTGAATAGGAAATTTGAATTTAACTTGGGATAAGTTAAATAAATTGGGCTTAGAAATCAAATTGATTTGGGTTAAATTGAAATGTAAAATGACTTTGTAATTATGGGTTATTGTGTAATAGATTGTACCCATAAGCAAGTAAGTGTTATACTTTTAATCTAAAAATTGTGAATATAAAATGGTGAAAAGAATTAAATTGAAGGAAAAATTTGTATCCTTAAGATTTCAGAGATACATATATATAAAATTTGGAATTGTGATAATAAGATGAAAATAATTCAAATGAGTAATATAAACTTTTAAGTAAATAATTTGGTGAACTTATAAATAGAAAATGGAATTATAATCACAAATGGGAAATAGTTGAATGGTATGGTGAATTCAAACTTAATCTCAAAAAATTGTGAATTGAAGTAAGGTGAAGAAAATATAAAATATAAAGTATGTGGATGAACTTAGGTTAGTAAATAAGTTTTGAACTTGTATATGGAGAATAAAAATTGAATTGAATTGGATTTAACTTCGATTAAATGGAATTGAGTTGAATTTGGAATGAATTTAAAATCAAAATTCAGCTGTGTTACAAATAATTTTGAATAGAATTAAATTCTTATTTAAATGGTAAAAGAAATAGCATGAACTTAAGTTGGCTAAATAAATTTAGTTAAACTTGAATTAAATTTGGAAAAGAATTGAATTGAAGGATATTGTGTAAAGAAAATTTTAACTCAACTATATTCAAAGAAATTGTTTGAGAATGAATTTAGCATAAGCTAAATTAAATAAAAAGAAGTTGGAAAATGAATTTAGTGTAAACTAAATTAAATGGAATTTGCATTGGCATGGATGAAATTTTGGTGGTTTATTAAGAAATTTTTTTTGAAAGAAAAATTAAAAACCCAGTTCTAGTATGGGATTTAATTTTGGCAATAAAAGTTAAGAGTGTGAATGAATAATGGAATTAGATTATAATAATGATGGTTTGAATTTTAAATAAATTCAAATGAGTGGAATAATTTAAAAGTGGTCATGTTATCAAAAAAATTCAGAATAAATCGAGGAGATGAATTAAAATTCAAAATGGATAGAACAAATAAACAAATTGAATTAAAATTCGTAAATGAAATGGGAATTGGTTTTGATGAGAATCAAATGAAAATAAAATTTATATAAGAAGATAATGAAAATATTGTGAAAGAACTTGAGCAAACTGAATAATAATTGTGGTCGAGCTTTATAATGTTGTCTTGGATAAATTTGTTTCGGTTGATATGCAAGTGAAATGGTTTTAATTAATTTTATTATGATAAATTAAAGATGTATGAGCTGTAAATAATATAGAATGGGATGATACTAATTTAAAACTTAAGTTGAATGGTGAACTAGAAATGAGAATAAGAAATTGAATTAAAAATTACAAGGAAATGAGAATATTTGGGTTGTGAATAATTCCGAATGGAATAAAATTAATAAAAAATTGAAATGGAATTAATTTTAATGGTTATAAGTTTAAGTGATTGTTACTAGCTTAGATAACATTAAAATTTGCATATAAATCGGACGTTTTGTTGTAAACAAAAATTTAATTGGCTTAAAGAAGCAAATGAAATTGGTTTTTGAATCAATTGGAATGGATTAAAATTTTATTAAGTGATTTTGCATATTAATACAAGTGAATCATAAAGGAAATACAAGTATATCAAATTTAAAAATAAAATTTGATTGGGAATTGAATTGAAGTAAAAGATATACCTAAGGCATATGTTAATCATATTGAAGAAGAAATGAATTGGTTGTAATAAATATGTGTGGTATATAGTGAACTTGAACATAAATTATTCGAGTGAGATAAAATGAAGTTTGGGTTTGTAAAGAGGATTTAAAATGATGTTGAAACTGTGAAATTGCTTATAAAGGAAGTTAACATACATAATTATGAAGTTTGCTTGTTTAAACTTTGTAATTGATGTGTTTGTGCTAGTTTAGTGAAAAGAATGTCGATAAATGCTCATATTATTGGAAACTGACGTGTTTGTTTAAGTAAGTACAGGTACGGGAGGCAGTAGATAGAGTTAGAGTGTGTATATGCAATTTAAATTAGCCGCATGCTATTAGCTATTAAAGGTACGCCTACGCAATAAAAATAGAAAATAGGAACTGTTTTTGGTTTTTCCGACCGTGCGGGTCGATGTATATATATTCATATCTATTTTGAAATTGCAAGAGCTCCTCCGTACAGGGGAGACTCTGCCAAAAAAAATTGGAAATTTTGGGAGTTAGAAAATTTTTGAAAATTTTTGAAATATTTCATTAACGACAAAATTGATTTCAAATAACAATTTAAAATAAAAAGGATTTTGGAATAGAAATCGAAACTAGTAGATTCGATTTGAAATAAAGAATTTGAGCAAAGTGAAATTGAGATTTCACTGAGTAAGTTTTGTTATTGATCTAGGAATATTCTTCCACCATAACAAATTTCGAGGACGAAATTTATATAAGGGGGAGGAATGTAACGACCCGGAATTTTGGGTCGCCAAATTTGAACATTTAATTCATTTTAAATGTCGAATATGGATTACAATTTGATTTTGAAATAAAAATATTTTGGTTAAGTTAGTAGAATTAGTTAAATTTCAAATACGGGAATGAAATTGAAATTTGAATAATAATAGCTTAATATTAGAATTGGGATAATGGGTTGAATCTGAGTGTAAATAAATATAAAAATGGTTTCTAAATATTTATTTAAGTTTATTTTGATTTAAATAGTAATATTGGACCATTGGATAGAATTAATAGTCGACAGATTGAATTTGGAATTTTATATTAATTTAATAATAAAATTTAATAATATAATAATGCAAATATTCAGATTTTGATTTAAACCGAATTAGAACGATTTATAATGTGATTATAAATTCTATATGAATTATAATTAAGTTAATAAAATTTTAAAAGTAAAATTTTGGATGATTTCGATGATTTTGAAAATCGCTCGAATTTATCGAGTTAAATTAGCCTTCCGGCGCACAGTCTCGGAATTCGACGAAACTAGTTCCGTTGGATCCGTAATAGTTAATTATCATCGGATTTGAATTTTTGTAGCAATCGGAGTTGTCGTTTGACCCCGGCAGCTTAAAACGCATAGAAAATACTTTAATCGATTTAGTTTAAAATTGATCGTTTATTTCCGTAACTCGCATATATGATCAGATTAGCTTCCGAAACACGTTCCATTGTGTTCGGAACGTAGGTAAAACCTTTGAAACGCCAGGCGGTAGGTGAGATTTGGAGTTCGTTTGTAAAATCTTGTTTAAGTGAAGATAATATTAAAATAATGCTTATAATTGTTTATTTATACACGTTTTTCATCAGAAAACCCTAATCTGTTTTAGGCCGCCACCGTTGTTTATCAATGGCCGAAAACATCAAATTGTCATCATCAATTTTCGATCAATCCGCATAATAATTTTGAAAACTTTTAACTACAAAGAAGGAGAGGCCATCGTGTTCTTCAAGTTGAACAGTTGCGATCGATTTATACGCAGCGTGGTGGGAGTATTCGAGCCACGTTCGTCAGAGAAGCATGCTCATTTTTCATGTTGAGCATAGCGCCGAGCTTCGTCGTTCTACGGTCGAGGGTGGGGAAGGATCGTGACTTGCGAGCGGAAGTTTCCGATGGAGTGCAGGTGGGTCGACGTGTGGTTCGTGGCCGGTCAAAGTTCGAGCATGAGTGGGTTTCGTTTGGGATGGATTGCGCAGTGAAGAAGGCTAGCGATTGGCTAGATTTTTTGTTTCTTCATCCTACGGCCTCATTTTTCAGAGTAATAAAATATATAAATAAAACTAATAAATTCCATAACTAATGCATGCGAGGTCGAAATTCGACGAAATTGGCGATGTCGGAATCGCAGAGACGAGTACTACGCAGTGGATCAGTTCTGGAATTGTTCCGAGCAAGTAAAGATTTAGGTTAAATCGAACGCTGTTCGATTTAATTTAAATTTGAACGCTCGTCGAAAACCCAAGGTGAGTTTAACTCACTCACATCGGGAATATTAGTTAAATTAAATAGTCAATATTTAAATGATTGCTTGATTGGTTGAATATGATAATTATTATCAAATTGAATTAATATATATTGTGTACAAATATCTATGGATGTAGGGAAAACAGGTTGGAGGGATTCAATTGGATCCCTCACAAATAGAAATTTATTTATATTCTGTAATATATCACATCTATATTCTGTGATAAAATTGTTTTAGATCAGGTTATGCCATGCTCTGTTTGTTACTATGATAGATAAATTGGAAATTCAACTGTGTTGTGCTCTGATTTGGTGAATACAACCCGGAAATTTTAATATAAATAAATTGGGTTTAAAGGAAAATTAAAGAAATTCTTAAATAAAGATTTTAAAAGGAATTAAATTCAAGTAATTGGTGGATAATTTGAAGTGTTTGAATTTGTGGTTTAGAAAAGGAATTAAGAATTGTTAAAAATAATAGCGAGATTTATTTTAAAGAATGGGAAGTGTGCTTTCTCCTGGAAATTTTATTTTGTTTTTAAGAACGCTTTCAAAATTATAAATTTGCAGTTTAAATATGTTTAGAATATTTCAGAAAGAAATATTATTTTAAAATGTTTTTAAGTGAAAGCAAACATTAATTAAGTAATTATGGTATTTAATTATTTTAAAAAAAATGTAAAGTAGTATTAAGTTTTTAAAAGGAAATTTTAATATGAATATTTGATTTAATAACCTTATTTTAAAAGTTAAATTTTATTTAAAATACTTAGGAAACCCCTATAAATTTCCTTAAGTATTATTTTCAATTAAATAATTTCTAGAGCTTATTTTAAATATTTTAAACGTATGTTTGAAAGTGATTTCCAGGAAATAGCAACGTGTTTAAAATAAAAGGAGCTATTTTTGAAGTATGGAAAGGATTTTACGGGATGAACGTAAAATTGAATTGGGATAAAACGTATTGGATTGATAAAAAGAATATTATTACTATTATTTATACTTTATAAATGGTTCTATTTTGAAGATAATCAAGTAAAGTTTTATTTGAAATTGTATAAGGATTCATAGCTTTATTTTAAAATCTAGTATGACTTAACTTTATTTTAAGGATAATAGTTTATATTTTATTAAGCAGTTTTATATGAGATATTTTTAAAAGTATATATATATTCTGAATCAAGTATGTAAGAAGTTTTAATATGAATGTTTTGACGTATTTTCAAGAATAAAGTATTTAAATTACTTCAAACCTTAAATATTTGTAGTTGGAAGTTTTCAGAGGAAGTAAAGATTTGGAAATCTATTCCATGAGAAGAATTGGTTTTGAAAAGTGTTTCAAAGGGATTTTGAAATGGAATTATATCTTGTAAAGATATTTTGAGGAAATAAATAATTGGGCAAATTATTTATTGTGTGATGGATTCTTATGAATGTTAACTAATAGTTAAATCACCGACTATCAATATTGAACAAATGCGTTGATCGTTTCGAAGAGACCGGGATCGAGATTTATTTCTCGAAAACCACTTCGATCCAGTTTGTTACGTTTCGGGAAAACGTGTTTGGAGTCGAAGATGGAGCAGTGAAGTGCAAGGGCTAGTCGCTACTAATCCTGAGGATATTTCCAAAATGGATGTAGTAGGAGTAGTGCCTTCGGTTCTGTTCGAACCCGGACGGACTTGTATGGATGAATGCTTTCGGAACATCGTCATGTGGGCGATAGGCATTCTAAGTGAAATGTTCTAAAAGGCAACTCTTAGCCTCAAGCCTCATCAACTGGGAATGACTGAAAATCAGGGGATATGCAGCAAGGCTTGGTGGGCAGCACCCATTTCCGGGCAAGGTCATTCCTGTCTAGATGTCCCTTTTATTTTGGCTTAGTGGTGCGGTTGCTGATCCCGACTGCGGGGTGATCTTACTCGGGACTATCCAGTAAGGGGTAGTCTGGGCCTTGCGTTGCAGGGGATTGGGCGTGGTCGTCGGTTCGCTGATCTAGACCAGGTACTATGACAGGTGGTACCCCAGTGCCTAGTCATTGTTGGAAATCCATTCTCCCTACGTGCCTTTTACGAGTTTTGTTTGTATTACCCACTCTGTGGCTAGTAGCTGGAATTTAATCATGTAATAATTTCGGCTATTTTATAAGTATTTGTATATAGACCCTATTATAATATCAGAGGATTTCTATTAAAAGTGTTTTAGCTATTTTAAGGTAAAAACCCGACATGTTTATTTGTGGCGTGGTCTTACGAGATGCTTTTGTTTTCAAGGGATTTTTGAAACTTTAGTAATCAATTTGGGTGCATTATTATCAGTTGGTATTCCAGACTGACTCGGGTTTTATTTCATTATAATGCTCGGGTCAGACCGAGTATTATATGTCCAGGACAGAATGCTTTGGAGCAGGAGAGGAGCTGGAGTTCGAGACGTGTTATTCATACTTGTATGTATATATCCGCTGCTGTGATTGTATGAAGTTGTCTGAATGGTAAATGTTATTTGTTTGAGATACTCTGATGATATTGTATAAAACAGATATAGTTTTCATTTTTGTGTAAATTTCTATTATTGACTATTATATTTATTCCGCTGTGATGGTTAGATTCTAATATTGTTTAGTTTCTTCTTCTTCTATCTCTTCTTCTTTAACCCTAATGGTTCGTATTTCTATTCCACTTGAGTTAATTGATGTAGAATAGTGTTGACTCTAGGGATATGGATTTGCGGGCCTTTACATTCAAAGTTATCATGGCAAGACGTCCAGAGAGATGATTGTGAAGCCCAAAACTCAAGTACAATCAAAATCACAAAACAAATGCAAGTCTGTCCCAAAAAGTGAAAGCTCAAAATCCAACAATGAGTTGGGTCGGTACCTAACCAACCCCTAGATCAGTATCGATCCATGAAAACTCCACCAAACTTTCCCACACTTGCTGTATCAAATCTACTTGATGATGGAAGCTCATTCCAAGTTTTATTTCATTGATCCCATGCAATTCTCTATCGATCTCCATGAGCTCTTTAAGTAGCATCTTCATTCATCCTTAAATCCATCATTTGGACTTAAAAACAAGCAAATAATGGTGCAAACAAGTATAAATCATGAAGCTAACCAAGTGTCGAGCTTAAACAAAGAGTCCACAATGACTAGTTTGACTATTTCATGGATTGGTACAGATCCAAGCCTATAGATTGGTATCGATCCATGATTTTTGCTAAGGTAGCACTTATATTTTCTAGAGAACTAGTCTAGGGCATATGGAACAAGGTAGAGATCTTAGGTGAGATTCTAGGCTTTCTACTCTATAAATAGAAGGCCAGGGCTCATTTTTAAGGATCTTCTTTGGCTCTAGCTTTCTTTTACTCTAATCTCTTATAGTTGTGACGATCTAAAATTTTTGGAAGTTTGAAATTGGAATATTTAATTGATTTTAAATATTTAAAAGTTAATTTTTAACTTGAATTCAAGTATCACCATTTATTTGGGTGATTTAATTATTAAATTAAATAATTTGAAGTTGGGTAAAATGTTGAATTTGGAGTTTTAAGCCTGTTAAAAAATTTTGAAGGCTTGTAGAATTTATATCGATCGTTCTGAAGATAATAAAAGCTTTTAAAGTTGAATTTGATAGTGTTTTGTTCAGTTTAAAAATATGTAGTTTAAATTGAATTTAAAAAATAGCCTTCCGAGGCATAGCCTCAAAATTCGACGAAACCAGTTCCATTGGATCCGTAATATTGTATTATTATTATCGGGTTTCAATTTTCGTAGTATTTGGAGTTGTTGTGTGAGCGTACGACATATAAACGCGCTGAAATTTTATATCGAAATTCAATATAATAACTGATCCAAAAAATGCTATCTTCTCTTATACGATCGAATTAGGACTTGAAACCTTTTCCATTGCGACCGGAATAGGGGTATAACATCATAAACGCCTAGCGGAATGCCTCGATAGGAAGTTGAGATTTTTAGTTGCGATATCGAGACAATTTTTTTTTAATTTTAAAATTTATATATATATTTATTTATAGCCGATTGACATTATTATTCACCATCAGAGCTTTTCAACTCTTCTCAAATCATTGTCCCCTACCGTGTAATACACGCTTCTTTCTTCCTTCACGTTAATATCTCATCTTGTCTCCCCCTCTTTCTTTTAACATCTCGAACCCTTATCCTTCCATTCGAAGAAGACAGCTTCACGCCCAAATTAAAAATCATGCCTGTCTTTCTCGAAAGAAAATTAACAAATGGTCGAACGGATGCTTCTCTTCCTTTTTCCTTTTAAATCATCGATCCCCTTCTTTCCCTTTCAAATTCATATTCAGACTTAATCTAGCAAAGGGCCGCGATTTCTTTTAAATAAAAAAAAATTATTATCGCGCAAGCGAATTCGATCGCGACCACCGGGTCAGCGCGTGATGGAGGCACCGAGGCGAGACTGGCGAGGGAAGATCGAAGCTAGGCAGGTCAAGCGTAGGGCTCGTTCGTTTAATTTAGGGTTTCGATTTAGGATGGCGCTGCCTCAGGTCGAAGGCTCGCGATTCGATAAAAGGTCTATGGTGGTGAAGTCAATCAGTATGGATGGCGATGTGGTAGTTTTCGGTAGTGGAAGTGGGGGTCTCGCGGGTGCAATTAAAGGCTGGGCAGTTCGATGGGGAAGGCTCGAGGCATGGTTCGCATCTTCCAGTAAGGCATAGGATTTATAATAGTGGACAGATCTATTTTAGTTCATAGATAAGCATTTCATCCTTTTTTTAATTAAGGAAGGAGATAAAATTCTTGTTGCCTTTCTTTTTAATTTTTAACATATGTAAACAGAAAACAGATTAAGGGTTTTGAAAAATATATATATACGATAATAAGAATTTTTAAAGCATTTTAGATAAATTGGATTTTTTTCTAGAAAATCTATATAGACTATTTTATAATATATAGATAGTTCAAAAAAAAGAAATACATAGTCACACTTTTAAATAATATATTAGAAAGACTGATTTGTTTAACTTATTAAAGTACTTAGTAATTAAGATATGGGTTATTATAGGAAGATTAGTTTAAAATTAAATCATTAATCAAAATTTAATTCTTGTGCAACGCTAACTTTATTAAGCGGCAATTGATTTCGCGATTAGTCGAATATTAATAAATAATCTAATATTTATACAAGGTCTAAAATTGTGAAGGAAACAAGCCGTTTGGAAGTGGATTGCAAATTAAAAGCAAAGGTGAGTTAATCTCACTCATCTGGGTTAAATTTAAATTTAAACGATTGAATTTAAATATTTGGGTGGATGATTGAATTGATTTGATGTGCTATATGATATAGTAGTATATAATATATATTGGAGTGATTGATTCCCGCATTATATAGCGGATGAGACCTTATGAGCCGCATAATAGCGGATGATATTATATTAATCCCATATACCGCGGTATTCCACCTCGAAGTGGAATTGGTATTGTGCGAACATCTGTGGATGTAGGAAAACAGGTTGGAGGGATCCAACTGAATTCCTCAAAATTATTTTGATTGTTTAACATTCTGTGTTATGATTATTTTGATATTCGATGATGAATTATATTGATAATTGGAATGGTTTGTTTAAATATATTTCGGTTCATTGGGTTATCAAAATATATAGAATTGGATTTTTGCAAAGGAAATAAAAGAGTGAATTTTTAAGCAAAATAATCATAGAGAATTTGAATAAATTTAAGAATGAATTGGATAAGAATACAAGTGATTTTAAACTTCTAAAAAATAAATTCCAAGTATGGGAATGGGGATTTGAATAAAAAGGGAAAATAATGAATTTTACAACTTAAGTGATGTTATTCAAAGGAATGAAAGAATTTACTTTAAAATTCAAGGCTTAAAATTTATTTAAAAGAATAAAGAAGAAATTTGGAAAATCTGACATTGTTATGTTTCAATTAAAAGATTTAAAATCAAAACGAATAAATAAAATCTGAAGTTAATGGATTTTGAAAAAAATGAGTAAGTAAAGGAATTTATTTCAAAATGGAGTAAGTTGGAAATCAATTTGGAAATTGATTTATGTAACGACCCGAAGATTTCGTTAATTAAATTTGTCATATTTATAAGATTTTGGAATTAAATTATAAAGAAATATAATTGTTATAATTGGTAACGAAGTAAATGTTAATAATTAACCTATGAAATATTACATCGGTTGTAACAGACTTAATTATAAAAATTGAATTTAATAAACCCTATTTATATGGAACCTTGTTTATTGATATGCAAAAGTATAATGAATGAGTTATTACAAGATATCAAAATTTTAATAGAATTCTAATGAATGAATAGTGGAAAGGATTATACAGGTGTATAATTTAATACGAGAAATGAAAGTATTTAATTGATTATGTAATAAAAATATTGTAATGGTAATTGGAATAAATTAAGGAATATGTTAGTATAAGTTAATTATTAATAACTTGAAAGGAAATCCAACCAATTCAAGTTAAAAGTTACACTTGGTTATAAATATAATATAAGAGAACTAATAAATATTGAATAAATTTTGGAATAGTTTGTAATAAATGTTAATTGAGTAAAACCAGTGTTATGTACGTAATTACAATATTGGGGTGTAAATAATGAACCTCTAAAAGTGTAAGTAAGAGTTAATGACAATATTTGTTGTACGTTACTTATTTTATTAGGTTGTTAAGTTAATTTGTAATCAATTTCAATTAATTCACTAAATTATGGCAATCAATGTGGAATAAATTGGTAAGTGAAGAATGTCGGATTCAATAAGATGTAACCAAGGTAAAATTACATTCATAGTACGATAATTAATGTAATAAAAAAAGAATGAAACCAAGATGAAATAATTAAATGAGGTTTTAAAATATAATTTATGAGTAAAATTGACAAAATTTCCAATATAATTGAAATACAGTAATTAATGCAAGTTAAAGATTAAAATTGGAAAATACTAATGTAATGAAATATAAAACAATGTTAACTATGTTAGTTGAGTAATAATCAATTGAATATTAAGTTGTAATCGAATAAAATTAAGTTTATTGGAATTAATTTGCGATTAATTGGATTAATTGCAGTTGACATTTGAACACTGTATTTACTGAGATAATTGAAACTAAATTGATATGTGAATTTTCTTTTAGTTATTATAAATATCTAAGGGATTAAAAATGACAAAAATCTACTAGTTTATAAATATTGAATTTAAAGGTGATAGATTTATTTATTGATTTATTTAAAAAGTGGAAAAAAATAGCTATTTTGGCCACTGACTCGGATTTCGATGAAACAAGTTTCATCGGATCCGTAACGGTGAATTATAATAGTGTTTCAAGTTTCGTAGCGATCGGACTTGTCGTTTGACCGTACGGACTCGAAACGCCTTGAAATTTATGCAATTGAAATTAATTTGGAAAATATTGTTTTCAGCATAACTTCTTCATACGATGTCATTTGGACCTGAAACTTTTTCCATCGCATTCAGAATATTTTAAAACATCTATTTTGTTATATGGGTTGACCCAATTTCGTTCCGGAGTCAGAACGGGCTTTTTGGGCCAATTATCGGTTAGCACGTTTATAATTTGGATCTATCTGTCTATTCCAACTTTATCTATAAATACCCTACTAAATCTTAGCCTCCGCCTATTCTCATTTGTCTGCGTATAAAATTCCATCAGCTCTTCCTCTTCCTCAATGGATGCAAACCCTAGATCCAATTACAATCCAAAATCAAAGTCAAAATTTCAAAGTCCTCAGAAAAATTTGAAAAAAATATACGTTGAAGCGCTCAACTAGAGTAATTCACTGGTGGTATTTTTTTTCGATTCAGTTTGTCATTTGATCAGTAAAAATCAAAGAATTCTCGACCGTTCATCGCGCGACGATGATCTTCGTCGGATTGAGAAACCCTTTCTGGGTTTTGAAGAGGAGGCCGAGGGGATCGCATCAGTGTGTTTGGTTCGTCGATTCAACGGTTGGATCGAGGTGAAAATTCAACCTAGGCATGAAATTAAGGGACGACGGCTATGGGTTTCTGGGGTCGGCGGCGGAGTCGCGCGAGGCGTGGCTGTGGGGGGGAGGCAGCCTCTGACCGAAGAGATGATGACCGGTGGAGCGTGCGGCAGTAAAAATTGTTGGGTGGCGGCCGGATTAGGGTTCAAGGGGCTGTTGTGTACGTCCGTTGTTTTCTGGGGCGAGGTTGCGTGAGAGAGGAGAGATGCAGATGACGTGTCAAATTTGCAAGTAAAAGTGTTCTTTTATTTTATTTTTAATTGAATTCAAACGCGTTTATGACTATATCTTCCACATATGAACTCCGTTTTACGCGCGGTTTCTTTTGTTAGGGTCGTATTGAAATTACGGACCTGATGACCCTGGTTTGGACGAATTTTGAGACGGCCAAATTTTGGGTTTAAATTGGATTTGAATTCGTTTAAATTCAAAAGGTGAGTGTTTTAACCCACTCACAACTTCTAAAATTTCTTATGGTTGTTAAATTGATTTAAGATATGGGTAGAAATTTATTTATGACTGTTTGGCATTTTTGTTCATCATCTCAGTTAAATCGCATTTATTTAATTTAACTTTAATTAATTTCATTTTTGCATATAAATTGACAGTTAAAATTTATTTACTTGCATATAAACTGCTAGTTAAACGGTTTTTTTTTTGCAAGGCAAGCGGGGTTAACTAGTCCCCTACCAGTTTATTAAAAGAAAAATTAAAATGGAAAAAGTGACAATGAACAGGCTCACAGACACAACAGGAAAACAAACAAAACAGAAGAGAAGAGAAAGGGACAACACAAAGATAGAAAGGAAAAACAAAAAGAAAAAAAGAAGAAAAAAGAAAACTAAAGCCAATCAGCCGTCACAAAGGAACTGAAGTCAAAAATACAATCCCTCATTCCCATCATAATACTGGCCTGTAGTGCATCTTTAAGCTGGCTGTTACTTCTTGTCTTGTTATCAAAGCTTCTTATATTTCTTTCCTCCCATATGAAATTCATGTACTTCTAGTTAAACAGTTATTAAATGTATGATTGAATATAAACTGTTAGTTAATACCTGTTATTTATTACATGTTATGTTACATATGCTCTATATTGATGTTTGTTTAAATTAGATGATGATTGTAATAAATGGTTGATAATTGATATTTGGATGAATGGATGCTATATTTTATATTTTATAAGCTGCAAGTTATTATGCATTTTCATTTCATTCGGGATTGCGGTTTGAAATGATATACAACCGCAAATTTTTATTTTTAAATTGCGGATTGAAATGATAAATATCCGTATCACTTGACCATAGGATAGAAAATTATATACAGGCACCGTGGTATATATATAAAATTATTTTTGAAATGATTTTTATGGTTTGGATAGGATACGATTTAAATAAATATTAAATATGGATATTATATAAATATATTTTATATATTCATATATAGTTAAATTTTTGAATTTAAGCTATGTATGAATCGGTTAAATAAAAAATAAATAAGTTGAACCATGGAGTTTGATTATTATGTTAAATAGTTAAGTACATGTTTAAGATATCGTATGTATATATAGAGTTTTAATGATTTAAAATCAGTTAAGATTGGGAGGTAAATTGGAAATTTATTTAATGGAACTCATTTAAAAATTTCTCTAAATAAGTTGATGTAAAACTTATTTAAGCTTGGAAATTTTAAAGGTACGATATTTATAAATGGATTTTTATTCAAAATAAATTAAATGAATATTTCTAGTATAAATAAATTGAAGGAAATATTTATTTGTTAGAAATTTGAGTTTTATTTTATGGATTTATTTGGTGAATATTACAAAACTAAATAATAGGACAATAAATTGTTGAATAGAATTTCCAACCTTAGTTTTGAAATTTTTAAATACTCAAAGTTTGAATATATTGAAATCGAAGTGTTTTATTGAAACTAAAAGAAATCTAAATTTATGGGGTTTAGACCTAAAATTTTAAATGAATAAAAATTGTGAAGTCGCGGAAATTATTTTATAAAGTAATTTTAAATTCAAACCATTTTATTTTATATACTGTTGAATGTCCAAACCATTCAAGTTTTAGAAGTATGGTTTTAAAGCTATGAGTTTCGAAGTACTATGTTTTGAAAGTTATAATTTAAATGTTTGGTTTCCAGATATTATAAATTTTAAAGCAGTATGATTTTGGAAGAGAAATATATTTGAAATAAATGATATTATTGATTTGGGTTTTAGAAAAATATTATCAAAATGAGTTGTTTTGGAAATGGAAATGATATCGTACTTATGGGTTTTGAAATGGATAATTATATTCTGGTTTTAAAGTATAACTATTTTTATAAAGAACGCGGTGTTATAATAACGTTTGGTTGTTGAAGAGACCGGGATCGAAAGTTTTCATACTCTCCGTCAACTCCGAAAACCACTTTAACAACCGTGTACGCGGTGGAGATTCTAGAATGAAGTAGGTTGTTGGCGACGTTTCTGTAAGGTAAATACGTGGACCCAACTCCCGTGAGTTGGCATAAGGTGGCAAAAACAGGAGCGATTGACGGGTTAATGAGGTAGCACCTCTGATCGGACACTTCCCTTTGATACTATACTCTGACTTGGGATTGATTCAGTGGCCACCTTCACTTTTGATTTCTTTGATTTGGGGGAGTTTGTTCGAGGTGGGCGGTAGCTGCGCGCTACGCGTTACCACCGACCCGGAAGCATAATTGGTATATCTACCCTAGCATTGCCTAGTTGTGCCGTGTCACCTACCATATCGAGCCTTTATTACGAGTTTCTATTTGTGTCATACCTATAGAGTGTCTTCTCGTAGTCTCCCGATCAGGAGATATGCAGGCACTGTATAGACTATTGGCACTATTACGTGTTAAGGTGGAAAATGTAAAGCCTTAACGCTATTTTAAGGTAAGTTTATTTTACAATTAGACACTATTATAATAGCGAAATATAATACATAGTAAATAGTTTAACGGATCCTTAGGAGATGTAAATCCCGAGCATCTCTTGAGTTACTGCACTCATATTTATTTCTTTTAATTTAACTCACATAAGATCTTTTAGTTCTGACTCGATTGTTTTTGTCTTTTCAAATTCGCTCGGGTCAGTCTGAGCGTTTCAGGATCGAAGACTTTAGCTTTGGAGGACGAAGACGGAGATTTCTATTATTATTATTTATTATATTCCACTGCACTCATATTGTTCCGCTGCATTGGTATATTGGTATGTGAACTCTGATATTTATTGTATAAAGAAGAATCAAATGTTTTGTAAATAGTTTTATGAACTGTATATTTGATTATTATATTTTATCCTTCCGCTGTGAGATTTGTTTTCTTTTTATTTCTTTCTTGTTTTTCTTATCTGCCCCATAACAATCCGCCCTTCCATATGGTTTGAATTGGCACGTCTGTCGATTTAAATCGCGCGAAAAGGCGGGATGTTACATGTGGTATCAGAGCTTTGGTTTAGCGATATACCATAGCTTTGTGGGGTTTGACTCTTTATTAATAGGGTAGAAATACCCTATGGGAGTCGCTGAGAGTATATATATGAGAGGGCGTATTTGTTAATGTTATAAAAAGGTTTAGATATTGTGTTAATTTATTCTGTTTTGTATTTATAAATTCTGGTTGGTGCATGGGACGCTATGACATCAATAGGGATTTCTAAACACTTAATAGGACAGACCGACACAATATTTGTTTTTAATATACATGAATGAAATAATTTTTCCTATTATATTTTCTATATATATATATAATAAATTTTTATAAAAAGATTATATTTGGTTGCGATATATTGGTTGTTAGGGATAAAAGTTATAAATAATAGGTAAAATAAGATTGAAAATAAAATCAATGAAAATTTGGAAATTTTAGAACTTAAGTCCGGGATTTTGAAAAAATTGATTTCAAAGGATTTTGAAATATAATAATAGAATTTAGAAATATTTCCTGATATAAATATTTCCATATAATTTGAAAGTATGGTTTTAAAGAAATTCTGGAAAGAAATAAGTTGTACTCCCCTCTCTGTCACTGGAAAATAATTTCGGTGATGAGTGCACGCATCATCGATGTTCATTTTCGAGTTTCAAAGTGGGAAGTCCACTGTTGTAGTTTTACTACAAATTTATTTCGATAAACAAAAGAGAATTTTTTAAATATACTTGGATATAGATAAGCTGTAATTATGTTTATCTATTATTTTAAAATAATTTGAAATTTAGCCCGATATTAAATTCTTAAATTTCCGTTAATTAATTGTTTCAATTATTGTAGGGAAATGAAAGGTAAGTAATTAATAATTGAAACCTCTAATTTAGGTAAGAGAATTAATGCTAAGTTATAAAGGAAATAAAAAGAAAGTTGAACTTGTAAGTTGAAATTGTAACTTATAAGACAAAAGGTAAAAAAATTTATTGAACAATAAATTAATTAAAAGAAATGAGAAAACTTGTATAACTTTCAATTACATTCTTTAAAAAGCATATATATAACTTATCAAATATTAAAAGTTGAAATGTTTAAAAAGAAATGTAATGGAAATTGTACAGTAAAAGTATGTAATGAAAGTGTTCAATAAATTGCTTTTATTTATTAGAATTGGTGGTATAGAGTTATAAACTTAAGTTTAAATTGAAAAGACTACAAATTAAAATAGAAAAGTAAGTATTGTAAATGGAATTTAGTAATAAAAGAAAAAGAAAAATTATAAATAAATGAAATGAAGTAGTATAATGAATGATAATGAACTTTGAAGCTATTTATAAATAAAATTATAGGAAAATGAATACTGTAATAATTGAAATTAAGTAATAAATAAATGAGGACATGCAATAATAAATGAATGAATAATTATAATGAAATAAAAGGAACTAGCATGACCAGAGTTAATGGAATTGAATAATTGTAAGTAATAAGTAAAAATAAATGAAGCAAACATTTATTGAGTAAATGTATATTAAAAAGATAAATCACTGTATAAATAAAAAGAAAATCAAACAACAAAGGTATGAAATGAAATTAATAATAAGTTAAGTTGATTTTTGTTTGGATTTGTTGTTGTTTAGTGATGGTCGTTTGGGCAAGGATACTTTAAAATTGGATTTGGGGTGAATGAATAATCTATTTAGTTTTATCTAAGGTTGTTGAGTAAATGATGCGCTGGTAGTTTATTCTTCATTCCGTACAATTTAAAAGTTTTGAACCCGAACAACTATTTGTTTGTTTGATTGAATGATTGCTTTGTATTTGTTGTGTATGCTGTTTGTTGGAATTGACTGATGTTGTGGTTGAAACAACTTTAATATTTCATTTATATAATTGTTAATCCTTTTAGATTTTATAAGTGAAATGTAGGTTATGGAAGCAATTGTTACTGCTTTTGGTTCCATAAATTAAGCATAAATTGCCCGACAAATAGGTACGTTTCGGATTATGGTTTATAGCGCTATTTATATATTTTCCGGGGTTGGGATATAATATTTTGGATAATATATGTAATATAATTGTTATAATTGATATTATATTTTCTCCCGAGCCTCTTCATACAAAGACTCTGCCGAAATTTTTCGTAAATTTTTGAACTCAGAAATTATTTTGAAAATGTTTTTCCAAACTTTATTTATATAAGTATAAAAAGATATAATGATTATAAAATGGTATATTTTATATAAAGTAATAAATTTTGTAAATTATTGTTTATAAGTTAATATTTTGAATAAGATGTATTGTTTATTTAATTCTTCTTTTCCCTTCTTTTTTCCTTTTCGGGGACGAAAAGTTTTGAATGGGGGAGAGTGTAACGACCCGAAGATTTCATTAATTAAATTTGTCACATTTATAAGATTTTGGAATTAAATTATAAAGAAATATAATTGTTATAATTGGTAACGAAGTAAATGTTAATAATTAACCTATGAAATATTACATCGGTTGTAACAGACTTAATTATAAAAATTGAATTTAATAAACCCTATTTATTTGGAACCTTGTTTATTGATATGCAATTACAAGAGATCGAAATTTAAATAGAATTCTAATGAATGAATAGTGGAAAGGATTATACAGGTGTATAATTTAATAGGAGAAATGAAAGTATTTAATTGATTATGTAATAAAAACATTGTTACGGTAATTGGAATAAATTAAGGAATATGTTAGTATAAGTTAATTATTAATAACTTGAAAGGAAATCCAACCAATTCAAGTTAAAAGTTACACTTGGTTATAAATATAATATAAGAGAACTAATAAATATTGAATAAATTTTGGAATAGTTTGTAATAAATGTTAATTGAGTAAAACTAGTGTTATGTAAGTAATTACAATATTGGGGTGTAAATAATGAACCTCTAAAAGTGTAAGTAAGAGTTAATGACAATATATATTGTACGTTACTTATTTTATTAGGTTGTTAAGTTAATTTGTAATCAATTTCAATTAATTCACTAAATTATGGCAGTTAATGTGGAATAAATTGGTAAGTGAAGAATGTCGGATTCAATAAGATGTAACCAAGGTAAAATTACATTTATAGTACGATAATTAATGTAATAAAAAAAAGAATGAAACCAAGATGAAATAATTAACTGAGGTTTTAAAATTTAATTCATGAGTAAAATTGACAAAATTTCCAATATAATTGAAATACAGTAATTAATGCAAATTAAAGATTAAAATTGGAAAATATTAATGTAATGAAATATAAAACAATGTTAACTATGTTAGTTGAGTAATAATCGATTGAATATTAAGCTGTAATCGAATAAAATCAAGTTTATTGGAATTAATTTGCAATTAATTGGATTAATTGCAGTTGACATTTGAACACTGTATTTACTGGGATAATTGACACTAAATTGATATGTGAAATTGCTTGTAGTTATTATAAATATCTAAGGGCTTAAAAATGACAAAAATCTACTAGTTTATAAGTATTGAATTTAAAAGTGATAGATTTATTTATTAATTTATTTAAAAAGTGGAAAAAAATAGCCATTTTGGCCACTGACTCAGATTTCGACGAAACAAGTTTCATCGGATCCGTAACGGTGAATTATAAAAGTGTTTCAAGTTTCGTAGCGATCAGACTTATCGTTTGACCGTACGGACTCGAAACGCCTAGAAATTTATGCAACTGAAATTAATTTGGAAAATATTGTTTTCAGCATAACTTCTTCATACGATGTGCTTTGGACCTGAAACTTTTTCCATCGCGTTCATAATATTTTAAAACATCTATTTTGATATATGGGTTAACCCAATTTCGTTCCGGAGTCAGAACGGGCTTTTTGGGTCAATTATCGGTTACCAGGTTTATAATTCGGATCTATTTGTCTATTCCAACTTTATCTATAAATACCCTACTAAATCTTAGCCTCCGCCTATTCTCATTTGTCTGCGCATAAAATTTCATCAGCTCTTCCTCAATGGATGCAAACCCTAGATCCAATTACAATCCAAAATCAAATTCAAAATTTCAAAGTCCTCAGAAAAATTTGAAAAAAAATATATGTTGAAGCTCTCGACTAGAGTAATTCACTGGTGGTGTTTTTTTTCGATTCAGTTTGTCGTTTAATTAGTAAAAATCAAAGAATTCTCGGCCGTTCATCGCGCGACGATGATCTTCATCGGATCGAGAAACCCTTTCCGGGTTTTGAAGAGGAGGCCGAGGGGATCGCATCAGTGTGTTTGGTTCGTCGATTCAACGGTTGGATCGAGATGAAAATTCGACCTAGGCATGAAATTAAGGGACGGCGGCTATGAGTTTCTGGGGTCGGCGGCGGAGTCGCGCGAGGTGTTGCTGTGGGGGGAGGCAGCCTCTGACCGAAGAGATGATGACCAGTGGAGCGTGCGGCAGTAAAAAATTGTTGGGTGGCGGCCGGATTAGGGTTCGAGGGGCTGTTGCGTGCGTCCGTTGTTTTATAGGGCGGGGTTGCGTGAGAGAGGAGAGATGCAGATGACGTGTCAAATTTGCAAGTAAAAGTGTTCTTTTATTTTATTTTATTTTTAATTGAATTCAAACGCATTTATGACTATATCTTCCACATATGAACTCCGTTTTACGCAGGTTTCTTTTGTTAGGATCGTATTGAAATTATAGACCTGATGACGCTGGTTTGGACGAATTCTGAGACGGTCAAAGTTTTGGGTTTAAATTGGATTTTAATTCGATTTAAATTCAAAAGGTGAGTGTTTTAACCCACTCACAACTTCTAAAATTTCTTATGGTTGTTAACTTGATTTAAGATATGGGTAGAAATTTATTTATGACTGTTTGGCATGTTTTATTCATCATCCCAGTTAAATCGCATTTATTTAATTTAACTGTAATTAATTTCTTTTTTGCATATAAATTGACAGTTAAAATTTATTTATTTGCATATAAACTGCTAGTTAAACGGTTATTAAATGTATTATTGAATATGAATTGTTAGTTAATACCTATTATTTATTACCTATTATGTTATATATGCTCTATATTGATGTTTATTTAAATTGGATGATGATTGTAATAAATGGTTGATGATTGATATTTGGATGAATGGATGCTATATTTTATATTTTATAAGCTGCAAGTTATTATGCATTTTCATTTCATTCGGGATTGCGATTTGAAATGATATACAACCGCAAATTTTTATTTTTAAATTGCGGATTGAAATGATAAATATTTGTATTACTTGACCATAGGATAGAAAATTATATACAGGCACCATGGTATATATATAAAATTATTTTTGAAATGATTTTTATGGTTTGGATATGATACGGTTTAAATCAATATTAAATTTGGATATTATATAAATATATTATATATATATATATAGTTAAATTTTGAATTTAAGCTATGTATGAATCGGTTAAATAAAAAATAAATAAGTTGAACCATGGAGTTTGATTATTATGTTAAATAGTTAAGTACATGTTTAAGATATCGTATGTATATATAGAGTTTTAATGATTTAAAATCAGTTAAGATTGGGAGGTAATTTGGAAATTTATTTGACGGAACTCATTTAAAAATTTCTCTCCATAAGTTGATGTAAAACTTATTTAAGCTTGGAAATTTTAAAGGTACGATATTTATAACTGGATTTTTATTCAAAATAAATTAAATGAATATTTCTAGTATAAATAAATTGAAGGAAATTTATTTGTTAGAAATTTGAGTTTTATTTTATGGATTTATTTGGTGAATATTTCAAAACTAAATAATAGGACAATAAATTGTTGAATATAATTTCCAACCTTAGTTTTGAAATTGTTAAATACTCAAAGTTTGAATATATTGAAATCGAAGTGTTTTATTGAAACTAAAACAAATCTAAATTTATGGGATTTAGACCTAAAATTTCAAATGAATAAAAATTGTGAAGTCGTGGAAATTATTTTATAAAGTAATTTTAAATTCAAACCATTTTATATTATATACTGTTGAATATCCAAACCATTCAAGTTTTAGAAGTATGGTTTTAAAGCTATGAGTTTCGAAGTATTATGTTTTGAAAGTTATAATTTAAATGTTTGGTTTCCAGATATTATAAATTTTAAAGCAGGATGATTTTGGAAGAGAAATATATTTGAAATAAATGATATTATTGATTTGGGTTTTAGAAAAATATTATCAAAATGAGTTGTTTTGGAAATGGAAATGATATCGTACTTATGGGTTTTGAAATGGATAATTATATTCTGGTTTTAAAGTATAACTATTTTTTTAAAGAACGTGATGTTATAATAACGTTTGGTTGTTGAAGAGACCGGGATCGGAAGTTGTCATACTCTCTGTCAACTCCGAAAACCACTTTAACAACCATGTACGCGGTGGAGATTCCAGAATGAAGTAGGTTGGTGGCGACGTTTCCTGTAAGGTAAATACGTGGACCCAACTCCGTGAGTTGGCGTAAGGTGGCTAAAACAGGAGCGATTGATGGGTTAACGAGGTAGCACATCTGATTGGACACTTCCCTTCGATACTATACTCTGACTTGGGATTGATTCGGTGGCCACCTTCGCTTTTGATTTCTTTGAATTGGGGGAGTTTGTTCGAGGTGGGCGGTAGCTGCGCGCTACGCGTCACCACCGATCCGGAAGCGTAATTGGTACATCTACCCTGGCATTGCCTAGTTGTGCCGTGTCACCTACCATATCGAGCCTTTATTATGAGTTTCTATTTGTGTCGTACCTATGGAGTGTCTTCTCGTAGTCTCCCGATCAGGAGATATGCAGGCACTATATAGACTATTGGCACTATTACGTGTTAAGGTAGAAAATGTAAAGCCTTAACGCTATTTTAAGGTAAGTTTATTTTACAATTAGACACTATTATAATAGAGAAATATACTACATAGTAAATAGTTTAACGGATCCTTAGGAGATGTAAATCCCGAGCATCTCTTGAGTTACTGCACTCATATTTATTTCTTTTAATTTAACTCACATAAGATCTTTTAGTTCTGACTCGAGTGTTTTTATCTTTTCAAATTCGCTCGGGTCAGTCCAAGCGTTTCAGGATCGAAGACTTTAGCTTTGGAGGACAAAGACGGAGATTTCTATTATTATTATTTATTATATTCCTCTGCACTCATATTGTTCCGCTGCATTGGTATATTGGTATGTGAACTCTGATATTTATTGTATAAAGAAGAATCAAATGTTTTGTAAATAGTTTTATGAACTGTATATTTGATTATTATATTTTATCATTCCGCTGTGAGATTCTATTTTCTTTTTATTTCTTTATTGTTTTTCTTATCTGCCCCATAACAATCCGCCCTTCTGTATGGTTTGAATTGGCACGTGTGTCGATTTATATCGCGCGAAAAGGCGGGATGTTACAATTTAAGTGTTTGAAATTGGAAATTTAAAGGATAATGTGATTATGAAATTTATAAATTTGGTTTATAAAAGTGAAGCAATATATCGATGGATATTTGGAAGAATAAATTCACGATGAGAATTTATTAAAGGAAAGGGTAAATTTGTTTAAAAATAAATAGTGATTTATTTTTAAAAGTTGTGAAAGAGAAGCGTATTTCCCTGAATAGCCAAGTACGTTTTCAAAACAAATTTAAAAGTATAATTTTAAAGTTGTTTTAAAAAGTGTGTTTTAGAATATTTATTATTTTTGAATGTTTAAACTCTAAAATAAGTATTTTTTTAATCTATTATTGTAGTAATTATTTAAAGGTGGCTTGGTATTTTGTTTTAAAAAGAGAAAATCTAATTTTATATTTTATAAGTAACCCCATATATTCCTATAGTGCATATTTTTAATAAAGTATTGAAGTAGTGTTCAATTTAAATGTTAAAGTACATTGTAAAATAAGGTATTTTTGGATTATTTTAAAAATCTAAAGCTTTGTACTTGGTGTTTTCAGTGGAAATAAATATTTGAAAATTCATTCCTTGAGAAGAGTATGGTTTGAAAACTGTTTTCAAAAGAGTTGGAAATGGAAATATATCTTGCGAAGATATTTTAGAGATAATAAATAATTTGAAGAAACTATTTATTGTTTAATGGTTGTTGTGAAAGTTAATTGATAGTTAAATAATCGACTATCAATATTGGCCAATGCACTGATCGTTTCGAAGAGACGGGGATCGGGTAACTTCTCAAAACCACTTCAATTCGGTTTGTACGTTTTCGTGAGGAAGATGAGTTTGGATTCGAAGATGAAGCAGTGAAGTGCAAGGGCTAGTCGCTACTAATCCTGAGAAGATTCTAAAATGGATGTAGTAGGAGTAGTGCCTTCGGTTCCATTCGAACCCGAGACGGACTTGTATGGATGAATGCTTTCAGAACATCGTCAGGTGGACGGTGAGCATTCTAAGTGAAACGTTCTAAAAAGGTAACACTTAGCCTCGAGCCTCATTGATGTGCACGTAAATGTGTATATTTTTACTAGCATATTTAATCTATTTAAATTAAATAAATGATCATATTGTGTATTTTAACTTTTTTTAACCAAAATCCATATTAATTCCAAATTGTCACATTTCCATCTTCATATAGGGGCAAAACGGTCGTTTGTATGCATATATTTCTTTGAGAAAAATTAATTGGAAATTTATATATATTTTTGTAGGAATTTGATCTCAAATAGGAGTGGTTTCATGAAGGAATATGCATGCACAAAGAAGATATAAAAGAATGAAGATGGAAATAATTCAAAGTGAAGAACATAGAGGACACCACTTATCCACCTACCTTAGTGTACAAATTAGAGCCTAATGCACATGCTTATGGAATTAATGGCTTCATGTACACTTAAATGATGATTAGTAGAAGCTAATGATTACTTGGCCTCCATACTTTCTCAAGGGTATTTTGGACATTCCACAAAAATATGAATTAGGGTTTAACACATGTATATATACCCCTTATGTTTCATGTAACCCTCCTCTTACTTAGCCTCTCTTCCTCTTCATTAGTTTTAGTTTAGAAAATAAATCAAAGCTCTCTTTCTTTCCACGGCTACTTAGCCGTTTCTTCTCTTATGTAATTCTTTTTTTTCTTTTTTATGCAATGTTAATATTTGTTTCTTTTTAATTACATGATCATTTCCTTTTATGCAAGTAGTGTAGATTTTCCTTTATGCAATTAGAATAGTTTTTCATTTCACTTTGCTCTCTTTTCCCTTTCTTTTTCTTTCATGTTGCAAGCTATATTTGTCGGTTTGATAACAAATATGAGAGGCTAATCCCTTCAATTTAGGGGTAATGAAGCCTTTAATCATGTAGCTTCAATATTTTGATAATTATAGCTCTCTTTTTATGCTTAATGACAATGCTTGAAGTGGTTTAATTTGTTATTTTTGTTTTGAATTTGATAGCCTATATTGTTGACACCAAATAGACTATGCTTAAACAATCACTAACACAATTGCCTCTTTATCAAAATATGATTATGGCATAAGAAAGTGATTTAAAATTCAAATTTGATGGTCTATATTTCTAATTAATAGTTAATAGGGAATACTTAAAATAGATTTCATTTCCATTTTCTTTGTCAAGTTTCCTGAAAGTTAGTAAGTGCTTTAAGGGATGTGTTATAGTTTGATGGCTTATGTTGGCTAATCAATAGCACAAATTTGCCATACTTATGATAAGCACATCAATTAAAGCATTAGTGACCATAAAAGAGAGATCATGATTTCATAATTTGTTGAACTACATGATCTAAAGAGTGGAATTATCTCTAAATTGTCATTTGACTCTCATATTTTTATCATTTTCTTTTGCTAGTTTTTGTCAGTTTCTTACATTTCTAGCTATTTCACTCTCAACTTCGGTATAATTTGATTGAATAGAATTTTAAAATCATCAATTCCCTATGGATCGACCCGTATTCGCCACGTGCTACATTCATACACCGTGCGCTTGCGGTTATTTTAATTTTGAAATTTCTCGACGGTTTTCTAACTCGGTAGAAATTCCGCCGACGAACAAGTTTTTGGCGCCGTTGCCGCCGATTTGCTTTGATTTTTATTTTCTATTCTTCAAATTATTTTATTTCATTTTATTGTGTGATTGTGGTAAAAAAACAAAAAAACAATATAGTGTGCATTTTGATTGTGTTTTTGTTGTTTCCTACTATCAATTGCATTTGCATTTCTTTGTTTCTGTTCAAAACTGTGCATATTTTGGTTTGTGTTGTGCTTCAAAAACTTGCATTCATTTGTAAACTTGCATTCTAATTTGCTATTTGTCCACTGTTTTAGTTTTCACAAATTGAGTTTCATTATAAAAACAATCAGTGACACTGCATTTACAAACTATACAAGCACAAAACCATTTTCACTTTTGTTTACATTTGCATTTCATTTTTATTCTTCATCTCTATTGTAGTTGCTTTTTCTTTTGTTTCTATGATCTTTCCTTGCAAAACAACTCCAAATCATCTCTGATCATCAACAAACACTGCCACACTTTACATCTTTTCACCATCCACTTACAGATCATTCTCCTCTACTACATACTTCCTTGTCTCTGTGCATATCTGCGCACTGCTGCCTCCAATCCTCCACAATCATTTCACCACAAGCACCTCCCTGTTGCCTTCAAAACAGTGCCACTTCAATCGACATTCACTTCTACCATCCCTAACTTCCACTCTTATACACACCATTCCTCACCACCAAAACTGTAGAGTGCCACTACATACTATCACCATATACCCCTGTCATCTCAGTGCTTCTTGAATCTCCATACTCCTGTAACTTCTGCTGCTACAGCCACATACAAATCACCTTTCAACCCATTATCTTCCTTCAGCATCACAACCTCATCATTAAACAACTTCCACTCCAGTAACCAAACTTCCATCACTATCCTCTCAAGTGCACTGTTGCCAATCATACACCAACCTTTCGAAAAAAGCACAAACATCATAGCCCTCCTCTACAACACACTTTGACATAACACTGTTCCACTCAAAACACTCCACCCTCCCTGATCACACTTGCAGTCCGTCAAATCAGAAACTCCAACGACAAACTCCAACAGCCCAGCCTCACATCTTGCTTCACACTGCATCATAGTTTGCTGCATATACCACTTCACAAACCGACAAAAATTCAATCATTAACTTTATCCACTACTTGCTCCAAACCACTGCAATGCTTGAACAACAAACCGACCTCACTGTCAAATCAACAGTTACTTTCTTCCAACATTTTCCATTCACTGCTCGAATTCCACACTGAGCACCATCACGCTACAATCAAACAACCAGAACATCAATCGAACAAACTCCCTCCTCCTCCTACCGCCTGTTCATCTCCACGACCAAATCATCCATCGCGACCAAAACCGACCCTTCCACACTTCAAAATCCACGAACCAGAAAAACTTCACCTTTTCTCCCCAATCTCCTCGAACTCGAAATCACGACCTTCCTCACATCATTCAAATACAAACATACCTAAACCAATCATCTACAATCGCCTCAGCCCCTAAATAATCTCGAACTACCCTCGGCAACATAATCGAGCACGAGTCGCCTAGCTCGAGCATCGAATTCGAACACTCTAATACCCTAAACGCCTAAATTCGTGCTCGAGATAATTTTTCTTTTCCATGAGTTGAATTCGGTCGCACGAATAAGAATTTCTGAGTTAAGTTTGATTGAATATTTTAGCTGCTTATTTTGTTTAGGGTATTTCAACAGGAAAGAAAACATTTAGCATAGTGGGCTGAGAATTTTACGAGCTTAGATTTGTTTATTGTTTTGTTTTAAATAATTTTCTTCTCTTTTGTCAAGGTACCATCTGTTTTAAAAAAAAGAAAAAAAGCACAAAAAAGAAAAAAAAGTTGCTCTACTTGTTTTATTTAATTTGTTTTCTCTTAGTTTTGCTTTGTTTTATCCTAAAATAGAAAAAAAGAATTTTAAAGTTGTTTTGTTTTAATTTTCTATATTTTGAGCTTGTGTTGTATATATATATGGTCTTTATTTTCATGTTGCAAAAGCAGATAAGGAAGAAAAAATTGTTGGCTTCGCTGAGCTTCCTAAAAAATAACTGCTTGCTTATATATAATTTTCTTTCTATTTGCCTTGAATTGTATATATCTATTGTTTTTGTTTGTCTTGCATTGTTGGTTGCTTGCATTAATTAAAAAAAATTCAAAAAAAAAATCCATTCGTAGTTGCATTGTTAGTACATGTTTAATTTTTATTTTGCATTTTGTCCTAGATTTTGATTAATAATAACGGTTAGAAATCAATAACACTTAATTGTATATTGACAATTTATTTTCTTTGAACAATTTAATTTTTTGGTGTCTAGACTACGGTAGAGTAATAACCATTTATAAATATTACGGTGATTCGTAAATATTATAGTAGTTGTTCCTCTGAAGGTACTTAAACCTTCGGCTGCATTGCTACGGTGATTCATGGTGCAGGGATAAATCATGTCCGTTACCTGGCTGAGAACTATCTTGTTCACCTAAGACAATGTGTGATTATACAATTTTGAGTTAATTAAGTATAAATCAATTGTAATTAACCCTTGCATTCATTTAGTTGCATTAGTTTATGCATATTAAAAAACAAAAACAAAAATTCAAAATCCAAAACTAAAAAAATTGTAAATATTCCTTAATTTTTTTTAAAAAAATCCTTTCTTTTTTTAAATCAAAAATCTAAAAAAATTTAGAAAATCCAAAAAATATATAATCTTTTCAAAAAAAATGAAAATCCAAAACCAAAACAAAAAAATCAATTTCCATTTTGAAAAATAAATTTTATTTGTAAATATTTTTCCTTTATATTAAAAAACTAAACATATTCTTGAAAATGTCTGAATTTTCATATTCACTTGAATTTTACAATAGTTGTGAAAATCAATATAATCCGTATAATTTCACTCAAAATTCTTATGGATATTTTAACGACCACTATTTTGTAAATAATTCAAATTTTGAACAATAAAGTTTTCAAAACGACGATCCACCCTCGAATCTCGAAAATAGCATTTTATCTTTACTTAAACTCTCTACACAACAAAATCAAAATATAAATGATTTGTGTAACTCATAATTGGGCAATAGTTCAAGTCTGTAACGAATTGGTTTTTTCGAATTCTAAAAGTCGACATTAATACGTCAACTATATCAAATGCCGCATAATCGAATGCCGAAAAATCGAACCGTTAGGGTTTAAGAAGAAGACGATAGAAGAAGAACAGAAACAATAACAGAATCTCACATTTCGCAGCGGAACAATATATAATAGATAATGAATAATCTTTAAAACAAAAACACTATATTAGTTTATACATCACATTATCATAGTTTACAACAACAAACGGCGGAAAAGAAAGATTACATATATAAGTGATACGCCTCACCATCCAGCTTCAACTCCTGATCTCCACAGCAACTCTTTTCTGACTTCGCTTCTGAATAACAGATAACCTAACTCTAGGCTGCCCGTGTGGAAAATTATGGGCATCCAGAGTTTAGAAAGGGAACAATAAACTCCAAGTCAGTCGTGGGACTGGTGTGAGATCTTAAAACAGTTATTCTTTTACAAAAGAAAACAAAGGAATTTAAAATAAATCCGCAATGCTTTTTGGAAAATGAAACTACCATACGGCCTCCCGGTACACACACAATGCAATCTCACATTTGGGGGAGATTTCTCCTTATGATAGTCAAACATGCTTAATATGCAAAATCTCCTTTAATATTATTATTAGTGCATTGTGGAAAAACATTTGCAAGTATAATATTAATCTTAGCCAGCATATGTACCATTATAGTGTGCCTAATATAGCTACAATATTAGATGGCAGGTTATACAACTAAAACCGTACAAGGCGCGTATTGGTGATTGGATTTCCAACAAATGGTCACGCTAAGGAACTTCCTATTGCCACATGGGTACGCATCTGGAGGGACGCCCCGAGAACCTAACCGGATCTCTGTCAACACAAGGCCGGGTTACCTCTGCAAAAATAGGTAACTAATGACACGAGTATGCCATCCCCCGGTTGTAAACAACCTTTATACAAGGATCCTCAATACCAACAACCACAAAGTCATAAATTTGCAGCAACCACATAGGTTAAGCATCTGGGCTCCATACCATGATACCACCTCTATCCAGAAGGAAATGAACATACCCTAAGGGGCTCTACCCCCAATAACCTTGCTGCATCCTTCCTGTTTTGACCATTCCGGGGCGTGAGGTCTGACGAAGTCTCATCCACAAAGCTATGCTTTTCACAAAAGTCATGCTTCGATCAACAGATGATCAGCAGCACTTCGTATGCCACATTACCAAATTGGGAATGTATCACTATTAATCATCAACTACATAACCTCTAAGCTCGTATGTCTCAAGAAGGGTGTTAAGCTAAGAGAATAAATTCTCCGCCACCAACAAAAATGTATTTGATAGAAACCAGCTTTACATCTCAAAGTGTAACGTCGGACACAATCCATACAAGTCCGTTCCGGGATCGAACGGAACCGAAGGCACTTCCGAAGAAGCCCTTGCAATCCGGATATTCACTAATCACGTCCGGAATCCCCGTGACAAAGGGTGATAAAATCTCTATACAGGAGCAACCCGGTGCAGAGACATTCGACAGGTAATCCTTTCGCTTTCGAAAATGCCCGGTCTTCAACACCATCTTCAAATGCAATCCCATTTCGTCCTATTGTTATTCGGCAAGGGTTTTATGACACAAGGTCCTCTCCCGGCTAATCCTAATAACGAGCGCTTATTTTTAAAAATAACTGTTACATTCAGATTCAAACAAATCACAATAAATTCCACTTTGATCTTTTAAATAAAAGATCCACCACAATCACAAAGGTTCGATGTGGGTTTCGAATATCCATTTGGAATTCGACTCCCGGTCGCATCGAAATTCAATTGTCGATTAAAGGCCAATATTGATAGTCGGTTATTTAACAATCATCAATAATTCACAACAATCACCAATTTTCAAATAATTTTCCCCAATTATTTATTTTCAACATATCTTCGCAAGATATAATTTTAACACTTCAACCATTTGAAAACAACTTTCAAATCAATTTATTTACGTGGAGTATATTCCTAAATACTTATTAATTTCCACTGAAAATCTGTCGAGTCCAAATACTTTTCAAAAATTTAAATCACTTATCCAAACACATATATTTGGAAACATCTACAATAAGAACCACATTGAAACAACCTATTAAAAATATTAACTATGAAATCTTATATCAATATCTTATATAAAAAAAAACTTCAAGTCCAACCGAATTTTAAAAATAAAATTAGTAGATAGAGTATAACTATTCAAACAACTATTTTCTAAATCAAATATCAATTTAATCTTTAAAATAATCTCTTCTATACTTATTTAAATAAATATTTATTTTAAAGATTCGAAACAATTTCCGAAAATAATTTCTCCAACAATATTCTTTTGAAACCAAACTAGAACTTTTAGTTTTATTTCAAAAGCTATTTTTAAAAATATATTCGGTTTCCTAGGGAAAGTACACCTTCCATTCTAAAATGGTTCATTCAAATCAATTTGTAAATCTTCTGGATTTATTTTTAATTTACATTCCAAATCTATAAATTCCTTTCAAACTTTTTAAAATAAAACAATATCTATTTTTAAAACAAATTTCTCTTTCTTCTATAAAATTCCCATTGTGGATTTAAAATTTAAATATCCATTAATTAACGATATTCAAATCGATTCTCAAGTATTCACCTTCAACACCAAATCAATTTTCGAATTAATTTCTAAATTATTTCAATTATCAAGTTCAATTTCAAATTTATTTCTAAATTTATTTCAAACAACAAATAAACTTTCATATCAATTTCTCAAAGGTTTATTTTTTAACAACAAATTAATTTCAAATCGATTTCCTAATTTATTTCCAAAACACCAAACCAAATTTCCAAATCAATTCCTAAGATTTATTTTAACTCCAAATTAACTCCCAAATCGATTTCTAAAATTAATTTCAACTCCAAATTAAATTCCAAATTTAATTTCTAAATTTATTTCCTTTTGAAATAAATTCCCTTATCTCTTTCAAATATTTAAAATACGTATCTTAAATAAATTCTTCTACTATTAAACAATATTACTCGAAATTCCTTTATTAAAATATTTTCCCATATTTATGGAATTGATTTGATCAGATTATAAAAATCAACTTCAATACTTTAATTGTAACTGTCTAGGCTTTTCGACTTTTGTTTCAAAAAATCCAATTTCATATTTCTGGTATCCTACGATACCAAAAATATATTCGGCTAAATTTTAGCCTTCAATGGTTTCAATCACAAATAGTCACACAGAGATTATAAATAATCAACACAAAATTTTGAAAACAAATCAAAATGTTTTGAGGAATCTAGTTGGATCCCTCCAACCAGTTTCCCTACATCCACAGACGTTAGCACAACATTAAATACCAATTCCACTTCGAGGTGGAATATCGCGGTATATGGGACTTATATAATATCATCCGCTAGTATGCGGCGCCTAGGGTCTTATCCGCTATATAATGCGGGAAATCAATCACTCCAAATACATATATAATACCAATTCCACTTCGAGGTGGAATATCGCGGTATATGGGATTTGTATAATATCATCCGCTATTATGCGGCACATAGGGTCTAAACTAATATAACTGATTATAAATCAATCAACCCAGCACAATCAATTTTAAATCTCACTATTCAAAATTTAAATCAGAAAAACATTTGATTGAGTGAGAAGATCTCACTTTTGCTCCTTCATTTTGCAATCCATTTCCAATTCAACTTGTTTCCATTCAGATATCGACCTTGTATAAAAGATTTTATACAGTTTATTAATATTCGAAATAAATCGAACAATTTAAGTTCCCATTGGATAAATTTAATTAACCAATGTTTTTATTTTAAAACAATTTTCTTTTAATAAATTTATTTAACTAAATAAATTAAATTTAAAACTAAATTTCCTTTTTAATAAAATATTTTCTAGTTACCAGAATAATTATATAGGTTAACGAAATAAACTAATTTCCAATAATACATTATTTTCTTTGAACTACATATATATATTTTAAAAAATCTATATTAAAAATCTAATTTTCTATAAATTCTTATACTAATTTTCTGTTTACTGTAAATTTTATACAAACTGAAAATTTCTAAAACTATATATATTTTCTTCCACATGCATATATATATATGTTAAAAATCTATTTTCTGTAAAAAAAGAAAAAGAAAATAAATTCTGCATTTATATTTTATTGTATTATGTTTCTGTAACTACATATAAATTTGGAAAAAACTGTATTTACTTTACTATTAAAATTTAAAATCTTATCTATATATATAAATTTAAATTTAATAAAATAAGTGAACAATACCTATCTATCAAAAGAGAACCCAGAACCCACTGCCTTCGCGATCCTTTTGTCACCGCTGCCACGACCTCGTTTGCCGCCAAACATCACACGCTAGGACGAGATAAACTCGCGACACCTAATCCTTCGCCGCCTTGTTGCCATTACGATGCCCAAATCGACGTCGACCAAACCTCGACCGATCGAGGTTGCGACATTGACAATCTTTCCAGCCCTAAATCCCCAAATTGCCGAAGCAACTCGCGAGCCAATGCGCTACCTGCCTATGCCATGATCGAAATCGCTGCCCTATGCTTCGAATAAATCGAATTCGATCTCGATTTTGCAACACGCGGCCATTTGATGTTTTTTTATTTTTAGGAACGAACGATTTTCGTTCCTGTTCATACTGGAAACTCAAAATTGAAAGAGAGAAGTTTTCCTGAGTTGAATATTCCTCTGTTTGATTTAAAGGAGATCGGCCATTTTTTTGATTTTCTTTTGAACGAGATTTTTGAACGAGATTGTTTTGTGAATCTCGACTAGTCGATTATTTCTTTCTACCGTGTGTCTCTTTTGAAGATATGTGCTTTAAAGATGGAAACGTGTTTACTTTGTCTTGTAAAACATTATTATATTAATTAAATATAGTATATTTTGAATTTAAATTTTAAATTAAAATTGAAACAATTTTGCAACTCACAATCTCGATCTCCTATCGAAGCGTGCCGCTAGGCGTTTATAATGTTTAACCCCTATTTCAAACGCAATGGAAAAGGTTTCGAGGCCAAATTCGATCGTATGGAGAAGATAGCTTTTCGAGTCTAGTTATTAAATTAAATTTCGATAAAATTTTCAACGCGTTTGCTTGTCGTACGGTAACACGATCACTCCAAACACTACGAAAATTGAAATCCGATAATAATACAATATTACGGATCCAATGGAACTGGTTTTGTCTAATTCCGAGACTATGCCTTCGAAGGTTATTTTTAAAATCGATTTAAACGATAAATTTCAAAACTGAACAATTCACCTTCAAATTCAATCATGTAGTTTCTATTATCTTCAGTATTATCAATATGAATTTCCTAAGCCTTTGAAATATTTTAAATCAGCTTATAACTGAAGATTCAAATTTTTATCCAACTTTAATAAATTAAATTCAGTAATTTAAATATAATAATTGAACTGCCAAATTCATAGCGATATTTGAAATGCAAGTTTAAATTAAGTACCAAACATTTAAAATCAATTAAATATTTCCAATTTCAAATGTTCAAAATTTCTGCGTCGTCACATCCTCCCCCCTTAAAAGAATTTCGTCCTGAAATTACTAGTTAAGAAGAATGGACCTTAACCCGTTTACTATGTACCCAAAATAAATAGTTTTAACAACTTGTCAAAACCAATTTTTTTGTTAAAGAGCCATTATTACTTCAACTAACTTTCCAACCTCAACCATAAACTCCAAACAATATTGTTTTCTTAACCATTCGAATTCGAATTCAAATTCAAATTTTAAATTTTCAAAATTTTCTCAAAAATTTTCTAACTCTCTAAATTTTAAAAAAATTTCGCCAACGTCTCCTTTGCGCGACTAGCTCGGTACAACTACAAAATGGCACAACAGGCTCTCAAATTCCAAAAGAAAACAAAAGGCCAAGTTGCTAGACAAGAAAATCATCAAATTTCATATAGAAATTTAAATACATACCTTTTTGTCGAGCAATTCAAAATTTATCTTCGAAATCAAAATCCCAATTCCATTTCCTTTAATACACCTGTATATCCTGCTAGCCATAATATCCAATTACAACATTCAAATATCATTTTGCACATTCCATTACAAAAGTTTCAATATATACTTCTCATACCACCTTTAGTTTACTATTAAAGTTAAATATTCATTTTCATTCTATCTTGCATTTTCACTTTCATTTGAATTCAATTTACAAATTCAGTTTATTTGGATTCAGTTTAACTTCTGAATATTGAATTTTATCAATCATTTTTCATTCCCAACTGATTCATGTCACTATTTTAAATCAGTTTCATTTACTAATTCATTACAAATTCCAATTCATTTTATTTCACACAATTCAAATTGGTTTTCAGTATTCAATTCCAATCCCAATTTTATTCTTTTGTTCATTCCCAAACACAATTCAATTCACTATTTTGGTTCATGACCACTTATATTTAAACTGAATTTCAAATCCATATAAATTCAATTTACCTTTTATTTATAATCATTGAATTCAATTCATTTCAAACTATATCTATTTGGTCTCTTTTCGATTAGTTTCACTTACTAATTTTAGTTTAGTACTTCACTTTGTTTATCACAAATCAATTTCAATTCCAACTCCAGTTCTATTTACTTATAAATTCGAAATGAATTTCAACATTCAATTCACTTTCATTTACTTGTCATTGCAAATTTATTTATTCATTCACAATTTTATTTTCCACCTTTATAGATTTTATTCCAATCATTTAGTCTATAAGACTTCTCAAATTCACATTTATTCAAATTAACTCAAATCTTCAATTTCAATTTCATTTTGAATCCATATCATCATTTTATTTGACTTAATTTTTCAATCTCAATTCTTTTATTAAATTTTCATTTTTAATTCCAGTTGATTTAAATTTTTCCTTCCAACTTATTTTATTTCCACATCTACCTTTATCTAACTTCTCTTTAAGTTGGATTTTATTTTAACACTTCAAACTTTACAAGTTATCCAACTTAATGATATTCCATAAATATTTTATATAACATTCCAGAGTCTTTTCAACCTTTCAAAAGTCATTTTTGAAATCAATTCAAATTATCTTTTGAATTTCCAAAACCAAACCCAGTTTTCCAAACAACCTCAAATTTTAAATAATTTAGCAGCAATTCCTCTTTTGGAAACCTGAAAATGAACATCGATGATGCTGTAGTCACTACCGAAGTTATTTTCCAGCGACCGAAAAGAGTTTAGAGCTTTTATCCCTTCAAAACATTTTTCCAAAGCCTTTGAAAATTCATTTTCAAACTCAATGGAATTTAATTTCCAAAATTTCCAGTTTCAAAACTTTTCAATCCGCTTTCAAATATTTCTTCGGAATTCTATTCCAAATTATAAATCACATTTATAATTTGTATTCTCAAATTTCATTTGTATATGGATTTTCTTTCCAAACTTTTGATTTTGATTCCAATTTCTTATTCAATTTCAATGATAATAATTTAATACTATCACTTCCTAACAAACAAGAAGCCATATACTATAATAATTTATGGAAAATCATTCCTTTTATACACGAAAATATTTTGGATAAAATTATTTTATTCACCCTAATTTTAAAACAATACTGTGTCGGTCTATTTTGTTTAAGAGTTAAGAAACTCCTATCGACACAGTTAGCCAGACTTCACCGACCAGAATCTATAAACAATCAACCGATAAGTCAACACAATATAAAACAATTTTATATTCACTAACAAATACGCGCTCATATCTATTATTACACTCAAACTCATTCTAGAGTACTACTGACTCTATCTCTAATACGTAACACCCAACAGAGCCAAGGTTGTCGCTTAACCAATGCTCAGATACCAAGATGTCACGACCCGGTTTTTTCGACTTTCGAAAGTCGACATTAATACATCCACTGTATCAAATGTCGTATAATCGAATGCCAGAAAATCAAACCATTAGGGTTTAAGAAGAAGGAGATAGAAGAAGAACAGAAACAATAACGGAATCTCATATTTCGCAGCGGAACAATATATAATAGATAAAGAATAATCTTTAAAACAAAAACACTATATTAGTTTATACATCACATTATCAGAGTTTACAACAACAAACAGCGGAAAAGATATATTACATATATAAGTGATACGCCTCGCCATCCAGCTTCAACTCCTGATCTCCACAGTAACCCTTTTCTGAGTTCGCTCTCGAATAACCGATAACCTGACTCTAGGCTGCCCGTTTGGAAAATTATGGGCACCCAGAATTTAGGAAGGGAACAATAAACTCCAAGTCAGTCGTGGGACTGGTGTGAGATCTTAAAATAGTTATTCTTTTACAAAAGAAAATAAAGGAATTTAAAAGAAATCTGCAATGCTTTTTGGAAAATGAAACTACCATAAGGCCTCCTGGCACGCACACAATGCAATCGCACACTTGGGGAAGATTTCTCCTTATGATAGTCAAACACGCTTAATACGCAAAATCTCCTTTAATATTATTATTAGTGCATGGTGGAAAAACATTTGCAAGTATAATATTAACCTTAGCCAGCATACGTACCATTATAGTATGCCTACTATAGCTACCATATTAGATGGAAGGTTATACAACTAAAACTGTACAAGGCGCCTATTGGTGATTGGATTTCCAATAAATGGTCAGGCAAAGGAACTTCCTACTGCCACATGGGTACGCCTATAGAGGGACGCCCCGAGAGCCTAACTGGATCCCTGCCAATACAAGGCCGGGTTATCTCTGGAAAAATAGGTAACTATTGACACGAATATGCCATCCTCCGGTTGTAAACAACCTTTATCCGAGGATCATCAATACCAACAACCACAAAGTAATAAATTTGCAGCAACCACATAGGTTAAGCATATGAGCTCCATACCATGATACCACCTCTATCCAGAAGGAAATGAACATACCCTAAGGGGCGCTACCCCCTATAACCTTGCTGCATCCTTCCCGTTTTGACCATTTCGGGACGTGAGGTCTGGCGAAGTCTCGTCCACAAAGCTACGCTTTTCACAAAAGCCATGCTTCGATCAACAAATGATCAGCAGCACTTTGTATGCCACATTACCAAATTGGGAATGTATCACTAGTAATCATCAACTACATACCCTCTAAGCTCGTACGTCTCAGAGAAGGTTGTTAAGCTAAGAGAATAAATTCTCCGCCACCAACAGAAATGTATTTGATAGAACCAGCTTTACATCTCAAAGTGTAACGTCGGACACAATCCATACAAGTCCGTCCCGGGATCGAACGGAACCGAAGGCACTTCCGAAGAAGCCCTTGCAATCCGGATATTCACTAATCACGTCCGGAATCCCCATGACAAAGGGTGATAAAATCTCTATACAGGAGCGACCCGGTGCAGACACATTCGACAGGTAATCCTTTCGCTTTCGAAAATACCCGGTCTTCAACACCATCTTCATATGCAATCCCATTTTGTCTTATCGTTATTCGGCATGGGTTTTATGACACAAGGTCCTCTCCCGGCTAATCCGAATAACGAGCGCTTATTTTTAAAAATAACTGTTACATTCAGATTCAAACAAATCACAACAAATTCCAATTTGATCTTTTAAATAAAAGATCCACCACAATCACAAAGGTTCGATGTGGGTTTCGAATATCCATTTGGAATTCGACTTCCGGTCGCATCAAAATTCAATTGTCGATTAAAGGCCAATATTGATAGTCAGTTATTTAACTATCATCAATAATTCACAACAATCACCAATTTTCAAATAATTTTCCCCAATTTTTTATTTTCAACATATCTTCGCAAGATATAATTTTAACACTTCAACCATTTGAAAAAAAATTTCAAATCAATTTCTTTCCGCAAAGTATATTCCCAAATACTTATTCATTTCCATTGAAAATCTACTGAGTCCAAATACTTTTCAAGAATTTAAATTACTTATCCAAAAACATATATTTGGAAACATCTACAATAAGAACCACTTTGACACACCCGATTTAAAAAATTAGTTATGAAATCTTATACCAATATCTTATATATAAAAAACTTCAAGTCCAACCTAATTTTAAATATAAAATTAGTAGATAGAGTATAAGTATTCAATTAACTATTTTCTAAATCAAATATCAATTTAATCTTTAAAATAATCCATTCTATACTTATTTAAATAAATCTTTATTTTAAAGATTCAAAACAATTCCGGAAAATAATTCTCCAACAATATTCTTTCGAAACCAAACTAGAACTTTTAATTTTATTTCAAAAGCTATTTTAAAAATATATTCGGCTTCCCAAGGAAACTGCACCTTCCATTCTAAAATGGTTCATTCAAATCAATTTATAAATCTTCTGGATTTATTTTAAATTTACGTCCCAAATCTGTAAATTCCTTTCTAACTTTTAAAAATAAAACAATATTTATTTTTAAAACAAATTTCTCTTTCTTCTATACAATTCCCATTGTGGATTTAAATTTTAAATATCCATTAATATACGATATTCAAATCGATTCCCAAGTATTAACTTTCAACACCAAATCAATTTTCAAATTAATTTCTAAATTATTTCAATTACCAAGTTCAATTCCAAATTGATTTCTAAATTTATTTCAAACAACAAATAAATTTTCATATCAATTTCCCAAAGGTTTAGTTTTTAACAACAAATTAATTTCAAATCGATTTCCCAATTTATTTCCAAAACACCAAACCAAATTTCCAAATCGATTCCTAAGATTTATTTTAACTCCAAATTAATTCCCAAATCGATTTCTAAAATTAATTTTAACTCCAAATTTAATTCCAAATTTAATTTCTAAATTTATTTCCTTTTGAAATAAATTCCCTTATCTCTTTCAAATATTTAAAATACGTATCTTAAATAAATTCTTCAACTATTAAACAATATTACTCGAAATTCCTTTATTAAAATATTTTCCCATATTTATGGAATTAATTCGATCGGATTATAAAAATCAACTTTAATACTTTAATTGTAACGGTCTAGGCTTTTTTACTTTAATTTCCCAAAATCCAATTTCATATTTCTGGTATCCTACAATACCAAAAATATATTCAGCTAAATTTTAGGCTTCAATGGTTTCAATCACAAATAGTCACACACAGATTATAAATAATCAACACAAAATTTTGAAAACAAATCAAAATGTTTTGAGGAATCCAGTTGGATCCCTCTAACCCGTTTTCCTGCATCCACAGACATTAGCACAACAATTAAATACAAATTCCACTTCGAGGTGGAATATCGTGGTATATAGGATTTATATAATATCATCCGCTATTATGCAGCGCATAGGGTCTCATCCGCTATATAATGCGGGAAATCAATCACTCCAAATACATATATAATACCAATTCCACTTCAAGGTGGAAAATCGCGGTGTATGGGATTTATATAATATCATCCGCTATTATGCGACGCATAGGGTCTAAACTAATATAACTAATTATAAATCAATCATCAAAGCACAATCAATTTTAAATCTAACTATTCAAAATTTAAATCAGAAAAACATTTGATTGAGTCAGAAGATCTCACCTTTGCTTCTTTATGTTGCAATCTATTTCCAATTCAACTTGTTTCCATTCAAATATTGACCTTGTATAAAAGATTTTGTACAGTTTATTAATATTCGAAATAAATCGAACAATTTAAATTCCCATTGGATAAATTTAATTAACCAATGTTTTTATTTTAAAACAATTTCTTTTAATAAATTTATTTAACTAAAAAAACTAAATTTAAAACTAAATTTCCTTTTAAATAAAATATTTTCTAGTTACCAAAATAATTATATAGGTTAACTAAATAAACTAATTTCCAATAATACATTATTTTCTTTGAACTACCTATATATCTATAAAAAAATCTATATTAAAAATCTAATTTTCTATAAATTCCTAAATTAATTTTCTATTTACTGTAAATTTTATACAAACTGAAAATTTCTAAAACTATATATATTTTCTTCTGCATCCATATATATATGTTAAAAATCTATTTTCTGTAAAAAAAAAGAAAATAAATTCTGCATTTATATTTTATTGTATTATCTTTCTGTTACTAAATATAAATTTGGAAAAAACCATATTTACTTTACTGTTAAAATTTAAAACCTAATCTATATATATAAATTTAAATTTAATAAAATAAATGAACAATACCTATCTGTCAAAAGAGAACCCGGAACTCACTGCCTTCGCGATCCTTTTGTCGTCGCTGCCACGACCTCGTTTGCCGCCAGACATCGCACGCTAGCAAGAGAACAACTCATGACACCTAATCCATCGCTGCCTTGTTGCCATTACGATGCCCAAATCGACGTCGACCAAACCTCGATCGATCGAGGTTGCGACATTGACAATCTTTCCAACCCTAAATCCCCAAATTGTCGAAGCAACTCGCGAGCCAATGCGCAACCTCCCTATGCCACGATCGAAATCGCTGCCCTATGCTTCGAATAAATCAAATTCGATCTCGATTTTGCAACACGCTGCCATTTGATTTTTTATTTTATTTTTAGGAACGAACGATTTTCGTTCCTGTTCATACTGGGAACTCGAAATTGAAAGAGGGAAGTTTTCTTGAGTTGAATATTCCTCTGTTTGATTTAAAGGAGATCGGCCATTTTTTTAATTTTCTTTTGAACGAGATTTTTGAACGAGATTGTTTTGTGAATCTCAACTAGTCGATTATTTCTTTCTAACGCGTGTCTCTTTTGAAGACACGTGCTGTTAAAGATGGAAACGTGTTTACTTTATCTTGTAAAACATTATTATATTAATTACATATAATATATTTTTAATTTAAATTTTAAATTTAAATCGTATCAATTTTGCAACTCACAATCTCGATCTCCTATCGAAGCATGCCGCCAGGCGTTTATAATGTTTAACCCCTATTTCAAACGCAACGGAAAAGGTTTCGAGGCCAAATTCGATCGTATGGAGAAGATAGCTTTTCGAATCCAGTTATTAAATTAAATTTCGATAAAATTTTCAGCACGTTTGCTTATCGTACGGTAACGCAATCACTCAAAACTTTATGAAAATTGAAATCTGATAATAATACAATATTACGGATCTAATGGAACTGGTTTCACCGAATTCAGAGACTGTGCCTCGGAAGGTTATTTTATAATCGATTTAAACGATAAAATTTCAAAACTGAACAATTCACCTTCAAATTCAATCATGTAGTTTCTATTATCTTTAGTATTATCAATATGAATTTCCTAAGCCTTTGAAATATTTTAAATCAGCTTATAACTGAAGACTCAATTTTTTATCGAACTTTAATAAATTAAATTCAACAATTTAAATTTAATAATTGAACTGCAAAATTCATAGCGATATTTGAAATTCAAGTTTAAATTAACTCCCAAACATTTAAAATCAATTAAATATTTCCAATTTCAAATGTTCAAAATTTGTGGGTCGTCACAAAGTCAAAATAATCAAATTTTGAATTCACTTCAAAATTCAAATAATTTCGAGTATAACCCATGCCAATTCAATTTCGAGCTTCAAAATAAATTTCAAAATCAAGATGAAAATATGAAGCAATTTTCAAATAATTTTGGCAATGGGAATAGTTTCAATAACGATACGATTGAAAATTTTGGTTATCAACAAATTCAAAATGATAATTTTCAAATAAATAATCATGAATTTGATTTTGTTGACCAAATGGAAAACGATAACGGGGATTTATTACTTGAAAAATATAAAATATTTCGTGAAAATCATAATCAAATCTTAACTTGCAAATAATCAAATAATAATCTACCGTTTATCGAAATTGACAATTCATATTCTCAACGAGTCCAAATCGAAAATTTTCAAATTAATAATTATAAATTTGATTTTGTTGAACAAATGAATGAAATTTACGATGATCACATGGATTTGTTGTTTGAAACATATATGAAACAACGTGAAAAACAAAATCAAATTTCAACATGTGACGAGTCAAGTGATAATCCATCTTTTACCACAATTGACGATTTTCAAATAACAACTTTTGAAACTGAAAATGATGATCTTAATGAAGTTGTTGAAAACATGGTAATTGAGTTGGATTTTAATTCTTTTAAGGGTGTGGGACCAAATTTAAAATTCGATCTTCCTTTTCTCGATTTCGTAAATTTGAATACAACAACTTTGAATTTTGAACTTGAGATATGTAATAAAGTTGTTGATAATCCAACAAAGGAAGACGAATTTAATGAACACGAATTTTTTGGACTTTTGGATTACGAGTTGTTAAATTCCGATGGGAAAGATGAAAATCACCATTTTAATTTTGAAATCAATAACTCTGAAAATGTTTGCAATGATAAGCTTGAATTTCAAACTGGAGAAAATAAACTTGAGCTTCAATCAATTTTTTATCGACCCAAAAAATCATCGATAACAAAACAAATTGTATAATTTTCAATAAAACAACATTCTTTTTTTCAAAACAATGTTCAACTTTGAAATCTTTTACGGTTTGGTTTTCTGCGCTTGAGCTATGTCTTGCATTCTTGGTGAGACAAATGAATCGATTCTTGGAAGACCGTTCATTTACTCTTTAACGGCATACTTTCTGATGACTTGTAAATAATCATCTTTTCATTTTTATTTAAATAAAGGTTATGTTTTTATATTTTCTCCTTCCACTTGGGTTGACTGTGGGGACACATTCAAAATCAAGTGTGGGGGAGACTCATCTTCATTTTTTTTCATGGTATATTTTTGCTTTAAAATCTCAAAAAAAAGTCCCAAAAATAAATTTTATTTTGATTTATTTTTAAAAGAAACACTATAAGATAAATATATGGTTTTGGTTTATTAAGTTGAAATTTTTGAAAGTTTATTTGTCTTAAAAAAAATAAAAATGAAGTTTGATTACATATAATAATGGTTTAACTAGTATGTAGGAAGATTCATACGTGTTAATTATGAAGTACATCCTAATTGAAAATCTTTGTTTTAAAAAGTGGTTGATTTAAAGTAAAGGGTATAACATTTTTTTTCTCTTCTGAGTTAAATGGTGTTAAGATGATTTTGCAAAGCTTTCTCTCTCTTAAAAAAATATAAAAATAAAAAATAATAATATCCAAGTACTCACTCTCATTTAAAAGTCCTCACGGGTATGCATGGGTGAATTAGTTGAAATATTTGATTATGTGCTTTCATACTCATTTAAAAGTCCTCACGGTTATGCATGTATGGAACACATGTAAAAAACAAACATAATAAAAACCACCTACGGTCGATAGGTGTATGCACGAAAGTGTGTGCACTCGCCATGCTCTGTACTCCCCTCACATAAGCCCGAAAGGTAGTGCATGGGTGGTATATCTGACATCAGTTTACCTAAGCTAGGTGTGTAATTTTTCTTGCAAATAATGAGAGAGCAAGCAATTGAAATCCTAGCATTACTTTTACTTAGATGATTTGATTTGTTATTGAAAAGAAATGAAAATACCACTTTGATAAACATTGATAATCAACTAAGGATCCATTTCATAGTTACAATGTGTTATTAACCAAAACAACAAGTTAAACTATTGTCTATTTGTTATAATAACTTGATTTTTATTGGAAATTTTGAGGAGTAAATGACTTAAATCTCAAGATAATGACCTAAAACTATGTTTAACTTACTTGTGTCAATTTAAAAATAAATCTTTCAGTTGTAAATATGTTAAAAAACTTGCATTCATCTCTTTGTAAATAAATCTTGTATTTTGTAAATATTTTCTTCCTGCATTTGGATTTTGTAGGAAGTATCTGAAAACCATCACGAGACAACACTCGTCCAATTGGGGACACATAGAGGTTTAACGGCTTGTTGCATACGCTCAATGCAATCGTGCTTCCTACGAAAATGGATTTATCTTAGTTTTTCTTTATTCGAAGACGAATAAAAAGATAAGTGTGGGGGTATTTGATGTGCACGTAAATATGCATATTTTTACCACCATATTTAATCTATTTAAATTAAATAAATGATCATATTGTGTATTTTAACTTGTTTTAACCAAAATCCATATTAATTCCAAATTGTCACATTTCCATCTTCATATAGGGGCAAAACGGTCATTTGTGTGCATATATTTCTTTGAGAAAAATTAATTGGAAATTTATATATATTTTTGTAGGAATTTGATCTCAAATAGGAGTGGTTTCATGAAGGAATATGCATGCACAAAGAAGATATAAAAGAATGAAGATGGAAATAATTCAAAGTGAAGAACATGGAGGACCCCACTTATCCACCTACATTAGTGTACAAATTAGAGGCTAATGCACATGCTTATGGAATTAATGGCTTCATGTACACTTAAATGATGATTAGTAGAAGCTAATGATTACTTAGTCTCCACACTTTCTTAAGGGTATTTTGGGCATTCCCCAAAAATATGAATTAGGGTTTAACACATGCATATATACCTCTTATGTTTCATGTAACCCTCCTCTTACTTAGCCTCTCTTCCTCTTCATTAGTTTTAGTTTAGAAAAAAAATCAAAGCTCTCTTTCTTTCCATGGTTACTTAGCCATTTCTTTTCTTATGTAATTCTTTTTTTTCTTTTTTATGCAATGTTAATCTTTGTTTCTTTTTAATTACATGTTCATTTCCTTTTATGCAAGTAGTGTAGATTTTCCTTTATGCAATTAGAATAGTTTTTCATTTCACTTTGCTCTCTTTTTCTTTTCTTTTTCTTTCATGTTGCAAGCTATATTTGTTGTTTTGATAACAAACATGAGCGGCTAATTCCTTCAATTTAGGGGTAATGAAGCCTCTAATCATTTAGCTTCAACATTTTGATAATTATAGCTCTCTTTTTGTGCTTAGTGACATGCTTGAAGTGGTTTAATTTGTTGTTTTTGTTTTGAATTTGATAGCATATATTGTTAACACCAAATAGGCTACGCTTAAATAATCACTAACACAAATGCCTCTTCATCAAAATATGATTATGGCATAAGAAAGTGATTTGAAATTCAAATTTGATGGTCTATATTTCTAATTAATAGTTAATAGGCCATACTTAAAATAGATTTCATTTTCATTTTCTTTGTCAAGTTTCATGAAAGTTAGTAAATGCTCTAAGGGATGTGTTATAGTTTGATGGCTTATGTTGGCTAATCAATAGCACAAATATGCCATACTTATGATAAGCACATCAATTAAAGCATTAATGACCATAAAAGAGAGATCATAATTTCATAATTTGTTGAACTATATGATCTAGAGAGAGGAATTATCTCTAAATTTCCATTTAACTCTCATATTTTTATCATTTTCTTTTGCTAGTTTTTGTTAGATTCTTACATTTCTAGATATTCACTCTCGACTTCGGTATAATTTGATTGAATAGAATTTAAAAATCATCAATTCCCTATGGATCGACCCGTATTCGCCACGTGCTACATTCGTACACCGTGCGCTTGCAGTTATTTTAATTTTGAAATTTTTCGACGGTTTTCTAACTCGATAGAGATTCTGTAGCGACCCGATATTTTCAACCATTCGCATCCGCACATGTCGGACTTGAATTGTTCGAAATACCGCGTTGTAAATAAAATTTGGCAAATCTCAAAATATACAGTAAATAATTAATCACAGAATCACAGACACAGAATCAGAATACTCGCAGCGGAATTTAAAAATACTTAGTGGTTCATGAAGCCACTATAAATAGTCTCAATCAAATAAAAATTACATAGTCTTTAATCCAAATATAGTTTTAAATCATCAGTAGAACAATCCAAATGTCCACTAGTCTTGATTTCATAAATTTAGATAAAGAACTGGAAGGGAAGTTTGCCAGCAGCTTGAAAGTGATCTACAAAAATCCTAGCTTCGGGATGAAAACTGAACTGCAACTCAGGCTGACCCGAGCGTAAAATAAAACATAAACACTCGAGTCAGGACATACATACTTATATAGTGTAAGCTAATTCAAGTGTACTGTAATATAAAGCAAGTAACTTAAAGGATTCTTGGGACCGCCCATCCTCTAAGGATCCGTTAAACTATTTACTATGTAGTAATACTTCGCTATTATAATAGTGTCTATTAGTAAAATAAACTTACTTTTAACTAGCGTTAAGGCTTTACATTTTCCACCTTAACACATAATATATTCTCATAGTCTATACAGTACCATAATCTCCCCCGTACTAGGCGTCGTCAGAGGGCACTCCATAGGTATGGTACAAAACCAAAATCGTATAAGGCGCGCTATGGTAGGTGACACGGCAAACTAGGCAATGCCAGGGTAGATATACCAATTACGCTTCCGGACCGATGGAAACGCGCAGCGCGCAGCTGCCGCCCACCTCGAACAACACTCCCAAATCAAAGGTGCGCACCAAACAATCACAAAAGCAATAGAATGACATACGAAGAAGTGCGTCCGATCAGAGGTGCTACCTCATTAATCCGTCAATCGCCCCTGTTTTAGCCACCTTATGCCAACTCACGGGAGTCGGGTCCACGTATTTACCTCAAGAAAACGTCACCACCATCCTACTTCATTCTGGAATCTCCACCGCGTACACGATTGTCAAAGTGGTTTTTGGTATCGACAGAGAGTATGCCAGATATCCGATCCCGGTCTCTTTAACAACCAAACATTATTATAACCCGTGGTTACAACTTAAAAAAAATGGTATTTTTACTTTAAAAATCAAAATAAATTTCAAATACATTTCAATATCATAATATCCGTTCAAACATCATTTATTTAAACATCAGTCATTTCATTTAATATAAAATACCATTTAAATCTATTCAATTTATTTAGAATTAATTGCCTTTCAACTTCACATTTAAAAGTTAAATTCTTCCATTTAAAACCATTTAAAGTCACTTCCTTATTCTTATTTATTCATATTATATTCCAAAATTTAAGCCTTTTTTCCAAAGATTATTTCCATAAATTTTATTAAAACAATCAAAAATTCAGTTTCCGTAGCATTTATGAAATGCCACCTAAAGTCTGTAAGTCAAAACAGTTCATTTATAAAAGACAGCATTTAAGTGCTGTAATAAATTATTCACTTAACAATCAAATTTTAAATTCCCAAATATAACTTATTATCAATTATTTCCTTAACTAAAACTCACTTTTAACAAAATTTCAGAATTTCCCAAAATAAGTTATATTCCAAAAAATTTACTTAAACATTTATTTATTTAACATTTTTGACTTATTCAAAAATTATTACCAACTTTATAAAATCTTTAAATACATTTAAAACAGAATATTATAAACTTCCATTTAAAATAATTTTAAAATATTTCAGAAAAATATTATATAAGCCACGGGTCTATATATAGTTTTCTAGCCTAGGTCAAGTGATACGGATTTATATCATTTCAATCCGCAATTTACAAAACCCTGGGTTCTATCATTTCAAACCCGCAATCCCAAGTTAACAAATAAAATTTAAACAATTAAATAAATAGATGGATAAAAATTGTCGTTTAGGCCTATCTTTTCAGCCTATAACAATCTCCATTTACAGGGAACTTGCAGTGATGATTTAATCAGTAAATAAGCATTAAATAATATAACTGCAATAATATCACAATAGATAAACAACTGATGAAGTGTCAATTTTAAAATGGGGTTTAAGATCATACGTTATATTTCAGACAGATAAAATTTAATAAATACTTTACAAATACACTTGCGATAATTCACAGATATATATGTATGTTTGTCTGGTGAGAAATACTCACCTTAAAGCTGCAGAAATTTTGATTCAAAATGAAAATCCCCCGAAAAAGAATCGCACAGCGGGTAACGATCAAATTTCCCCGGATGTCATGCCTAGATTCAAGATCCAAATACCGAATACGTGACTTTAAAAATTACGGTCAAAGAAAAAATTTTGAGACAATTGGAACGAATAGAGTAAAAGAAATTTTGGTTCAGCTTTTGCTCGACTGCCTCACCCCACATCCCGACCCCAACTTCGTAGGCTTGGCAATGCTATTTATTATTATTATATATATATATAAATTTTTCCAACAACATGTCCTACTTATCTAGTTTGAAAAATAAGTATTTACACAAAACTTGCGTCTCTGCCTAATGCAAACTCTCTCTGTTCATAAATACAATACGTCTCTGCCACTTTAATTTCAAAACATGCACACATGCACCTAAACACGCTACTTCATAAACCATATACGTGTACTCTGCACTCCTATTCTCTTTCTCTACCAAATATCAATTTTCTTTTTCAACACGTGAACTAGATTTGCAAAATTATAAACACTTTGGAAAAAATATGCAGGCAGCACTTATGCATGGCACACGCAACTACTATCTCACAAAGTATTCAGATGGCTCCAAATATGTTCCCATTTGCTAACTCACATCACTATGACTCACGCATCTATTATATATGTTCAAAAATGATATTGCACTGCTTCCTAGTTCAACACGCTCAGCCCAAAATTTAATAAAAACTGAATGCATGCTTCATGTATCTACAATATATGCACGGCCTTGCCTATTCACGAAACTGACATGTATGTGTGCAAATATGTTTTGTTTGAGGTGTGGGTATGCTCTAGATATTAGTTGATGAAATTTATATGCTCGGTTATGAAAACTTAGAGGGACGTGCCGTGGTGGAGAAGTAGCCGAGCAAGGCAAAAGGTAAACAGAGAACAACAAGAAGAAGAAAGGGAAAAACTGGAAGAAGAAAAGAAAAAGTAAAACCATTACCTGATAGAGGCTTCAGCACAAAAGAAGAAGAAGGCTAAACTATGAGATGCAGAGGAAAGTTTTGGACGAGGCTATGTATTTATAAAGAGGAGTTGCTTTGTATGCAAGGAAGTAAAATATACACGTGAAAAATCAAGGCAAGTTATCTCGGTAAGATTTATGATTCCCAGTCTACGCAAATTTGATTGAGATAGCAGTGAATTTCGTACTAAATAAAAATGGAAGTGTTGATTTCTTTTTTTTTTGTGGATAAGGCTTGCGTGATTTACTTCCCAGTTTGGTTTGTTAGAATGGATAAGTCTGCGTGAATAAAAATGAATACAGGGACATGCGCAAGAAATAAATGGTAAGAGGCAAATGCCAAAAATGTTAAAAGAATAAAATTTTATGTCACGCACAAAGGAAGGCAAATTGATTTTCTCTCAGATGATATATGCGTGATTTACTGCCAGATATATGGAAATTTTGATTTCAACGTTATCTCTTTTTATTCTCTCCCCAATTAATAGTTGCGTGATTTATATAGTCTGAGAGATTTATATACAAAGAATCAGCAAGTATTAATTTGCTTTGGATGCTACTTCAAGGACAGATTTGAATGCATGCGCTGATTTATGTCACGGAGAGAAAATGGTAAGAAATTTAATTTTCTGATTGATTGAATTTTAGAAGGCAAGCAATTATATTTGATTGAAAGGAATGAATGGCAAGTGGAATAAAATTTATTTGTGAAAGTTTTTAAATCAAATCTCTATAAAGAGGCAAATGACAAAGATGTTAAAGGAAATAAATTTCATTGATATGTCACGCGCAAGGAAAGCAAGTTTGATTTCTTTCCAGATGATATTTGCGTGAATGGGAAGCACGATTTTGAAAACAATATTGGTAGTGGGAATCTCCTTAATCAGTGCATGATTTTAGAGAAACGGATAGGCACGAAATCAATACGTTTTGGTTGGAAATCTCCTAACTGATTTTATTAATCCATATAGATATTGAAATATAATTTTTTTTAAAATACGCCAAACTGACGCATTACAATACACCCAAAAATTTATACAAAAGTAACGTTTTTAATTTATACGTTTTTACGTTACTTATATCATTACAATGCGTACCCTTTTTAAATGCGAAATTTAACAGTCTGTAAAACACTGGATTTTACAAAGTTATTACTTAACTAAAATTTTAACTTGTTTACATTCTTCGTATTTAAAATATACATAGTTCATTTTTATTAAAATTCCAATTGAAGTTGTCTTTTAACAAAGTAAAAATTTCAAAACTTCCAATTTTATATTTAGACTTTTAGGAAATGATTAAATCAAGTTAAAATTTATATTAAATTTCAAGGTTTTATAAATAAAAAGAAATAAAGAGCAGGCTATTAAAAAGGCAAGCAGATAAGAGAATGGATACTGCGCATGACTGAGATTTAGAAGAAAATTGTGTTTTGAAAAATGCAAGAAATAAATTTTGTTGAATGGAAAAAAATCTATGGAAATCAAATTTTTAAAGTAATGCATTGAATTTAGAGGCAACATATTTGATTTGAACGCTAGAATATTCCTTCCCTCTAAAAACACATGCCACTGATAAATTTACTCATTTACACTAAGGTCATATTTTTAAGAATGTGTACCATAGCCATAATATTTTATGCCCAAAATATACCGAAATAACGGATTAAAATTCTATACGTTTTCTTATATATATATATATATACCATATTTATTCCCTAAATTTACGCGTCCTTTTTAACGCTTAATTACCCAGTTCATTTATACACTAAAAAAAAAGTTCGAAATTCTAACCGTGCTGAGACTCGAACTCGTGACCTGTCGTGAATAGCCCAGATGTCTTAACCACCTAAGTTATTAATGTTTTCTTAATTAAAACTTGATTTTGCTAGAAATTAAGTTATTTAACATCTTCGACAAAAACCCAAATTTCCAAATTAAAGTTAATTCTTAACCATGTCAAAATTTCAGAGATCTTATTATTTAATTAAAAATTTGGTCAATTGTTTTTATTTTTATTTTTAATCACTTTAAAATTTATATTTTTATATATAAACTCCAAAGTTTTTAAAATACAAGTGAAAAATACTTGTTAAAAATTTGGGCTGTTACACTCTCCCCCACTCAGAACTTTTCGTCCTCGAAAAGGAAGAAGGTAGGGGAATAGAACAACCTGAAAGAAAACTAAATTGAAACTTAAATTAGAATCATTAGTCTAAACAATAAAAATTAAATTTTAAATTAATCATTGATTTCATCTATTTATACTTAAAATTTTAACATTTATTTATTTACATATTTACTTGTATAATATCCCTACACTTAAAAAAAATCATTCATTTTTTTTATCCAAATTTTACACAAGGTATTATAACATTCTAATTTAAAATGTTTAATTTTAATCCAAATTTGAAATGGTAATTTAACTTAATTGTTAAAGTAAATTTACCATTTCCCAAAATAAACTAAATTCCCCATTTAGTTTCTTCTTTATTCCAAACTATAATTAAATTTATTTCTCTCAATATATTTTTCTCATCTATGTCAAATATGTTTACATTTATTACAACTGTTTAAATTTATTCTTAGTTCCTTAACATCATTTTATATTAAAAATTATTCCATTACCCTTTAATTTTATTTTCCTCTGTTAATCTATTTATAACTAGAGTTTAAGTGTATAACATTTATTATAACCACTCAAATTTTATTTATAAATCTTTTTATATTGTATATTATCCAATTACATAGTTAATTTCTTAATGATTTAAGTAAGTTATATTGGCACGCAATTATACAAGTAAAAAAAATTTCCAATTCTATTATTCAAGTTTAAATATTCATTCAAAATTTGACTTTATTTTATCATTAGAATCACCTTTTAACATAAATTTATGAATTAAATTTTCAATTAACTTCAAACCCTTTAGAGATAAATAAATACATACATATAGCATATGTCAAATCAAATTTAAATCATATATCTATATATATTATAAATTAAGTCATATTTAGAAATTCAAATCAATTAAATTTTTGAAGCAAAACTACAACGTGGTCTCTTTACTTCGATACTCGAAAATGAACATCGATGATGTTGTAGTCATCACTGAAATTATTTTCCAGCGACAAAGAGAAGAGCACTAATTTTTAAAACTTTAAAATTCTTTGGAAACAAATTTATATTCGACAATAATTTAAATAATAATATATCCTTTTAAGACTTTAAACACAAGGTTTGAAACTATCAGAAATTAAATTCTTAAATTCTTGTTTTAAATCCATTTCTGTTTCCAAATAAATTTAAAACCATGTTTTATAGTTCAATTATTTATATAAGACAAAACCAATGGTTTACAAAACCATAAATAAAATCAAACACTATTATCTCTTGACAACTAGTTAAATTAATTATAAAATTCTGAAAATTATACTTATATATAATATTAGATTTTTCCCAAATATAGGAATAAATTTTTCAAAACAAGGATAGAGATTCAAATTTGATGGATTTAAATCAAAGAGAATTTTGATTTAAAGATAAATTGGAATCAGAAGATCCAATGATTACGTAACAGAACAAGGAACTAGATAAGTTTATATAAATCGCGGGCAACCTTAACCTGGTCAACCGTGACTTAAAGAGTCAGATCGAATGTAGATTTACCATTCGATCCGAAGAGATAGAGTTCGGAATAACCAAAGATACTAGCATCTAAACCGAGGTTAAATATAAATCTCTGGTGAATCAATGCTAATTGTAAAGGAGTTTCACCCCTTTATTAGAATATTGGCGAGACCACCAATTCACTATAAAGATCATCCGAAATGGAGTTATGGGATACTCCAGAAATCGAAAGAAGATGAATAGCGAGGGACACGAATGAACTTAGGAACCGCACGGAACGTTCCAAAATTCGAAAAGGAAGAGATTCAAGCTCAAATGAAAGTGATTCTGTAAATCAATTTTACTATACATTCTAAGTTTTGCCTAGAGCCAAAGCTCTGATACCAAATGTAACGACCCGATATTTTCAACCATTCGCATCCGCACATGTCGGACTTGAATTGTTCAAAATACCGCGTTGTAAATAAAATTTGGCAAATCTCAAAATATACAGTAAATAATTAATCACAGATTCACAGACACAGAATCAGAATACTCGCAGCGGAATTTAAAAATACTTAGTGGTTCATGAAGCCACTATAAATAGTCTCAATCAAATAAAAATTACATAGTCTTTAATCCAAATATAGTTTTAAATCATCAGTAGAACAATCCAAATGTCCACTAGTCTTGATTTCATAAATTTAGATAAAGAACTGGAAGGGAAGTTTGCCGGCAGCTTGAAAGTGATCTACAAAAATCCTAGCTTCGGGATGAAAACTGAACTGCAACTCAGGCTGACCCGAGCGTAAAATAAAACATAAACACTCGAGTCAGGACATACATACTTATATAGTGTAAGCTAATTTAAGTGTACTGTAATATAAAGCAAGTAACTTAAAGGATTCTTGGGACCGCCCATCCTCTAAGGATCCGTTAAACTATTTACTATGTAGTAATACTTCGCTATTATAATAGTGTCTATTAGTAAAATAAACTTACTTTTAAATAGCGTTAAGGCTTTACATTTTCCACCTTAACACATAATATATTCCCACAGTCTATACAGTACCATAATCTCCCCCGTACTGGGCGTCGTCAGAGGGCACTCCATAGGTATGGTACAAAACCAAAATCGTATAAGGCGCGCTAGGGTAGGTGACACGGCACAACTAGGCAATGCCAGGGTAGATATACCAATTACGCTTCCGGACCGATGGAAACGCGCAGCGCGCAGCTGCCGCCCACCTCGAACAACACTCCCAAATCAAAGGTGCGCACCAAACAATCACAAAAGCAATAGAATGACATACGAAGAAGTGCGTCCGATCAGAGGTGCTACCTCATTAATCCGTCAATCGCTCCTGTTTTAACCACCTTATGCCAACTCATGGGAGTCGGGTCCACGTATTTACCTCAAGAAAACGTCACCACCATCCTACTTCATTCTGGAATCTCCACCGCGTACACGGTTGTCAAAGTGGTTTTCGGTATCGACAGAGAGTATGCCAGATATCCGATCCCGGTCTCTTTAACAACCAAACGTTATTATAACCCGTGGTTACAACTTTTAAAAAAAAATGGTATTTTTACTTTAAAAATCAAAATAAATTTCAAATACATTTCAATATCATAATATCCGTTCAAACATCATTTATTTAAACATCAGTCATTTCATTTAATATAAAATACCATTTAAATCTATTCGATTTATTTAGAATTAATTGCCTTTCAACTTCACATTTAAAAGTTAAATTCTTCCATTTAAAACCATTTAAAGTCACTTCCTTATTCTTATTTATTCATATTATATTCCAAAATTTAAGCCTTTTTTTCCAAAGATTATTTCCATAAATTTTATTAAAACAATCAAAAATTCAGTTTCCGTAGCATTTATGAAATGCCACCTAAAGTCTGTAAGTCAAAACAGTTCATTTATAAAAGACAGCATTTAAGTGCTGTAATAAATTATTCACTTAACAATCAAATTTTAAATTCCCAAATATAACTTATTATCAATTATTTCCTTAACTAAAACTCACTTTTAACAAAATTTCAGAATTTCCCAAAATAAGTTATATTCCAAAAAATTTACTTAAACATTTATTTATTTAACATTTTTGACTTATTCAAAAATTATTACCAACTTTATAAAATCTTTAAATACATTTAAAACAGAATATTATAAACTTCCATTTAAAATAATTTTAAAATATTTCAGAAAAATATTATATAAGCCACGGTTTGTATATAGTTTTCTAGCCTAGGTCAAGTGATACGGATTTATATCATTTCAATCCGCAATTTACAAAACCCTGGGTTCTATCATTTCAAACCCGCAATCCCAAGTTAACAAATAAAATTTAAACAATTAAATAAATAGATGGATAAAAATTGTCGTTTAGGCCTATCTTTTCAGCCTATAACAATCTCCATTCACAGGGAACTTGCAGTGATGATTTAATCAGTAAATAAGCATTAAATAATATAACTGCAATAATATCACAATAGATAAACAACTGATGAAGTGTCAATTTTAAAATGGGGTTTAAGATCATACGTTATATTTTAGACAGATAAAATTTAATAAATACTTTACAAATACACTTGCGATAATTCACAGATATATATGTATGTTTGTCTGGTGAGAAATACTCTCCTTAAAGCTGCAGAAATTTTGATTCAAAATGAAAATCCCCCGAAAAAGAATCGCACAGCGGGTAACGATCAAATTTCCCCAGATGTCACGCCTAGATTCAAGATCCAAATACCGAATACGTGACTTTAACAATTACGGTCAAAGAAAAAATTTTGAGACAATTGGAACGAATAGAGTAAAAGAAATTTTGGTTCAGCTTTTGCTCGACTGCCTCACCCCACATCCCGACTCCAACTTCATAGGCTTGGCAATGCTATTTATTATTATTATATATATATATAAATTTTTCCAACAGCATGTCCTACTTATCTAGTTTGAAAAATATGTATTTACACAAAACTTGCGTCTCTGCCTAATGCAAACTCTCTCTGTTCATAAATACAATACGTCTCTGCCACTTTAATTTCAAAACATGCACACATGCACCTAAACACGCTACTTCATAAACCATATACGTGTACTCTGTGTTTGATGTGATTTTTTGTTTGATGATAACAAAATATATATCAATATATATATATATGTGTGTTTGCAGTTTGGACTATATACAAAAAGGAAGAAATATTCATATGGAATAATTATACTATTGCACAGAATTTATATAATTCAACCAGTATTTTTTTTATTCAATATAATATTTTATTACAACACTTAAACAATACAAAGTTTTCATCTCTCTCTATATATACATACACCAGTTCATACATTTTACACTACAACACTCAACACTCAGTTTTTCACTCTGTCTGCACATCTACATCTATCTGCATTATCCAGCTCCACTTCTTGTCCTGTCTCCTGTGTACCTGTATAATTAGCAACTACAATAGTAATCTGAAAACAAACAAAATTGAATTTGCAAAAATAGAAATTTGTTTGTGTCTCAGATACATGGGTTATTGTCATCATCTTTGATTGTGTAATATCTGTGCATATCAGTGTTCTTACAGATAATCGTGAGTGGCTGCAATACACACGTGTACATTTATACACGTGTGCACTGCCTCGTCAACTCGTGTACGTTATCAACAAAAGCAATCAATACTTCAATGAATTCAACATGAAGCAGTGCAAACTCCCGAAGACACAACAGTGAAGGAAACTGCATCACAGCAGCTTGAAAAAGTGTATACAACATCAAGATACACAAAATATGGAAACTGCACCAATGCAAATCAAAACAGAGAGTACATATATAGTGATGCATAGCAACTGCATAGCAGCTACACAACAAAGCAATGACCAGAACACAAGTACAAGCAAATAAATGCAGTGTGAAGTGATGTAACAGCAATTACAGGTACTCAACAAGGTGAAGCAGTAGTAAATCAAAGTGTGCAACTCGAGAATGGATACAAGTGACTCAGACCAAATGCAGTGACATACTGCAACAAACAAAGTCTCGACCAAAATCAGTAACTCAATGCAAATACAACAACAGAGCACAATGCACAAAAGTCACAAACAAGTTCAAACCCAAGATAGGTCCAACTCAAGGCAACTTGAAGCATACAAGGTCAGACAAACCACTGCAACAGCAAACACAGTGAAGCCAAAGTGCAGTGCAACTACAAAGAAGTCAGTGGCAAGGTACAAACACCGAGTGAAACAGCAAACACATCATGAAGGACCACAAAATGCTACAACTTCAAACAGACAGTGCACATGTGAATCAAGTGTCCAACCAGAAGCACAACATGACCAAAAGTATACAGTAATGCAACATGGAGTGTGCAAGTGCAATTCGAATTGACAAAACAGTTTCAAGTTACAACAAAGAAGTCGGTAGCAGCTCCAAAATCAAGATCAACAGAACATGAAGCAGTTCAAATCAAAGTACAAACCCAAGAATATATGCATACACACATACATATGTATGTATGCACATATATATAGTAAACAGGTGAATGTGCAGTAGGGAACACAAGACAGTGGCAAGTACAAGTCAGTGCAGAAATCAAGCCGAAGTTAAAGAACAAATTCGTATCTTTTGATTAAGTCAAAGAAATCTAATTTGGAAAGAAATCTCTGCATCAAATTTCTCGAATTCATATATGGTCAGTATTAATTCAAATAGGGGCCGAAACAACAAATATAGGAAGAAATTTTTGAATTAATTAATTCGAAAACAAATATGGACACCAATAATTCGAAATCAAATCAAGAAAGGAATACTCCAAATCCAGAACAAATTCAGGAAAATAATCAACGACGTGTAGAAATCAAATCTGACAGTGGTTAATTAGGGTTTCAACCCTATAAATACACCCCAAGAAATCATCATAGACAATAGAACAATCGAGTTTGAACAAGCCAAAACCAGAAAAGCAAAAGGAGAAAATACATACCAAAACAAATGACGAACTCGATCAAGCAGCAATAAGCAACTCAGAGGAATAATCGATCGACAAAGAGAGGAGCCAAATCAATCATACGATCAACTATCGGCTGCTTATTTCAAAGCCCTAATTTTCGTAAGGGAACAAAGCCCTGATTTGCAAAGAAGAGAAGGAAGCCGCCATTGTCATGAAAGGAACCGGGCCGATTTTTTTTCAGAGCAAAACAAACAAAAGGAGATAACGGGCTAGAGTAAAAAGGGAAGAACAATTGGGCCGGCTTGTTTATAAAGGGGCTTGATTTTTTTTTAATTAGGGTTTAAGGGGTTATTTGTTCTTTTAGTTGTTGTTTAATTTTTTTTTAAAATTTGTTTTATTTGTCTGATCTTTTCAAAACAAAACATGGTAAATCAACACCTAGGGTTTAGGTGTTGTCAGATTGTCTAGATAGAGTTAGTCCAGTAAGCAGGGTTTGCGAGTTTGCAAAACTCTATAGGCGGTAGTAGGGTTTGCAAGTCTGTTAGAGTGTTTGTAAGCGGGAAACTGTTTAATTCTAATAGAAATCTGGGAATGCAGCAGTAGGCAGGGGTTGCCGAAGCTGGGTAAATTTTGAGTGTGATTTATTTTTCAGCATATTTATTTCTGTAGTTTGTTTCTGTGTTTAATTCGGAAAAATTTGCTATAACCCTATTCACCCCCCCCTCTAGGGTTAATCTAGATCCTACAAGTGGTATCAGAGCTAGGTATTTTACTTTAACTCTAGAGTCATGAATCCACCAAATAATGCTTTTTCTGAGGGGCAATCTATTGCTAGGCCACCCATGTTTAATGGGAATGATTATGCTTATTGGAAAGTTAGGATGAGTATTTATCTTAGTTCTGTCGATTATGATGTTTGGGATATTATTGAAACTGGCTATAAATCTCCCACTATAGTTATTGGTGATACTGAAATTCCCAAACCTAAGGATAGGTGGGATGCTAACGATAAGAAATTAAAAACTACAAATGCCAAAGCAATGAACGCTTTGATCTGTGCTCTTGATAAAAATGAGTTTAATAGAATTTCTCATTGTACAACAGCACAGGAAATTTGGCACACTTTGGAGGTGACACACGAAGGAACTTCTCAAGTCAAGGAGTCACGTCTAGCTCTATTTAGCAATGAATACGAAAACTTTGTGATGGAAAAGGGCGAGAGCATAAAGGATATGTTTGGACGTTTTTCAACTTTGGTGTACAATGCTAGAGCGCTTGGGAAGGTCTTCACTGAAGTAGAGCTTGTGCGGAAGATACTGCGAGTCTTACCAATGAACTTTGAGGCAAAAGTCACGGCAATACAAGAATCGAAAGATCTAAGTAAACTAAGCATGGAGGAGTTGATCGAAAACTTGATGACATATGAACTTGAGCTAAAGGCAAAGGAGGAACGTAACAACTCCGAATCAAAAAAGAAGACAATTGCCTTAAAGAGCAAAGAAGAAAGCGATGAAGAAGAAGAAGATCCAATTGAAGAGCTTGCGATGGCTGTCAATAATCTTAGAAAATGGTCAAAATTCAGGCCACGCAAAAAGAAAACAAGTGGTAATATGTCAAAAGATTCTGACGATTCCGATAATGAATTGACATGCTTTAACTGCAAAAAGCCTGGCCACTTCAAACAAAAATGCCCACTTCTCAAAAACAACAAGGGAAAGAAAAAGAAGAAGAAGGCCTTTGCAGCAACTTGGGATGATGAAGAAGGAGAATAAGTTTCAGATAATAGCTCAGAAGAGGCTAACTTGTGCCTTATGGGAAAATCAGATTCAGAAACAAGTTCAGAGGAATCCAGTGAGGTACGTGACTATTCTTATAAAGAACTTGTTTTGATGTGTTATGATCTTACTAATACAATTGATACTCTTGAAACTAAAATTGAAAAATTGAAGTCTGACAGGAGAGAACTTGTTCATGAGAATACTAGGTTAGAAACTGAACTTGAAAATATTCAAAACCTAGACTGTAAAAATTATAAAATTTTAGATTCAGAGATATCAAGACTTAAGAATAGCTTCGATAATCTTGAAAAAGAAAACTCAAGTCTTAAGGAAACCATTGACACTAGGAAAAAGAATTTTATAAATAGATGCACCACACTTGTAACTGAAAACACAACACTAAAAACCAAAGTCCAAAATCTTGAGAAATCTCTGAATAACTTTTCAAGAGGAGAAAAATCATTTAACATGTTATTGGGAAATCAACTTCTTGCTAATAACAGAAAAGGACTAGGTTTTAGGAAAACACAGGTTGATGATTATGCAAAAGGTAAGAGTGTCTTTGTTAGAAGTGAAATTGGAAATTGTGTTGAAAATTGTAGTCATAGGAACAAGAACACAAAATTTATACAAGTTTGGGTTCCTAAGAATTCTACAAACAAATTCCATGTCTATAGGAACAAAAATGAAAGGACGAAACAAGTTTGGGTTCCAAAGGGATTATTTGTTCACAATGCTTCAGTTACTAATATCATTGGACCTGAGAGTTTCTCTAGGTCATCCTCCTCTCTCTTTATGTAGGTCTGTTGGCGGGCTAAGGAGCAACAAGAATGGTTTCTAGATTCAGGTTGTTCTAGACATATGACAGGTGATAAATCTAAGTTCCTTAGCCTAGAGAATTTTAGAGGTGGAAATGTGATCATGGGAGACAATAGCAAGTGTAAGATTATTGGGAAAGGTGAAGTAAGTAACGGTACTTTTTCATTGACTAATGTTTTATACGTTGATAATTTGCATCACAATCTCATTTCTATTAGCCAACTATGTGACAAATGTATGAATGTGGTTTTTGATAGTGATACTTGCAAGATCATTGATAAAACTTCTAATAACATAGTTTTTATGGGCAAAAGAAAAGGAAATGTTTACTCGCTTTCGTTTGACAATCTAAATCTTTCCAGATGTTTGGTAGCCACTGACGAAGAGGCATCTTTATGGCATAGGAGACTTGGACATGCTAGCATGAGTCTCTTAAAAAATCTTGAAATGAAAGAATTAGTTAGAGGGTTACCACATCAGAAATTTAACGATAACAAAGTGTGTAAAGCATGTTCCTTGGGCAAGCTTAGTCGATCATCATTTCGCCCTAAAAACATTGTTAGCACATCAAGGGTCCTCGAATTAATTCATATGGACTTATTTGGACCAAATGAAATTGCAAGCTTGAATGGAAAACGTTATTGTTATGTATTGGTTGACGATTATTCTAGATTTACATGGGTTTATTTCCTAGCCAAAAAGTCTGAATCTTTTGATTATTTTTCAAAATTTGCTAAACTTGTTCAAAATGAAAAAGGAGTTTCAATTAAAACTTTAAGAAGTGATCATGGAGGCGAATTTGAAAATTCGGAATTTGAAAACTTTTGTGAAGAAAATGGTTTAAAACATGAATTTTCTGCTCCACGAACACCTCAACAAAATGGGGTGGTTGAAAGGAAAAATCGTACATTGCAAGAATTGGCTAGATCCATGTTGAGTGAGTATAAACTACCTCTAACTTTTTGGGCAGAGGCGGTGAATACTTCGTGCTACGTAATGAATAGAGTAATGATTAGACCAATACTTGGCAAAACGTCTTATGAAGTGTGGCATGAAAGGAAACCTAACATCTCTTACTTTCGTGTTTTTGGATTCCCTTGTTTCATTCTTAACACAGGTGATCAACTTGGAAAATTTGAATCAAAGGCCGATGAGGGAATTTTCATGGGCTATTCAACCAGGAGCAAGGCTTACAGGATATACAACAAACGAACAAAGACAATTGTTGAATCAATCAATGTGAAATTTGATGAATCTGATCTGGAAAGGACGACTGAAAAAACGATTGATGATGGGGTAGATCATGAAGGCATTAAAGAAGGGACATCTAGTGAGAAAGATGAAAGTAGGACTGTTGATGCTGATAGATTGAAGTTCAAAACCAATCATCCTCCTGAATTGGTTATAGGAGATCCTACGGAAGGTATACGCATTCTCTCTTCATTTGATAAAAATTTGTGTGCGTTTTGTTGTCATAGTGGTTTTATTTCTGAAATTGAACCTGATTCTGTTGAAATGGCTCTTAATGATGAAAGTTGGATTCTAGCAATGCAAGATGAACTTAATCAATTTGAGAGAAATAAAGTTTGGAAATTAGTTCCTAGGCCAAATGACTATCCAATTGTAGGAACTAAATGGGTGTTCAAAAACAAACTTGATGAATCAGGAAATGTAATTAGAAACAAAGCTAGGTTGGTCGCAAAAGGATATAACCAAATAGAAGGCATAGATTTTGATGAAACATTTGCTCCAGTTGCTAGGTTAGAAGCCATTAGGATTTTGCTAAGCTTTGCTTGTTATAAAGGTTTCAAACTTAAATAAATGGATGTAAAAAGTGCTTTTCTAAATGGTGATTTGAAAGAAGAGGTTTTTGTTGAACAACCCCCCGGTTTTGAAAATCACAATTTTCCAAATCATGTGTATAAACTTGAAAAAGCATTATATGGTCTTAAGCAAGCTCCTAGAGCTTGGTATGACTGCCTTTGTACATATCTTTTGGAAAATGGCTTTAAAAAGGGGAGTGCTGACACGACACTGTTTCTATTACATAAAGGAAGTGATTTTTTGATTGTTCAGATTTATGTAGATGATATCATTTATGGTGCTACTAATGAACTCTTGTGCGAGAAATTTGAACAAGTCATGCAGGCTAAATTCGAGATGAGCTTGGTTGGAGAATTGAAATATTTTCTTGGATTTCAAATCAAGCAAAGCAGTGATGGCATTTTCATTTCACAATCCAAGTATGTGTTGGAACTGTTGAAGAAATTTGGAATTGAGAACTCCAAACCATTGAGAACTCCTATGAGCCCATCAACAAAGTTGGACAAAGACGAGAAAGGAAGTGCTGTTGATCAGAAGAAATATCGAGGGATAATTGGTTCACTTCTCTATCTTACTGCTTCTAGACCTGATATTATGTTTTTTGTGTGTCTATGTGCACGTTTTCAATCTAATCCTAAAGAATCTCATTTGAAAGCCACTAAACGAATTTTGAGATATCTTTCACACACAAACAAACTTGGGTTATGGTATCCTTCTTGTGAAAATTTTGATTTAGTTGGCTATTCTGATGCTGATTATGCTGGTTCATTGGTTGACAGGAAAAGCACTAGTGGAACATGCTTTATGCTAGGACACTCGTTAGTTTCATGGTCAAGTCGAAAATAGAACTGTGTTGCATTATCCGCCACTGAAGCAGAATATATTGCTTTAGGGAGTTGTTGTGCTTAAATTTTATGGATGATGCAAACTCTTTCTGATTTTGGCTTAGTTTATAAACAAGTTCCATTAAAATGTGACAGTAAAAGTGCAATAGACTTATCAAATAATCATGTTCATCATTCACGCACAAAACACATTGATGTGAGACACCACTTTCTTAGAGATCACATTGCTAAGGAAGACATTTGCATTGAATATATTTCAACTGAGACTCAACTTGCTGATATTTTCACAAAACCCTTCCCAGAAGAAAGATTTTCCAGATTACGTTTGGATTTGGGGATTATAGAAATTGACTAACCATTTTTCATTTTCTTTGTTGAAATATTCTTGGATATATACTTTCAACTTAAATTTCTAGGATTCAAACCAGTTTTGGATATTATCCAAAGATTGATTCGAATATGGTATTCAGTACTGGATATTACATAATATAATTAACTTGGTAACTTATTCCACGATCATTTCTATTTCTACCATCTTTCTATCGTTCATAATGGTTTTGTAAAATAAGAAGAGTGAATTATTTTTAAATAAAAAAAATACAATTATAATAATAAATAATAATAACTCTCATGCATCCATTCTCATTTAAACGTCCTTATGGTTATGCATGGATGGAGCATGTGAGTGAATTATTTTTATCATTACTCCATTCTCATTTAAAAGTCCTTATGGTTATGCATAGATGGAGTATGGTAACTAAGTATTCTGGTCTCACTTAAAAGTCCGGATGCTTAGACTAGTAAGTAACTGCTAATCCCATTTAAAAGTCCTTATGGTTATGCGTGGTTAGTAAGTGCTTATTTTTTTGTTTTTTGTGCTTAAATGTCAAATTAATGTTAAAATATCTCTCTTCTTAAACCAATCATCGATCCATTCCCTACAATGTGGAAGTTGTTATCTCGTTATGATATATTATTTTTTGTTCCTACTGTTCCATTGTTTTTTGTCAGTCTTTTGATAATGCCAAAAGGGGGAGAAAAGAACTAGATTTTGATAAGGAAGTAAATATTTTTTGGAATACTTCAACAATATTTGTTTAATGTTGTTAGATAATTTTCCTTAGTTCGTTTATTCATCAGCAATTTTTGTTATCTTCTAAATAGGGAGTGGTCTTGGTTGTAGGGGGAGCATTCAAATAGGGGGAGCTAAAACATTTCATGCTCAAACACATGTATTAGCATTTCAAAATCTTTAATATATATGTTTGTCATCATCAAAAGGGGAGATTGTTTGATGTGATTTTTTTGTTTGATGATAACAAAATATGTATCAATATATATATGTGTTTGCAGTTTGGACTATATACAGAAAGGAAGAAATATTCATATTGAATAATTATACTATTGCACAGAATTTATATAATTCAACCAGTATTTTTTTTATTCAATATAATATTTTATTACAACACTTAAACAATACAAAGTTTTCAGCTCTCTCTATATATACATACACCAGTTCATACATTTTACACTACAACACTCAACACTCAGTTTTTCACTCTGTCTGCACATCTACATCTATCTGCATTATCCAGCTCCACTTCTTGTCCTGTCTCCTGTGTACCTGTATAATTAGCAACTACAATAGTAATCTGAAAACAAACAAAATTGAATTTGCAAAAATAGAAATTTGTTTGTGTCTCAGATACATGGGTTATTGTCATCATCTTTGATTGTGTAATATCTGTGCATATCAGTGTTCTTACAGATAATCGTGAATGGCTGCAATACACACGTGTACATTTATACACGTGTGCACTGCCTCGTCAACTCGTGTACGTTATCAACAAAAGCAATCAATACTTCAATGAATTCAACATGAAGCAGTGCAAACTCCCGAAGACACAACAGTGAAGGAAACTGCATTACAGCAGCTTGAAAAAGTGTATACAACATCAAGATACACAAAATATGGAAACTGCACCAATGCAAATCAAAACAGAGAGTACATATATAGTGATGCATAGCAACTGCATAGCAGCTACACAACAAAGCAATGACCAGAACACAAGTACAAGCAAATAAATGCAGTGTGAAGTGATGTAACAGCAATTACAGGTACTCAACAAGGTGAAGCAGTAGTAAATCAAAGTGTGCAACTCGAGAATGGATACAAGTGACTCAGACCAAATGCAGTGACATACTGCAACAAACAAAGTCTCGACCAAAATCAGTAACTCAATGCAAATACAACAACAGAGCACAATGCACAAAAGTCACAAACAAGGTCAAACCCAAGATAGGTCCAACTCAAGGCAACTTGAAGCATACAAGGTCAGACAAACCACTGCAACAAACACAGTGAAGCCAAAGTGCAGTGCAACTACAAAGAAGTCAGTGGCAAGGTACAAACACCGAGTGAAACAGCAAACACATCATGAAGGACCACAAAATGCTACAACTTCAAACAGACAGTGCACATGTGAATCAAGTGTCCAACCAGAAGCACAACATGACCAAAAGTATACAGTAATGCAACATGGAGTGTGCAAGTGCAATTCGAATTGACAAAACAGTTTCAAGTTACAACAAAGAAGTCGGTGGCAGCTCCAAAATCAAGATCAACAGAACATGAAGCAGTTCAAATCAAAGTACAAACCCAAGAATATATGCATACACACATACATATGTATGTATGCACATATATATAGTAAACAGGTGAATGTGCAGTAGGGAACACAAGACAGTGGCAAGTACAAGTCAGTGCAGAAATCAAGCCGAAGTTAAAGAACAAATTCGTATCTTTTGATTAAGTCAAAGAAATCTAATTTGGAAAGAAATCTCTGCATCAAATTTCTCGAATTCATATATGGTCAGTATTAATTCAAATAGGGGCCGAAACAACAAATATAGGAAGAAATTTTCGAATTAATTAATTCGAAAACAAATATGGACACCAATAATTCGAAATCAAATCAAGAAAGGAATACTCCAAATCCAGAACAAATTCAGGAAAATAATCAACGACGTGTAGAAATCAAATCTGACAGTGGTTAATTAGGGTTTCAACCCTATAAATACACCCCAAGAAATCATCATAGACAATAGAACAATCGAGTTCGAACAAGCCAAAACCAGAAAAGCAAAAGGAGAAAATACATACCAAAACAAATGACGAACTCGATCAAGCAGCAATAAGCAACTCAGAGGAATAATCGATCGACAAAGAGAGGAGCCAAATCAATCATACGATCAACTATCGGCTGCTTATTTCAAAGCCCTAATTTTCGTAAGGGAACAAAGCCCTGATTTGCAAAGAAGAGAAGGAAGCCGCCATTGTCATGAAAGGAACCGGGCCGATTTTTTTTCAGAGCAAAACAAACAAAAGGAGATAACGGGCTAGAGTAAAAAGGGAAGAACAATTGGGCCGGCTTGTTTATAAAGGGGCTTGATTTTTTTTTAATTAGGGTTTAAGGGGCTATTTGTTCTTTTAGTTGTTGTTTAATTTTTTTTTTAAAATTTGTTTTATTTGTCTGATCTTTTCAAAACAAAACATGGTAAATCATCACCTAGGGTTTAGGTGTTGTCAGATTGTCTAGATAGAGTTAGTCCAGTAAGCAGGGTTTGCGAGTTTGCAAAACTCTATAGGCGGTAGCAGGGTTTGCAAGTCTGTTAGAGTGTTTGTAAGCGGGAAACTGTTTAATTCAAATAGAAATCTGGGAATGCAGCAGTAGGCAGGGGTTGCCGAAGCTGGGTAAATTTTGTGTGTGATTTATTTTTCAGCATATTTATTTCTGTAGTTTGTTTCTGTGTTTAATTCGGAAAAATTTGCTATAACCCTATTCACCCCCCCCCCCTCTAGGGTTAATCTAGATCCTACACTCTGCACTCCTATTCTCTTTCTCTACCAAATATCAATTTTCTTTTTCAACACGTGAACTAGATTTGCAAAATTATAAACACTTTGGAAAAATATGCAGGCAGCACTTATGCATGGCACACGCAACTACTATCTCACAAAGTATTCAGATGGCTCCAAATATATTCCCATTTGCTAACTCACATCACTATGACTCACGCATCTATGATATATGTTCAAAAATGATATTGCACTGCTTCCTAGTTCAACACGCTCAGCCCAAAATTTAATAAAAACTGAATGCATGCTTCATGTATCTACAATATATGCACGGCCTTGCCTATTCACGAAACTGACATGTATGTGTGCAAATATGTTTTGTTTGAGGTGTGGGTATGCTCCAGATATTAGTTGATGAAATTTATATGCTCGGTTATGAAAACTTAGAGGGACGTGCCGTGGTTGAGAAGTAGCCGAGCAAGGCAAAAGGGAAACAGAGAACAACAAGAAGAAGAAAGGGAAAAACTGGAAGAAGAAAAGAAAAAGTAAAACCATTACCTGATAGAGGCTTCAGCACAAAAGAAGAAGAAGGCTAAACTATGAGATGCAGAGGAAAATTTTGGACGAGGCTATGTATTTATAAAGAGGAGTTGCTTTGTATGCAAGGAAGTAAAATATACACGTGAAAAATCAAGGCAAGTTATCTCGGTAAGATTTATGATTCCCAGTCTACGCAAATTTGATTGAGATAGCAGTGAATTTCGTACTAAATAAAAATGGAAGTGTTGATTTCTTTTTTTTTTTTTGTGGATAAGGCTTGCGTGATTTACTTCCCAGTTTGGTTTGTTAGAATGGATAAGTCTGCGTGAATAAAAATGAATACAGGGACATGCGCAAGAAATAAATGGTAAGAGGCAAATGCCAAAAATGTTAAAAGAATAAAATTTTATGTCACGCGCAAAGGAAGGCAAATTGATTTTCTCTCAGATGATATATGCGTGATTTACTGCCAGATATATGGAAATTTTGATTTCAACGTTATCTCTTTTTATTCTCTCCCCAAGTAATAGTTGCGTGATTTATATAGTCTGAGAGATTTATATACAAAGAATCAGCAAGTATTAATTTGCTTTGGATGCTACTTCAAGGACAGATTTGAATGCATGCGCTGATTTATGTCACGGAGAGAAAATGGTAAGAAATTTAATTTTTTGATTGATTGAATTTTAGAAGGCAAGCAATTATATTTGATTGAAAGGAATGAATGGCAAGTGGAATAAAATTTATTTGTGAAAGTTTTTAAATCAAATCTCTATAAAGAGGCAAATGACAAAGATGTTAAAGGAAATAAATTTCACTGATATGTCATGCGCAAGGAAAGCAAGTTTGATTTCTTTCCAGATGATATTTGCGTGAAAGGGAAGCATGATTTTGAAAACAATATTGGTAGTGGGAATCTCCTTAATCAGTGCATGATTTTAGAGAAACGGATAGGCACGAAATCAATACGTTTTGGTTGGAAATCTCCTAACTGATTTTATTAATCCATATAGATATTGAAATATAATTTTTTTTAAAATACGCCAAACTGACGCATTACAATACACCCAAAAATTTATACAAAAGTAACGTTTTTAATTTATACGTTTTTACGTTACTTATATCATTACAATGCGTACCCTTTTTAAATGCGAAATTTAACAGTCTGTAAAACACTGGATTTTACAAAGTTATTACTTAACTAAAATTTTAACTTGTTTACATTCTTCGTATTTAAAATATACATAGTTCATTTTTATTAAAATTCCAATTGAAGTTGTCTTTTAACAAAGTAAAAATTTCAAAACTTCCAATTTTATATTTAGACTTTTAGGAAATGATTAAATCAAGTTAAAATTTATATTAAATTTCAAGGTTTTATAAATAAAAAGAAATAAAGAGCAGGCTATTAAAAAGGCAAGCAGATAGGAGAATGGATACTGCGCATGACTGAGATTTAGAAGAAAATTGTGTTTTGAAAAATGCAAGAAATAAATTTTGTTGAATGGAAAAAAATCTATGGAAATCAAATTTTTAAAGTAATGCATTGAATTTAGAGGCAACATATTTGATTTGAACGCTAGAATATTCCTTCCCTCTAAAAACACATGCCACTGATAAATTTACTCATTTACACTAAGGTTATATTTTTAAGAATGTGTACCATAGCCATAATATTTTATGCCCAAAATATACCGAAATAACGGATTAAAATTCTATACGTTTTCTTATATATATATATATATATATATATATATATATATATATCATATTTATTCCCTAAATTTACGCGTCCTTTTTAACGCGTAATTACCCAGTTCATTTATACACTAAAAAAAAGTTCGAAATTCTGACCGTGCTGAGACTCAAACTCGTGACCTATCGTGAATAACCCAGATGTCTTAACCACCTAAGCTATTAATGTTTTCTTGATTAAAACTTGATTTTGCTAGAAATTAAGTTATTTACCATCTTCGACAAAAACCCAAATTTCCAAATTAAAGTTAATTCTTAACCATGTCAAAATTTCAGAGATCTTATTATTTAATTAAAAATTTGGTCAATTGTTTTTATTTTTATTTTTAATCACTTTAAAATTTATATTTTTATATAATAAACTCCAAAGTTTTTAAAATACAAGTGAAAAATACTTGTTAAAAATTTGGGCTGTTACAGATTCCGTCGACGAACACTCATTAACCGAGAATGACTGAAAATCAGGGGTTATGTAGCAAGGCTAGGTGGGTAGCGCCATTAGGGTGAGGTCATCCCTGTCTAGATGTCCATTTTTATTCGGCTTAGTGGTGCGGTTGCTGATCCCAACCGTGGGGTGATCTTACTCGGGATTATCCAATAAGGGGTAGTCCCGGTCTTGTGTGGCAGGGGATTGGGAGTAATCCTCGGTACGGTGATCTAGGCCACGTACTGTGACAGGTGGTACCCCAGTGCCTAGTCATTAGGTGGAAATCCATTCTTCCTACATGCCTTTTACGGTTTTGTTTGTATTACCCACGACTGTGGCTAGTAGCTGGAATTTAATGAATGTAACAATTTCTGCTATTTTATTGATTATTTGTAAATAGACCCTATTATAATATCAGAGGATTTTATAATAAATGTTTTAGCTACTACAAGGTAAAAACCCGACATGTTTATTTGTGGCATGGTCTTACGAGATGCTTTTGTTTTCAAAGGATTTTGAAACTTTAATAATCCAATTGAGTGTGGTTTTCTCACGCTGGTTTTCCAAACTGACTCGGATGTTATTTAACTATAATGCTCGGGTCAGACCGAGTATTATATATTACAGGAAATGATGCTGTGGAGCTGGATGGCGATACGTACTTCCGTATTTGTATAAATATTCCCCTGTGTACTCAGATTGGGAGGACAAGTTATGGTTACTGTCTAGTTGTATGTTATTGATGTTGTTGAACTCTGATGTTGTATTCTGGTGATGTATGTATGAAAAAGATATAGTTTTCTTTTGTGTAAAGATCTGTTATTATCTATTATATTTTATTCCGCTGCGATGGTAGATTCTGATGTTGTTTTGTTTTCTCTTCTTCTACCTCTTTCTTCTTTAACCTTAATGGTTTGTATTTCCATTCATCTTGAGTCGATTTGATGAAGAATAATGTCGACTTAAGGGGATCGGGTTTGCGGGCCGTTACAGTGGTATTAGAGCCGAAAGGTTAAGCGAGAATCTTGGCCTGGTGTGCTCTAGAATGAATTTGAGTATATTAATAGATATGAGCGCGTATTTGTTAGTGAATATAAAATGATTTCATATTGTGCTAATTGGTTGATTGAGTAGTTTATGGATTCTGGTCAATACGAGTAATTAACGTTATTGATAGGGATCTCTAAACACTTGTACAGAACAGTTCGATACGGTATTGTTTTAAAATAGGGTAAATGAAATAATTTTACCCAAATTATTTTTGTACATAAAAGAAATAATTTTGCATAAATTATTATAGTTATATATGGTTGCTTGGTTGTTAGGGAATGATAATATTAAATTATTATAATTATTTTGTAGAAATTGAATAAGAAATTGAAAATCATAACTAAAGCTAAGAAAGTAAATTCATATTGCATAATTAAATTTTAGGTGAGAATTATAAATGTAATTTATAATTTAAAATAACATTTCAGAGTAGTATTTGAATATGAATTGAAAGAATTTGGAATTTGGAATTTTGGAACAAGTTAAATTCCTTTGGATTTGAAAATGGTTTTCAAACGATTTTGGAGAAATAATAGTAGTATTTCGAAGATATTTTTGAATTGGATTTGAAATCTGGTGAGATTTGGAATTTAAAAAAAATATTTCAAGGGATTTTAAAGTGATAAAAGCATTGAACTCTTTTCGGTCGCAGGAAAATAATTCCGATGATGATCGCGACATCATCGGTGTTCATTTTTGAGTTTCCAAGAGGGGGATTGCTACCTAGATGTTTTGGATTAATGTTTATTTGCGAAATTGGGTTTGATTTTGAAAATGAAAAGGAATAGTTTGATTTAGATATATATTTTAAAATTGAGTTTTGAACATTTTAGTAATGGTTTAAACTCTGGAGTTGGTTTGAAATGCTTAAAGAATAAATCTGGGAACTTATATAAGTTTGAAATCTGTTTAAAATAAAATTTTAGCTTAAGAAGAGTTAGATTAAAATAAGTGGAAAAGCTTATAAAAGTTAAAAATTTGAATAAAAAGATATACTTGGCTAAATTAAATGTATAATCCCGAGTTAAAAAATAAAATTTGAACGGGATTGATTGTAATGGATGAACGTATGGATATAAATAAGTTGTGACATATAAAACTTAGAAATAGAATAAATAAGCCAAAATAAAATTGTTTTGAATTTTGAGAAATGAAACAAAAAATCCAAAACTTGAATTATAAAATAGATTGGACTCAAGAAAACTAAGTTAAGTGATTTTTGGAAGGGTTAAAATCAAATATTGAATTAAAAGTGGGAAATGAGCTAATTTGAATAAAATTTGAATTATGAGTTAAAAAAATGGATTTTGAGAAGTTAAACTTGAGTTATAAATTAAATTCAACTTAGAAGTGCTAAGTGAATTGAATATGATTGAAATATGGTGAAATGAAATGAAGTTGGATTATAACAGAAATGGTTTGAATTGCAAATAAAATCCAAAGGAGTGGAAATAAAATTGAAATGGTCTTGTTATTAATAAAATAAGTCCGAAAGTGAAATGAAAATGTGAAATGAGGTTTAAAATGGATTGAATGAATATACTAATTGAATTTAATAGAATGGAATTAATTTGGAAATGATTAGTAATATACAAGCATGGAATGTGTCGAGCTTGATAAAATGGGTTTGAATGGAACCTATGCGAATACGAAATAAAATGCACTGTAAGTTAAAATGGAAATGAATTAAATGAAAATTGAGTTGGAATCGATTGGAAGTAGTTAAAAACTAAAATGGATATGCCATTAGGTAAATATCATCGAAATTGCGTAGAAATGATTGTCGTTTGATGTAAACGAGATTTAATAAAATTCAATGAATTAGTGGAAGCAAGTATAATTGAATTTTTGAATCAATTGATATGAATATGAGTTTGTTTGGAATTATAAATGAATTGAAGGTAAGTAAGTGAGTTGTACATCACTTAAAGTGAATGCAAGGGTAAGAAAAGCGAGTGAAAGCAATTAAATTGGTGATTGAAACCTTATTAATTACTTTTAAGTGATGTTTGGTAGGTATGGCTTATGAAATCCATGTGTTAGCTATAGAAAATGAGTGAAATGTAAATAAATTTCCTATATATGGCACTTACATATTCAAATTGCGTAAGTACAGGTACCGGATGACCGTTTGGATGGATTTTGGTCATGTAAATTGCTAAAATAATAAGCCGCTTGCTTAAAAATGCTAAATCAAGGTACGCATACGCAATAAAAATAGAAAATATGAACTGTTTTTGTTTTTCCGACCGTGTGGGTCGATGTATATATATTTATATCTCTTGTCAAATTGCAAAAGCTCCTCCGTGCAAAGGAGACTCTGCCAAAAAAATTCGAAAATTTTGGTTAGAAAATTTTTGGGAAAATTTTTGTTAGCGATAAAACAAATTTAAATTGGAAATTGAAATATATTAATGGATGAAACTAATTTAAAATAATAATATGAATCAGTTATAAGTGGAAGATAAAATTCAATATTCAGAGTTGAAGCTAAATTGAATTCATATGGAAATTGGAGAGCCAATTTGAATAGAAGTAGATATAAACTAAAGTAGTGAAGTGAAAATAAATATAAGAAGCGTATAAAATACTTATATTGAAGTTAAGAAGAAATGGTAGAACTCTTAAGTAATATAGGCGTCGAGAAAAATAAATTGAATAAGCACTTGAGTGAAGATTTAATAAAAATAGGTGAAACGATAAGCGTTGATAAGGGAATAGAAGTCAAAATGAATGTGAATAAAAAGAGAATTGATATAGCTGATAATCAATTGAGATACATACGTAAGATGTACGTATATTATTTTATTCGCATAGTAATTTGATCCAGATTCAAGCACAGAATTTTGAGATAGTTATATCGATCCGAGTTAGGATTTTTCACTCGATTTTCGACGGCGAACCATGGATATGGATTTTGATTTATTTTGTAAATTCTCTATCATAGTTATGACTATGCAAGGAGAATGACGATTTCTGATCAAGAAACCAGATCTGAGTCTGCACTAGGAAGTCGAGTGGACGATACTAGTTTGGAAATGAAATTGTGTGATCAAGTAAGCGATCAGATTTGTATTGCGTACTAATGCTATAAGTACATCGTACGGGCTTAAATGGGATGAATATTGAAAATTTTGTAAAGGAGTCAATAAAGCGATTTTGAATGTTGTGATTAGATATTATTTCTAAGTGGAGTATACAGGTATTTAAGAGCAAGAGGAAATTCGGTGTTTTTTATTTCAGAAGATAAATTTGATTTGCACGGGGAAAAAAGGTATGTGTTCAAATTTCTATATGAAATTTGATTGGGTTTTTTATCTAGCCACTTGGCTTTTTGTTTTCTTTTGGAAATTGGGAGCCCGTAAAGGCATTTTGTAGTTGTACTGAGCTAGCCGCGCAAAGGAGACGCTGGCGAAATTTTTCGAAAATTTAGAGAGTTAGAAAATTTTTGAGAAAATTTTGATAATTCAAAATTTTGTTTTTAATTGAAATTTGAATGATTGAGCCAAATAGTATTGTTTGAAAACTATGGGGGAGTTTGAAAAGTTAGTAAGAGTGATAATGTGTCTTTAATAAAAAGATTGTTTTGGGAAGTGTTTGGATCTGAATGGTTTTAGGGAAAATAGTTAACGGGTTGTGGACCATTCTTCTTAACTAGTAATTTCGGGGATGAAATTCTTTTAAGGGGGAGGAATGTGATGACCCAAAATTTTTGAATGTTTGAAATCGGAATATTTAATTGATTTTAAATATTTAGAAGTTAATTTTTAACTTGAATTCAAGTATCACTGTTTATTTAGGTGATTTAATTATTAAATTAAATAATTTGAAGTTGGGTAAAATGTTGAATCTGGAGTTTTAAGCCTATTAAAAATATTTTAAGGCTTGTAGAATTTATATTGATAGTTCTGAAGATAATAAAAGCTTTTAAAGTTGAATTTGATAGTGTTTTGTTCAGTTTAAAAATATATTGTTTAAATTGAATTTAAAAAATAGCCTTCCGTGGCACAGCCTCGGAATTCGAAGAAACTAGTTTCATTGGATCCGTAATATTGTATTATTATGGGGTTTCAATTTTCGTAGTATTTGGAGTTGTTGTGTGAGTGTATGACATATAAACGCGCTAATATTTTATATCGAAAATTCAATATAATTACTGATCCAAAAAACGCTACCATCTCTTATACGATCGAATTAGGACTTGAAACCTTTTCCATTACGATCGGAATAGGGGTATAACATCATAAACGCCTAGCGGAACGCCTCAGTAGGAGGTTGAGATTTTTAGTTGCGATATCGAGACGATTTTTTTAAAATTTTAAAATTTATTTATATATTTATTTATAACTGATTGACATTATTATTCACCATCAGAGCTTTTCAGATCTTCTCAAAGCATTGTCCCCTACCATGTAATACATGCTTCTTTCTTCCTTCACGTAAATGTTTCGTCTTGTCTCCCCCACTTTCTTTTAACATCTCGAACCCTTATCCTTCCATTTGAAGAAGACAGCTTCACGCCCAAATTAAAAATCATGCCTGCCTTTCTCGAAAGAAAAATAACAAATGGTCGAACGAATGCTTCTCTTCCTTTTTCCTTTTAAATCACCGATCCCCTTCTTTCCCTTTCAAATTCATATTCAGACTTAATCTAGCAAAGGGCCACAATTTCGTTTATATAAAAAAACAAAAATTATTATCGCGCAAGCGAATTCGTTCGCGACCACCTGGTCAGCGCGCGATGGAGGCACCGAGGCGAGACTGGCGAGGGAAGATCGGAGCTAGGCAGGTCAAGCATAGGGCTCATTCGATTAATTTAGGGCTTCGGTTTGGGATGGCGCTGCCTCAGGTCGAAGGCTCGCGATTCGATGAAGGGCCTATAGTGGTGAGGCGAAGTCAATCAGTATGGATGGTAGTGTGCTAGCTTTCGACAATGGAAGTGGGGGTCTCGCGGGCGCGATTGAAGGCTAGGCAGTTCGACGGGGAAGGCTCGAGGCCTGGTTTACATCTTCCGGTAAGGTATAGGATTTATAATATTGGATAGATCTATTTTAATACATAGATATAGCATTTCATCCTTTGTTTAATTTAAGAAGGAGATGAAATTCATATTGCCTTGCTTTTTAATTTTTAACATATGTAAACAGAAAACAGATTAAGGGTTTTGAAAAATATATATACGATAATAAGAATTTTTAAAGCATTTTAGATAGATTTTATTTTTTTTAGAAAATCTACATAGACTATTTTATAATATATAGATAGTTAAAAAAAATATAGTCACACTTTTAAATAATATATTAGAAAGACTAATTTGTTTAACTTATTAAAGTACTTAGTAATTAAGATATCGGTTATTATAGGAAGATTAGTTTAAAATTAAATCATTGTCAAAATTTAATTCTTGTGCAAAGTTAACTTTATTAAACGGTAATTGATTTCGCAATTAGTTGAATATTAATAAAAGAATCTAATATTTATACAAGGTTTAAAATCGTGAAGGAAACAAGCCGTTTGGAAGTAGATTGCAAATTAAAAGCAAAGGTGAATCAATCTCACTCATCTGGGTTAAATTTAAATTTAAATGATGGAATTTAAATATTTGGGTGGATGATTGAATTGATTTGATGTGCTATATTATATAGTAGTATATATATATATATATTGGAGTGATTGATTCTCACATTATATAGCATATGAGACCTTATGCGCCGCATAATAGCGGATGATATTATATTAATCCCATATACCGCGATATTCCACCTCGAAGTGGAATTGGTATTGTGCTAACATCTGTGGATGCAGCGAAATAGGTTGGAGGGATCCAACTGGATTATTCAAAATTATTTTGATTGTTTAATATTTTGTGTTACGATTATTTGATATTATGTGATGAATTATATTGATAATTAGAATATTGAATGCTATGGATGGCTTGAATATATTTCGGTACACTAGGTTATAAAATTATATAGAATTGGATTTTTGAAAAGGAAATAAAAGAGTGAATTTTTAAGTAAAATAATCATAGAGAATTTGAATAAATTTAAGAATGAACTGGATAAGAATACAAGTGATTTTAAAATTCCAATAAATAAATTCCAAGAATGGAAAGGGGATTTGAATAAAAAGGGAAAATAATGAATTTTACAACTTAAGTGATGTTATTCAAAGGAATGAAAGAATTTACTTTAAAATTCTAGGTTTAAAATTTATTTAAAAGAATAAAGAAGAAATTTGGAAAATCTAAAATTGGTATGTTTCAGTTAAAAGATTTAAAATCAAAACGAACAAATAAAATCTAAAGTTAATGGATTTGAAAAAAGTGAGTAAGTAAAGGAATTTATTTCAAAATGGAATAAGTTGGAAATCAATTTGGAAATTGATTTAAGTGTTTGAAATTGGAAATTTAAAGGAGAATGTGATTATGAAATTTATAAACTGGGTTTATAAAAGTGAAGCAATATATCAGTGGATATTTAGATGAATAAATTCATGGTGAGAATTTATTAAAGGAATTGGTAAATTTATTTAAAAATAAATAGTGATTTATTTTTTAAAAATGTGAAAGAGAAGCGTATTTCCCTGAATAGCCAAGTACGTTTTCAAAACAAATTTAAATGTATAAGTTTAAAGTTTAAAGTTGTTTTAAAAAGTATGTTTTAGAAAATTTATTATTTTTGAATGTTTAAACTCTAAAGTAAGTATATTTTTTTTAATCTATTATTGTAGTAATTATTTAAAGGTGGCTTGGTATTTTGTTTTAAAAAGAGAAAATCTAATTTTATATTTTATAAGTAACCTCGTATATTCCTATAGTATATATCTTTAATAAAGTATTGAAGTAGTGTTCAATTTAAATGTTAAAGTACATTTTAAAATAAAGTATTTTTAAGTTATTTTAAAAATCTAAAGCTTTGTACTTGGTGTTTCCAGTGAAAATAAATATTTGGGAATTCATTCCATGAGAAGAGTATGGTTTGAAAACTATTTTCAAAAGGGTTGGAAATGGAAATATATCTTGCGAAGATATTTTGGAATAATAAATAATTTGGAGAAATTATTTATTGTTTGATGGTTGTTGTGAATGTTAATTGATAGTTAAATAACTGATTATCAATATTGGCCAATGCGCTGATCATTTCGAAGAGACCGGGATCGGGATTAATTTCTCAAAAACCACTTCGATCCGGTTTGTTCGTTTTCATGAGGATGACGAGTTTGGATTCGAAGATGGAGCAGTGAAGTGCAAGGGCTAGTCGCTACTAATCCTAAGCAGATTCCAAAATGGATGTAGTAGGAGTAGTGCCTTCGGTTCCGTTCGAACCCGGGATGGACTTGTATGGATGAATGCTTTCAGAACATCATCAGGTGGACGGTGAGCATTCTAAGTGAAACATTCCAAAAAGGTAACGCTTAGCCTCGAGCCTCATCAACTGGGAATGACTGAAAATCAGGGGTTATGCAGCTAGGCTAGGTGGGTAGCGCCTATTAGGGTGAGGTCATCCCTGTCTAGATGTCCCTTTTTATTCGGCTTAGTGGTGCGGTTACTGATCCCAACCGTGGGGTGATCTTACTCGGGATTATCCAATAAGGGGTAGTCCCGGTCTTGTGTGGTAGGGGATTGAAAGTAAACCTCGGTACGGTGATCTAGGCCACGTACTGTGACAGGTGGTACCCCAGTGCCTAGTCATTAGTTGGAAATCCTTTCTTCCTACGTGCCTTTTACGGTTTTGTTTGTATTACCCACGATTGTGGCTAGTAGCTGGAATTTAATGAATGTAACAATTTCGGCTATTTTATTAAGTATTTGTAAATAGACCCTATTATAATATCAAAGGATTTTATAATAAATGTTTTAGCTACTGCAAGGTAAAAACCCGACATGTTTATTTGTGTCATGGTCTTACGAGATGCTTTTGTTTTCAAAGGATTTTGAAACTTTAATAATCCAATTGAGTGTGGTTTTCTCACGCTGGTTTTCTAGACTGACTCGGATGTTATTTAACTATAATGCTCGGGTCAGACCGAGTATTATAGATTACAGGAAATGATGATGTGGAGCTGGATGGCGATACGTACTTCCGTATTTGTATAAATATTCCCCTGTGTACTCAGATTGGGAGGACAAGTTATGGTTACTGTACAGTTGTATGTTATTGATGTTGTTGAACTCTGATGTTGTATTCTGGTGATGTATGTATGAAATAGATATAGTTTTCTTTTGTGTAAAGATCTGTTATTATCTATTATATTTTATTCTGCTGCGATGGTAGATTCTGATGTTGTTTTGTTTTCTCTTTTTCTACCTCTTTCTTATTTAACCCTAATGGTTCGTATTTCCATTCATCTTGAGTCGATTTGATGAAGAATAATGTCGACCTAAGGGGATCGGGTTTGCGGGCCGTTACAATAGTTAATCATGAATTTATACAGATTCATAAGAACTGTACCTGAAAACAATAGTATAATAAAAGTAAACTTGAAGTGGACGGAGGTTGGAGTGCACTGAACCGTTATAAATCTTATATGTTTATTTCTTGCTTGGTTTTCATTTATATTCTTCGCTTTTTATCCTCTACTCAATCTATTGGGTGTTTGTGCCATTTTTGATTCAAATAACAACATATATAAAGAAAAACAAAGCATACTTTTTTCGAACAAGATTGTTAACAGAGTTGAGTTTACATAAAAAATTACATAATTATCCCTAGGGCACACCTCTAAATTTAATAAACCGGACCCCTATCCAGCTTGTAGTCCCGTCAACTTTAACATTATGCACAACGCCCATGAAAGGGTCATAATTGAGACCTATTTTAGGGTTTTTCTAGCCTACACTAGGGATATAGATGTTGTGCATGCTTAAGACTTCACCTATGACATTCCTATTCTCGATCTTATCCTACACCAAAGAACATATGTTGCTTACCGCTCCCTCCTCGACTAAAAGACCTTCTGCCTTTGATCACCTATGGGCATTGAGTAAGGGGAATGCTTTGCATTTTAACTACCTAAGTGGCGATGGGAGGCAAAGGAACAACAAATATTAAGAATTTGTTTTACACTCCAAACCTATAGGAAATCCTTAGGCCTCGTTCTCATGAAAGACGAGGCCAATACTCCAAATCTCCTTCTACAAACAAAAATATAAGGCCTCCTACCCCTATCCACGATCTTCATCTCTATAGAAAAACCACAAGTCTCTTTCTCTATCACGCCATTACAGAATCCCCTCCTCGGCAAGGGAACCAAACAGCCTACAAGAAGCTGAAGTAGGCCTTAGGAAAGATTGGCATCGATAAGACAACATATGCGTAGAATCAAAAATAGAAATCACCACTGTGAGGACCTGTCCAGTGATGAGAATGGGATTTTTGAAGAGATATTGAGAACCTATATACACAAAGGTATTCCATGCCACCCATTAAGAAGTGTGATGGAAGTGATGACCCATCCGACCTTGTCATAACTTTCAACTCCATCACCCGAGTAGGTTTTCTCTCCAGTAGCGAAAAAAGCCTCTTATTTCCCTCTAGCTTGACTGGTCCGGCATCCCACTAGTTTTTGCATCTATAAGCAGATAGCATCCACTCTTGGACTCAACTGTGCACTGAAACCATGTTCTTTGCATCATGAATCGGAACAATGATGGTTGAATTATTGAGCATATGACAACCATTGAGTGATTCACTCCATGCCTATGTTAACCTCTTTAGCGTACCCATGCACAAGGGGTATACATTAATAGTAAGGAGGTCACCTTGTTTTATAGGATATGGCACTAATTCCAAAATGTAGAAGGAATTGCAAAAGCAGTCCTCCTCATCCTTAACTGATTTCTTTCAATGACCCAATGGCATTATGCTAGCGGAAGAAGCCGATTTGTCTAACGACTATGAGCAAGGTAGGAGAAGAAAAAAATAGCTTATGCAAGGAGAGCAGTCTTAGGAAGAACGCTCATCAGGAGAACAGCAAAAGGCACCCCAAGAAGACTCCTAAATCAGACCTAGGTACGCCAACTGCCTTTCATTAAATCGTGATATAGAAACCATTATCTTGCCCCTAGGGATTGTACCACATGCTAAAGGCCCTCCTGCCAATTCAGGGTAAATGAGGAGCCCTATGACAATAGGAAATATTATGAGTTCCATCAATTTAATGGTCACTCCACCAATGAGTACCTCCATATAAAATATAAGATGGTGTGGTTAAACTATAAAGGTGTACTTTTGTAATATGTAAGACAACAAGTTAAGCAAAGGAATGAACGTTAGATCCTACACTCCCCCCTCAACAGATGGTTGGAAACAATATGGTCATCATTAAAATAGAAATTTGTCCATCTTCGGAAAACCACATGTGGCTAAGAGTTGTAGAGGGGCCTAATTCTAGTATAGAATGGAGCTCTCACCAATAAATCGAATAATTTAATAGAGCTTCATGCCCTCAAACCTTTAAGAGTGAAGGAAGGCAAGAAAAACATCACCTTCTTGACAAGATAAGAGGGCATTGGCACCCTCACAATGACCCATTGCTCATCTCGATTAACATTGTTAGTGCTAAGGTGCACCGGGTCTTTATTCATTGGAACAACTTAGTTAATGTCATTTTAAGAATGCCTTTTATTGGATGAAACTCCCATCATCCAACCTTGCTCCTTTTACTCTCCTATCTATGGCTTCGGATGTGTCGAAATTATCCCTATAGGGTCAACCTTGCATATCGTCACTTTCAGCGAGGGACCTAGCTTTGCGAAAATACAGCTAAATTTTGTAATAGTGGATTGCTCATCTATTTATAACATTCTTATGGGTAAGCTGACACTGGCTAATCTAGATTCGATCGTGGAATATTGAAGACGTACTATGAAGTCCCTATCATAGGAGGTATTGTCTTTGTCTACAGGAATCAAAAAGTCGCTAGGGATTGCTGTAACATCTCCTTGTAACAAGAAAGAAAGGAGCACTCATGTTCTAACAAGAGAGGCAGCAACCCTCGTCAATGGCCAACTTGAGAGGTTATGTGACCATCCCTTCAGTACTTTTCATGCCTAGGTACGAGTCACGTTTTTCATCTACCCCTGAGAAAGCGTGAGAGCCATACCACTGTCCCATTCATACCGGTGTTGTTAATCATATGAAAACTTCTAGGAGAGTGTTAAACACCTAGTGGCTTCCTCTAATGTCAAAACCCTCGCTAAAGTAATAGAAAACACCTTAACTCATCATAACATGCTTACCCCTAAGAGAGCACAAAAGCTACACGATGCACCTGTTAATGCCAAGGCTAGAAATATCAAAGGTCCAATTTCTTGGCTATCCCAAATAGAACCTGAGAACTCATTAGTGCTTGGAATGAGAAGGACCAAAGCTATGCAGTTAAAGCGCTGGGCAGATTCAATGCGGTGGAGGTGCAAAAAGTCATAGCGGGGTTACAATAAGGATATAGTGGGACATAGCGGATGACACTAAAATAGCATATAAAACTCGTACTTAATGTTTTTACAAATATATAAATGGTAACTGGATGAAAATTAACATTCAGTTGAATTATAATTAATACATAAATAATTTTAAATAAAAACATGTGCGAATATACTGTAAATATACGTAAAACTATTATATAACATAATTGAATTTAGTAGAATATTAGAGCATTTTCATTTATGAAAATATATTGAAAATTTAATTAAATAAATTAATTTCCTAATTTTTATAATGTATAAATGTCAATTTTCAATTCAATTCTTTTAAAGAAGATATAGCGGGAATAAAGGGATATAGCGGAAATAACAGGGCTTCAAGCGAAAAGGCCATATTTGGGGCTATATGGAATAATCGTAGCGGTAGAAATCCACTATGAGATATAACAGGGTTATAGCAGGGTAAGCCGTGGCATTAACTGCACAAGTCCAAAGATTTGATGGACAAGTAACACAACAACCTCTTCTCTCTCAATGGCAGTAAAGCATTTGTAATGGCCGAGGACAGCCAGAGCACCGATACTCATGCATAGATGCCCTTCCTTGCCAAGGATCTCATTAAGCATATGATTTATGCATTTGAATAGTGAAATGTAGAACTTGGTATGAGGAGCAATGTTGATGACCTCCTTGAACCCTACATGGATAACATCATCCCAAAAGTTGGTCCAGCGACCCTACTCGAAGCTATCATGATAGGCAATGATGACCCCCAACATGTTGTCCAAATGGGCATGGAACTAGACCCATAGGTTAATGCGAAGCCGATAGCTTTCCTCAAGCAAAGCATGGACGTGTTCGCATTGGGGAAATGTAGATATTATAGGCCTAAATTCCTTCATCATATGCCACTCCTTTAGTATCAACCCCAAAGCCCACCACATCCACCAAAATAGAAGACCACTCAACTCGAAATGATGCATAAAATTATCGGAAGAAGTGGAGAAGCTTCTTAGTAATGGGTTCATCCAGGAGTCTTAATACCCTATTTGGGTGGAAGAACCTTATGTTGGTTCGAAAACCCAGTCAGGCTTGGAGGATGTGCATTAATGTATCTGACCTAAACAAGGCTTGCTTGAAAGATAGTTTCCCCCCTTCTATGCACTGACCAGCATGTGGACACAACCAGCAAACACGAGTTGCGGACATTTATGGATGCACACTTAGGATATAATCAAATAGCCACACATAGCCCTGATTAGGAATAAAAGTCATTCATGACCAACATGAGACATTATTTTTAAATGGAAATACTGTTTGGCCTTTGAAATGCAAGGGCTACCTATTAGCAACCCATCAATAAAATGTTTGTAGAATGAATCAGAAGATCAAGGGAGGCATATGTTGATGGTATGCTAGTTAAATCTAAGAAAGTGTATGGATATGTAAAGAATCTTACTAAAACCTTAGCATCCTTCGAAAATATAAAAACAAGCAAAATCCTTTGTGGTCTACATTGGCAAATTCTTAAGGTACATGGTAAGAGCTAAAAGAATCAAGGTAAATTTCAATCAGTTCAAGCTCTATAAGATATGAAAATCCTCGCACCATCAAACTAGTGCAAGGCCTAAATAGGATGATCATTATACTCAACTGCTTTATATCCTAAGCCACGGACAGGGGTTCTCCTTTCTTTGATCTTGTAAAGAAGGGGAATTCATCTACATCGACGAATAAGTGCAGTAAGGTGTTTAAGGAACTGAAATGTCATCTGGAAACACCTCCCATTCTCTCCAAACCCTTAGATGAGGAGGACCTTTACCATGTATTCACCAGCCACACGATCAATGTTATCTTTGTACGGGACAAGGAGAGGGCCTAATGACCAATATACTACTTCAACAAAGGAATATCGAACTTAGAAAAGATACTCGAGACTAAAGAAATAGGCCTTCTGTTTGCTTATTGCTACCTGCAAATTTCTCCCTTATTTCCAGGCCTACCCCATCAAAGTTCTTACCAACCAGCCTCAAAAGAAAGTATTGGGCTGATCCAACACGTTTGGCCACCTCCTATTGGTGGTTGAACTTTGTCAGCATCACATCATTTTCCACCCTCGAACCTCTATAAAAGGATAAGTTGAGGATGACTTTATTGAAGACTACTTCACCCTAACAACACATAATGAAGAGATAACCGGCAACGAACACTCTTAGTGGCAATACGTTAATTGGTCGTCAAATGAAAAGGGGCAAGAGCTAGCATGGTCTTTATCACTATGGATGGATAGGATACCTTAAGATTGAATTTCAAAACAATCAAGAATGAAGCCGAGTGAAGACCTTTTAGACTAATCTAAAAATAGTAAAAGAATTCAAGATCGAAGCATTCCATGTATAGGTGATTCCTCAATGGTCGTCGATTAAATCGGTGAGTTTTTCCAGGTGAAAGGCTGGACTCTCACCCTTTATGTAACTGAAACCCAGATGCTAATCAACACCTACCCTAACTTCAAGCCAGAATAAATACCTAGTAAAAAGAGTGCTAAGGCCAATCTTCTAGCTAAGGCGACAAGCAACCAGGTAGAGACCAACTGTTGGGTCCCGTAGGAAGTTTGGTTCGCCCCAAGTTTCGAGTAGAGATCAACTCACCCAATAAGAGTATTATGGGCCAACAATGATCAAAGATCCCATGAATTATGTGAAGAAATGTGATCGCTACCAGTAGTTCGCTAAGATCCCAAGGGCTGCCCTAACTTTTTAACTCTTGTAATAACCCTATGGCAGTTTGACACATAGGGAATTGACTTATTCGAATAACTACCCAACACAATGGGAGGATATAATCATACTAGAGTCATCGTTAACTAATTCACTAAATGAGTCGAAGCGAAACCCCTTATCAGGGTCGCCGTGCCCGAATTTCTCAACTTTGTCATTGAGAACATTGTTTGCTTCTTTGGACTCCCTAAGAAGATATTACCAATAACGACATAAAATTTGAGAGTGGGCAGCTTCTCGGGTTTTCTAAAAGGAATTGAATCAAAAAATTACTTTTTAACTATCACCCACCCTCAAGATAATGGATATGTAGAGGAAATAAGAAAACCATCAAGTTAACCCTAAAGAAGCACCTTACCAAAGCTAAAGGGAATTGGGTAAAGCTCTACCGCTCATACTTTGGTCATACGAAACCTTGAGAATATTCCCAATAGCACTCCCCTTCTCCTTAGCCTATGGAAACGAGCCATGTTGCCCATAGAAGTGGATGTTCCCTTCTCAACATGCCTCCTCGCAACATCAAAAAAACGAGGAATTGTTATGGTAGGACTAGACTCCATAGATGAGAGGAGAGTAAAGGCAGAGCTCTAAATGGAGGCATACAAAAGAAAGGTTGGAAAAAACTACGATGTAGGGTAAAAAATGAAAATTCAATAGGAACAACCTTGTTTTACAATGGTTCTTAGCAAAATGAAAGAAACCTAACCGTAGTGTGCTAGAATCCAATTGGGAAGAACCGTGTGTGGTTAGTTCCACCTTGGCCAACAGAGCATATCTCCTCACTCACCCAAATAGCACCAATATCCCTCATACTTGAAATCCAGAGACTGTTGAGCCTGTTATATTTAGAATTACCTTTTAAGATGCAATTATAAAGTATAGCGAGACATGTATGCCATTATATAAGGAAATCAACTTTTGTAATGCCTTATTTTGTGTGAAATAAACATGGCACTCCATTCTCACAACTCTATCAATCAACCATGAAATAAATACATGAGTAGCCACCTTGAGAATGCATAAGCCTGCTTTCCTCAACCTATGCCAAGGTAGGCAGGGTAATAAGATTGCCACATGAGGATTGCGAGCCTAACAATGCTCCCGTCTATGGTGTGGACACCAGAGCATGGATGGCGATACCAACCATGTTGTGGACCTAATTCATGTGTCCATAATATTCGGCTCCATGAGGATGCACGAGCCTAACAATGCTCCCATTCATGTTGGGGATGTCGATGCATAGATGGTGAAACAGCCTATGATCTTGTCCGGATTTATGCATCCATGGTATATTGCAGCGTGAGGATGGGCGAGTTGAGCAACGCTTTCATCTATGTCGGAAGTGTAGGAGATCCAATGGCATGACCACCGATGTAGTGGTCTTGATCCCTTCGTTTATGGTACTTACTATTCCCCAAAGAGCGAAATGGGGAACTGGTGGAAAGGTGGATGCGGTTACCCATGCAGTAATCTTGATTCTCGCATCTATAGTGTTGCCCACTCCTACGGACTATAGTGACCCCATCCCTATGGGTCTAGTCCACTTAAAAGCTTTTACGCTACATCCGCTGGGGATACCGTACACCAAAAGCGCTCATCATTAAGCAACGAGGCCCTCAACATAGGTAAACACTTAATAAATTTAGAAAATAGTCGAGCAAGGACAAGTTGCTTAAACAACAATATTAACCAACAAGTTGGGGGTAGATGAATGAGCGTGAAGCATAACTTGTTAATTACTGCCCACTGGAGATGAGGAAACTCTCAAAAATAAGTCCAAAACCTCTAGCCTTAGTTTTACCTTAATCACTTTGAAAAATTCTTGTAAATATGCCTTATTCCTTTAGTGTTTTCTCTCAAATAAGAATTTATAAACAATAATAGGAGCCCCATAGGTTGTCCATCAAAAAAATTAGCAAGCACAGAGGAGACACGTGCATATGTAAATACATACATATTATATATATAAGGCAAGTAAAAAGATAATGTACAGTAGTTGAAACAAAACAGCACTCATTAATATGCATAGTTTCATTACAGAATAACGGCCTTGCCCTCCACACAAAAAGTTGTTACAAGTGATCACAAAATGAGGCTAATTAATGTTCGATGGGTAGTGGTTGTCTTCATAGGTCATATCCTTCACAACCTCTAGCTCTAGATGCAGGAAGTTGGATGTAACATCTCCCATTCCGAGGATCTGCGGTCATCCAAAGTCATTAATTCTCGACGACAAAATATTGCTATATTAATCATATGAATAATCAGAAACATACGAATATGAAAAAATTTCAAACAAAGTTTAGTAACAAATTTTCACATTTCATTTCATAAACGATTTTTCATATTCATTAGAATATCTTATTCGTAATCCCATGTTTAGAGAAAATATAACGATACAAAATACTCCAAGAGAGGTATATGAAGATGCTCTCTTGTTTAATTAGAGTCAAATACTTGGCTTTTATATGACTTCACCATTACATCGAAACAGACAAAACCAAACTACACAGCGAAAATACATAAAGCTCTTAGTAGCTAGATTGTCTCACGCATGTCTCCGAAAGCTTATTCGACTAACTGGATGACTTGAAATTCCTTACTTCCGTCCTACTCAAATGATTACCAAAGAGTTTGGAAGGAAAAACAAAAACTTCAGGTAAGACAATAGTCTGGTGTGAATAATAACCTACCATCTCCAACCAAAATAGATATCTTGCAAGACCACGCCGTTGAGCGAAATGGGTTTTCCCCTCACTATTATCTTACCCAAAACATAACAACCATATTAGTGCTCCTGCTTCCGTAATGGTTAGAACATATACAATAGCATTTATAATAATGCAACATATACCGAATTACCAATCCCAATTTATTAGATTACCTATCTTAATTTCAAATGACTACACATCGCAATTTAAACAAACCAACTGTCTTAATCTGACTACCCATATTATAATTATGTGGACTACCCATCTCATATGTAAACAAATTCAAAATTATGTGAACCATCCATCTCACCTACAATTATCACTTGGATTACACATCCCCTACCATATTGACTACCTATCACATATGGTTCCATTGTTTAAATTATATGGACTATCCATCACATATATTCCATTTAATTTACAATGATATGGACTATCCATCACACATACCATAGTTTTTCTAGGATGACTATGAACCTTTCATTAAACTCACAAAAGCTACCATCTCCGATATGGTGTGGACTATCCAGATCACATCCCATAGATTCCCTAGGATGACTATGAACCCATCAATTAATAATCTAATTCATGTTACCCACATGTTTAACCTATGTGTATTGGTATCCCCAATTTAGGTTATCATCCTCGTAAAGTTATAATATTTCGAAGTGACATACATTGGTATCCTCAAATGATTAATGTCAAACTCATTTAAGAAAATGCATTGGTATCCCTGATGATAAAGTCTTATTTACAAAACATTCAGCTTGTCAAAACTAATCTACATTGGTGTCCCTATTGATATTGTCGATATCTACAATCAAAATGTAACGACCCGAAATTTTCAAACCCGAAAATTCCAAATAGTTATGAAAAAGAAGAAAAAGATAGAAGAAGAAGAACAGACACATCAACAACTCACATTCGCAGCGGGTAAAATATAATAATAAATAATAACAGTTTACAAAAGAATACTATATCTGTTGATTACTTTTAATATACATCAGAGTTTCACATATATACAGTCACTGAATATTTACAATTATCATGACTCAGATAAGCAATAATATAAATACAGCAGATATACTCAATACGATACTGCCACCAGCTCGCCTCCTGAGCTCCTGAACGTCCTAACCTGAAAATCAGTAATACTCGGTCTGACCCGAGCATTACATCAAAGTAACACCCGGGTCAGGCTGGAAACCAGCGTGAGTAACCCAACTAACATAGAATATCAAAGCAATCCACTTATATAAAACCCGGGTGACTCATATCAGTTTACAAGGTCACAATTTGTTATAAACATCACTTATTTCACTCATCAATTTTCCAATAACCAAAAATTTAGATAAAAATATGTTGAGTCACAGCTTCTATGAAGATTTTGATTGCTGACAACAATATTAAAGCGATCGACAAATCAAGACGTACATATGATACTCTAGATTATAGGTTGATTATTTGATGTTATAATAGTAATAAAATTGTCAAAATCTATCCTCAAATAATCATGCACAAAATATAATATATATATATACACACACATTTATATAGGTTGTGCACTTTATTGTGCAACTTAACAGAGACCGGTCGACCGGTCCAAAAATGAACGGTCGACCGTTCCTGTTGAATGTGCACAATAAACGTGCACACATGTACATAACGACTATATTTTTAAAAACCTGTCTACCGGTTAGTTTTTGACCTGTCGACCGTTTTTAAACAGAGAACAACTTCTTCCAAAAGACACATCTTTCTTCAATGGTTGCGTCTCTTCTTCTTCATCAATGATCATAACTTTTGACTGCAACTTTTCACCAAGGGTTATAACTATTTTCTCTCTATAAATACACATCAATATCATTGATTAAAACAATAAGTTTTATTAAGATTATATATGCTCTCTATCTATTCTTTGAATTCACTTGCATTCAAAAAGCTCTAAACTACTTTCATTCCTTATTGAATCATTGACACTATCTCATATATTTTGATTCAATAAGCAATATAAATTCCATAATCTTCACAAACATCATTCACAATTTGAGGATAAGATTATAGGAAAAGTGTACTACAAGTGACAAATCCGTGTTTACAAGAGCACAAGTTGTCAACAACAATTGTAATTGTTTTTTGTTGAAGTCCTCAGTATTGTAAGAGGCAAGTGTTGAAGCCCTCAGTGTTGTAGAGGCGTGAAATCCCGTTCGGCTGTTCGGGTAATTGTAAACCTGTTCCTCCGGGTGAAGCGAGGTTGTAATTAGTGAAAATCCAGATAGTAGTCTGGGACTGGACGTAGGACGGTGCTCCGAACCAGTATAAAAATCTCTGGTGTGATTTTTCTATTTTCTATTTACAATGCTATTATCATCTATTTCTGCATTTGTATTGTAATCCATATTACACGATCCGTGTATACTATATTAGCACATATAATCGTATACACACCGCACTTTCATTTGGTATCGGAGCATAGCGACTTTCATTTGGTATCAGAGCACGGTCATCATATAACCGTAACACAGTTATTTGATATATTCTTGTAATATGGCAAATAACGTAAGTACTAGCACTCAAAACACCACTTACACAGAAGGGCAATCGACACAAAGACCTCCATTTTTCAATGGTCTTAACTATAGTTATTGGGCAACACGTATGTCATTCTTTATGCAATCAAGTAGCTATGATGCTTGGAATGCTACTCAAAGAGAAATAGTGAATCCAACAACTGATTATTCAGAATGGACTGTGGCTGAGAAAACGGCAGCAGCCGTAAATGCAAGAGCAATAAATATGTTGTTCTGTGCATTAGACCAAAATGAATATAACCGTGTTAGTATCTGCACTACTGCATATCAAATTTGGCAAACGCTAAAAATCACTCATGAAGGTACTAACAAGGTTAAACAAGCCAAAATAGCCATGCTGAAAAGTCAATTTCAAAATTTCAAAATGAAACCAAATGAAACAATCAATGACATGTATTCACGGTTTCAAACTATTCACCATGCACTTATTGGGTTAGGACAAAAGTATTCTGATTTTGATGTTGTTTCAACAGTCCTACATTCTCTGACTAATGAATGGGAAGGAAAAGTATTAGCAATTGAAGAAGCTAATGACCTTTCCGTCATGAAGCCAGATGAATTGATAGGAAATTTAATGTCCTATGAAGCAAATTTGCAGGCTAGAAAAGAACAGAAAGAAGAAAAGAAAAATGTAGCATTTCATGTTGAGAAAGATGAAAATGAATCAGATTCTGAAGATGAAGATTTGGCGTTCATTGCTAAAGGTTTCAAAAAATTCCTAAAATATCGAAAAGCCAGTCGCTACAATAAAAGGAAACCTGGATCAAATAAACCATCTTCATCTGCTATAGAATGTTTCAACTGCCATAAAAAGGGACACATGCAGAAGGATTGTCCAAAACAAAAGAAAAAGTCAGAAAATGACAAATTCAAATATAAGAAGGACAAATCAAAGAAACGAGCCTTCTCAGTAACATGGGATGATTCAGAGTCATCTTCATCAGAAAGTGAAAGTGATTCGGAGAATGAACAAGCTAATGTTTGTTTTATGGCAACAGAAGATGAGGTACAAATTCCTACATTTGATGAATTACTTGATATTAATGCTGAATTGATAGTCAAATATAAAGACATAAAACGTCAATTAAAAGTAGTCAAAGCAGATTTAAGTAGAGCAGAGTTTGAACGAGATATGTTAAAAGATGAGAAGAAAATATTAGAAGAAGAACTTGAAAATATTCAAGAATCATCATCTAATGTTGACTCTCAAATATCTCTTTTGAGTCAAGAAATAGAAGCTCAAAAAGAGAAAAATAATGCTCTCACTACTGAAAATCATGAACTTAAAGCAAAAGTCAAAATTCTAGACCTAGAAAAAGCTAGTTTACAAACAAAGTTTGATGACATTACTCAAAATGTTTCTAACTTTAACAAAGGTCGAGAAAATTTGACTAAAATCATTGAAAGTTCACAATCTATTTCAGATAAACAAGGTTTGGGATATAACAAACATAAAACTAAGAAACATCTTAGAAATAAAAGGAAGAATAAAGTACAAAAAACTGAAGCTAAGAAAAATCTTAGTTTATTATATTTCAAACCAAAACCAATAGTGGAATTTCAAAAGAAAGATGTCAAGACTATCAAAATATGGGTTCCTAAAACAAATAACAATTTGATTAGGAACAAATACATTCAGCAATTCATGAATACTGTGCATCTTAATAATAATTATATATATAAAGGGGATACCGGACCCAAATGGGTTTGGACTCCTAAGACCTAACTCTTAGGACCCTATGAAAAGTGGGTACCATGAACTTAATTCTATGTTTGCAGGTCCCACTGAAGAAAAGAGGAAAGTGGATATTGGACAGTGGTTGCTCAAAGCATATGACGGGAGACAAGAGCTTACTAACAAATATTAAATACTCAGATGGTGGCTCAGTCACTTTTGGAGACAATTCAAAAGGTTATATCATCGGCAAAGGCGATGTGAGCAATTGTGGTACATCTAACTTACCTCTTATTACTAATGTCATGCTAGTTAGAAATTTAAAACACAATTTACTTAGTATTAGTCAGTTATGTGACAAGGGTTTTATAATTTCCTTTTCAAATAATAAGTGTAGTATTTTAGATAAAGATCATAATTTGGTTTTTGAAGGTTATAGAGACAGAAATATATATATTCTAAATATGAATATTAATCATAATTCAGATATGTGTCTTATGGCTAATGACAATGATCCATGGCTATGGCACAAACGTTTCTGTCATATAAACTTCAGAACTATTGACAAGCTAGCCAAAAACAATCTAGTTAGAGGACTACCCAAAATGAGTTTTAAAGTTAACAACATTTGTGATGCATGTCAATTAGGACAATTGACCAAATCATCATTTAAATCCAAGAAAGTCATATCAACATTACAACCGCTTGAGTTACTGCACATGGATTTATTTGGACCTACTAGAGTTCAATCAATAAATCACAGTCAATATGTGCTTGTAATTGTTGATGATTTCTCTCGTTATACATGGACAATTTTCCTAAAAAAATAAAAGTGATACTTTCGATCATTTCAAATCTTTCGTCAAAAGAATTCAAAAATCAAAAGGGATTAAAGTTAAAAATATAAGAAGTGATCATGGCGGAGAGTTTGAAAATAATGAATTTGAACATTTTTGTACAAAGAAAGGTATATATCATAATTTTTCGTTTCCCAGAACTCCACAACAGAACGGAGTAGTAGAACGAAAGAACCGAACTTTACAAGAATGTGCAAGAACATTATTAAATGGAACCACCTTACCAAAACACTTCTGGGCAGAAGCTGTTGCAACTGCCTGTTATGTTTTAAATCGTGTGTCCATAAGACCTCTTACCAAAAATACTCCTTATGAATTGTTTAACAAAAGAAAGCCCAAAATCTCATACTTCAAAGTTTTTGGTTCTAAGTGCTTTATTTTAAATACGAAAGACCAGCTTGGAAAATTCGATCCAAAAGCCGATGAAGGAATATTTGTCGGTTATTCGGAACGAAGTAAGGCCTATCGAATATTTAATAAACGAACCAAAACTATTGAAGAATCACTTCATGTATCTTTTGATGAAATCTATCAGCATCCTCACACAATATCAGATGATGACGAATCAATAGTCATTAATAATCCAATCATCTCAAATACTGATTCTGACTCAGAAGTAATTATTGAGAATACTCCTCAAATATGTGAATTACAATCACCACCAAGAATATTAAGAGACCATCCGGCCCAAAATATAATAGGTGAAATAACATCACATGTCAGAACAAGGAGTCAACTCAATCAAATGGGTCATGTCGCTTTTCTCTCAAATATCGAACCCAAGAATTCAAAAGAAGCTGCTACAGATGATTACTGGATCATTGCCATGCAGGAAGAACTAAATCAGTTTGAGCGCAATGACGTTTGGGAACTTGTTCCGAGACCAACTGATCAGTCAGTAATTGGTACTAAATGGGTCTATAAAAATAAGGCTGACGAACAAGGAAATATCACTAAAAATAAAGCAAGATTAGTAGCACAAGGATACAATCAGGAAGAAGGTATCGATTATGAAGAAACTTTTGCACCAGTTGCTCGACTAGAAGCTATTAGAATTCTATTATCTTTTGCTTGTTATCATAATTTCAAACTTTATCAGATGGATGTCAAAAGTGCTTTTCTCAATGGATTTATCAAAGAGAATGTCTATGTCGAACAACCACCTTTATTCGTACATGAAAAATATCCTGACCATGTGTTCAAACTTAAGAAAGCTCTGTATGGTTTAAAACAAGCACCTCGTGCTTGGTATGAACGTTTACGTAGCTATCTTATTAATTCAGGATTTGAAATAGGCAAAGTCGATCAAACTTTGTTTATTAAACATTCTCGAAATGATATTCTGGTTATCCAAATATATGTAGACGATATCATCTTTGGTTCAACAAACGATAAACTCTACAAGGAATTTGCAAGTATTATGACCAAAGAATTCGAAATGTCTCATATGGGAGAACTATCTTATTTTCTTGGACTTCAAATCAAACAACTTTCAAACGGTATTTTTATCAATCAAGAAAAATACTGTGAAAATCTTATCAAACGCTTCGGATTACAAAATACATCTGGTAAACCAACTCCTATGAGTACAACTACACATCTTGAAAAAGATGAAAGTGGTAAGAATGTTGACCAGAAATTATATCGAAGCATGATTGGTTCTCTTCTTTATCTTACAGCTAGTCGTCCAGATATATTAATGAGTGTTTGTTTATGTGCTCGTTTTCAAGCCGATCCAAAGGAATCACATTTACGAGCAGTGAAACGTATAATTCGTTATCTAAATAATACCAAAGATTTTGGTCTTTTCTATCCAAAAGAATGTCCATTTGAATTAGTATCATATAGTGATGCTGATTTTGGTGGCTCACGGACGGATAGAAAAAGTACAAGTGGTACGTGCCATTTTATTGGAAAATCACTTGTCTCTTGGTTTAGTAAGAAACAGAATTGTGTTTCACTATCAACATGTGAAGCTGAATATATATCAGCGGCTCTCGCTTGTACTCAAGTACTATATATGCAACAAACACTTCAAGATTTCGATATACATTTATCGAATTCTATTATATACTGTGATAACACGAGTGCAATAAATCTCTCTAAAAATCCAGTAAATCATTCTAGAACCAAACATATTGATATCCGTCATCATTTCCTTAGAGATAATATTGAAAAAGGTAATATACATCTTGAATATGTTCACACTGACAATCAAATAGCCGATATTTTCACTAAACCATTACTTGAATCTAGTTTTATTAAACTACGAAGAGAGCTTGGCTTAGTATCTCGGAAAGATCTAGAATAGAATAAGTAACCTTCAAACTTAGGCTATATATTTTTCAAATAATTCTTAAATTTCAGCCTATAACAAACTATACCTATTTTTATAACTTTTTTTATCTATCATTGTTTTTGTTTACGGCTAATTATCTCTAACAAATCCTATCCTCAAGTTCATTGGCAAACTTTTTTCTATATAAACGTTTGAAAAATACACTTTCATTCATTCACCTTCTTGCTGAAAATTATAAATCACCTTAAACAAGCTACCATGGCACACATTTGCGACAAATGCGCAGAGGAATCTCATATTTCTATCACTAGCTCGGAATCGGAGGAACAATATTCTCCGATTACACCGAAACAAAGGCCGGAATGCCCTCACCATTGTTTTCGCACACCTGGCCATACTCCAACATCCAAGCGTGCAAAGAAAGCACTATTCTGCTCTCCGCGCACGAAGGCGCAAATCGATGAAATTCATCACTACCAAAAGCATCAAATTGATCTTCAACGACAACTACATTATGGTCAAAACCTACTATACCATGAACAACAACGTACTTCAACTCGTTTATCCGCTTTAGAACGAATAGCTTCATTCTTCTGCGGTTCAAACAAACACGATGTTCATGAACCAATGCCGTCAAGACCATCGACTTCAACAACTCCAAACTCTTGGGATAAAAACTATAACGAGAATGAAGGAGATCGATATAAGTGGAGTCCGTGGGCTAAACGCATTGAAAACGACAAGAATTCTAATAACAACTCACCTTCTCATTAGAATTCCATAATGTATATTATTTTGCTTTCATATATAATTCTTGTAATACAGTATATTTTTGCAATAATAACATAATATATAATATATTAATTCGACTCGTTTTCAAAATTTTTGCCAAATTTTGCATTTTTGCACACAGAGCCAAACCGGTCGACAGCCTAAAATATGACCGGTCGACCGTTTTGCTCTCTGATTGAAAACGGTCGACCGGCAATACGCAGGCGGTCGACCGGTCGGCAGTTATTATTTTTTTTTATATACTTCACGTATATATTTTTGCCACCAACCCTCTTTACTTTCTACTCTCCACTGAAAATTTTCCCATTTCCAAACCCTAGTTCATATTCTCAAGCTTCACAAACTCTCAAATTCTCTTCAATGGCTCCTCCTCAGAAAAAATCAAAGAAAAGAGCAACATCAGAAACTTCTTCTCTTACTCTCTCTGCTAGAAAATGGTTAGAATCTCCGGTTGCAGTAACTAGATGGAATCAAATGACAAATTACAAATTCCATCCAGGCTCATTCATCAAATTCGACGATTTCACTGCATACGGTATTCAAAGATTAGCAAATAGATCTCGTATCTCTCCTCTTATTGATTTTTCTGTAAATAGCGTACAAATTAATCATTTGATGATTAAGCTATTTTATGCGAATATGAATTTAGAGGAATATACTCCGGAAAATCCAAATGGAGTTATTTGGTCAGTAGTATGTGGCAAGCGAATCTATCTCACTTATGATAGAATTGCTTCTATGTTGGGAATTCCGAATAGGGGTGAAGAGTTTTCATCGACATTTTGTGAAGTTTTCACCCGGAATAGTACGAGTCATAAATTTATAGAAGATGATAGTAACGGCACCAAATCGATTGGGCTACGACCGACTGCAAGGTTGTTACACCATGTCCTAATGCACTCTCTATTTCCTCGATTAGGAAACTATGATGCCGTTTACAAAGAGAATTTCAAGGCTCTTTATGCTATCTACGATGATATCGAAATAAATTGGGTTCACATGATTTTCGATGAAATTCTTAAGGTAAATAACTCTACTCGTCCACATTTCTTCTATAACGAGTATATTATGCGTATGTTGCTTGCATGTGGAGTCACACCCCCGGATTCGGCATATTCTACACCAAAGTGTATTGACTCCACTACTATCAAACGGATGAAGCTTCCTCCTCCATATGTTCATATTATGCCATTCGAACAATGGCAACAACGCGATACTCAAGAACAACAAGCTCCACCATCTCGTCGTCGTTCTGAAGATGTTAGATTATTGAAATCTAAATCATCTACAAGAGAATCTCTTGAAACCATCGCTCGGAATCAATTTTTACTTGAATCAAGACTAAAACGAATGGATTCGAAAATTGATAGACGATTCAATAAGGTAAAGTCATTCTTCGGGGCTATATGGGATGCTATATCATGTAGCACATCCGTCTCGACCCAACATCAAGACCCCGGAAAACGTCCGGCTCCTCCAACTTTTAATTGGTCGACATCCGAGGAATCCGGTGGTACAAGCGGACAAGGTCGTGGGGACAATGACGATGATGATGACGATGACGATGACGACGACGATGATGATGATGATGATGATGATGAGGAAGAGATTCAGTCGGAATGAAGTTAGTTTGTTTTTCTTTTCATTTCTTTAAAAACATATATGGCACTTGTACTAAATAGTGTCCATCTTTTTATTCGTGGTAGACTATGACTTGCATTGTACTTCATCAAAACATCCTGTGTTTGAATGTATGCATTGTTCTCTTTGGTTTATATTTTCTATTGTTTACTCCTTTTTGTCGATGACAAAGGGGGAGAAAGGTGCTAATAATTGTTTGCAGGATGAAAGAAGCTAATAATTGTCTGCAGGAAATCACATATTCAGGGGGAGATCCTATACTTGAGTTTTTATATTGTCATCAATCAAAAAGGGGGAGAATGTTGAGTCACAGCTTCTATGAAGATTTTGATTGCTGACAACAATATTAAAGCGATCGACAAATCAAGACGTACATATGATACTCTAGATTATAGGTTGATTATTTGATGTTATAATAGTAATAAAATTGTCAAAATCTATCCTCAAATAATCATGCACAAAATATAATATATATATATACACACATTTATATAGGTTGTGCACTTTATTGTGCAACTTAACAGAGACCGGTCGACCGGTCCAAAAATGAACGGTCGACCGTTCCTGTTGAATGTGCACAATAAACGTGCACACATGTACATAACGACTATATTTTTAAAAACCTGTCTACCGGTTAGTTTTTGACCTGTCGACCGTTTTTAAACAGAGAACAACTTCTTCCAAAAGACACATCTTTCTTCAATGGTTGCGTCTCTTCTTCTTCATCAATGATCATAACTTTTGACTGCAACTTTTCACCAAGGGTTATAACTATTTTCTCTCTATAAATACACATCAATATCATTGATTAAAACAATAAGTTTTATTAAGATTATATATGCTCTCTATCTATTCTTTGAATTCACTTGCATTCAAAAAGCTCTAAACTACTTTCATTCCTTATTGAATCATTGACACTATCTCATATATTTTGATTCAATAAGCAATATAAATTCCATAATCTTCACAAACATCATTCACAATTTGAGGATAAGATTATAGGAAAAGTGTACTACAAGTGACAAATCCGTGTTTACAAGAGCACAAGTTGTCAACAACAATTGTAATTGTTTTTTGTTGAAGTCCTCAGTATTGTAAGAGGCAAGTGTTGAAGCCCTCAGTGTTGTAGAGGCGTGAAATCCCGTTCGGCTGTTCGGGTAATTGTAAACCTGTTCCTCCGGGTGAAGCGAGGTTGTAATTAGTGAAAATCCAGATAGTAGTCTGGGACTGGACGTAGGACGGTGCTCCGAACCAGTATAAAAATCTCTGGTGTGATTTTTCTATTTTCTATTTACAATGCTATTATCATCTATTTCTGCATTTGTATTGTAATCCATATTACACGATCCGTGTATACTATATTAGCACATATAATCGTATACACACCGCACTTTCATTTGGTATCGGAGCATAGCGACTTTCAAAATAGTCCCATTTACTTAAATCATTCAATTCCAGCCTATTGATTTCATATATCAATCTACGAAGATTTAAAGTGGTTTCGGGCATTTAGTAATACCCGACTCCGGTCTCTGCTGACATTTAAACCCAAGTTATCCAATTGAATACAATTTAAATTTTTACCGGATTATACCTTTACACAGCAATATATATACTTGATAGATAATCACAATATCACCATCAATTAAACCAACTCCCCGATTAATTAGTCCTTCCATTTCACTGAGTCATTACCACTTAATTCCTTCATAAAATAATTATTCTTTAATTACTTCTCATTAAGTATTTACCCATTCATTAATTACATCCTGTAATATCCATTAATTACTTCGCTAAGTAATTTCACTTCATTTATTACATTTATTCACAATTACTTATTCAAATTGATTTTCCAAAATCATTTACATTGACAAGTTATCCCTTAAATTAATCGCACTCATTAATTAACTAACCCCTAAATAACTTCCTTAATTGATCCATCTTTTAATTAATTACACTTAAGAAATGGATTCTTAATTACGTCCATAAGGTAATTTCCCTTAATCAATTAACCTCTAATCAGGAACTAATTAGACCTTTAATCCATACTTAAACTAGTTAAACCCAAATAAATTTACCCTTAAATTACATCTATTCATTTATCACCAATTCCAAATTAATTAATTCCAAATGGATTAATTATAATCCTTCATTATAAATTTATTAACCCTTGATCCATAATTAATTAATTCATCTTTAATTCCTTAATTAATTTTTTTAATCACCAAGGTCCTTGATTAACTTAAGATAACATATTTATCCCTATTAATCACTTAATCTTTGTTGACATATAAATTTATTTAAGTTTATAGAACTAATTGCATACTTTAGTTAAGTTTATAGAACTTATTTAAGTAAAACCATTATACAATTCCCTAAACCACAATTAATAACACTATTATATGTATAAGGAAATAAATCCTTAAAATTTGTTAAGCTTGATTACTTAAAGTAATTAGTTTTCCATTGAAATTAGGGTTAAATGAACCAACCATAATTATGAATACAGTGTTAAATTAAAATGGGCCGAAGCCCACAATGTCACAACGCAAATCAAAACCCACTTCTCCTTCCTCCCCTAAATCTCGCTGAATCCCATCCAAACGCGAGCCACAAACAAACATCAGTGATATACCGTGCAACGTGCACGTGCACCACTCCACAGTGATGCTCCGACCACCGAGACTGCCTTCGATAGGTCGACGATGACCTATTCCCTCCATTCCGACCACCCAATCACCCAGCCCACACCCAAATCAAATTCGAGCACTCAAGGTCACACTGGACCCAACACATCAGAGGAAACTATTAACCACCGACGATCCTATCCACCTGGAACCACGCCGCCTTGACCAGAGCATCGCCTTGACCTCCCGCGACGATTCCCCCTGTCGCGATCATCTCCGGTCTTCCCTAGCCTACGCCATTTCCTCGACAGCAATCACGACCCAAACTCGCTGAAAAACCCTAGTTCAACTTCCCCTGGCCACTACGTACACTATAAAAATCCACCTCCATTTTTCCAAAGAACCCCACCACATTGGCCACCTCCAGGCCAAGCGACAACCAATTCGATCACATCGATCATCGGAATCCTTCGAATTTCCAAAACGCGTCCATCTCGAGATAACTCACCAAATACTTGACTAAAATTAATATTGTAAATTCCTAAATTCAGCATTCATTACCACGAATCTAATCATGGATTCGATTCATGGATTCGAGACATTTGATTTTTGTCCAAATTTAAAGTTCACTGTTTTTTTTTCTTTCTTTTATAACTCTTGAGAAAATTTCTTAATACAAATTGTTGAATCTATTGTTAAAGGTTATATTATACCACCATCATCATTTTATCCAAAAATTTAGATTAAATTTGAGTGTAATGGGATGTTTGACCCCTTTTCTCTTTGATTTTGTTCTGCTGTTTGAACACAAACCATCCCAGACTTCAAATATTTGCATACAGGTATAAATATCCATATTCGCAGAGCAAAGAATATTCATACAATTTTACTATAACATCCCATATACTTTATCACAGGCGTCAAGTAAAATTTTGATTTAAAACTGTTTTTATCATTAAATGTTTACTTACCGTTAATATGGTTAAGCAGAGTTTGAAAAAAAACTGCTGTATAATCTATCGAGGCATATATGTTTAAGTATAAGCAGATTTGCACATATTCTTCCATTTAATATTCATTGACATATAAATTTATTCATGCAAACCTATATTCACATATCACCCAAAAGACTATGCATCAGATGAATATTTAAAGGTTGTAGTTTACTCACAGAATATTGATAAAATTTGAATACAAGTTGCAGTTTACTCACCTTCTTACCAAGATGAATGATTGTTGTTATGTTTATCCTGCTTTATACTCCTTATCTGTCTTTGATTTCATTTAGGCCTGTTTTATTTCTTTTAAGGCAGTGTTGTATTATCTTTTTTTTTTTTTTTTTGCTATACTTAGTTCCAGTGAGTGAAATAGGAGACAAGGCAGTGGTATTATATACACGTAGAATTGAAGTGTGCTGGAGAAGCTAGTTTGTGATCTTTTTTTTTACTTTGATTTGATCAAAGATTTTTATTTTTTCCCTTCTAGCCTACAATTTTTGACCAGACAATACTTTGTTTGGAGGCTGAGATGATGGCAATTAAATGCCATGGTTTCCTTATTTGTTTACACTATTATTATTTATCTCTTGGTTGTATATAGATAGTTGTATGCAAACATTCACTTGCAGGTAGACTCTGGCTTCTAAATGAAGATAATTTGTTAAAAGATGTTGGTTTGTTCACTTCTAGTTTAAATAATTTACATATATATGTTAGGGTAAGGTTTACCTTTATACTTGCTTACAAATTTTAAAGTTATGTTGTATGCTTACCTCCACTACTTAATTCTTGCTTATGATTACATTTTTATTTTTATTTTATATCTTAACAATCATTCTTTAAATTATATTTATATGCCTTACACAATATTTATGCTTAAATTCTATTTTGATAGAATTTAAGGTTATCTTCAAACGTTATCATCCATATGTATATTTTACACCGAATGTCAATAGAATACATCATTTTAATTTAATTATATAAGATAGGTTCTATTATAAATATTATTTAAGAGATTTATTTTAAATATCAAAAATCAAACTTCCTTTTCACGAATACAAATCTACACAATAAATGGCAATTATTCCAAAAGATTTATTAATTTTAAAATGATCAGTTTACTTTTTATTTAATTAGATTAAATATTTATTAAATGATCCTACTAAAATACCGGGTCGTCACATTCCTCCCCCCTTTGAATCTTTTCGTCCTCGAAAAGGAACGAAGCCAGAATTTATGAAAATGCCTAAAATCAGATAAGTATTCCTTGATCATTTTTAAAACACTTTTTAATATCTACATAATATTTTCCAAAATAGTTTTTATAAAAATTCTTTTATAACTCGATGTCTCAACTAGTCCATCCTTGTTCTCACAGAGATTCAATCATACGTTGATCAGGCGTAGGACTGAAAATCGATAAGTACTTGGTAAACCCGTTTTCAAGACCCAGTAAAAATACTTGAAAAACAATTTTATTGAAAATATCGGAAACAGTTTTTGAAATAGAGAAATATTTTTTTTATTTTTTTTTTAGGGACAATGCTCTGGAAATCATCACCCCTATTCCATGGTCACAGTTACATACCAGTGTTACGTCGCAGTCGCAACAAAAGTCCATGTAACTGCAGGCTCTCCGCGGCACTCTCGATTACGCCATGGAACCCACACAACAGATCACAGTTACATCCAAGGTTACGTTACCATCGTAGCAAAAGTCCATGTAACTGTAGGCTCTCAGCGGCCCTCGGATTTTCGCTGTCGAAATGAAACTTCTCCACTCCTACATAGGTCGCAGTCTACCGAGATAAACTCAAACGCAGACTGTTGGCTCTCAGCAGCACACACGACTTTCACAATGTTACCATAGGTCGCAGTTACATCTTGGGTTACGTTGCAGTCACAACAAAAGTCCATGTAACTGTTGGCTCTCCGTGGCACACACGACTTACGCTATGGTAAACTCAACTCATAATCCTCAGGAACTAGTTTTGTCCGGACTCCTCACAGGATCAACTTTAGAACCCCCCTTGGGGCTCAAGGCAGCACCACCCGGTGGCACTCCTGAGAAGTTCATTTCAAGGGAGCGCCTTTTTCCTCAGAGTCATCATCAAAACATTTTATACTATACATATATAGTATCTTCAAATCATACACCTAGCATGATATTATACAAAGTTCCTTTACACAAAATCGATTATCCCAAAATCGATAATTGTCAAAATATGCTTTCCAAAACTCAATATTGATTTTTTTCCCAAAAATCAAAAGCCTTTCTCAAAATCCACATAAGATCCTTTATATATATTCAGATATATATATATATACATATATATATATATATATATAAATTTTTAAAACTTTGGATCCTTACCTTCTTGTATAAAACACCTTTTATACTCCAAACACTCTCAAAAACCATAGAAATATCTAATTTCCATCTTTATTCATTTCATATTTCTCAAAATATTCTTTCGGTTCAAAAGAACCATTTCACATTCCTTATTCACCTTTACATTAATCCCCATTTGGATTATTACTTCAATCCTTATCTCAGTTGGGTATTTTAATTAATAACAGTTTTAAACTCCAACCAGTTTAGAAAAATAGCTTGAAAATTTTAAAAATAGGTAAGTAGTTGAAAAATAATCAATAGTTTACACAATAGTTGTAGAATAATTGACTAATTGTAAAAGAGTTGGAAAATAGTTAAATAGTTATAGAAATCTTAAATAATTGCGAAATAGTTGTAAAATAGAAATTAATTCGTAACTTAGTTGAAAATTAGTAATTAGTGTATAAAACAGTTGTAAATTAGGTAAAGAGTTCCAGAAGTAGTGGCAAAACCAGTATAAAATAGTTTTGGTTTTAAAAAAAAAGTTGGATAGTAAATAGATAAGAAAATAGATTTAAAACTATTTATATTAAAACAACTTACATTGAAAATGGTCTAGAGTCAAAACTGTTCACTTCCCCAACAATCCAATTTAAATTTCCACTCCATTTAAATTAACCCATTCCCAATTTAATTAATCTTCAATTTTCATTGAAATTGATTTAACTCCAATTCAAGTTGAGTCAATCATGATTTCTTTTCCAATTCAAACCAAATTCTATTTGATCTTTAAACTTGTATAACTTTAATTATAATTTCAATTTTACAATTACTATTTAAAATCAATTACATTCACATTTCGCTTTTAACTCGGAATTATACATTTTATTTATTCAATATATTTTTATTATTCCATAAACATTTAATCAAGGTTCCAGAAACAAATTTCCAAAATTTCAATATCACCTTAAAATTCAGCTATATCCAAAATTCTTTGGCAAATCCAATTATCTCTTTTGAATTTCAAAACCAAACCCAGTTCACAAACAATTCCAATTTAAAACAATTTGGTAGCAAAATTTCTCTTCTAGAAACTTGAAAATAAACATCGATAATGCTGCAGTCATCACCAACGTTATTTTCCAGTGACCAAAAGAGTTCAATGCTTTTATCACTTTAAAAACATGAGCAAATATTTTTAATTTCTAATCTCCCAGATTTCAAATTCAACACCAAATATATATATATATATATTTTTTTAAGACTATTATTTTTCCAAAACCTTTGGAAACCACTTCCAAATCCAAAGGAATTTTTAAATTTTCCCAAAAATTCCAAATTCCCAATCTATCCAATTTATTTTAATTCCAATTCCAAATTACTCAAATTAATTCGGTCTAATTTCAAATAGAATTCACTCCAATTTCAAATTATTTCAATTTCTATAGGAATTAATCCCAATTCCCATTTGAATTTGAACTTTACACTTATCCCTTTCAAATTTAATTAATTCAAACTAATTTTAACTTGAGCTAATTTAAATTGAAATCTCAATTTAAACCATCTCGAATTATATAAATTCGAGTTAAATTTTTAAATGTTGATTTAATCAAATCAAATTATCTCATTAAACCTTTTAATCCTGAATCCAAAATCCATTTGAAACTTATTTCAAAATTCAACCAATATTTCAAATCTCTTTTGAAGAACTAAATCTTGGAATTCAATTTATCACCAAACTTAAATTTTTAAGACCTAACCTTTAAAGTTTTATCTTAAACATTCCAGTCTTAAGCCCAAAATGATTCCATACACTAATTCACTACATACTAGTAGTTCATACATTACATACATTTATCCAAAATAAGAGTCCTACATAAGTCATAAATCTAGATGCCTTCCTATGGACTTCCTTCCAAAGGACAAAGCCCAAACATACACTTCTCAACAGGATGTCCCCACTTATAACATTTATCACAAAATGTTTCTACCCTGTCATCAATCTGGATAACCTTTACGCCTCCAACAGTACGTTCCGCAGCCTTACTCTTCTTCTGCCTCTCGGAACAATTCCTAGCAATGTGTCCCGACTTCTTACAATGATAGCAAATAGTCGACTCATTGACCGGTTCCACTGGTTTACGCTTTGCCTTCCCCCTCTCAGGGCAATGATTTAGAAAATGCCCCTTCTTATGACACTTAAAGCACGAGATCTCAGAGCGAAACCGATGGAACGTACCCTTCAGTTCCTTCCTTGTTTTACTGCACTTGGCTGCGTAATGACCCTTATTGAAACATCTATAACAAGTGACATTATCATAAGGTCTAGGTTCAGCCCTTTCCTTAACCCGTCTCTCATTCTCCTGAATTTCTTCTTCTTGATCCCTTCGGGCAGCTGCTCTCTACTCTCTGCTCCAAACCTTCCATTCTTCACTCTTGGTCATCTTTTTCAAGACTGAATTCTAGAGGGGTTTCCTAACCTATAAGTCAGACTTAATTAGAAGAATTCAACTTTTACTCTTATATTAATTTACTTACTACAGTATACCTTATGTTTTAACTACTTTGGTTTTTTTTTATTTCCAAACAAAGTTTCAAACAACTCCATATTTCAAAATAAGATTACCTTCAGAACTATTCTTAATCATATTATTTATCATTCCCTTTAACAATTTGAAACCAAATTTAATTCTAATGTTCCTTATATGAATGGTATATTCTATTCAATTACTTCTCGGATCCATATAATTACCACTTAAATTCTTATTTAATTTCAATGTTTTAGCATCCCATTACCATAATATTTATTAGAAAGAAATATTGCCTTATATATCAAATATAATCTTATATAAAATCATTTAAAATTCTTATATAAGAAAATAACAAGTACGCTCTCTCATATATATATAGACACCCTCAACTTATTCTAGGGTTCTATAGACTCTATTTAATGAGTAATCCCCACCAGAGCCAAGGTTCTCGCTTAACCTTCTGCTCTGATACCAAATGTAACGACCCGAAATTTTCAAACCCGAAAATTCCAGATAGTTATGAAAAAGAAGAAAAAGATAGAAGAAGAAGAACAAACACATCAACAACTCACATTCGCAGCGGGTAAAATATAATAATAAATAATAACAGTTTACAAAAGAATACTATATCTGTTGATTACATTTAATATACATCAGAGTTTCACATATATACAGTCACTGAATATTTACAATTATCATGACTCAGATAAACAATAATATAAATACAGCAGATATACTCTATACGATACTGCCACCAGCTCGCCTCCTGGGCTCCTGAACGTCCTAACCTGAAAATCAGTAATACTCGGTCTGACCCGAGCATTACATCAAAGTAACACCCGGGTCAGGCTGAAAACCAGCGTGAGTAACCCAACTAACATGGAATACCAAAGCAACCCACTTATATAAAACCCGGGTGACTCATATCAGTTTACAAGGTCATAATTTGTTATAAACATCACTTATTTCACTCATCAATTTTCCAATAACCAAAAATTTAGATAAAAATAGTCCCATTTACTTAAATCATTCAATTCCAGCCTATTGATTTCATATATCAATCTACGAAGATTTAAAGTGGTTTCGGGCATTTAGTAATACCCGACTCCGGTCTCTTCTGACATTTAAACCCAGGTTATCCAATTGAATACAATTTAAATTTTTACCGGATTATACCTTTACACAGCAATATATATACTTGATAGATAATCACAATATCACCATCAATTAAACCAACTCCCCGATTAATTAGTCCTTCCATTTCACTGAGTCATTACCACTTAATTCCTTCATAAAATAATTATTCTTTAATTACTTCTCATTAAGTATTTACCCATTCATTAATTACATCCTGTAATATCCATTAATTACTTTGCTAAGTAATTTCACTTCATTTATTACATTTATTCATAATTACTTATTCAAATTGATTTTCCAAAATCATTTACATTGACAAGTTATCCCTTAAATTAATCGCACTCATTAATTAACTAACCCCTAAATAACTTCCTTAATTGATCCATCTTTTAATTAATTACACTTAAGAAATGGATTCTTAATTACTTCCATAAAGTAATTTCCCTTAATCAATTAACCTCTAATCAGGAACTAATTAGACCTTTAATCCATACTTAAACTAGTTAAACCCAAATAAATTTACCCTTAAATTACATCTATTCATTTATCACCAATTCCAAATTAATTAATTCCAAATGGATTAATTATAATCCTTCATTATAAATTTATTAACCCTTGATCCATAATTAATTAATTCATCTTTAATTCCTTAATTAATTTTTTTAATCACCAAGGTCCTTGATTAACTTAAGATAACATATTTATCCCTATTAATCACTTAATCTTTGTTGACATATAAATTTATTTAAGTTTATAGAACTAATTGCATACTTTAGTTAAGTTTATAGAACTTATTTAAGTAAAACCATTATACAATTCCCTAAACCACAATTAATCACACTATTATATGTATAAGGCAATAAATCCTTATAATTTGTTAAGCTTGATTACTTAAAGTAATTAGTTTTCCATTGAAATTAGGGTTAAATGAACCAACCATAATTATGAATACAGTGTTAAATTAAAATGGGCCGAAGCCCACAACGTCACAACGCAAATCAAAACCCGCTTCTCCTTCCTCCCATAAATCTCGCTGAATCCCATCCAAACGCGAGCTACAAACTAACATCGGTGATATACCGTGCAACGTGCACGTGGACCACTCCACAGTGATGCTCCGACCACCGAGACTGCCTTCGATAGGTCGACGATGACCTATTCCCTCCATTCCGACCACCCAATCACCCAGCCCACACCCAAATCAAATTCGAGCACTCAAGGTCACACTAGACCCAACACATCAGAGGAAACTATTAACCACCGACGATCCTATCCACCTGGAACCACGCCGCCTTGACCAGAGCATCGCCTTGACCTCCCGCGACGATTCCCCCTGTCGCGATCATCTCCGGTCTTCCCTAGCCTACGCCATTTCCTCGACAGCAATCACGTCCCAAACTCGCTGAAAAACCCTAGTTCAACTTCCCTTGGCCACTACGTACACTATAAAAATCCACCTCCATTTTTCCAAAGAACCCCACCACATTGGCCACCTCCAGGCCAAGCGACAACCAATTCGATCACATCGATCATCGGAATCCTTCGAATTTCCAAAACGCGTCCATCTCGAGATAACTCGCCAAATACTTGACTAAAATTAATATTGTAAATTCCTAAATTCAGCATTCATTACCACGAATCTAATCATGGATTCGATTCATGGATTCGAGACATTTGATTTTTGTCCAAATTTAAAGTTCACTGTTTTTTTTTCTTTCTTTTATAACTCTTGAGAAAATTTCTTAATACAAATTGTTGAATCTATTGTTAAAGGTTATATTATACCACCATCATCATTTTATCCAAAAATTTAGATTAAATTTGAGTGTAATGGGATGTTTGACCCCTTTTCTCTTTGATTTTGTTCTGCTGTTTGAACACAAACCATCCCAGACTTCAAATATTTGCATACAGGTATAAATATCCATATTCGCAGAGCAAAGAATATTCATACAATTTTACTATAACATCCCATATACTTTATCACAGGCGTCAAGTAAAATTTTGATTTAAAACTGTTTTTATCATTAAATGTTTACTTACCGTTAATATGGTTAAGCAGAGTTTGAAAAAAAACTGCTGTATAATCTATCGAGGCATATATGTTTAAGTATAAGCAGATTTGCACATATTCTTCCATTTAATATTCATTGACATATAAATTTATTCATGCAAACCTATATTCACATATCACCCAAAAGACTATGCATCAGATGAATATTTAAAGGTTGTAGTTTACTCACAGAATATTGATAAAATTTGAATACAAGTTGCAGTTTACTCACCTTCTTACCAAGATGAATGATTGTTGTTATGTTTATCCTGCTTTATACTCCTTATCTGTCTTTGATTTCATTTAGGCCTGTTTTATTTCTTTTAAGGCAGTGTTGTATTATCTTTTTTTTTTTTTTTGCTATACTTAGTTCCAGTGAGTGAAATAGGAGACAAGGCAGTGGTATTATATACACGTAGAATTGAAGTGTGCTGGAGAAGCTAGTTTGTGATCTTTTTTTTTACTTTGATTTGATCAAAGATTTTTATTTTTTCCCTTCTAGCCTACAATTTTTGACCAGACAATACTTTGTTTGGAGGCTGAGATGATGGCAATTAAATGCCATGGTTTCCTTATTTGTTTACACTATTATTATTTATCTCTTGGTTGTATATAGATAGTTGTATGCAAACATTCACTTGCAGGTAGACTCTGGCTTCTAAATGAAGATAATTTGTTAAAAGATGTTGGTTTGTTCACTTCTAGTTTAAATAATTTACATATATATGTTAGGGTAAGGTTTACCTTTATACTTGCTTACAAATTTTAAAGTTATGTTGTATGCTTACCTCCACTACTTAATTCTTGCTTATGATTACATTTTTATTTTTATTTTATATCTTAACAATCATTCTTTAAATTATATTTATATGCCTTACACAATATTTATGCTTAAATTCTATTTTGATAGAATTTAAGGTTATCTTCAAACGTTATCATCCATATGTATATTTTACACCGAATGTCAATAGAATACATCATTTTAATTTAATTATATAAGATAGGTTCTATTATAAATATTATTTAAGAGATTTATTTTAAATATCAAAAATCAAACTTCCTTTTCACGAATACAAATCTACACAATAAATGGCAATTATTCCAAAAGATTTATTAATTTTAAAATGATCAGTTTACTTTTTATTTAATTAGATTAAATATTTATTAAATGATCCTACTAAAATACCGGGTCGTCACACAAAATAGCATTGGTATCCCCAAAGTCTAAAATCAAAATTATAGAACAATTGGCTCGTTGCCCTTAATTAGGTTAATATAGATTGATGTCAAAGTGAAAACATATAGCATGTCAAAACTTATCTACATTGGCGTCTCTAAGGATAGTGTCGAAATTTATACTTTACAACGTATTGGTATTCCCAATTGCAATGTCTAAGAAAAAATCTAAAGGCTCTCCACCCTTAATAAAGTAGGATGCAATACACATTGTTTAAAAAACAACATTAACTTCTATCCACAGCCGAAGACAACTCATATTCCTTTTAAGTACAAACTTATATTGAAGATAAGGTAATCGAACCTTATATTATACAAGCTATCCACCTGTGAAATAAAATCTTTACAATATTACAAAACAAATGGCTTACCACCGAAAACCTTGGGCCATCAACCCTTACGAACATAGGCCACTTCGCCTCTTTAAAACAATATTAGTTTAACCAAAAAAAAACTTATTGTTTATCAAAACAAGTATAACGTTGTCGATATTAATGAGTGATGACATCCATACAGGCGGCGTGGTTATAAAAACTGCTTGACTTACGTCGACTATTATGCCACTTCATATATAAAGTCGAAGACAAGACATGTGGTGTCACCGCCCTTTCATATAGATGACTTCGTAAACAATTAAAACCATAGTAGGGGCATTATTGAAAAACATAGGCGAAGAGGTGAAACTTCGCCCTAGATAAATCACAAGGTGTCGATGCCACTGGCACTAAATTGTCAATGAGGTCACTTTGACCTACTCGGAAGCATTTCATAGCTAGCGAAGAAATTATCCTATGCTACTTTTCACCTCGACTTCGACACTTAAGGACACAACACTTCTATAGGCTAGGAGGGCACACATGCGTCAAGGCATTATCATAACTATCAATAAATTTGGTTTATTATAAATAAAAGTAATTTCTTTTCACCAAAACTTAATTCATGTCCAATTTCTATTAGATAAAACATTCTCATTAACAAAGCTTTTTAGAATTACTTCCGTGTATGTTATTCAAATTCCAAAACATATACAAAACTAATTAATTAATATCCTTAATCAATTATTCTTTTAAATGCATTTCTAGCATATAAAATTCACAATAATTCAAAATCTCTTGGGAAAAATCCCAAAAATTGCAAAAAATTGGAGAATGCCCTTCTTTTTACCATATAAAAATTTCCAGGCCTATTAACCCATCTTTTGGAAAGGCGGTACATAAGCGGATATAACCCAACGTCTTCATGAACATCAAGGTATAAAGACTGAAGAGATGGTTACTAGGATTATAGATCGATTATATTTGAAACAATGGACTATAGTTGAATGCATTTGAATGGACAGCACTCAAAAAATGGCTAAGTATGGACCTAGCACTACCCTTAAGAGAGGGATCGGATCGAAATATTTACTCTGCAAAAAGGGATCGAATAGAAGGATGGATTGAATAGTTTGCACACAACTTAATGAGGATCGCCCCATAACTCAACAATCACAAAGTGGATTGAAGTAAAACTTTAGGGACAAGAAGAGAGAACCCTAGGGAGTCCACCTAAGAGATCATTCCCTAAGAAGAGAAGTTTGGAGGGATAGGCTTTCATCACTCAAGAGGGATCAACCTCATCCCTACTGAGGAATCGGTTTAGTTGAATTTGCAGCAACGATCGGTCAATAACTCAAAATCTACGGATGCTATCAATATGAAATTTAGAGTACAAGCATATTACAACATATGGACCACCCCACAGGGATTGCAGCCCCTAACACCACCAAAATAGGGATTATCCCCGATCCCTATTTTGGAGTGTGATCGGTCCAGGTTTCTTTAGGCTGGGTCGTCTGGACCTGGAGGTTCTTCTAGCGAAATTTCAGTCTGATCCTTACACGTCTTCCCTTTTAAATACAGCAGGCATGACATCAGAAAAGGGATCTTCTTTCAACTTCATTCTAACTTCTAAATAGGCTATACTTTGCCATTTTTATTCTAGGATTTCGTGGATTTGTAACTATAACAACAGCATAAATGAATAAAAGGAAACTCTTTAGAATGGATGTAGGCCATAACTAGCTGAATCATTATAAATCTGTGTCTCTCTTTACTTGCTTTGTTCTTTAATTTTATTATTATTCAATTTATATTCTCTACGTTATATTATCTGATGTCTACGATTGGATATTGGTGCTTTCAAACAACTGGGTGTTGGTGACCATTTTTCACACCAATATTTTGGTGCTTTCGCTGAGAAAATTGCCCTTATGTTTTTGGAGTTTAAATTTGAAATCAACTAGAAAGCTTAAATTTGGAGTAATAGTTAAACAATTAACAAGGAGAGCGCTACAAGAAAGGAGCCATCATGGAGGGAGTTAGGAGGCTTCCTCTGGAGCTTGAGCTAATCAAGCCTCTATCTACATCACCAGGGATGAAATAGAAACGATGATGGATGTAATTTAGGAAAGGATGCTAAAGAGATAGGAGGAGATGGTGTAAAATCTGCTCTGACAAATTGGACAAGCTGGAGTATGGAACCAAAGGAATAGAGTAGCAAGAGCTAGTGGCAACTTGGATCAAGGAGTTACATGGAAGGAGTTGTTGTAAATCAAAACCGCGACCACAGGAATGGAGCTATTAAACAATGGAATGGAATAAAGCAGCTAAGGGCAGTCCCCCGCCATCTTAGAGGGATCGGCCCCGACCCCAAAGACTTGAGAGCATGCTCCAGGTCTGATCAGTCACAATGCTGAAGCACCTACGGTCGATCCTATAGGGATTAGTGCAAATTTGAATTTGGATGCACGTTCAGAGGAATATGTTCCAAAATTCCCTCGTGGACTCGAGAGGCGGCTTGAAAATGATGATAGGAGAATACCTTCGGATGGAAGCGACAGGTTCGTAGAGATGATCAAGTGAACTATGCGTGGAGGACTGGTGAACAGGGATCTGGAGGATGTAAATAGGAGTCCACTCACTCCTAATATAGGGAATGCTTGAATCCACTAGAGTTTAAACTACCAATGCTGGAAGTAAATGACAAAAAGTCAGACCCAACTATGCATATGATGAGATATATACGGCACATGGAAGTACTAGAGGCATTAAAGGAAGTCATGGCGTGATTGTTTCCCCTATATCTAATGGATATAGCTGCACCGTGCTTCAGGCAGTTGGAGAACGATTCTATTGGCATATGGACGGAATTAGTCAAAAGATTTATGAGGCAGTTCAGAGTTCACATTTCGAGACCCAAAAATGCGATGAGTCCGGCAACACTGAAATAGAATTACAGAGAGTCTCAAAGGAGTTTTGTAACACAATTTAGCCATAGCAGCATCGGTGGATCGGCCAGATGCATCCATGGTTTTGATGGCAATTGTATCGGGAACTGCTGATGGTACGAATTTTAAGGATTCATTGGCGCGAGATACACTTATAGATCTTAGGGAGTTTTATCATGATGTAGAATGGTTCCTGCGGTAGAAGGATGTTTATAAGCCGACAAACCCGAGGTGAACGTTGTGCAAAGCAAAGGATCAATAAGAGACGTAAACAAGACTGATAATGGAAAGCGGAAAATGGATGATGGATATGATGAGGCAAAAAGGGAATGAAAAGAGTAGGAGCCAAAGTTCTCTTCCTACTCTACTTTAATGGAAATCTAGGAATGGATTTGTCTAGACACTAGAGGGAGTCCCCTATCGAAAACCAACAATGAGGGATCCCACGAAACAGAAGCATATGTTTGGAAAGTATTGCCTGTTTCACAAATAAATTGACATATCGTGGATAAATGCATGCATTTAAAGGATATGATTAAGGAGCACGTCAGAAACAGCAGATTGCCAGAATATGTGATGAATTGGACAATGGTAGTAGAATAGGAGCAGCCACCATTCACATGAAATGGAAACGGGAATAGCCTTGAATCGAGGTCACGGATCATCAATAATTGATCATGATGGTAAGGGCAAAGTTTAGGACTTGGACTCCAGCCATAATATTAATAATAATAATAATAATAATAATAATAATAATAATAATAATAATAATAATAAACTTTATAATAAAGCGAGTAAGTCACTTATATATGTACGAGATCGAGAACGATCCCTAGGCATGCCTTGAGCTGATGACGAACCGTCATGCCCGGAGAGGCACCCTTAGGCTTTATTAGTTTTTTGGATTTTTGGATGTACGAACTCTTATTCAATAGGTTATTTACGATCCACATTACTACAGTGAATGAAATAGGACGCGAATGTTGTTCTTACGGAGTGATGGGGCAGTAACCGCAAGGTGCGAGTCCCTTCGCCGGAGGGCGACAAAATGGACTCATACATGGATTAAGTCCTTGACTGGAGAGTCGAGGATGGAGAATATAATCCACAAGATGTCAGGTACGGATTATGTGTGGCAAGGAGTAGGTCGCTCTACCGTAGAGCGATGGGATCGACCTACTCAGGTCATCGAGTATGGATTATGCTCGGCAAGGGTCTAGAGAGACCACTACTGGCATAAGACTTAGGCTAAGTCATCACTTGATGTTCAAGGACTCTGAATCGGAGTACAGGAAATAATGCCGTTTTGTCGGAAAGCGACAAGATCGGCTAACTTGGACGTCGAGTATGGATTGTGCTCGGCAAGAAAGCAAAGAGACAATGGATTTGGAGATCGGCTTCGAACAACTATGGATTTGGACATTGAGCGGTCGCAGACTTGGATATAGGCTTGGAGTAATCCCAAATTTGGATAACGACCTGGAGAGGTCACGGATTTGGATATCAGCCACGAACGACAAAGGATTTGGCTTCGGGTGGATATGTCTTTAGAAAAACAATCTGGAGAAATCGTGGATTCAGGATTGGATATCGACTCGGAATGGTCATGGATTTCACAAGTAATCCGAAGAGATCATGCGTTTGGATTTGCAATGGATTGGACTCAAATTGGATAATATGGCTATCGTTGGATTATGGACTTTAGATTTTAGATTTATGGCAATTAAAAACACACCGTCCTATCACAAGGCATGTTTTGGGGGGGAAAGTGTTAACCCATCTTTTGGCATGGCAGTACATAGGTAGATTTAACCCAATAGACTTCATTATCATCAAGAAGAAGCCCGAAGAGATAGTTACTAGGATTGGAGATCTATTATATTTGAACTGTAGACTATACTTGAATGGATTATAATGGACATCACTCAAAAAATGGCTAAGTATGGAACTAGCACTCCTAGGAGAGGGATCGGATTGTAATATTCACTTTACAAAAAGGGAACGGAATAGAAGGGTCGGATTGAACATGATGCACACAACTCAATGATGATCGCTCCATAATTCAACAGCAACTGTGTAGATTGGAGTGAAACTTTAGGAATAAGAAGAAGGGACGGTAGGGCATCCAGCCTAGCGATTGCAACCCAAGAGAGGAATTTGCAGGGATCGGGCCTCATGTCTAATCAGGGATCAGTTTAGTTGAATTTGCAACAATGATCAGTCAATAATTCAAAATCTACAGATGCTATCAACATGAAACTTGGAATACAAGTATATTACAATATGAGGAACACCCTATAGGGATCGTAGCCCCTAGCTCCATCTAAATAGGGATTGGCCCTGATCCTTATTTTGGAGAGCGACGGGCCCAAGTTTCTTTGGACCGGGTCGCCTGGGCATGGAGGTTCTTCTGGCGAAATTTTAGTCGATCTGCACACGTCTTCCGCTATAAATACAACGGGCATAGCATCAAAAAAGGAATCTTCTTTCTGCTTCATTTTATCTTCTACCTAGGCTATTTTCTTCATTTTTATTTTAGGATTTCACGTATTTGTAACTGTAATAGTAGCATAAATGAATATAAAAAAAATATTTGGAGTGGATGTAGGTCGGAGTTAGCCGAACCATTATAAATATGTATTTCTCTTTACTTGCCTTCTGTTTTAATTTTATTATTCTTCAATTTACATTCTCTATGTTATGTTATTTGAGATCTTGAATATTTACATACCAGAAGTCGAGTTCCATTATACATATAACTTGAAATTTATGAACATGATTTTGTCATGCCTCTTGAAACTGGTTTATGTTGTACCTGTTGAAGTTTTCATATGAGCTTCATGTGTACTCGAGTCTCTTTGTTGTTGCAGTCTTGTTAGCCTTTGATTTGTATTTTCATTTGAAGTTTATTGATGTAGTCCGATCATTGCATTGCTTTGACTCGTACCTTTCTTCACACACTTGATTGTTTATGGACAGTCTGTGTTTCATATGTATGTATACCCATGTTGATTTGTTGATGTCCGAAGCTAGTTAACTTGAAGTGGTCTTCTCTTGTAGTATCTTGTCGGTTTGATGCACCGCTATGTTGAACTTGCATATGCCTCTGGTTCCATGTAGGTGATCTAGTGTCATGTTCATGTTGGTTGAACCATTGATCTAAGTATGGTTATGTTGATGTCGATATATGCATATTGTTTCGAGTATGTGCATATGATATTTGATTGCATTGTGAAGTTGGTTTGAGTTCTTCATGTCTGTTCTATTTTTCAGTTGCATGTGGCTTGATATCATGTGTTCTCTTCTGATGCTTTTGTATCCTCTGAAATATATATATGAGGCATGGTTCAAGTATGTTGGAGTTTGTTCTAGTCATTGAAACTTGTACTTGACCATTCTATTTTAGTTTTTGTATTGCACCTGAGTTGAATCCAGCTTTGGCTCGGGTTTGACCTTATGCTCACCTATCCCTGTAGTTCTAACATGGAACGGCATGCACGACCTTGTGGCATGTACAGTATGCACTATGCATGTCATAAGTTGATCGTGTAGATGATTCAAAAGAAATAAATGACGAACAACCCAAATAACTAAGGCAAATAAAATTTTCAAAAACACACACTTTAATTTGCACAGCAAAATATTTTCTTTTTCAATTTTACAACGTTGGTGTTTATTTTGCAGATAGCTCAAGTGTTGGATTCAAGCTGGAACGGTGTAATAACCCTGGTTTTGGAGATTTCCTGTGATATTAAGAACTAAAATAAATTGGGAATTTAAATTGTTTAATTGGGATAAATAATAAATTTTGAATTTAAAATTAGAAAATAAAGTTTGGAACTCTATTTTATTTTCTTAGGGCAATAATAAATGGAAAATGGATTTTTATTTGGAGTAAATGCAACGATTTTATTAATTATTGCCAATTACTTCTTTTAATAATTTTTAAGGAAGTAATTGATTTTTTTTTAAAACGTTGTTTATTTAGATAAAAAGATGGAATTTGGTTTAAAAATGTGTTTTGATTATAGATATGAGACTAAATTAGTTTTTATATTTTTCTACGCCAGAAAATAATTTTTGTTGAATTTTAGAAGTTAAAAATAAGGAATTATGAATTTATTTGATGTAAATTTAGTATTTTTGTAAATTTGGCCTTTTTAATAATAAAAATATTTTAAATTTAAAATAATCTTTTGATATGATAGAAAATATTTTATTTCATATGTATGTAAGTTTACATAATTGTTTATGTAAAAATTTAAAAGTTAACGTAATTTATTTTGTATATTAATATACATATTTGTGCATTTGTTATGTGTTGTATTAATTTGCTTAGGTTTTTTTTTCTTCTTTTTATTTGGGTCCAAGCCCACTTAGCTTAAGCCTAAAGGAAGAAATGAGAAACTAATTACTGTACGCTCATTTTCTTCCTCCTGTAAACATTCAGAAACCAGAAAAGAAAAAAAAAACCCAACTCCATCTTCTTCAATCTATGGCTTTTAAAACTCAAATTTCTTCAATTCAAGCTGAGCTCTTTATCAATCTAAAGTGAAATTCACAGGTAATCATATTCCAAAACCTAAATACTCACATCCAATTTTAGTTTAGAGAATATTTTCTGTTAATTGTCTCTTCTTGTTTGCATGTTTCTATTTTCTCCTCTTTTAGGTTTCTAACTCCAAATCAAGGCCAAAGTTTCCTACTTTGCTTGCTAAATCCGCTAATTTGCTGAAAATAAACCTCAAGGTGAGTTTAAACACTCACTTTTCTAGTTTACTCAAATTTTCATATTTGTTTTTGGTTGTATTAGATGAATCCTTGGTTGAATTTGTGAATTAGAAAGATGATTTTGGGGTTTCTATGCTTGCTGAAAATGAATTAGAAAAAATGGACAGAAGTAAAATAGTGATATCATGCATGTTCCTAATCCATTTGAGCTCATTCTTTTTGTATTAGAAACTAGACTCAAGGAGAAACAATTTTGCTTTTGGTTTCATTTCGATTTATGGAAGTTTGATAGACCTGAAATAGAATTGAAAGTAAAAGTGCAACACTGTCCTTAAAGAAAATTTCCTGAGTTTATACCTGTAATATATTTTGCCATATCTTTTACATTTCTTATCCAAATTGGATAATTTTATATGTTCTGGAAAGCCTATAAATTTTTCTACAATTTTTATGTTTTGAGTTTTATGAAATTTTAAAGCTAAGTTAGTCAAAATTGCACTTCTTTCTTACTATCCCGAGAGCAAAGTGACAGTTTTGTAATTTTAGAACTGAGAAATAAAATCATCATAACTTTTGACTCGATTGTCCAAATAAGGTGATTCTTTTTCTGTCGTTAGCTTTTGCAATTCTATTCAACTTTTATGTTTTATGATTTATCAAATTCTGGGATATACAGGGTCAAAATGGCTCTTTAAGCCGCAGCCCTGTTGTTATGCACATTGTTCAGAATTTTGTAATTTTAGATCTGAGAAATAAAATCATCATAACTTTTAACTCGATAGTCCAAATAAGGTAATTATTTCTCTGTCTTTTAGCTTTTGCAATTCTCTTCAACTTTTATGTTTTATGATTTATCAAATTCTTGGATCTACAAGGTCAAAATGGCTCTTTAAGCCGCAGCCCTGTTGTTATGCATATTGTTCACAGTTTTGTAATTTTATACCTGAGAATTAGAACTGCCCTAACTTTTGACTCAAATGTCCAAATTAGTTGATTCTTTTTCTGACTTCAAGCTATGGAAATTATCTTCAACTTTTATGTTTCATGTTTTCTCAAATTTTAAGTTTAAAAGTGGCAAATTGGCAAAACAAGCCACAGGCCTGAGTTCTTTTGCAATGTTTGAGCATTTTCCGTTGAATTGTTTTTTTTGAATTCGATGATTTCGAGCATTTTATTTTCAAGATGGATCTAAAAGGCTAACTCCTACTAATAGAAAAGCTGACATTAACGTCGATTCGCACTACGAATTGACGGTTTCATTTGGGTTTTATCGTATGGTAATTTTATTAATTTTCATCAATTTTTGATGTTTCTGTGCACGTGTTTTCTAAACCGTTTTTGAAATGACTTTCAAAATGGAAAAGCTTTCAAATTAAATGTTTTACAAAAATTTATAATTATTTTATATATATATAATACACACTTTTATATTATTTGAACGTATGAGAAAGAGAATTAAACGAATTAGTAAAACACGTGGTATGGGACATGTGCGTTTACTATTTTGGTTAATTTCGGACTTGTACGATCGAAGCTATTTGAGTTTAATGATTCTGATATGTTTTGCCATTTTATGGCGTATTTTGAGTTTTACAATTCCTATTTGTTGGAATTATTTAAGATGACCAATATTTGGCAAGTATTATGGTTTGAGATCTATTATGTAGGAGTTTGATCGATGAGAACCGTCACGATGTTTTATCTACTTGCCAATTGCATAAGGCAAGTCTTGAGTTTATGATTTCATATTTTGAGATTTATGGTTTATGAGAAACCATCATGATGTTTTTCACATGTCGATGAGATGAGATAAGTTATGATGTCATTTAATACTTATCGATGAGATGAGACAAGTATGGTATCTCTTTATCACTCGCCAATAAGACTAGGCGAGATATAATTTTATGAGTTTTATGATGTTTTTAGTGTGGCATCGACTAACGGCTAGCAAGCCGCTAAGTGCGAAGGTGTGGTATGGGACACACGTTAACACTTTTTGGGTTCCTATCCGTGAGTTTGTGACACATTCACGATGTTTACCTAACAGAACTGCTTTGAGAGGTGTCAGCGACCTTGTCATGAGGACGAACTGCTTTGGAGGTGTTAGCGACCTTGTTAGGGATGACAAAATGGCTTGGAAAGGTGTCAGCGACCTTGTCATGAGGATGAACTGCTTTGGAAAGGTGTCAGCGACCTTGTCATGAGGATGAACTGCTTTGGAAAGGTGTCAGCGACCTTGTCATGAGGACGAACTGCTTTGGAAGGTGTTAGCGACCTTGTCTAAGGCTTCGGCCGTCTGAGTTTGAACATGCATCGAATTCTTTATTGAGTTTGAGATTTTATGAGTTTGAACTCGTATCGAGTTCCATGAGTTTTTATGATTGAGATGTATGTGTGAGATTTAGCCGCCTTGGCCTACTTATGAGTTTGAGATCTCACATTCTTATGGAGTTGTCTTGTTTTGCTTTCATGACTTCTATTTGTGATCGAGATGAGTTTTCTCCTTTTTGGAGTAATGGTTCATCGAACCATTTGAGTTTTGCTTGAGTTTTATATGATTTGATTTGAGTTCATTATGGGTTATCGCTAATGATATGAGGCACTTGTGTTTTATTTGAGTATTGAGTTTGAGTTTCCTCTTTCGAGGTATTTAGTCACTTAGGTAGCGTTTGTTACTTAAGTATTGAGCAATGAGTTATCTAATCCTTCTCCTCATTCGAGAAGAAGTATCACTATACCCATTCTGCTTCATATTATGGATATTGACTGATTTGTGTAGCTAGACTGACCCGTGTATTTATACTCGGGTCAGACCGAGTTGTTTCAGGTATCATCTATTGGACTTAGCTTGAAGTTGGTGTTGGATATCATCTCTTCTTTCGCTTGAGTAGTTTATTTCTTCCGCATACTCTGATGTTTTACATTTGATTTGATGTACATGGTGTGGTCGAGTACCTCCTTTATTGTATTCATATTGTATTGTACTAAACATGTATCAGTGTATATTTATATATATGATGCCGATTACTATTCTGTGATGTGCTTTACATTTAGTTATTGTATTTTGTTCTGATAGATCCGTCAACCACCTATAGTTTTGGATTAAAAATTTACTGTGTATGTCGATCCATTGAGATAGAAAAGAAATATTATATTGCATTTATCGACGTATTCAGTAGATGTTTAAGACAAAGTTATAGATGGTCGCCCTTAACCAGCCCTATTCTCCGCTTTAGTAGACGGAATTACTCGTTAATTCTCTTTACTAAGGTGGGTCTCGGGGTGGGGCGTTACAGCTTGGTATCAGAGCTGTGGTCAGAACATAGTAGAGTAAACACAGAACAGTACGTATATCATGATACGTCGAAGTACAATACGAGTGAATCATTGTCCTTTATTCGAGCTTGTTTTCGAATCGTGCTTTGATTCTTTTTCGAGAATTGTGATATGTTTAGATGGAATGTGTTTAGGAATATACATTGTATTCCATAGTATTCCATAATTGATTTTGGTGTTATCTTATCTTATGAATAATCTTATTTGGGATTATTCCATTCTTATTTTTGTCGATGCGAGTGAGTTCGTATCGATGAAGCTTATTGATTCCTTAGAGTATTCTTGTTGTGTTCCTTTGAGAGTTGTGAATCGTATTGAGGGGATCCACAATGATTGGCTCGTTGTGACCATTCTGAGGTTTCTATTTGATGTTGCTTTTGTGAATATTTGTTTGTTACTGACAATCTTATGATGCATTTGATTTGAGATGGATTGACTTAGTTGATATTAAGTCCAATCCTTTGTTTTATAGGATCCTGTTGTATACTTAGGTTTCCTATTTTGATTGGTTTATTATTTCTATCACTTTGGAATGTTAATGATGATTCTGAAGTTTCTGAATTCACTCTTGAGTATTGAGATGTTGATGACATAGAATTCCAATCAAGGTGACGTTGTTGAGTTTTGATGAGTCCGTTTGGGTTTGATATCCAATCGGGCAATCGAGTTTTAAATTAACCTTGTTCCTAGCTATTAGCCTTCGGCTATCCTTCCACTAGGACATCCACTAAGGAATGAGTAAGTCTTTGGATTATGCGAGTTTGATTGAGTTTATCATTCGCTTCTTTGAATTATCCTTTTCGGATACTCAATTAGTGTTATTCTTTGTAGCATTACGTTGTCTGAAGTAATGATTTGTTGTTTATGTGCTTCTTCTCCTTCGAGAAGAATATCTTGCTTATCATGTATCTTGATGATTTTTGGGAGTGGCTCATGACATCATAAGATTGACGAACACTCTATGTAACGACCCAGAATTTTTATTTATTAAAAATTGAATATTTAATTAATTTTAAATATTAATAAGTGAATTTATAAGTCGAATAAATTTTTATTTGAATTATTGGATTTAATTGGATAATTAAATCGATAATTTAATGTGTTAAATTATGGAAATAATTAAAAATTGAGTTAAATATGATTGAAAATAATTTGGAAAATTTTATTTAATCATACTGGAGTTATAGAAATATTTTAGAACTTTTAAAATCGAATTAAAAGTTAATTTGTGAAAATTGAATATTTTAATATTAAATAATCGACTGTAAAATAGCCAATTTTTGAACAGTCTCAGAATTGAACGAAACCAGTTCCATTGGATCCGTAATAGTTAGTTATTACCGGATTTCAATTTTCGTGTCAATCGGAGTTATCGTTTGATCGTGGCAGCTCGAAACGCATCGATTTATTTTTAATTTAAATTTGGCGAGTCAAAATAGCCATTTTTCAAAAAGTCTCGGATTTCGACGAAACCAGTTTCATCGGATCCGTAATGTGATATTATTGTAAGGTTTCAAATTTCAAGTCAATTGGATTTACCGTTTGTCCGGTACAAATTAAAACGCCTAGAAATCGATTTAAATCGGTTTAATTTAAATTGAACGTTTTCAGCCATAACTCGCACATACTTCCGAATTAGCTTCCGAAACTTGTTCCATTGTGTCCGGAACGCGGGATAAACCCTAGGTACGCTGGTTACGGCGTCTAAATCGGAGTTCAGAAAATCCGGGATGAATAGTGTCGTTTGAAATTCTATAAATAGAGACCCTTTGCCTTCATAAATAAATAAAAAAAAGATATTAGGGTTTTATAAACGCAGCCGCCACTTGATAAATGGATGGCCGAAAATTGAGCAACTTCCTCCCTCAAAATCTCTCAATCCATGCATCTTCAAGCCTCGACTCCTAAATGAATATTGTAGAGCTTAGAGAGAACTTCACATCCATACGGTTGTGATCATCATCGGTGCTTTGTGGTCGTCGAAATCGTGGCTCAAAGCCATGCGGCTGCGCACGTTTTTCAAGGGGTTATAGGGGGCCGAGCTTCTCAAGCTTGGGGCCGAAGTTGGAGGGGGTGAAGGCCTTCGATGTGGAGGTGTCAGATCGAATTTCTATCGAGCAAGCAAAGAGCAAAATCAAAACCTAATATACGAAGATGGGTTCGGCTATACCCTGTAGCCGCGTGCGCGTGTTGATGAAGAGGGAAGATGAAGTAGATGGTCCAGATGCTCGCAACATGAAATCTAAGGCCCTGATGCTATGTAGGTTTAAGTTATAAAAGAAAATGTTGAATTTAGTTATAAAAAATCGTGTAATCTTATAAAATGCATAACTTTTTCATACGAGGTCGAAAAAATGCAAACTCAGTTGCGTTGGAATCGTATGGACGAGCACTACGCGATGGAGTTGGTTTGGAGTCGTTTGGAGTTAGTGAGAATTTCGGGTAAAATTAAACGCGCGTTTAATTTTATTCGAAATAAAAGCTAAAAACGGAAATTAAAACCAAGGTGAGAACTTCTCACTCAATCGAATAGATTTCGATTTTATTTTAAATAGTTAGATTTAAAATATTTGAATGCATGTTTGAATGATGACTGTAAATTATTGATTGTTAAAATAGACATTATGCGCCGTTAGTAAGCGGATGTTATTTAATAAAAACATATACCGCGAATATTTCATAAACAGTGAAATTGGTATTATATATAATATCAATATATATATATTGGCATATGTATATATTGCAGTTGTTGATTTCCCGCATTTTTTGTTTAGCGGATGAGACCCTATTACGCCGTTATTAAGCGGATAATATTTAATAAGAACATGTACCGCGATAATTTCGTACTGGAGCGAAATTGGTATTGTGCTAATGTTTTTGGATGCAGGAAACAGGTTGGAGGGATCCAACTGGATTCCTCAACAGTTTTTATTTGTTTTCAGATATTTTGATATTTGATGGATTTTCATATTGATATATGATATCGTTGTTTGTCGTGATTGACTATTTGGTGTGTAGCATCATTGGACCCAGATTTTGGGATTTTAAAATGGTTTTAAAGTGATTTTTGAAATATACTATATTTTTAGAATTAATCCATTTTAAATAAATAAACGTTATAATTTTTAAAGTTATAAAAATTATGATTTTTGTGAAATATAGTTAAAAAGCTGATTTTTAGAAATACAGTTAAAAGCTGATTTTTGGGAAATATGAAATAATGTTTTTATAAAATAGTTTAAACTGGATTTTTGAACTTATTATTAAAAGTTTAAAATATAGGATTTATAAAATTTGATTTTTTTATAAATCAAAATAGTGATATTATAAAGTAATTTTAAGACGTTTTAAAGAATAATATAAATTGATTTATATTAAAGGATTTACAAATGAATATTTGTAAGTTAAAACGTTGGAATTATAAAATGAGATTTTATAAGTGTTTGAATGAAGTGAAAATGAATTTTGTAAGGGAATGGAATTCATAGAATTATATAACGGTAAAGTTACAAATGGAATTTTATAAACAGTAGGTTTATAAAATTTGTAAAGTTATTAAAGTAATAAGATTTAGATAAATAATTGAATCTTATAAGTTATAAGATTTATAATTATGAAGTTCAATGGAATGGTTTTGCAAACGAATAAATTTTATTAGTATTTAACTTATAATATGAACGTTTAGCTTATAATTTAGTTATAAACTGGAATAGGTTAATAAAGAGATTTATAAAAAGGAAGTTTTTATAAATAAATAGAAATGGAATTTATAAACGTTGTTTTATAAATTCGCAAACAACTTATTTTGATAAGTTCATTGTTGAAACCTATTAATGGAGTTATATTCACGTTTTTAACTGTGAATAATTCTTTGAATTAAAATGAGTAAAGAATGAAATTTGTTAACGAAGTTATTCACGTTTTTGAATAGTGGATAATACGTTAAAGAAATTGTTTTGGATTTGGTGTTTTAAATAAAATTTAAAACGATCTAACGATGTTTTTAAATGTGTTGAGATTCGAAACCATAGATCTCAACATTTATTGTTGAAATAGATGTTTCGAGAAATAAAAGGAAATGGTAGACTATAACACTGTTGTTATAGTAAATGATTTCCGAAAGGAAATGTTTTTAATAGTATTGGGATTTATATATCTATTTTAAATTCGAATCCCTATACTAGTGATTTTGGGTTGTCGTAACGATGTTTTACGCAACATTCGTTTTGGCCCAAGTAAATATGTTTAAGTGAATGATTTCCTTAAAGAATGAATTATATACTTAATTCGATTTAAGTATATTGAATATTTTCTAAGTGTTGAAAATAAATGATTGTGAATTACTTATTTAATAAGTATGGAAATGTTTTCCAATGTAAAGTGAATATTTTGAGAATTTATCTTTTTGAAGATAAATTGAAAGTGAATAATTGAATTGTATATTCATGAACATTTTGAAATATAAATTCGTTATGGAATTTATAAAAGAAAGGTGGAATTTGTTTGAAAATAAATATTGATTTATTTTTGAAGTGTTGAAATAATATATCTTGTAAAGATATTTTGGAAAATAAATAATTTGGAAAATTATTTGGAATCTGGTGATGTATGCATATCCATTGATAGTTCAATAGCCGACTATCAATATTTCCCTTTGAATGGGTATTTGATGTGAATTGATTGAATTTGAATGCACACTTATTTTTGAATAAGCGCTCACTATTCGGGTTAACCGGGAAAGGACCATGGGGTCGTATAACCCACTCCGAATATGTGATACGTCGTTGTAAATCGCATTTGAAGATCGGTGTTGAAGACCGGTATTTGCGAGAGTGATAGGATGAACTATCGATTGACTCTGCACCGAGTAGCTACGGTATTGAGTTCTCCATATATGATGGTGAATCCGATCAGGATTGTGAATATCCGGATTGCAAGGACTTCTTTGTAAGTGCCTTCGGTTCTGTTCGATCCCGGAACAGACTTGTATGGATTGTGTGTCTGACATTACAATTTGAGATATAAAGCCGATTTCTTTCAAATATATTTCTGTTGGTGGCGGAGAATTTATTCTTTTAGCTTAACACCCTTCTCTGAGACGTACGAGCTCAGAGGTTATGTAGTTGAATGTTATCAGCGATATATTCCCAGTTTGGTAATGTGACATGCTGAGTGATGCTGAAATGATCATTGTGTTGATTATTTGTGATAGGATCGTTTATTTGATCGTCTATCCTAGTGATCATTGTGTTGATCATTTGTTGACCCAAAGCATGGCTTTTGTATAAAGTATGTTTTTGTGGACGTGAATTCGTCGAGCCTCACATCCCGGAATGGTCAAAACAGGAAAGATGCGGCAAGGTTATTAGGGGTTGCTGTAGCTCCCCTTAGGGTATGTACATTTCCTTCTGGATAGAGGTTGTATCATGGTATGGAGCCCAGATATTTAACCTATGTGGTTACTACGAGTTTATTACTTTGTGGTTGTTGGTTATCGGGATCCCGTGAAAAAGGTCGTTTACGATCGGGGAATGGCGTGCTCGTGTCAGTAGTTACCCAGTTAGGGGTAACCCGGCCTTGTGTTGGCAGAGTTCCGGTTTGGTTCTCGGGGATGTCTTTCCAGAGGCATTCTCAGTGGCAATGGGAAGTTCCTTGGCCTGACCATTTGTTGGAAATCCAATTCCCAATACGAAACTTGTACGGTATTAGTTGTAGAACCTGCTATTCACTTATGGTGGTCACCACTGTTTGGATAGTAGCTATAGTAGGCATAGTTCGAAATGTCTATGTCGGCTAAGATTTATATCTTTATTTTTGAAATGACTTTCCTACACTATGCACTAGTAATAATATCAAATGTTATCTTAAATGCGTATCAAGCATCTTTGACTATCATAAGGAGAAATCTCCTCCGATTCTGCGTTTGCATGTGTGTGTGTGCGGGAGGCCTTATGGTAGTCTCATTTTTAAAAGCATTGCGAATTGATTTAAAAATATTCTTCTATTTTGATTTTAAAGTAAATAAACTGTTTTGAGTTCTCACACCAGTCACATGACTGACTTGGAGTTTATTGTTTTCCTTCCTAAACTCTGGGTGCCCACCAATTTCCACACGGGCAGTTAAGAGTTAGGTTTATCAGGATATTCTGGATATTCTGGAGTTGCTGGAGGCAAGCTGGATGGCATGGCGTATTACTAGTTTATATAGTATTTCTTTTCCGCTGCACTGTTTATTGTTGTATGTTGTTGTACACTCTGATGATATGATATGATGTAATGAAATATAATGTAATGTAATAACTGATATAGTTCTTTGTTTAAAGATTATTCATTTATTATTATATGTTGTTCCGCTGCGAATTGTGAGATTCTGTTGTTGTTCTGTTTTCTTTCTGTTTTCTTCCATTTTAAAATATTCTACCTTCTTTTCTCTCTTCTCTCTTTTTTTCTATCTTCCTCTCCCTTTATTTTCTGTTATCTTCTTCTACTTCTCTCTTTTTCCTTTCTTAAAATTCTTTTTAAAACCCATAACTTCTCGGTTTTCGGCCTTCGATATTCGGCAGTCGATAAAGTGAGTGTCGATGTTGAATTTTCGAAAGTCGAAAATTTTGGGACGTTACATTTGGTATCAGAGCTTATGGTTAAGCGACAACCATGGTTCTGTAGGGTATTACTCATTAGAGATAGAGTCAGTAGTACTCTAGAATGAGTTGAGTGTAATAATAGCTATGAGAGCGTATTTGTTAGTGAATATAAAATTGTTTTATATTGTGATGATTGGTTTATTGAGTGGCATATGAACTTTCGTCAGCGTGGTCCGCAAGACTATGCCGAAGGGGTTTCTAAACACTTGAATAGAACAATTCGACATAATATTGTTTTAAATTGGGTAAATGAAATAATTTTACCTTAAGTATATTTTATATATGAAGGAATAATTTTTCAGAATTATTAAATAGTATATAAGTTGATTGTTAAGTTGTTTGAATAATCTAAATAAGAGAATAATTGTATAAGCAAATGAATTATAAGGATTGAATTATAATTAAGGTGATTTACAATTGTGAAATAAACTTATATATATAAGAAGTGAAACTATATGAATATGAGTGGTAAATAAAGGTGAGTAAACTAAATTCCTAAAACTTAAAGTTAAACCAAACACTTATGATGATTTTATGATCTTGTGATATATGTGTATTTTGACATATGATTCTGTAAGTTGTATATAGTTCTCTGTTATGTAGTTTTTCGTTAAGTAGATACAGGATAAAATTTTGAATCAAACTCAAGGTCAATTGATGCTAAACCATATCAGGATTTAAATTACCAACTAAACAAGAGATCGAACGAGTAACCACCCTAATTTATTAGATTACCCATCTTGATTTCAAAAGACTACCCGTCATAATTCAAACTGACCATCTATCATATTTAATCTGACTACCTATTTTATAATTACATAGACTGCATGTCTTACATGTAAACATATTCATAATTATGTGTACTATCCATCTCACATTTATTTATTGCTTAGATTATCCAATCCCTACCATATTGACTACCCATCACATACGCTTCCATTGTATAAAATATATGGATTATCCATCACACTTATTCATTTAATTTACAATAATGTGGGCTATCCATCACATATCTCATATGAACCCTCATTAACCTCATAGAGACTATCCATCTTCGGTATGGTGTGGGCTATCCATCTCACATCCATAGTTTTTTTTGGAAAGACCATGAAATCATCAATGAACAGTTTAATTAATTTTTCCCACATGTTTAACTTATGTCTATTGGTTCCCCAATTTTGATTATCATCCCCTTGAAGTTATAGTATTTTCAAAGCGAGTTACATTGGTATCCCCAAATGATCAACATTGAAATCATTTAAGAAATGCATTGGCATCCCCAATGATAGAGTCTCATTATAAAACATTTGGTTTGTCGAAAATAGTCTACTTTGGTGTCCTCAATGATAATATTGACATCAATAATCAAAATTCCAATGGTATGCCAATGTTTAAAATCAATGTTGTAAAACATCAGGCTCACTGCCTTTAATTAGGTTAATATAGATCAATGTCAAAGTTAAAACATTTAGCATGTCAAAGATTATCCACGTTGGTGTTCCCAATGATAGTGTCAAAATTTATACTTTATAATGTATTGCCATCCCCAACTACAATGACGAAGAAAACAGCTAAAGGCTCTCTGCCCTTAATAAAATTGAATACCACATACACGATTAAAAAACAATGTCGACCTCTATCCAAGACTGAAGACAACTCAAAGACCTTTTAAGTATAAACTGATATCGAAGATAGGGTCATCGACCCTCATATATATAGTTTATCCACCATTGAAATCAAAACTTTAGGATATTATAAAATAAATGGCTTACTGGCGAAAACATGGGGTCATCGACCCTCTCAAACATAGGCCACTTCGCCACTTCAAAACATTTCTAATTTAAACAAAAACAAAGCTTATTGTTTGTAAAAACAAGTATAACGTCGTCAACATTGATGAGTGATGACATCAATACAAGTCGCGTCGTTATAAAAACATACTTTGCTTACTTTGGCAATTATGCCACTTCGTATATAAAGTCGAAGACAAGACATGCGACTTCATCGCCCTTTCGTAGAGGTGACATTAAAAGCACTTAAAACAATAGTAAGCGACGTTATTTAAAAGCATAGGCGAAGAGGTGAAACTTCGTCCTAGATAAATCACGAGGTGCTGATGCCATTGATACTAAATTGTCAACAAGGTTGACTTCAACCCACTCGGAAGCATTTCATAGCTTTCAAAGTAACATTCCAATGCTTCTTTTTACCTCGACTTTGACTCTCAAGGATACGACACTTCTATAGGCTCAAAGGTGGCACATGCGGCATGGCATTATCATAATTATCAACAAAACTAGTTTATTGCTAATAAAAATAATTGCATTTCATCAAAACTTAATTCTTATCCAATTTCTACTGGATAAAACAAACTCTTTAACAAAGCTTTTTAAAAATTACTACCGCATACATTATTTCCATATACATTATTCAAATTCCAAAACATATAACAAACTGATTAATTAATATTCTTAATTAATTATTCTTTTAAATGCTTTTCTAGCATAAAAACTTCATAATAATTCGATGTCTCTTGGGAAAATTTCCAAAAATTCACATAAAATTTGAGAATATTCTTCCTTTTTATATATAAAGTTTCAAGGCCGCAAACCATTTTTAATTATTTTAAATAATCAACTCAAAATTAACATATTTAAAATATTCAACTTAATTCGGAAAATTCTAAAATCAAAAAACCATCTCCAAATTAATGTTTTACTCAATGTTTTACTCAATACCATAATATCAAAGCTATTGGAGATTGAAAACTAATGGTTTTACCCTTAAAAACCACATAAACAATTTCATAAAAAATTCCATAAATCATTATTCTATCCAAACAATGATTAAAAAACCTTAACTTAGCAAAAATCATTAAAATCATTTAGATATTATCCATATTCAAATTCAAAAACTAAACATAGATATGGTTTATGTATTATTCGCCTAAGATTTAGATGGAGTTAAAATTTGATGTTGCTCTAATTTCCTTAGGCTCTTTCTCTTTTGTATCCGCTTGATTCCGTTCCTTTTTCCCCTAGGTTATGGTCGGCCTTTGCTTGTTTTTCTTTATTTGTTTATGTTTTGTGAAAGTGAGAACGAAATGAGGAGGAGAGGTTTTAAGGATTAAAATATAGATCTATCTATTTTACCCCCCCCCCCCCCATATATTCTCTTGTGTGATAAGTTCTTAAAACAATCTCTTTACTTAATTTATTAAGGAACGACTTTAAAATGTTCAATTCCATTCTCCTTAACTATTTGCATTATTCTATTTAATCTGTCCAATTAAATATCCTAAATAATGTTAAACTAAAGATAGAGGTGTTACATTGGAGGTGGGCATCAACAAAGCAATCTACTCGGATTCTAGAATACGGGATGCGGTACAGACGACTTTGGTCATATCCATTGCCACCTCTTGCCAAATATTGCCAAGTTGTCGAGCAATGAGGAAGTCAAAGACTAGTGACATGTGATAATTGGCAGAGATGGTTCTTTTAAGCATTTTCTTGAGTCGAGCATTCCAGGGAGCCTCTAACTTGGCCATCACTGTACTTTAGGCCTCGACGGTGATGTTGTGTTAACGCAAAAGGAGAGAGTCCTGAGGGTTGCAGACCTCCTTTAGCTTTGCCTCGGTTGAGCCTATAACCACTCCACCTCCCCATCCAACCCCTTGCAGTGAGAGACTGCCTCTGCTCAGGCCTTTTCCACTACCTCCCTGGCCTCCTTATCCGCCATCTTGGCTGCTGCTTCGGTGTTCGTCGTGGCCTCTACATCCACCCATCTTCTTCCCCACCTCCACCATCCTCTTCTTTGCCCTTTCATTCTTTTCTACTCCAACAACCTTAACTTCATCTCATCCACAGTGTTCTTCTTCAGCATCGTCATCTCCTTCCAGATCCGAATGGCATGGACCTTAGCCTATGAAAGAAAATATTAACAGCAAGACCATAAAAAAGAATAAATATGGATTTTCAAAAGATTCAGAAGGGGTCTTATTAGGAAAGCTTCTCGAAGGTTTGCATTCAAAACTGTCTCCAACTCGTTCATAGGCCACCCAGACCTTAGCCGATGTGCCCTATTATTTTGTTTCCTAATGAACATCCAAAGAAACCCATTCACCCCTGCCTTGTTCATATCATGGGCGACGGAAAGGCTGGCCACCCCCACTATGTTTAATTAACTATCCAGCAACTCATCCTTCTTTTAGAAGAAGAAATGACAGGACAAGCCCTGCTCCAACCCTCTTTCTAGTAAGATCTCCAATTTCGAGACACGAATATGAAAGTCGATGATGTTGTAGTCATTACCAGAATTGTTTTCATGTCAAAATGGAATCAGGTTTTTTCAATAGTTAAGTAGGAAGAGCGGCTAAATAATTTTCCTTACACAAATTATCTTTACATTTTTTTCATATTTCAAGATATGGCCATAGAGGAGTAAATATAATAAAAAATAAACAAAAGTTTCATGCCTAACATACAAATATGCAAACATGAACGCATAACTAGTTATATAACCTTGTTTACAACAACAGAATTCAAACTAAAATTCATTACCTACTAAGCCTCATGCTTTGTATTTGGAGCTTTTAGTCATCTTTAAGAAAACATAGCTAAGCTCATGAACTCAGCCTACTCGAACGAGTAACTATATGTTTATATGGAAACCAACAGTAAAAACACATGTAAAAAAATAAAGTGTGGTATGAGTAATATATTTCCCTAAACATAATATATAGTGAACCATGCCTGTAATGAGCCAGAATTTTCGAACCCGAAAATTCCAGATAGTTATGAAAAAGAAGAAAGAGATAGAAGAAGAAGAACAGAAACATCAGCCTCTCACATTCGCAGCGGATAAAATATAATAATAAATAATATCAGTTTACAAAAGAATATTATATCTGTCGATTACATTTTAATACATCGGAGTTACACATTTACACAGACACTGAATATACACAATTTACCACGCCACAAATATACAATAATATAATACAGCAGAAATACCCTATACGTTCCTGCCATCCAGCTCGACTCCTGAGCTCCTGAACGTCCTTACCTAAAATCTGTAATACTCGGTCTAACCCGAACATTACATCAAAGTAACACCCGGGTCAGGCTGGAAACCAGCGTGAGTAAACCCAACTAACATGGAATATCCAAGCAAACAACTTATATAAACCCGGGATAAATCATATCAATTCACAAATCCATAATTTGTTATAGACATCACTTATTTCACCACCAATTTACTAATTACCAAAATTTAGATTAAAGAGTCCAATTCACTTAAATCATTTCATTCCAGCCTATAGATTTCACATATCAATCTATAAAAAAAATCGAAGTGGTTCCGGGTATTTCCTAATACCCGATCTCGGTCTCTTCGAGTCTCAAGTCATCCTAACCCAAGTTATCCAAATGAAATACACAAAATTTCATATCAGAGATATCAATTCATTCAAAGTGTCCAATACCATCCAATCATTCATAAGCAAAGCTCAATAACATACAAATTTAATTTAATTAAATCCTGATTGAATTACTAACCTCAATCATTTAGATTTCTTCATTTAACACTAATTAATTTCAAATCAATTAATCAGTCATCCCTTCATTATTCATCTTAATTAATCACCCTGGATTATTTATCCTTCAATTACATTCAAGTAGTTAACTTCAATTAATTTCATAATATTAATTATTCTTAACCAAAATTAATCTTTAATTACTTCACAAGTTAATTAACTATAATTAATTACATTAATCCCTAGTTACTTATATTAATTAATTTCTCATAAATCAATTAGTACTGATTAATAAATCTTAACTAATCAATCTTTAATTTTCGTCATTGATTATATAAATTAATGATTTCCCATTTACATTTCAATTTGTCCTTGTAATTAATCATAAATTAAACCACAAATATTAATCAGTTTTGATTTATCTCATAATTACCTACCCTTTCATTTACTTCATTAAATAAATCGATTACTCCTCAATTAATCATCTTAATCAATCTCTTGATTAATTCCTCAAAGTAATTATATTTCATTAATTACATTAAGTAATTACTTGTCAAACCATCCAATGATTATTCTGAATTACTTACACTTAATTGATTAGCTTGAAACTTAATTAATTAATTCAAACCCTTCATTACTAAATTAATTAACCCAAATCATTAATTAATTGAATTAATTAATTATCCATTTTAATTACCCTACTAATTTAATGAATCACAAATCATTAAATCCTTATTAACATTAAAATGAATACATTTCTTATTTATGATTTAAGTTTTAAACAACTTAAAACCCGAATACTTCGAGTCAAACCACAATTAACTCGAGAATCAACCAAAACCAAAGTCACATCATCATCAGTGCACATCCAATCAGTTTAATCATTCAACCAATTATCTAAATTTAACCATTTAAATTTAAATAAATAAAATAAATCCAATAGAGTGAGGTTTACTCACCTTTGTTTTATTAGCATCCATTCCCAAATCCAGCTTGTTCTTTCCAAATTTTGACCATATATAAATATTATATGATTTTATTAATATTCGAAATAAATCAAACAATCAATTGTCATTTATTAATTTAAATCTAAATTAATAATTTGGTTTTAAACTAATAATTAAATTTTAAACAAATTTTCTTTTAATAAAATATTTTAGTGGCTGAAATAATTAAATAAGTTTATTAAATGGACTAGTCACCATATTATATTTTTTTTTAAAAAAATAGCTAATAGCCTTGAAATATGAACATGTATATATAAAATTTTTTCTTTATTTTAAAACTACATGTATACTCGAAAAAATAATCCATATATTTTCAAAAATATAATTTTATATAATCCTTTAACATCTTTATAAAATTTCTATATTTTTTTCCCAAACCTTATCTGTAAAAAAAAAATTTCTGTTTTCCATAAATATATGTATTATACTTTTTTTCTTTTTACTGTAAATAAAAATTCTCTTTTTTTTTTAAAGTTCTACATATATATATATATATATATATATATATATGTATATATATTAATTTGGTGAAATTAAAATAGGGCGGAGAAAAGAAAACAGAAACTCACCTCGTCGTCGAGTATTGCCGCCAACTACGCGTCCAAACTGCCAGAACTCTCGCGACATCAAATCCATGTTTCACGTGCGGCGACGACTCGAGCACCAAGCCCTAACTCAACGCAACCTCATCGCCTATCATCCTCGAGCTTGAGCTCGAACTTTCGAGATCAACTCAATCGCATGCAGGCGATTTGAGGCTTCGAGTCGATCTCGAAGGGTGGAGGAACACGCGCGAACAGTCAGGCTTTCGATCCAAATAGCTTGCCTACGATGAAGTTCGCTTTCGATCGAGAGAAGGAAGAAAGGGGTTTGGTTTTAGGGTTTTCGTTGTGGTTGCGGTGGCTCTGGTGGCGGCGGAAGGAGAAAAAAGTGCGGCGCTGGTTTGAAGTGAAGATTTGCATTCATGGGTGTATGGGTATTTTGCTTTCAAATCGAATGGAAAGAGGAAGAGAAAGGAAAAATCGAATTGGAATTTAAAATGAGGGAGAGGAAGGAGATGATTTATCCATTGGCCAATTTTTTTCTCTCTGAAGATTTTCTTCTGAATTTTTCGAAGTACACGGCTAAATAAAAAAAAGATAGCTAGGTAGTCGCAATTCAGGTCTAGGGTGGCTCGCGTACGATATAGGGTGGCTGGTTGACTTTTATATTTTTAATATTATTAAATTCCCAATATAACTCGCTTAGCATAACTCAAAATCTGAATCTCCAAATCAGACATGCCGCCAGGCATTTATATGGCTTTACCCGTACTCCGAACACAATGGAATGTAATTCGAAGCCTAATTCGATCATATGTGCGAGTTATGGAAATAAACGATCAATTTCAACTTAAATCGATTAAAATAGTTTCTCTGCATTTTGAGCTGCCAGGGTCAAACACCAAGTCCGATTGCTATGAAAATTGAAATCCGATAATAACTAACTATTGCGGATCCAATGAAACTGGTTTCATCAAATTCTGAGACTGTGCCTCGGAAGGCTATTTTTAAATATCGATTTAAACGATATATTATTAAAATTGAACAAATCACCTTTAAATTAAATTTCAGCCATTCTATTATCTTCGGTAACATCATTATAAATTTTATAAGCCTTCAAATTATTTTTAACAGGCTTAAAATTTCATATTCAACATCTTACCCAATTTCGAATTATATAATTCAATAATTTAATTATCAAGTAAATATTAATATTTGAAATTCAAGTTAAAATTAACCTTTAAGTTTTTTAAAATCAATTAATTATTCCAATTTAAATTGTTAAAAATTCTGAGTCGTCGCATTCCTCCCCCTTAAAGGAATTTCGTCCCCGAAATTACTAGTTAGGAAGAATGGTCCAATACCCATTTACCTTTTTTCCAAAACCCACTATTCAACATCCTACCAACTATCTTTTATACAAGACCCCTTATCTTTCTTACTAACTTCCCAAACTCTCCCACGGTTTCCAAACAATATCCTTTTTGTTCAATCATTCAAATTTCAATTTAAAACCAAATTTTGAATTATCAAAAATTTCTCAAAATTTTTCTCTCAAAATTTTCGAAAATTTTTGCCTGTGTCTCCCTTGCTCGGCTAGCTCGGTACAACTACAGAAGGCCTCTACGGGCTCCCAAATTCAGAAAAGAAAACAAAATGCCAAGTGGCTAGATCAAAAACCTAATCCAATTTCATACAGATATTTAAATACATACCTTCTAGTCGGCAATTCAAATTATCTTCTGAAATCAAATCCAATTTTCTTTTCCCTTTATAATACTTGCATATCTTACTTAGCAATAATATCCAATCGTAACTTTTAAAATCATTTATATATTTCCTTACAGAATTTTTCGCATTTACTTATATTCAACTTAGTTTTCCCATTCCCATATGAATTCTATTTGTCTTCACTTCTGAGTATTGAATTTTATCTTTCATTTATAACTGATTCATATTAGTTTCATCTACTAATTTACTTTAGTTTCCAATTTGAAATCGTTTTGTCGTTAACAAAAATTTCCCAAAAATTTTCTAACTCTCAAAATTTTCGAAAATTTTTGGCAGAGTCTCCTTTGTACGGAGGAACTTATGCAATTTGACAAGCGATATAAATATATATACATCGACCCACACAGTCGGAAAAGAAAAAACAGTTCATATTTTCTATTGCATAGGCATACCTTTATTTAGCATTTTAAGCAAGCAGCTTATTAATTTTAGCAATTAGATCAACCAAATCCAGCCAAATGGCTCTCAAGTACTTGTACTTACTCGATTTAAATATGTAAGTGCCATATATAGAAAATCTATTAGCATTTCACTTACTTTTAATGGCTAAACACAAGAATTTCAAAAGCAACAAACACCAAACGCTTACCATAAGCGATTTATATGATTTAAAGCTAATCCAATTGCTTCCAACCAAATTTATATGCCATTTCATTCAATTTTAATGGTTTACAACTCAAGTGCTTACATTAATTTATTTTTAATCCGAACAAGCTCATATTCACTTCAAATGATTCAAAAATCAATTTTATTAAATCTCTATCAACTTATAGAATTTTAACTACTTTTGTTTACGTCAAATGACAACTATTTATATGTAAATTCGGCGATATCCGCTTGATAGAGTATTCATTTTAGTTTATAACTACTTTAAATTAATTTCAACTCATTCTGTATTCAAATCCATTTTATTTCTAATTTATTTACCAACCATACATATGCATTTCATTTCATCTCCGCATTGGATTCATTCAAAACAATTTATTAAGCTTGGCACATTCAATACTTATAAATTAATAACCATTTGCAAATTAATTTAACGCAGACTTTTATGATCTTTCACTTTTGCTCGATGCCAAACCTCTATTAATTTTAAACTTAAGTTAATTTACTTTCTTCAAATTATTACAGCTTCATAACTTAAGCTCACATCATTTGCAAATAAATTTTCTTTTTCACCTTAACTTGATTTTATTTCAATCAAATCTCATTTCAATCTACAAATTCATTTGATTAGTTATTATAAATTAAATTCCCAAATTCAATTCATTCACGACTCATTTAACTAATTACAAGGCCATTTTCAATTTATTCTACCTATCTGGGTTTTGTTTGCAATTCAAACCATGTCTATTATAAATAAATTTCATTTCATTCGACACACTTCCCTTATTTCTAATTTACTTGCAAATTTCATTAGATATTATTCATATCACACTTGAATTTTATTTGTAATTCAAACCATCACTATTTCGAGCCAATTCTATTTTATTTTTTATTTTTACAGCATCTCCGCTTATTTAATTCATTAACAAATCCAAGTCGAATTCTATTTACAATTCGAATTCATTTCCAAACTCCATTATTAACTTTCAATCCATTTTATTTAACCGGGTCAAATTTTATTAATATACTCTATCAAATAATTATTTAGCCAATTAGCTTACTTCCAATTTTTAAATCAATATTCAATTTTAATACAAAAGTCACTTTATTAAATTTTCCTGAGTTTAATTTTATTTTATAATTCCAGTTTCGATTTTCTTTCATTTTTTTCAAAATTCCAACACTTTTATTTTAAAATTTTAGAAATGCTTTTAAATTCACATCATACTAATAAAATAGCTCTTTATAAAAATACTTCTTATAACTCGATGTCTCAACAAGTCGAATCTTGTTCTCACAGAAATTCAGTCATACGTTGATCAGGCGTAGGACTGAAAATCTATAAGTACTTAGCAGACCCATTTTCAACATCCAGTGAAAATACTTGAAAAATAATTTTATTGAAAATATAGAAAACGGTTTTTGAAAATAGAGGAAATATCTTTAGGGAGAATGCTCTGGAAATCATCACCCCCATCCATGGTCGCAGTTACATCCTGGGTTACGTTGCCATCACAGCAAAAGTCCATGTAACCGTAGGCACTCCACGCCCCTCGATTACGCCATGGAACCCAAAGCATATTGCAGTTACATTCCAGGGATACGTTGCCATCACAGCAAAAGTCCATGTAATTGTTGGCTCTCAGCGGCACACCCGACTTTCGCTGTCAAAATGAAACTTCTCCACCTCTACATATGTGACGACCGCCCATGACTCCTGCACTAAACAAGGAAATAGTGCGTTGTAAAGTATGCCAGGAAGCCATGGATGATCATCAAGGTAAGGTAAAAACAGCAGAGTCTATCGTATTACTCACAGCGCATGGGTAAAATACAATAGAATATATATATATATATATATATATATATATATATATATTGAAGCCCCACAAAACAGAATCTCGTCAAATAATCCTCATAGTAGTTTGATACAAAAATCTGAATAGTCAATACATCAAGCCTCACTACATATCACTCAGAGAATATACAAGCAGCGGAACATCCAGTATATATAGTAAGAAAATAATACGCAAGCCTCCGGCTCGTCTTCGTCATCAGCATCGTTGGTCACTAAGAACAGCACCTGTCACCTGCTACCTAGTCTGCCCATCCCAAAATGGATGAACAGCCCAAGGTAATAAGAGTTGAACATAAAAGCTTGAGTCAGACAATAGTCTTAGTAAGCGGTAAATTAACTAACAACATACCAAAAGAGCATAAAGGTAAAAAGAATAGGAACCCAATCCTCCCACTCCACCTCTTTCTACAGTGATAGCCCCCAGACACACTAAGCAGAAGTAAACATAGCAAATCAGACATTTAAAGTAAAGCAATTATCACTCGAGTCAAGGTCGGTGTTTTCCAAGTACAAACCCCCAAGGCCCAAACCAAGATCAGATAAGCACCCAGAGAACATCGCTCTTGAGACCGAATGACGATACAACCAAAATATCCAAACATCCATGACTCTGGCTATCACTGTTATCATTGCTTCGATACCATCGTTAATTGAATGACCGGCACATTCTTTCAGCCGTCCGTCAAGGGCTAATGGTAACCCCGGTTCTAGACAAAACTCCGCCCGTCGTCACAGCCCGTGCCTAGGACTATCGAATCTGCCCAGAGTACTCGACCACCAACTACAGTCTTTTGGGACTATCGAATCTGCCCAGCATACTCTTGCTTTGAGTCTGCTAGAACCTTCAATAACGATGAAATCTCAACCTTCTAGTCATCCTCCTCGACGACTATTCTCATACTAGCTCAAGCGCCTCTTGAGCCAACCATTTTCCACAAACTCGAACCATCCCTCGAGTTATCAACATGCTTGGAATGGTCCCGTCTGGATTGTACCAAGACTACTTTACATCATGCCTTGCTTTATTTCATCATAGCAAAGTCCCATCTCAACATCATCATCAAATCTGTCCATATGAGCTTTATCATCCGCCATATATGCCATGAGCAGCGTTTTCCTATTCAAGAGCCTTTCCCTTAGCTTTTGAATCATCTTCGACCAACTTGTCCAAATCCAACCACTAATCAACTAATTTATAACAATCAATCAAATCAATCATTAATCCAAGTAATTAAGCATTCAAACATGATCTAAAAGCAATTATAACTAAAATGGAAATCTTGTAAATAAAGAGTCTAAATCTAACAAGCATAATCATGAATAATATCTCTACAACTTGATGGATGAACTTACATAGGTTAACATGTATTATAATGGATGTCAAATCTTCGTGAACCATGGATCTATACTTAGGTTTACAAAAATGCATGAAATCACTATTTTTAACACAAAATCAAGTCACCAATCCAATATACTCCTTTGGGTCCGTGTAAGAGATAACCACCACTCACCGAATCACCTAAATACCTTAAAAGCAACACACTCCAAATCTGGACAGCGAAGGATCTAGCTCGATCCGCCAAAATTCCGCTTCAAATGATGAAATCCCTCTTCGATGGATGGAGATCTTCAAACTAGGCCCTTGGATCTTCGATTTGATCTTCAATTTGGATGGAAGGAAGCACAAGATTAAAGAGTAGAAAAGAAGTGAAGAAGCGTAGCACTCGAGCTCTCAAAATGGCAGAACTTCGTCGCTTCAAAATTCGGATCCCAAAAATGAAGCTAACCCGTGCATTTATAGGCTGACCCCTTAAGTCGCTCGCCCTTAAGTCGCTCACGACTTAACAAAACCCCACGACCTAAAAATCCAACGACCTATGACCAAATGACTCAACTGCATTGCCGACCTAACGACTCAACGACCTAACACACATGCAGCGACTCATCACAGGCACGACCTAACATACACGACGACTTAGCGACTTAACGCTACACAACTTAACCACCTTAGGTCGTTTCACGACCTAACTACACAAAGCAACTTAACATAGGTCGCTCACGACCTAACTAAACACAGGGTCTCAACGACCTGTACTGTAACGACTTAAACTATTATCCTTAAGTCGCTCGAACGACCTATCTTCCTTAGGTCGTTAACTCGCTCAACCTCCTAGGTCGCTACTCCTATGCCATTAGTTTCTAGGCCGCTAACTACTAGGTCGTTAACTTCTTTTGCCAACTTCCTTAAGTCGTTAGTTCCCTTAGGTCGCTCCAATCTCTTAAGTCGCTCCAATCTAAGCCGCTAAGTCGCTCCACGACCTATCTGCTATACGACCTAAGCTATCACACGACCTAAGCTATCATACGACCTAACTCCTTAGGTCGCCTAAACTCTTAAGTCACCGACTTCCTTGGGTCGCTCTGCCTTACCTCTAGGTCGCTCAACACTCTTCTACGACCTAACTCTGTACGACTTAACAATACTAACGACATAATAACAACGGTTTTACGATTTTCGATACCTAAAAATACGGGTCGTTACATTCTCTCCTCCTTAGGAATTTCGCCCCCGAAATTCCAAACAAACAAGAACAACCAAAAACTATTCTGCATGCCTACCATCCATAGCAACCAACAAACCATGCATCCAATTACTAGCCTACCATGCAGAATTCTAAGACTAGAACAAGTTACAATGTCATGAGATGACACGACACCTTATGGTCATACCTCGAAGAGTTCAGGATAAGCTGCCTTTATCCTCTCTTCCACCTCCCATGTACAGTCGTTAACATCATCACTCCATTGTATCTTGAGCAACCTAACTACCTTCCTCCTAAGCTGTCTCGTGTCAGTTTCCACAACACGAAGCGGATTACGAGGTCTCTTTTCAACTGGATTAACCTTAAAATCTTCACAGCAATCAGCAGAAACCACTTTATTCGAGTCGTGCACACACTTCCGTATGTACGATACATGAAAAACAATGTGCACACCCGACATCTTTTCCGGCAACTCCAATTTATAGGCGAGCTTTCCAATTCGCTCGATGATCGGGAATGGTCCAACAAATCTCGGAGTCAATTTTCCTTTCCTCCCGAATCGAATGACATTCTTCAGTGGAGAAATCTTCACAAAAACCATATCACCTACGTCGAACTCCAAATCCTTACGACGATTATCGGCATAACTTTTCTGACGGTCTTGGGCTGCCTTCATTCGTTGTCGAATGATCTCTATGCAATCCGAAGTTTGTTGAATCATTTCTGGCCCAAGTATCAACTTTTCTCCCGTTTCCAACCAACATGTCGGAGAGTTACACGGTCTTCCATACAATGCTTCATACGGCGCCATACCAATGCTGGACTGGTAACTGTTATTATACGAAAATTCCACCAAATGAAGATGATCTTCCCATGATCCTCCGAAGTCCAAAACACATGCTCTGAGGAGATCTTCAAAAACTCGGTTGACTCTCTCGGTCTGACCATCTGTTTGGGGGTGATAAGCTGTACTCAAACACAACTCGGTTCCCAAAACTTCCTAAAAGCTCTTCCAAAATCTACTAGTGAACAATGGGTCTCGATCGCTCACTATACTTTTCGGAATACCATGGAATCGAACTATCCACTTAACATACAGCTCAGCCAACTTCGATGCAGTCCTAGTTGATCGAACAGGAATAAATCTTACACTCTTAGTCAAACGATCTATGATGACCCAAATCCCTTCATTTCCCGCTCTTGTTCTAGGTAACCCATCGATATTTGCTCCCACTTCCATGTAGGAACTTCTAATGGCTGAAGCAATCCGCTGGGCTTTTTCTGCTGGGCTTTTACCAACTGGCAGTTCATACACTTGGAAATAAAATTTCCAACGTCCTTCTTCATACCTTCCCAGTAATAGGTTCTTTTCATATCCCGATACATCTTATTTCCACCTGGATGAATTGTCAGCTTCGAGTGATGACTCTCCTTTAGAACTTCATCTCTCAATTCATCTATATCAGGAACAACTAGTCGTCCTTGCTTCCGAAGCCAACCCTCTCGATCGACCTCGAATCCTTTATCCTTCTCTGGGTCCAACCCAGATTCCAAATCACGGATAATCTTGACAGGCTTATCGTCTCGCTTTTGGCTCTTGCCAATTCTTTCCACAAGAGTAGGTCTTATCAATAAGTTTGCCAATATTTCAGGTTCCAATTCACATCTGGGCCTGAAGTCAAATCCAGCCAAATATTCGAGATTCTTCCATTCTGAAAACATGGCCCCCAATCCTGCATGTCTTCGACTTAATGCATCTGCCACAGCGTTACCCTTTCCCGGAGTATAGGCTATACCAAAATCATATGATGCCAAAAACTCTAGCCATCGTTGTTGTCGAAGATTCAAATCCTTTTGGAAGAAAAGATACTTCAACGACTTATGATCTGTAAACAACTCGAATTGAACTCCCAATAGGTAATGTCTCCACATCTTCAGAGCAAATACAATCGCCGCCAACTCCAAATCATGAGTCGGATAATTCCTTTCATGCGGCTTCAGTTGTCGACTTGCATACGCAACAACTTTACCCTTCTGCATCAGCACTGCTCCAAGTCCAGTACCACATGCATCGGTGTAAACCACCATCTCATCATTTCCACTTGGAATAGTCAAAACAGGAGCACTTGTTAGTCGCTCTTTCAGGATTCCGAAAGCTTGCTCACAGTTAGCATCCCATCTAAATACTTGGTTCTTTTTCGTCAATCCTGTTAATGGTGCAGCTACCTTGGAAAAGTCTTTGATAAATCGACGATAGTATCCTGCTAATCCAAGAAAACTTCTCACATCAGATGCATTCTTAGGTCTAACCCAATCCTGGATTGCTGCCACCTTGGCGGGATCAACCGCTATTCCACTTCCAGAGATAATATGGCCTAAGAACCTCACTTCGCTCTTCCAGAAGTGACACTTCGAAAACTTAGCCTTCAGCTGATGTTTCCGCAAGATTTCCAAAATAATACGTAAATGCGTCTTGTGCTCTTCTTCGTTACTAGAATAAATCAAAATATCATCCACGAACACTAGTACGAACTTGTTCAACTGATCCCTGAACACCCTATTCATAAGATCCACAAAATATGCTGGTGCATTGGTCAATCCAAATGGCATTACTAGCCACTCAAAGAAACCAAACGGTGTCCTGAAAGCAGTCTTCGGCACACTGTCCTTTGCCACTCTTAATTGGTGAAATCCCATTGCCAAATCCATCTGAGAAAACACCTTGGCTTCGTGAGGCTGATCAAACAAGTCATCTATTCTCGGCAATGGATACTTATTCTTCTTAATCACTTTATTCAGCTCACAATAATCCACACACAACCTCAACGATCCGTCTGCTTTGGTTGCAAACACAACTGGTGCACCCCATTCGGACACACTACGCCGAATGAATCCTTTCTGTAGAAGATCATCAACTTGCACCTTCAACTCTTGTTGTTCCCTAGGCGCCATCCGCCTAAGAGGCATCACAACAGGCCTGGCTCCTTCAACTAGATCGATGCGAAACTCGATCTCTCTATGCGGCGGTAACCCTTTGACCTCATCAAAGACATCCTCAAATCCATTTGCGATTGGCACCGATGACAGTCCATCCCGTGGAACAACCAGCGAATACATGAAGCTCATGAAGACACCATCCTCATGCTTACATCGTATCACAACCTTTCGCCCTTCCACATTCTCGACTGTCACCTCCAGCCTTTTACAATCAACCTTTGCCGCATACTTCCTAAGCCAGTCCATACCTAAAATAATTCCAAACCCCTCAAAGTTCAGAACAAAACAATCACAAACAAAAGAGCAATCATGACTCGATACAACCAGACCACGGCATATCATACGCAAACAAGACGAACCCCCAACTGGATTAGTCACAACCAATGGTCTATCAACAATATCCGGTTCCAAACCCAACCGGCCAACAAGTTCATTGCAAACAAAAGAATGCGACGCCCCAGTATCGAACAACACTCTAACTGGAACACCACAAATGGAAAGAGTACCTTGTACCACCACACTCTTTCCTTTCTCTTCCGTGGTAGGGGCTTTTGATGATGATGGCACAGCCCCCAAAGTATAAGCTTGTACAACCTGCCTGTCCTTCCTCGGTTCTGGAAAATTCTTTTTAATATGCCCCAGCTTGTCACAGTTGTGGCACTTCACCGGCACCTTTGGATTCTTACAATCTTTGGAGAAATGGCCCTTCTGCTGACAGTTGTAGCAGGTCACTTCGCCCTTCGGCTTCTTCTGGTCATCCTTACCCTTCTGCTGCTGCTGCTTCGTCTTCTTGTTTCCACCTTGCTGTGGTTTGAACTCCTCCTTCGTCACAGCGACAACAGATCCTTCTTTAGGAAACAGATTCTCGTGCCTGAGAGCTATCTCCACAAGCTTCTCAAATGGATCGTCCAGATGATCCACCAACTGCCTCCCTAGATAAATGTCCAAGCCTGTCACAAACTTCTCGTTCTTCTGATATGGAGATTCAATATACGACCGGGCATACTTGGACAAGGCTTCAAACTCAGAAACATACTCAAGAACTGGTCTTCCACCTTGCTTGAGCTCCACAAACTTCTTGAATAGAATTGATTTCTGAGCTGTAGAAATGAACTTAGCTTCAAATCTGGCTTGGAATTGCACCCAAGTAATTTCTTCCTCCGGAGTATCAATGGTGATAGAGTTCCACCAATCAGAAGCTCTTCCCTAAAGCTGTCTTGATGCGATCTTCCTTTTGGTTACATCCTCAATTCTCAAGTCACCAAAGATTCTTCTACAAGCATCTATCCACCTATGGACTTCAATGGTTGACTCTGTTCCCAAGAAAACCTTTCCTCCAAGAGTAGTATAGTCTTTACACAACTTAGCAAAATCCACCGGTTTTGGAGATTGAACTTGAACTCCAACATCTATTGCTGGCCCCGGAGCTGGCATCCTTCTCATGATCGAAGTCATCATAGCCTCGAACATAGCAGCATAATCAGCAGCCCCCTCAGCAGCACGACCTTCCCTAGCAGCTGGTCTCCCTCTTCGACTCATTCTTAATATCTATAAAAAAATGATTAGCGCACCTTGAGAAACAACTACATAAGAGGTTCAAATCCTTCTAAGCCACTATATTATATATAGTAATCATCCATCAAAATACAATTACGTCTCTCATACGTAATTACGTTAGCGAGCGTTGGCTAAAATCGATTAACTAAAGCTCTGATACCAAATGTGACGACCGCACATGACTCCTGCACTAAACAAGGAAATAGTGCGCTGTAAAGTGTGCCAGGCAGCCATGGATGATCATCAAGATAAGGTAAAAACAGCGGAGTCTATCGTATTACTCACAGCGCATGGGTAAAATAGAATAGAATATATATATATATATATATATATAGTGAAGCTCCACAAAACAGAATCTCATCAAATAAGCCTCGTAGTAGTTTGATACAAAAATCTGAATAGTCAATACATCAAGCCTCACTACATATCACTCAGAGAATATACAAGCAGCGGAACATCCAGTATATATAGTAAGAAAATAATATGCAAGCCTCCAGCTCGTCTTCGTCATCAGCATCGTTGGTCACTAAGAACAGCACCTGTCACCTGCTACCTAGTCTGCCCATCCCAAAATGGATGAACAGCCCAAGGTAATAAGAGTTGAACATAAAACCTTGAGTCAGACAACAGTCTTAGTGAGCGGTAAATTAACTAACAACATACCAAAAGAGCATAAAGGTAAAAATAACAGGAACCCAATCCTCCTACTCCACCTCTTTCTACAGTGATAGCCCCCAGACACACTAAGCAGAAGTAAACATAGCAAATCAGACATTTAAAGTAAAGTAATTATTACTCGAGTCAAGGTCGGTGTTTTCCAAGTACAAACCCCCAAGGCCCAAACCAAGATCAGATAAGCACCCAGAGAACATCGCCCTTGAGACCGAATGACGATACAACCAAAACATCCAAACATCCATGACTCTGGCTATCACTGTTATCATTGCTTCGATACCATCGTTAATTGAATGACTGGCACATTCTTTCAGCCATCCATCAAGGGCTAATGGTAACCCCGGTTCTAGACAAAACTCCGCACGTCGTCGCAGCCCGTGCCAAGGACTATCGAATCTACCCAGAGTACTCGACCACCAACTGCAGTCTTTTGGGACTATCGAATCTGCCCAGCATACTCTTGCTTTGAGTCTGCTAGAACCTTCAATAACGATGAAATCTCAACCTTCTAGTCATCCTCCTCGACGACTATTCTCATACTAGCTCAAGCGTCTCACGAGCCAACCATTTTCCACAAACTCGAACCATCCCTCGAGTTATCAACATGCTTGGAATGGTCCCATCTGGATTATACCAAGACTACTTTACATCATGCCTTGCTTTATTTCATCATAGCAAAGTCCCATCTCAACATCATCATCAAATCTGTCCATATGAGCTTTATCATCCGCCACATATGCCATGAGCAGCGTTTTCCTATTCAAAAGCCTTTCCCTTAGCTTTTGAATCATCTTCGACCAACTTGTCCAAATCCAACCACTAATCAACTAATTTATAACAATCAATCAAATCAATCATTAATCCAAGTAATTAAGCATTCAAACATGATCTAAAAGCAATTATAACTAAAATGGAAATCTTTTAAATAAAGAGTCTAAATCTAACAAGCATAATCATGAATAATATCTCTACAACTTGATGGATGAACTTACATAGGTTAACATGTATTATAATGGATGTCAAATCTTCGTGAACCATGGATCTATACTTAGGTTTACAAAAATGCATGAAATCACTATTTTTAACACAAAATCAAGTCACCAATCCAATATACTCCTTTGGGTCCGTGTGAGAGATAACCACCACTCACCGAATCACCTAAACACCTTAAAAGCAACACACTCCAAATCTGGACAGCGAAGGATCTAGCTCGATCCGCCAAAATTCCGCTTCAAATGATGAAATCCCTCTTCGATGGATGGAGATCTTCAAACTAGGCTCTTGGATCTTGGATCTTCGATTTGATCTTCAATTTGGATGGAAGGAAGCACAAGATTAAAGAGTAGAAAAGAAGTGAAGAAGCATAGCACTCGAGCTCTCAAAATGGCAGAACTTCGTCGCTTCAAAATCCGAATCCCAAAAATGAAGCTAACCCGTGCATTTATAGGCTGAACCCTTAAGTCGCTCGCCTTTAAGTCGCTCACGACTTAACAAAACCCCACGACCTAAAAATCCAACGACCTACGACCTAATGACTTAACTGCATTGCCGACCTAACGACTCAACAACCTAACACACATGCAGCGACTCATCACAGGCACGACCTAACATACACGACGACTTAGCGACTTAACGCTACACAACTTAACCACCTTAGGTCGTTTCACGACCTAACTACACACAGCAACCTAACATAGGTCGCTCACGACCTAACTAAACACAGGGTCTCAACGACCTGTACTATAACGACTTAAACTATTATCCTTAAGTCGCTCGAACGACCTATCTTCCTTAGGTCGTTAACTCGCTCAACCTCCTAGGTCGCTACTCCTATGCCATTAGTTTCTAGGCCGCTAACTACTAGGTCGTTAACTTCTTTTGCCAACTTCCTTAAGTCGTTAGTTCCCTTAGGTCGCTCTGATTTCTTAAGTCGCTCCAATCTATGCCGCTAAGTCGCTCCACGACCTATCTGCTATACGACCTAAGCTATCACACGACCTAAGCTATCATACGACCTAACTCCTTAGGTCGCCTAAACTCTTATGTCACCGACTTCCTTGGGTCGCTCTGCCTTACCTCTAGGTCGCTCAACACTCTTCTACAACCTAACTCTGGACGACTTAACAATACTAACGACATAATAACAACGGTTTTACGATTTTCGATGCCTAAAAATATGGTTCGTTACAACATAGGTCATAGTCTACCGATTTAAAATCAGACACAGACTATTGGCTCTCAGCGGCACACACGACTTTCGCTATGTTACCATAGGTCGCAGTCTACCGATATAAAATCAAACGCAGACTGTTGGCTCTCAGCGGCACACACGGCTTTCTCTATGGTATACTCTACTCATAATCCTCGGGAACTAGTTTTGTCCGGACTCCTCACAGTATCAACTTTAGAACCCCCCTTGGGGCTCAAGGCAGCACCAACCGGTGGCACTCCTGAGAAGTTCATTTAAAGGGAGCGCCTTTTTCCCCAGAGCCATCATCAAAACACTTTATACTATACACATATTGTATCTTTCAAATCATACACCTAGTATGATCGCATGCAAAGCTCCTTTACACAAAATCGATTATCCCAAAATCGATAATTCTCAAACTAGGCTTTCCAAATTTCAATATTGATTTTACCCAAAAATCAAAAGCCTTTCCAAATCCAAAGGTTCCCAAAACCTTTTTCAAAATCCTCATAAGATCCTTTATATATATATATATATATATATATATATATATATATATATATGTATGTATGTATGTATGTATGTATGTATGTATGTATGTATGTATGTATGTATAATTTTTTTTAAATCTTTGGATCATTTCAAACTTGTATAAAATTCCTTTTATACTTCAAACACCTTCAAAACCCTTTTCTTCAAACAATAGATTCAACAAGGGGAGATTTATCTTATATAACAAAGATTTATGACTTTGTTTATTCAAAATCAAATATTCAAATTTTGATTAGTCTTTCCAATATCAATTTCATTCAAAACTGTACGATGTACACTTAACATCCGTACGCCATGCCAATCTGATCGCTCACTCGATCACACAATTTCACTTCCGAACTTGTATCGCCCACCCGACTTCCTAGTGCGGACACGGATCTGGTTTCTTAATCAGAAACCGTCATTCTCCTTGCATAGCCATAATTATGATGGAGAATATGCAGAACCAATCAACAATCCATATCCAGGTTCGCCATCGAAAACCGAGTGAAAAATTCCAACTCGCATGGGTAAGCTATCTCGAAATTCTATGCTCGAATCTGGATCAAATCACTGTATGAATAGAATAATATATGTACGTCCTACGTATTTTAACTTCATTTATTATTAGCCAAATCAATTTCCTTTCTATTTACATTCACTTATTCACATTTTCCTTAATCCCCATTTGGATTATCACTTCAATTCTTATCTGAGTTGGGTACATAATCAATAATAGTTTGAACTCCGAACCAGTTTATATTTAGAAAATAGCTTGAAAATCTTAAAAATATATAAGTAGTTGAAAAATAATTAATAGTTTATAAAATAGCTATAAAATAGTTAAATAATTTCAGAACTTTTAGATAATTGCAAAATAGTCGTAAAATAGTAATTAATTTGTAAAATAGTTGAAAAATAGTAATTAGTTTAGAAAACAGTTGACAAAAAAGGTTAAATAGCTCCAAAAATAATTGTAAAACAAGTATAAAATAATTTGGCTTTAAAAAGAAAGGTTGTATATATTAAATAGCTTGGAAAAATAAGTTTATATTAAATGAATTATATTGAAAGTAGTCCAGAGTCAAAACTGTTCACTTCCCCATCAAATCAATTTAAATTTCCACTTCCATTTAATTGACTCAATTCTAATTTAAATAACTGCAATTTCCATTGGACTTGATTTATTCCCAATTCAAGTTGAATTAATCCTCAATTTCTTTCCAACTTCAAATCAAATTCCATTTGATTTTAATCCTACTCGCCTTAATTTCAATTCCAAATTATTCCAATCAATTTTGGACTATTATCAATTGAACCCACTTCAAGTTCAAATTATTTCAATTTAATCTAATCCAAATTTTCCATTTAAATTTTAAACCTTTAGATTAATAACCTTTCCACTTAAGTTTAAAACTTGCTTCACTTTTGGTTTCACATCATATTCTAAGGAAAATTCAAAACTCAACCTTAAAGTTTATTTCCTATTTATTTCCTTACATACCAGGCTACTTTTAAATTTTAAACCACCCGTTGGTTTTCATTTCAAAACAAATCCCTTAAAAATCTTCCAAACATTTCTTGCTTTAAAATAAGACTATATTCAAAATAGTCTAAATTATATTATTTGTTATTTTCTTTAACTCTTTGAAACAATTGATTATTTCTAGACTTCGGTTTTAAAACTTCATAATTTTAAAACCCACTTTAATTTAGAAGTTATACTCATCTTATAAATTTACTTCATTTGGCTTACTTAATAACTAATATATCATTATTAAACACAATAACTATTTATGATAATACCCAAGGTAATCATATCTAGATACCAATTCCCTTTTATATTATTCTTACTTCTATAAATTCAAGATTAAATTTCAGTTTGAATCCATTTCAAACTTACCTTTATTTAAAGTTTTTAAACAATTTTAATTTCTAAGCTCAAATTCTAGAATTTCATTTCAATCAATTTAATTTGGTTGTATTTCTGTTACCACTTAATTTAATTCCAATTCAAGTTTTCAGTTTTGTTGTATTTTATATTACTTCTTAATTTAATTCCAATAATTTAACAATCAATCACCTAAAAATTTATTAGAAGGGAATATTGCTTTATATATCAAAATATATTTTTATATAAAATCATTTAAAACCTTTATATAAGAAAATAACAAGTACGCGCTCATGTGTATATACACACACACACACACTCTCAACTCATTCTAGAGTACTTTGGATTCTATTTAATGAGTAATCCCCACCAGAGCCAAGGTTCTCGCTTAACCTTTCAGATCTGATACCAACTGTAACGACCCGGAATTTTCGAACCCGAAAATTCCAGATAGTTATGAAAAAGAAGAAAGAGATAGAAGAAGAAGAAGAACAAAAACATCAGCCTCTCACATTCACAACGGATAAAATATAATAATAAATAATATCAGTTTACAAAAGAATATTATATCTATCGATTGCGTTTTAATACATCAGAGTTACACATTTATACAGATACTGAATATACACAATTTACCATGCCTCAAATATACAATAATAGAATACAGCGGAAATACTCTATTCGTTCCTGTCATCGAGCTCAACTCCTGAGCTCTTAAACGTCCTTACCTGAAATCTGTAATACTCGGTCTGACCCGAGCATTACATCAAAGTAACACCCGAGTCAGGCTAGAAACCAGCGTGACTAAACCCAACTAACATGGAATATCCAAGCAAATAACTTATATAAACCCGGGATAACTCATATCAATTCACAAATCCATAATTTGTTATAGACATCACTTATTTCACCACCAATTTACAAATTACCAAAATTTAGATTAAATAGTCCAATTCACTTAAATCATTTCATTCCAGCCTATAGATTTCACATATCAATCTATAAAAAATTCGAAGTGGTTCCGGGTATTTCCTAATACCCGATCCCGGTCTCTTCGAGTCTCAAGTCATCCTAACCCAAGTCATCCAAATGAAATACACAATATTTCATATCAGAGATATCAATTCATTCAAAGCGCCCAATACCATCCAATCATTCATAAGCAAAGCTTAGTACATACAAATTTAATTTAATTAAATCCTAATTGAATTACTAAACTCAATCATTTAGATTTCTTCATTTAACACTAATTAATTTCAAATCAATTAATCAGGCATCCCTTCATTATTCATCTTAATTAATCACCCTGGATTATTTATCCTTCAATTACATTCAAGTAGTTAACTTTAATTAATTTCACAATATTAATTATTCTTAAGCATAACTAATCTTTAATGACTTCACAAGTTAATTGACTATAATTAATTACATTAATCCCTAATTACTTATATTAATTAATTTTTCATAAATTAATTAGTACTGATTAATAAATCTTAACTAATCAATCTTTATTTTTCGTCATTGATTGTATAAATTAATGATTTCACATTTACATTTCAATTTGTCCTAATTTAATTTAATTACATTAAATAATTAATCATAAATTAAACCACAAATATTAATCACTTTCGATTTATCTCATCCTCTAATTATCTACCCTTTCATTTATCGATTACTCCTCAATTAATCATCTTAATCAATCTCTTGATTAATTCCGCAAAGTAATTATATTTCATTAATTACATTAAGTAATTACTTGTCAAACCATCCAATGATTATTCTGAATTACTTACACTTAATTGATTAACTTAAAACTTAATTAATTAATTCAAACCCTTCATTACTAAATTAATTAACCCAAATCATTAATTAATGGAATTAATTAATTATCCATTTTAATTACCCTACTAATTTAATGAATCACAAATCATTAATCCTTATTAACATTAAAATGAGTACATTTCTTTTTTATGATTTAAGTTTTAAACAACTTAAAACCCGAATACTTCGAGTCAAACCACAATTAACTCGAGAATCAACCAAAACCAAAGTCACATCATCATCAGTGCACATCCAATCAGTTTAATCATTCAACCAATTATCTAAATTTAACCATTTAAATTTAAACAAATAAAATAAATCCAACAGAGTGAGATTTATTCACCTTTGATTTATTAGCATCCATTCCCAAATCCGGCTTGTTCTTTCCAAATTTTGACCATATATAAATATTATTTGATTTTGTTAATATTCGAAATAAATCGAACAATCAATTGTCATTTATTAATTTAAATCTAAACTAATAATTTGGTTTTAAACTAATAATTAAAATTTTAAACAAATTTTATTTTAATAAAATATTTTGGTGGCTGAAATAATTAAATAAGTTTATTAAATGGACTAGTCACCATATTATATATTTTTTTAAAAATAGCTAATAGCCTTGAAATATGAACATGTATATTTAATTTTATTTTCTTTATTTTAAAACTACATGTATACTCGAAAAAATAATCCATAGATTTTCAAAAATCTAATTTTGTATAATCCTTTAACATCTTTATAAAATTTCCATATTTTTTCCTAAACCTTATCTGTAAAAAAACAATTTTCTGTTTTCTATAAATATATGTATTATACTTTTTTTCTTTTTACTGTAAATAAAAATTCTCTCTTTTTTTTCTTAAAGTTCTGTGTATATATATATATTAATGTAGTGAAATTAAAATAGGACAGAAAACAAAAACTCACCTCGTTGTCGAATATCGCCGCCAACTACGCATCCAAACTGCCAGAACTCTCGCGACATCTGATCCACGTTTCACGTGCGACGACGACTCGAGCACCAATCCCTAACTCAACGCAACCTCATCGCCTATCATCCTTGAGCTTGAGTTCGAACTTTCGACATCAACTCAATCGCACGTAGGCGATTTGAGGCTTCAAGCCGAACTCGAAGGGTGGAGGAACACGCATGAATAGTCAGGCTTTCAATCCAAATAGCTTGCCTATGATGAAGTTCACTTTCGATCGAGAGAAGGAAGAAAGGGGTTTGGTTTTAGGGTTTTCGTTGTGGTTGCGGTGGCTCTGGTGGCGGCGGAAGGAGGAAAAAGTATGGCGCAGGTTTGAAGTGAAGCTTCGCATTCATGGGTGTATGGGTATTTTGCTTTGAAATCGAATGGAAAGAGGAAGAGAAAGGAAAAATCGAATTGGAATTGAAAATGAGGGAGAGGAAGGAGATGATTTATCCATCGGCCATTTTTTTCTCTCTGAAGATTTTCTTCTGAATTTTTTGAAGTACATGGCTAAATTAAAAAAAACATAGCTAGGTCGACACAATTCAGGTCTAGGGTGGCTCGCGTACGATATAGGGTGGCTGGTTGACTTTTATATTTTAATATTATTAAATTCCCAAAATATCTCGCTTAGCATAACTCGAAACCTCGATCTCTGAATTAGACATGCCGCCAGGCGTTTATAAGGATTTACCCGTATTCCAAACACAATGGAACGTAATTCGGAGCCTAGTTCGATCATATGTGCGAGTTACGGAAATAAACGATCAATTTCAACTTAAATCGATTAAAATAGTTTCTCTGCGTTTTGAGCTGCCAGGGTCAAACAACAACTCCGATTGCTACGAAAATTGAAATCCGATAATAACTAACTATTATGGATCCAATGAAATCGGTTTCGTCAAATTCCGAGACTGTGCCTCGGAAGGCTATTTTTAAATATCGATTTAAACGATATATTATTAAAATTGAACAAATCACCTATAAATTAAATTTCAACCATTCTATTATCTTCGATAACATCATTATAAATTTTATAAGCCTTCAAATTATTTTTAACCGGCTTAAATTCCATATTCAACATCTTACCCAATTTCGAATTATATAATTCAATAATTTAATTATCAAGTAAATATTAATATACGGAATTCAAGTTAAAATTAACCTTTAAATATTTTAAAATCAATTAATTATTCCAATTTAAATTGTTAAAAATTCTAGGTCGTCACAATGCCGCCTAGCGGAATAGGTTTTTCCCTCATAAAATTAACAACAACAATTACATCATGTCATGTAATAAGTAATCATATCATGAACAACATTTCAAATGTAAGTATACCATATACTTAACATGCTATTATAAAACATGTCATAAATTCATCCAATTCGGCATAAGCATTCTTATACTTATCAATAATTTATGAATCATGTCATATAATTATTAATACATTCACAAGCATCACCTTGACTCTTATTTAGGTGTCAATCTCAAAGTTATCCTTTACTTTATTTAGTGATCACCTCCCTAGGTTTATCTATCACAACTCATCTTTAATCGAATTACATCACAGATGAATGACTACTCATTACACCTTAGGAGTCACCTTGACTAGAGCCACCTTGACCCTATAAGGAGGTTGAATGCAAGTACCCTGAATATATTCTAGCAAGAGTACTCACTAAGCATTAGTAACCCTATAGTCCTAGAAACAAAATTACAGCCATCTTGATGTTATAACTCAAACTAGAGTAAAAAAATTTGAATTGAACCCACTTGACTTCCCATCATGGCACCATGCTATATACTATTGAATTTAAACTTTGCTAAACTTTTGTATCCTGCCATTGAATAACTCTATGAGTTGGCATATTTTTAAGACCATAAGTCGATTTGTTTCTTTAATAGGTTAGTTATGTACCCTAAAAATTCCATGTTTAGACCAAAAATCCTTCAATTCTTTAAATAAAACATTTTCCTTCATTTTTGAATGATACAACTTACCATTTATTAGATTCCTTAAGTTAGCTCTTTTTCTCATTTCCACATAAGTTATTACATCTTAATTCATCTTTTCTCTTCATAATTTCATTACTATGAAATTCGAATTAAACATTTTAGAATCTAGCTTCCAAATTGCCACCTAAAATTCACATATTTGAATAATGGATTTATTGGCATTAATTTCCATACACACACACCCCGCATATCCAGGCTATCGTGCCTCTAAGGTTGGTTATTGTTAATCTAAGCTATCGCGTATCCACGCAATCGCATATGAAAACCATCGAATGTCCAAGCCTTCGCATGTATATGTCATCGCAAGTCCATGCTATCGCATATTTAAGCTTTTGCATGTCTAATTTATTGCATATCGAAGCTATCATGGGTCTAAGCTTTCACATATTAAAGCTAACGCATGTCTGAGCTATCACACATATATGTTATTGCATATTTAAGCTACCACAAGTTTGACTTTAGTGCTATTGCATGTCTAATTTTGGTGCTATCGCACTTCTAACTTTAGTGTTATCGCACTTCTAAAAGCTATTAAAGTTTTGACTTTGTGGTTATCACGTATCCAACTTTATTGTTATCGAGCTTCTAAAAAAGGGCTATCGAAACTTTTGATAGGCTAACGCAAGTTTAAGATGGAAAATCTATAATTTAGAAATTTGATATTTTCCATAATAAAGTAACTACTTTTTGACTAATTCTTACATGTCATGTGCTTATTTGTTACTTTTATTATATAATAGAAATCTCTGTTGCAGGCCATAATTTATTTCCTTAGTTACTCTTTAATTAATTTGTTAATCAAAGAAATTTCTTATTTTACCATCTAATTCACATTAATTCATAATACAGGGAAAAATTCCCAAAAATCCATAGAAACAGGAAAACACTTTCTTTACCTCTGGTAAAAAATCTTAGATTAAAATATTAAATTTAATTTTTCTTGTGAATAATAATTTACAGCTGCAACTGCCTATTTTCCACTAAGAAAATTTGAAACAAATTATTTACCATTCCAAAACTATGAAAATTAAAAATCATCTTTGTTTTAATTTTATAAATGTCATTTGGAAATTTCAAACTATTTGGAGATGATAAATTCATATTTTACACTTAAACGTATCATAAATAATTGTATATAACACCCAACATATGTAGATTTATTCTATTTCCATCAAAACATGATTACCATCACATAAAATAGGTAAAAGATTTTTAATCCAAATCTAAATAGATTTGGAGGTGAAATAGGACAATTATTACTCATCTAAGTTAGAAGTTTATCAAAATCCACTTCTTCTCCTTAAAAACGAAAGATTTGATATTTTAGTTCAATTTACCTCTTACTCTCCTTTGATACTGATAGCCTTCAGTTTTTTTGATTTATTTTGTAAATTGAAAATGAATGAAGGGGATCGTATGGTTTAGGGGTATAAGAGTCAATAATTTGATCTTGGAGGAAAGTCCCTTCTTATGTAATCTTATTAATTCTCACCCCTTCCTTACGTAATCTTGTTAATTCTCTCCCCTCAATATAAAATCTCCTTTATTATAATATTCTATTTCATGCTTTTAATTCTTTACGGGTGAATTTAAATGCACTAATTATCCTTGATCCTTTTAATTAATCTTTTTAAATATCGCACGCTTTATTAATTAAATTTCCTTTAATTAAGTTCTCTGAATTATCATTTAATAAATTTTAATTAATAAATTAATTACATGTTATAGCACTTCAGAATATGGGGTGTTACAGGCTCCCATCCTTGTAGGAATTTCATTCTTGAAATGCAAATAACGTAGAGCAATGACCCTCCCCCCCCCCCCCTCCGTCATCAATGCGAAGTGTACACACAACTAAAAATAATTACACTAACGCCCTACTAACATTAAGTCATCAATCATACTGCATTAATGCAATAACTAACACTTATCATATCATAACATAAAATAAACTAGTTCCACTGCTAGTCCATTTTCTAACAAGTATGAATGTCTAAAATAACTCGGGATAAATATTCTTAATCTTATCCTCTACCTCCTAGGTATAATCATCCATATTGTCACTCCACTAGAAGCGAAAAAAACTAATTACTTTGTTTCTTATCTCATTCGCATTTCGACTTTATTCTCTATCGATCTTCTAATATACATCAAATCCCATTCTGTAGATATGTTTTGATCACCCCCATCTTTGCTACCATACTAGGGTCATGCATACATTTCCAGACATACGGTATATGAAAAACATTATGCACACCTACCAAATTATTAGTTAATTCGACTTGTATGTTAATTTACCAATCCACTCAATCACTAGAAATGATCTTACATTTGTAGGAGCCAAATTTCATATATTCCCAAAGCATGTAACACCTTGCATTAGCGATACTTTCGTGAACACATGATCGCTTACTGTGAACTCTAGTTCCTTTCAGTTGAAGGCCAACCTTGAGGTCTATGCTTTTGATTTGAGGTTAGTTAGATAACTACTATATTCAGTACGAAGGATATAGATAGTCTTTGGTTTGGATCTCATTATTATGCTTTTGGTTTATAGGTTGTTATCTTCAGATATTGTCTTCCAACTTTTTATATGACACTGTATACACAATAGAGCTTTTGAACTTAAACCGATGAGTTCCAATCTCCCAATGATTAAGAGTCAACTATAATGGAGCAAAATTACGATATAACAATAATAAAACATAGATAATAATGTTATTCCTGACATATAAAGATACTGACATGAGCATTTACCAGTTATATAACCTAGTTTTATAATAATGAAATTCAAAATAAACTTCATTATCTACTAAGCCAATTGCTTCATCTTCAGAGCTTTTATTTGCTTTCAAGAAAACATGTCTAGGTCTATAAACTCAGCCTACTCAAATGAATACCCTTGAGTTTATAGTCAAAACAAGAATGAAAACATGAGTCAAACATAAAGCCTAGTATGAGTAATAGTTTCTCTAAACATAAGATATAGTGATATCCGACCACTTAGCCGAATAGTCTTTCCCTATATAATCAACAGCAGAAATTACATCATATCATGTAATTAATCGTTATATTGTGAGCACCATTTCAAATATAAGCATCCCATATACTTAACATACTATTGTGAACCATGTCATACATTCATCCGTCAGCATAAGTATACCTTATACTTAACAAAATTTTGTGAATCATGTCATATAATTATTAGTCATGTTCACATGCATCACCTAGAAATCTTACTAGGTCTCAATATCAAAGTTATGTTTTACTTTATTTAATGATTGCCTTCCTATGTTTTTCTATCACTAATTCATCTTTATACTCGAATAACATCACCTATGAAATGGCCACTCATTCCATCTTGGGAACTACCCTGATTCTATTAGGATGTTGAATGTAAGCACCTTAAATACATTCTGGCAAGCATCCTCGCTAAGCATCAATAGCGCACCTAGTCCAATCTAAACCAAAAGTCCATCTATAAACTATGTGTTTTGTTCAAAGTTTTGTCACAAGTCATACAAATCCATTCCAAGTTCGTTCAAGTCCACATATATGGATCACATATGTCATTTACTTTTAAAGAAAGAATCAAACCAATGTTTTAATATAAATTAACAACAATTCAAACAACATAAACATAATCAAATACAAACATATATGTGTTATATTTTCGTTCAAAGTGAGGTGCTAACGTACCTTCTACCCTCTCAAACAACCAATCCCAAGCTAACCAAGCCTAACCTCTACCTTGCAACACCTTTGCTTCCTCCTTTCCTTGCCTTTACCACTTGCTTCCTCCCTCTAAACACCCATATAGCTCACGGCCCTCATGGACTGTGGGGGTTTGTGACAACCCGCATATTTATCGATTTTATATTTAAATATTTTATTTAAATATTTTGTCGTTAATCGGATATTGGTCCAAAAAGCTACTTTTTGCAAACGGTCAAATTAGGACCCGGGACCACTTCCATTGTGTTTGAAATGCCGTTTACAACCTTTTTAAGTATAAACTTTGATATGTTTGGGGTTAGTGGAATTTCACTAACTTTACCCGCTTTGGACTTTCGGTTGGTTTAGCCTATTAAACCTAAGTTCCAACCCCTTCTCCTCATCTCTTTATAAATTCCTACCTAACTCTAGTTTTAGCATTAATGGTGAGTGGAAAGGGAAATTAAAGTTCCAAGCCCAAGTTCATTAGCAAATTCAACATCCAACTCCAAAATCAAAGTAAAGACATTGGATTCAAGCTTGTAGTTGCTTCTCTACTGACTTCAAGCTTCTTCTTCATTGAATTTGTGCAAAGGTGAGATTTTTATCTCACATTCTTGCCTATATCTATCATGGATGTTTGGGAATGATTTCCTATCACTTTAGCATGTACATTTGCATTTGGTTTGGATTGGATTGGCGAAAAACTCCAATTTTTAGCGTTTTTGGTGATTTTCTGCACTTAGGTCGCACTGGCACAAATTGTTGTTCGGTGTTAGGTCGCTAGGTCGTGTGCCGCTAGGTCGTATGCCGCTAGGTCGTAGGTCGCATGCCCTGTTCTTCATTTGGTTGCTTGGTCGTTTCCCTGTTAGGTCGCATGACCTTCACCCAGTTAGGTCGCATGACCTTATAAACCGTTAGGTCGCGTGACCTATACACCCTAGGTCGTTAGACCTTATTTCCCCTCTAGGTCGCAGGACCTTTATCCCTTAGGTCGTGATGCCTTAATTCCTTTAGGTCGTTAAGGCCTTAACTCGCTCGACCTAGTTAGGTCGTTAGGTCGCGTGGCACATTAGGTCGCTAGGTCGCGACAGTCGTTCCACTTTGGCCTTTGCAACTTTAGGTCGTTCAACCACTAGGTCGCGTGCCTCTTTGGGTCGTTCCCACGTTAGGTCATAAACCCATAGGTCGTGAGCCCGTTAGGTCGCATGACCCCTTAAGTCGCTCGCCTCTGTTAAGTCGCTCGCTTCTGCTAACTCACGAACACCTCTAGTTTGCAACCACTAGGTCGCTTGACCCCTTAAGTCGCTTACCTCTGTTAGGTCGCTCGCTTCTGCTAACTCGCGAACACCTCTAGGTCGCAACCACTAGGTCGCTTGACCCCTTAGACCCTAGGTCGCAACCATTAGGTCGCTCGATCCTATCCTCCCTTAGGTCTTCACTAGGTCATACCGTTTTGGACGGGGTGCTGCCCCCCGGACCCCCGCGACCTGACCGGGCAGGTCGAACCCCGTAGCGGGGGTGTTGCCCCCGCACCCCCACCTTAGGGGGTTGCCACCCCCTTGGACCCCCCCTCTGTAGGGGATCTTATCTGAAAACATTCAACATAACTTGCTTTGTTGAGATGCTGAGTTGACCATTCTTCGAGACAAACTATCTTTGGCTTCTCGGTGATTTTATGGTATCACGGCCTTGCTAAAAAGGCGGGATAACAAACTTTAGAAATATGAAGGTTTCAGTACTAGTGGTAAATATCAAAACTCTTTCAATAAAATAATTTCAACTCTATTTTCAATAACAAAGCTCTTTTCTTAATCGTTTTCCAATCTACTAGTATATACAAACCTTTACCTCACTCGGATGAGAAATCTAATTAAGCGGCTTAGTAAAACAAGTGGTATGAAACGCTTGCGTTCACTTCGTCGGTTAATTCTTGGACTTGTTCGATTGAACCTCTTGTGACAATTTTCTAGTGAAAATTTACAGTTTGTTCGTAAATATTTAAGTTAAGCAAGTGGTTATGGGACACGAAGATAAACTTTTATACTTACTAGCTTAGTGTAATTGACACTTCTCGTTGATCATGACGATCATTTTATGATTTAGACTAGCAATTGTTGGATGTCTCTTTGTTTGCAAGGTTAGACTAGACCTCATGGGTGTAGTTCCGACTCACACATATCTCTTTGTCCGCAAGGTTAGTCTAGACACCATTTGTGTGATTCCACTCACACATACCCTTTTGTTGCGAGGTTAAGCTAGACACCATTTGTGTGATTCCACTCACACATACCTTTTTGCTTTTTGGTTAGCCTAGACCTCATCTGGGTGATTCCGACTCACCCATATGGGTAGCTCCCCATGGTCTTCGGACCGTCATGTGATAGGCCTCTTTCCCTTTTTCTGTGATTTCTGGATTCCTTATGTTGATTTCTGGAATTTATGTCATTGACTTGTTATGAGTACAAGTTTAGGGTATGATACCTTCTTTAGACCTTTGAGAAGATTCTTGTGATATTGATTTATCTCTTATTGATTGACCTTCTGTTGATCATCATTTGCATACTTATAGTAGTATGTCAGTATGAATATTTTATGTTTATGCCATATCTTTTATTTTATACCATGTCATCTGATATTTATAGCTAGACTGATCCGTTTATTATTTTCTTAAATAATACTCGGGCCAGACCGAGATGTTACAGGTGCTTCTGCTTGACTTCTTCCCGGGGTTTTCTACTCTGACTTTTGGCTAACTATTTAGATTAGCAGTTTTTGTTGTATACACTTGAGATATAGACTCATAGTTGTATTCTTTTGTATAGCACGTGTTGCTATTCTTTTGTATTATTGTGGATCTTTTTGACCATTACTCTGATGTACACTTTCATGTGTTAGTTATATATTCGTATCTTCTTTCGCCTTTGTGATATGGATGTCTGTGCTGATTTTTGTTATGCTTATTTCTATGTTTGTTTCCGAAGATTATTTATAGCCACCGTGTGATAAGCAATCACATGGATGGTCGCTCCTCAACAGCCTTATTCTCCGTGCTAGTTGACAACACTACACTATAGTGTTCTTGGCTAGCGTGGGTATAGAGGTGGGGCGTCAGAAGGTTTGACTTTGCTTCTTTAACTTTTGGCGTAGTGGAAGGTTTTCTAGTGTTATACTAAGCCATGTGGAAAAGTTTGAAGATATTTGGATTTGATTTGCAACTATTTCATTTTAGAACATAAGAGAGGAAGAAGAACAAAAGTCATTAAAGGAGCTTGGTTTTGATTTGGGATTTTTTTGATTACACTATAAGGTATGTCTCTCCATATATAGCTAATGAATGGTGTTACCTAAGCTTGTACTCACCCTCCCCCCCCAAACCATGCCATGGAAGCTTCACCTCCCACTACTTCTATAACGGCCCGTTTTTCTGTACCCTTTGAATCGACAATAATTCACACATGTCCAACTCAAATTGCACGAATAAGCGGATCATTAAGGGTAGAAAGAAAATAAAGACAGAATAGAATCTCACACGAATGGAGTAACATATATTATTTCAATAACAATCTTTACAGCGGAAAATTTTAAATACAATATCAGAGTCTAACCTAAATTCAGCTTGGATAGTTATAAACACATGTCCTTGCAATTGCTGACAAACATAAAAAAAATTACACTAAGTACAGCGGATAATAGAATACGTACATACGATGATGAAGATCTCCAACTCTCCTCTGAAAACTCCAACCGTCTTCAACTAAACCTGAAACTACTCGGATTTGACTCGAGTATTAAAAATACCTGGATCAGGCTTGATAAACGAGCATGAGATACTCGAACTTTAAAATGACTATGTTATCAAAACCTTTGAAAAGAAGGGTATTTCATAAGACCACGCCCACACATAAACAAGGACGGTTTTTTACCTTATGATAACGAAAACACTTCATACCAAAATACACTTGATATTATTTTTAATGACATTCTTTTGAAAACACTTTTCAAATAAACTTATTCAAATATGGTATCAATATCTAGACAAAGTCTAACGAAATATATCTGGACTGGGTCAATGGAATACATCGAACGGAATATATAATACCAAAAAGGGTAGCTAAATTGTTTGCAAGTCATTACAGTTATTTTGGGAATATAATCAAAACCGTAAATCTCGTATTGGGATTGGATTTCCAACATGATAGTAAACTAGTGGAAAGATCAATCTGTATCCATGGCTTATGTCCATGACTCAGACGCCATTATACAACAACACAAATAGCTAAAAGTGGATACAATCTGCGAATAACATCTCAGATTTCGTGCATCTCTGCCGTGAGGCCTAGACGTATCTGGTACCTGGGGCTCAAAACATCTGATAACCCAAATCACTACCATCTGAAATGTGAGCATACATCTGACCACATAGAATCCCATCATAACTGGGGTGTGAGGCTCGCGAGGCTACGCTCAATTTCTTCAAACCACGTTTTTCATACAAAATCACGCTTTGATCATAACAAGTTCCACTTTGGATGTCATATTGTCATTCCACGTCACACGACTGATTTCTAGAAAAGTATAACTTCCTAAGCTCATATGTCTCGAGAAAGGGTGTTAAGCTAAGAGAAGTTGCCTTCTCCGCCACCAACTGATATACGTTTATAGAAACTACTCAAATGTGATTTGGAATACAATGTCAGACAAACATCCATACAAGTTCGTTCTAGGACTGAACAAAACCGAAGGCACTTTCCTCGGCCATTACTAGGCGAGAAGCCCTTGCGATTCGAAAAATCTCCATCATAACGAGACCACTGCTATAAATACCTCTATAATGGGGGCCAACCAGATCATGTTCAACAAGCAGTCTTCACGCTATAAAGATTCACGGTCTTCAATAATCATCATCTTCAACCCGTCTTCACTTTCGAACGTATACATTGGTTCGAAATGGTCTTCGGATAGGAATTACTCAAATCCAACTCTGGTTCCTTCGAAGCCAATTATCGATAAAAGATGTTAAGTTCATATGTGGATATCAATCATAAATCAATTACTTCATCTTTCATTTGAATCAAATATCTTTCTTAGATATATTCTTTTCAATTTATTCCATTTTTTTCAAACGTATATGGAATCATTAAGCCTTATTTATCTAATCATATGATTTATTTAAATCTTTCTTAAATCCAAATCATTTTCTCTTTTACTTAGGAAAACCTTTCCAAATCATTCATTAAATCTTAATCAAAGATTTCTTATATTAAAGTTATACTTTTAACTTAGGGAAAATATTCCCAAATAATTCATTAAATCTTAATCGGAGATTTCTTTCTTAACTTCAAATCATATTCTTGCAAACTGAAGATTTTCATAACAGAGCACTACTGCCACTTTAAATATGGCAAATTTCACCTTTAGGGACTAATGGCAAGTTTCACCTCCAGGGACTAATGGTGAGTAATCCTACATTATGAAAAACTTTGTCTTTAACGATCATCGTCTTCAACATATTTTTATTTCCAAAATTAGTTTGAAGAGATTTTCGGATATGAATCACGCAAGTACAATCTCGGTTCTTTTGTACTAATTATTGATAAAAAGATGTTAATGGTTATTTAACATGCAAAGAATTTATTTCTTTTATTTTGGAAAAACTTAAATATGATCTTTTTAAGCATCCGGGCTTTCCTTTCGATCTGTTCCACCCCTCGCCTAAGAAGAGAAAACATAGGCCAGGTAAGTTCAAGGCACTGGTTGCTCCATCCCTAACTTAAGTTAAACGCCTTGTTTTTATCTTCCCTAATCTCATAAGCGGGACAAATGTACTAGTCGATTCTGCATACTCAGTTTGTTATTATATTCAATCTTCTTCACTTTTTGTTTAAGTGGTATAAACAATTTGTCTTAATCATATATTCAAACTTTTATTAAACTTCCAAATCACCTTTAAATTACTTAGTTATTCCTTTAAAATTATTCACAAAAGATTTAGAAAAGAATTGTTAAGTTTAAACTCATATTCAAAAGGTTATAGAATTTGCAGCATAAAAGTGCTGAAGAAAATGCTGTATAAGCTTATTTGCTTTAACAACTTTTTAATATTTGAAAATTCATTTTTCCATTCCAAATGTTTTTTAAACCATTTTAATATACTTATCAAATTTGTTTCATATTTTTAATCATTTAAAATATCATTTATAAAGAAATTCCGTTTTGGATATTGAACTGCAAAACCGCGATGTTTTTAGAAAATTGTTTTGGACATATTTTAAACTCTACTTGATGAAATCTTGATTTTCTTTCTTCACTGGAAAAATTTTATCATTGTCGACCAAAGAATTTTTATTTCAAAGAAATCCGACTTATAAATCATTCTCTACACTTGTTTGAAGTTACAGGTCGAACGCTACGCGACGAGCTCGATTTTGACCAATTTTATGAATTGCTTCGGAACTTGTCCGAAACACCCATATTTAAACTCTTTTAACTTATTTAAAATCATTAAGAGGCTAAATAACTTCCATACACATATTTGTATGGATTTAATTCTTATTTAATTAACGCTTAATTACTAATCATTTCTCTTATCATTTATCAAACAAGTTATCAACCACATAATCAATCACATAATCAACCAATTTGTAACCAAGTTATCAAACATTCATTCAACATATTTAAACTTTCAAATCAATCTACTTGAAATAATTCATGGATTTAGTAACTTAAAAATATGAGTACTCACCTTTTAACCAAATCGTTCACTTCCTACCAACATTCATATTATCGAACACTTCACTAAATCCTCTTATGTTCACCAAATCTTTTCCTTAGACTTTCCTTTTGATTCCGGCAGCACTTCCTTCTCTTTTTCTCGCTCCAAATCTTCACAAACTCGCTCCTCCATCTTGATAGTTCGGCCTCACCCTATTCCATCACTTTCTCCATCATTTCTTCACTTCTTAGATGTTAAACCATGTTCTAATGGTATTCTAAAGTCTTTGGCAAAGTTTGGTGGTGTTTGGAGTTGATTTGATATGGTTTTGAAAAAGTTAGTAAGCATTTGGAAGAGAAGAAGAAGCCATCAAAGAGGTAGAGAAAAGCTTAGAAAATGAAGAAGAAGAAGAATGAAAAGTGTGAAAAAAGTGAGAAAGTGGTTGGTATTTACAGAAAAAGAAATGGAGTGGTAAATTACCAAAATATCTCTTTGCCAAATTACCAAAATAACCATACTTACTTATAAAGTAACCTTATTTTATTTCAACACTTAACATCATATTTCTAATCATTACTTTATGTCATTTTCACTTAGATATTAAGTAAAGTAAGTAATAATTATGTTTCTTTGATTTGATGTTTTACTTTTTGCTTTGAAATGACATTTTTGTCTTTTATGCTTACATTTTCCTTAATTATTTTCTAAAAGTTTCTAACCTTGTTTGTGTAAAAGTAAACTTAATTATTGAATTATAAAATACTTATACTATTTGAATATATGTTCCTATATAAGAAAATAAAGGTGCGACGACGTTGCAACAACTTTTAATCGACAAAACGTCGTTTTTCGACAAAATGTTTTACCGTCACATTTTGACGTTTTAGTTAAACTATTTATTTATGTAAACCAAATTTAAAAATAAACTTTTTAACTCTTTAAATAAATTAAAAGATGCCTCTTTATATTTTAAAATCATATTTAAATAATATCAAAATCTCAAATTTTACGGTGTATGTAAAACTGACAAAATGCGACAAAATTTGGTTATTTTTGTAAAACGATTATTAACGTACTTTCAAATATTTTAATATACTTTTATTGTCTTTATTATATATTTTCAATAAGATTTATCTTTTTAAATAAACATTTAAACCTATTTATTTAAGCACTTGTTTATTTTTAACAAAACTTAACTTTTGTTGATTTGTTCTAAAATCCAAATTTATACTTTTTGAATTATCAACTATAAGAATAAATAATTTCTCTATTATTATCTATTATATATAACTTATTTATTTAAGTTTTAAACTTTTTTAAATTTAAAACAAATGAAATCTCTCATTTTCGAAGTAACGAAATTATGGATCGTTACAACTTCTTATTTATGTCACTTCTCCTCTAGGCTAATACCATTATACCTCACCATGATAATATCTCTTATCCTAAGAAAGCTTCTAGAACCTTCCAAGCTCATTGGAGAAGTATGTCTGTTAATTAGTTGATATGTGTTTATTTGATCAGTAGTCGTGTGCATAAGAGTTCGAACAACATCTATTAATCGAAAAGTTGTTTACTAATAAACCGACCTTCGGTCACATCATCGGTTTCCCTTTGAATAATATATTTTGTAAACATTATTTCAAAACAAGTTTACCATCGTTAGTTATGAATTAAAAGAGGGTTAATAAGCTTATTAAATAATTTTAATAACATTTAATTCAAGATTCAAATAGTTAAATAATTCAGATATTTAAACACAAAGTGTTCGAAATTCTGGGTCGTTATAATTATGTAGTGTCGTTATAATTATGTAGTGTTACTAATTGATGGCTTGCATGTGTATGGAAATACATTGACATAGTCTTATGGATGATTATGACTTTAAATTTTCAACTAAATGAATTCGAGAATGCGCAAGCCTTTCAAAAATTGATGTATGGACATGTGTATAAGTTTTGACTTTAGAAAGAGGTTTTATGTAAATGCATCAATCTTTTAAATATTTGTTTTTCTAAAATGGTACTTTATATACAACATGTCACTAGGACAACATACCACATGTCAATAAACGTTTGAATCATGCTACACAAGTTTCGAACTTGTGACTTCTTGCACCAAAACCAAATCACTTAACCACTGGGACAATGGTGCTTATCTTTTAAATATTTGTTATAAAATATATGGCTACTCTTATTAATAAATAATGAAATAGTATGAAGTTTAATAAATATATTTTGAGCAATAAAGTGTTCTTTTGAATAGTTATTTTTATAAATAGTGAGTATTAGAAAAATGTAGCTTTTAAAGAAAGGATGTGAAAAAATACATTTACTTATATATTATGAAGATAGTTTAAATGGTTTTGAAGTTCAAAGTGCAAATTATTTTTGAAAATGTATGTATGATTTTAAGGAGGGTATATTTTATGTAGTAGAGTGATAATAAAGGTTTAAGTTTTTTTCAATGATAAACGAAATAATGATATTAATGAGTTTTGAAAGAAGATTATTTCGAAATGTGAATTGGATTTTGGAAGAAAACTTATTTGTATAAGGTGAAAAGAGAATTTTAAATAAAAAAATGTATAAAGTGTACTTTAAATAATATAAAGTTCAAACTAAAATGCATTACACAATTTAGAATAGTAATATTTTTGCTAATAACAATGGAAGAGTGTATATTATGATTTATGTTGCTTTGAGATTTCTAAAAGATGATAACTAGAAATACACTATTTTACGATATGCATATGAATGAATTAGATTTGGTTTTTTTATATAAAAGCAGCATGTAACTATTATATAAAAGTATGTATATAAGGAAAATATTGATTTCAAGTTGGCTTAGGAACTTTGTTGATGTGTAAGTAACAATTTTTTTTGAAATTAAGAATAATTTTTCTTAAAGGGGTATATATTTAATACATCTTAATAAAGACTTCCAAATTTTGTTAATATGTAAATTTTATAAGTGGTTAAATTATATGATTTTTAATTCAGATGAGTTATTTTGAAGAAGAAAACATAAAATGGAGCTCAAGTTTATAAATATATTTTTTTAAGCTATACATAAGTTGGTTGACAAAACTCTTTCAATTGTAAAAAAATAACTTCCAATGTAAAAGTCGGATTTTTCTGACTTTTAATTTTCGAGAAAGTAGATTAGAAGTTGAATAACTTTGGGACATGGTGTCTTTTTCAAATTTTAAGGTTTTCAAAATGAAAATTTGATTTGAAGTAAGAGGGAAAATATGGATGGAAATTAGAAGCTTTAACATTTTAAAGTGCTATAGCAAAATAATCATAACTTTTGATTTTATGAATGGATTTTAGTGATTCATTTTGCAATAGGTAGATATTTTCATGGTGCAAAACTTTAATGTTTAACACCTCTCGTTATTTTTATTTTTCAGGTTGTAAATTTTATTTTTAATATAGGCAATAATTTTGCCATATTTTTTTAAAAATCTAAGTAGAAGAAGTAAATTGATTTGTTCATAACTTTTAAACCGTAATCTGATTTCGATGAAATTGTGCTTGTTGAAATGATAGGTTAGCGAGGAAACTTTAGTTCTAAGTGTTTTTAAAGTTTTTGAAGTATACTATGTGAAAACTCCCATTTTAAGAAGAGGGTCTGTGATTTAAAATATATTTTGGAAATTATTTCGTTAAACAAAAATGAGATTCAACCAATGATGTCTGTGTTTTGAATTTTTGGAAATTTTTTATGAAGCTTATTGATAATCTAATGAATTTACTATTTGAGACATCAAATTAAAGTGTATTTTAATGCTTTAAACACTTTTGGTAAGTTGATTACATGTGAACTTTTGGATAATTACCTTAAATATGAGTATAATGCTTTCTAATAGTATATATTAGATGCTAAAAAAATGTTTGTGTTAAGCAAATATTTTAAGGCTATTTAATGTGGACAGTCGGCACAATCTAGTTTATGCTTGCTTAAAGTACATAGTTTCATGGAAAAAAATGCTAAAAGAGATATGTTATTGCATATGGTTTAAATATATATGCACATACGTACATACATACATATATATTATGAATTATATGTTATGCGACATACATTACATTTTCGATTATATTTTGCTTGATGGATATATATTTATCATGATATAATTTAGTAGAGGGCTCCTCATACAAAGGGGACAATATCGAAATTTTTCAAAAATTTTGATACTTGGTAAAATTTTCAATAAGTATATTTTTGAAAATTGAAGAAAAGCTTTCAAGCGAACTTGTGAAAGATACATACATACATACATATAGACCTCTACGTTTATGATGTTGTGCGATATTTTTAAACGAAAAGGAGCATGGGATGTTTACTATTTTTATGTATGGTTGCATCGATGAAGTGAATTTGAACGATTTATGTGGATTGTATATGGGGTTGCTATAACTTACTTAGTGAGTCATGATGTATATGTTTATTGGATGAATGTGTTGCTTATATTTATATGGATTATTCATTTGTAAGTAATGTTGTATTCAATTGGCTTGAATGAATGAGTTTTGATGGAAGGCCTTAATGTATGCATGGATATATGAGCGTATTGTAGTGTACAAAGAAATAATGGTGTTATATGCTTGTTTTTTATGATACTGATTCTATTTGTTGTAGTAATCTCTTTATAAATTGCGAGAGGAGGGTTGTCTATAACATTCCTATTAGGAGCATAATGAAATAAATATAGTAAACTAACTTTTAAGATCAATTTGGCTTTTTTCATAAAGAAACATCACTTTGGTTTTAGAAAGATTTTAGTGGTTAAAGACGGTTTTGAATATTATAAATGTATTTTAAATAAGTAAAAGGATGAAGCAATTGGTATATAAGGTTAAAAATCTTGCGTTGAGATATCAATGAAAATAAATTTTGTAAATATGAATTTGACTTTATTTTGAAAGAATTTATAAAATTTTGAATGGATTTTTTAAGTTATTATGTAAATCTCTAATTTATAGTTAAAAGTATGTTTTGTAAATTTAAAATTTATTTGAAATTTATATTTGGAAAATAAAATGCAATGGTTAAGTAAAAATTATTTTGATGGACAAAGAAATGTTTTAAAATATTTTCACGTATTAATAAATGAATTTTTAACCATTAAAAAATTGTTTTGAGTAAGAATAAATTTGAGAAAAATATTTTTAAAGCTTGAAATTATATATATATGTGTGTGTGTGTGTAACAATGCTTTAAATGATGAAAAATAAGTCAGTAACATGATAAAAATAAGGAAAAGCATTTTCTTTTTTTAAAATAAGCACAATAGGTTCTTAAGTGGCCCAAAATCCATTTATAATTCTTTAGCCAACCAAAAGTATTCTCTAGCTTCATTCTCACTTTGAAAAAAAAGATCTAAAATTTTTGGTTATATCAACCACGGCCTAGGGTTTGAGAAAATAAGTGTTTTAAGCTAGTTTTGTGTTTAAGTTCAAGTGTAAATTGCTCCTAACCTCAATCTATTACCAAATATCATTTAGTTATGTCAAATTTTGAAGTATGATGTGTATTATACTTCAGGTTAGTAAGGTAATAAAGGGGATTTTTGGCTTTGAAGTAAGGGAGAAAATAAGATTTTAGCTTTAATTTGCAGAATTAAGCGAGTGTATCTTTTATATTTGCTCTTGCATGCGTTATATATTTCTTTATGATGATTTATACGATGGTTATATGTGGTAAATGCTTGAATTTTGAAATTTTATGTGAAAATGAAGATGGATTTATGCATTCTTTGAATGTTTGCATGGTGTATACAAAGTATACGATTAAACGCTTGTATGTATAGTGTGCTTTTGTGTACTACCCTATTACTAATAAAGAGGTTTTTAGACTCAAGGAAAAAGTTCGAGAAAAATTTAGTTTCAGGGACAAGAAGTTTCCTTTTTAGGTTGAAGGACACTTTTTAGTATAAATCACAGAATGATAGTTGTAACTATCATTTTCAGTTTACACTAAAAAGTGTCCTTCAGACTAAAAAATAAACTTGTTGTCCCTGAGACTAAATTTTTTTGTAACTTTTTCCTTGTGCCTATTTACCTGACTAATAAATTGATATAAAATAAAATAAAAATCTGAAATTCCCAAATTTAGTTATGTTGTTCCTTATCCATATGAGTTTCTACTCTCAAAATTTTAGTGCAAAGTATTGAGATTTGGGTTAATAAATTGAATTTTTACTAATAGAAAAAGAGGATAACTCACAGCAGAATATAACACTTGATCATAAATTCATAAAAACATGGAAAACAAATCCTAAAATTTTAAAGAAAAATTCTTAACTCATATATTCATGTTCCATGAAAGTTTTATGAAAAATTATCATGTTTTGATGGATCAAATCCTTTGTTTACAGAAGCATATAAGTGCAGTTTTTTTACATTCTTAGTGATTAAATTATTTCAAAATTTTCTTTGTATCAAATAGGTTTTACTCCCTCCTAATTACTCGACTGAGTAAATATGATCTGATAATACTTCACTAAAAATCTTAAATAAGTTTACTAATATGTGTATGTATGCAACAATATGAGTTTGAAAGTTTATATAAAGAGGGATATTTATAGATTTTGAGTTTAAAAAAGTTTATTTAAATAATTACTTTATGGATGAAATTTTCTCTCCTTTGGAATTTATTATGTTCCAATATAACTTGAAGAAAATGATGATATTGTGCGGATGATGTGGATGAGTAATGTTTGTTATGATCGAGTTATGACTAAATTATTCATTGTATATAATTCATCGTTATAAGGTCATATCTTGGGCATATTTAAATGCTATGACAAAGTCATGCAAAGAGAGATATATAAAATATCGTATAAAAGTTCCATGTTTATTATCTTCATGATAATGCTATGTATACTCCATTATGATTTTGATGCTAGGTACAATATACGATGTTTTGGGAATGTCTAATCATGTATATAACGCTCGGTGACACTAGGTAAATGAAGGTTAGGAGGTTACCATCATAATTAGGTAAGTAAAATAAAATGAATTGATAAATAAGAAGAGATGCCAGACAGGCTCGATCCATCCTAGCTAAGACCGAGTGACATTCTAGCCGATTTGTCAAAGGTCCAATGATGTGCTATATGAGCACACCAATGATGATGGGCATGTAGAATATTTGATGGAAAAAATGATGCCCATGTAGTAGAGAATAGTACAACAAATAGGTCGTGTAGGGGCATCCACAATTATAATTGAGGAATACATAGATGAAAATGTCATGTCTTGGCTCGATCAACATCTAAAAGAGTGTATTCTGTAGTCGATGAGTTGTATAAATAAACTATGATCAATTCATGATGATTGAATGTTAATAAATGTGTAATTATGACATGGAGTTAATCACAGTTGAGTAAAATTGCGCTTGTAGTCACGTTAAATGTAGAAATGGGTAGAGACAATGTAAGGTCATGATGCAATACGGGTAGTGGTGGATCGTCAAATAAAATCAACTCATTTCATACCTTATAACTTTACCTACTCAATAGAGAAACTAAGTAGAATATATATAAAGGTAATTGTTCAACTATATAATATACCGGTACCATTATTTAAGATAGAGACACATGATTCACCTTGATATTTTATGGAAGTCTCCAAAAAGAATATGGTACATCACTAAACTTGGGAATAGCCTTTCATCATCAAACGGATGGACAGATTGAAAGGTTAAACTAAGCTATAGAAGATATGCTAAGATCATATACGATGGAATTTTAAAACACGTAGGAAACTTACATACCATTAATTGAATTTGCATATAACAATATGTATCATGTAAGTTTGGTCTGGCTCCATATGAAGCTCTATATGGAAGATCTTTCCATTCACGAGTATGTTGAGTAGAAGTTGAAGACAGTGAACTTCTCAGCCTAAATTTAGTAAAAGAAATAATGGAGAAAACTTTAACATAAGGGAACAATTACAAGCTGCATAAGATAGGCAAAAGAGTTATGCAGATCGCAGAAGAAAGAACTTGAAATTCAAAGTAGGAGATCAAGTTCTTCTAAAGGTTCCTCTAGTATGAGGGGTGATGCAATCTAGAAAGAAAAAGGAAAATTATCATCTAGATTTATTGGACCATTCCATATTACCAAGAGAGTTGGTGAGGTTGCATACCGACTCAATTTACATGAGAAATTATCATATATTACCGAGAGAGTTGGTGAGGTTCCATATTACCGAGAGAGTTGGTGAGGTTGCAGAAGTATATTCCAGATTCATCTCATGTGATTGATTTAAGTAGCATTGAAGTTAAAGGGGTACCAAGTACATTGAAAGTCTAGTTCGAAATCTTGATAGGAAAGTTAAAAAGTCATAGACGAAGGAAATTCCTATAGTAAAGGTACAGTGGAACCATCATAATAAAGACAAAGAAACTTGGGAGGTTGAGTCAGAATCCGTAGAGATTGTAAGAATTGTCTGAAACTTATATTTCAAAGGTGAAATCTTTTTCTAAAGGGGGTGGAATGTAATGATACGACCTGAATATCAATTATAAGAAGTTTATTTAAAAAAATTTGATTATCATATCTAAAATTTACGTCAAAATATATCGGTGTTCGAAGAAACAACTTTGTTTACACTAAAAAGAATAATGTGATGATCCATTATAGAGAAATGCATAGAAAAGACCTATTGAAATCTTAATTATACATATACGTAAATATATATGTATATGTGTGTGTGTGCACGCACGTGTGTTTGTGTGTGCATGTGTGTTTGTGTTTATGTGACAACCGCCTTACACCTACGGTGTAGAACGATTGTCAAAGGAAAGAAAAGAATTGAAGAAGAGGAAAAAGAAGAGAAGTGAATGGAAAAGAAGAAAAAGGAAACATCAAATAAGCTGACGTATATCTCACATCGTATCAGTTAAAATATAATAGCCAATATGGAAATAAAACAGTCGAGACCGTAGTAATAATAATGCGAACAAATTATTAGAGTATAAAATCCATAAAGTTATACAATACAGTAAAAAAGTTTATACAAAGGGAAAATACACTCAACTAGTACAGTATCTCTAATAATAGTAAGTCAAACACTGTCAAGGCTACACAGTGTTAAATAACAGAATATACAACGACAAACTCAAATAGAAGTGTGAGTAAATGCCACCTCTTACTAGTCCATCTATGGAACACCTTATGGCATCCACATCTGCTCTCTAATCTTCTCATTTAAGAGTACTCAAGACAATAAGAAGCGAAGCATAAAGCCTCGGATCAGACAACAGTCTGGTGCGAGTGATAAACAATTTAAAGTACTATAAAAGTCAATATAGTAAATGGAATAGAGAGTATACGAATCATATCCGACCTGTCCCTACAACCAAAGAGACAGCACTTAACATAGATAATATGCTATCTTACAACATCATAAAAGGATACTCCATGCTCAGTAAACTATCAAGGTGCCTAGGTATCTCCATCCACAATATCTACTCTATACTATGTAAACTATTTGGGGTGTCTACGTATCCCTATGCACAATACCTACCTCGTGTGACATCCCTAAGGTGATAGGTAGCTAGTGAAGCAACCATAATAAACATTGCATCCATCAAAGAATACTAACTGTCACCCAGTGTGCTCTAGATATAACTTACATGACCCCCAAGCCAAGGACTGATGGTAATCTCGATTCTTTGTCGTACTCTCGTATCTCACATCCCAAAGCTAGATACATGTCTTGCAGCCTAAAGCTGGACACTAAATCAAAGCCATAGGTCCAAGGTATATGGATCCTCGCTACCAATCAATGGGCGTCCTCGCTATACAATACCCCTACTTTGAGTACAATAGAAAAAATTTTGAGTCATCAATGATCCCTTATAAATGAATATCCATCTTAGCCCTACTAGCCTAATACAATCTCAATTGTCTAGAACCCACAACGTTCCTCTACTCCACGACTCCCCCTATGAGTCACTTTGGTACCTACTCCCTACTTGAGTCACAAAATGGAGATACTGAGTGTCTAATCTTTGTTACCTTCTACCCCTACGAGCCACAAACCGAAGGTACAAGGCTTTTCATCATATTGTACATTGCCATCCTCCAATGACGTGAATGAGTCAACACCTCCAACACGACCTATAGAGTCTTACAGCATCAATATCGAAACCTACTCCATGGACCATCGATTCATAATCGAAACTACAAACTTTCAAGTCGAAGTGCCACATCATCGCCTCATCATCGAAATCGCTCGCCCTAGAGTAATAACATTAAGACTCTATGTCGGCCGCAAGAATAAATCATCAAATTGTGTACAATGAAATCTTTACAACGTCTTATACTTAACCAAAATGGATAAGTACAAATGTAGATGAATATTGACCACTCTACAGTGGTCAATACCGACCACTTTAGTCTTATACTTAACCAAAACGGATAAGTACAAATCAAACGAAAACGTTTGAAATCTATCCAGAAGTCCAAAGCCTCATCTTCCACCTTTAGATTCATTGGCACATATCCTAACACAACTCTACAATATATATCATTCGTTAGCTTTCCGTGCGTATGAAACCCCAATATATAAGATATTCTTCTAACATCCAATCACCGCTAATTAGCAATTTCAACCAAAAATAGCGAAATAACCAACCGCACAACCAACATCCATAATAGTCCAAAACAGCATACATATAACACGTATAACAATCCATATTAACAAACGGGGAAATCATATGAAAAATAACCAAAATTTAATAATTCCTTAACAATGGCATGTCGATGGAAAATATGTGATAATTGATTATAAGTCATTTTAAAATTCTTTTATTTTCTTCTATAAAAATCTTATAGGTATATAAATATAGAAAAAAAATCACATTTTAAAACCAAAAATCATTCCAGAACAGTGATCTAATACTACACAACCAATTGTAGTGTGGTGAGATAAAAAATCACTCACGTCCATAAAATCTATCTAGATCTCTCCATCATGAGCGCAAAGTAAAAACCACAACCAAAATGGACCTCGTATGCAAAAGATATGGATCGTACAAGAATCGGGATTAATGAAATAATTAATTAACTAAATCAAATAACTAGTCACTGTAATTAACTATAATCCCTCTTCTCCTTCATACCTATACACACATCTGTAGTAACATGCACATCAAAACCATAGCCGCGACATCAAACTTCGATTTATCCTCCATTTGTCGATGAAACGTCGTCCTGTTTTTGCCAACGCATCTCTCTAAACATGCTCTCTGCCCTAGTCCCAAAATATGCAACTTCAATTCCTCTCAAAGAAACTGACCTACTTTCCTCCTTCCCACCTCCTGATGGTCGGGATCTACCAACAGCGACCGAACCTTAAGTGAGTGATGCAGCAAGGTGCTAAACGTCGAGGGCAACGCAACTACAACTTTCAATTCATGTAATCCTGTCTTAAGATCTGGCAACCAAAAACCCTAGCTGTGGCCTTTGATGTTGAGATTTGCCAATCACCATCGATCAAAATTCTGCCATGGTCATTGCAAAGCCCTCATCCATACGAACTCATTGGATTTGGTTTCACGATTTATCATTGAGCGGATTGGTTGACATTATTTTTTAAAGGGGATTTGAGGAAGAGACCATTTTCTTGAATGGAACACTGATTTGGGAAAATGAGATTAGAGAGGGAAAGAGGATTTGAGTTATATTCATAATAACATTTTATCCCATTTATTTATTCTCTCAAATAAATAGTCGTATGTTTCGGGTCCGTACGATCACACAACACGTCTAGTCGCAACTCTATGTACATAACCTTAATTTTATAGATCCAACGGTATAAATTTCATTACCATCTGAGGCTGCACTTCGGGATGCTACTTTCAAGCATTTCGAGATCATTTCGGCCATCGGATCATTGATCTTCAAATATTGTGACCCTTTTACTTATTTTAATTCACAAACTCAATCCAACCTTAATGGAAGTGGTCTCGAGTCCGGATTCGGCCATATGCAAAAAAAACATATTTTTGGGCTCTCTTTTAATTAATTATTAAATATTAAAATAGATTTTGATCGTTAAAAATACGGGTCGTTACATTCTTTCCTCCTTAAAAAGACTTAATCCTCGAATCACAGCGTAAAGAGAAAGTCTCCTAAGCCATAGGCCTTCAAAAGCCCTTTAGATTCCTAAAAAATCTAACTGCACCTCCTTGGCATGGCTAGGCCTAGGAAAAATCCCAACACAAAAAAGATATATATATATATATATATATATATATATATATATATATCATGATAGAGTTAGGGGAATGCACTAGGAGCAATTATGTAATTTGTTACATATATCTAACTCATTGACCAATCTTATTCCAAATAAAGGTGTTTTCTTTCTAGTATATACTTGATATAATGTGGCTATATTAATTAATCAATTTAATTAAAAGTATATTTAATAGAAAATCCATAAATGGTATGTTTTGTGATAGAAGTTACAAAGTATTGTAATTGTAGAGTAATTTATCACAATGAAACAAATATATTATTTTAAATGCTCCTAGTCAAGATGCATCAAGACTTGATATCGATGTATCTGTTGAGACTAGAGTACGTAACGCTTTCCAAATGTTGGGCAATGTATTACTCATGACTACTGAGGGCACCTACAGGTTATGTACTGATAGTTATTGGATAACTATGGAACAACTCGCTATCATTGATAGTTTTCTGTTGGTTAACATAACTAAGGTCAAAGAGAAAATATCAGTGTGACTGATCTACACGGTTCTCTTAACTTGAAAATACTGTGGATTTTCAATAAAAATGCTCCGCTTTGATTATAGTCAAATCATGACATGACATTCCATCGAGTGACTATAGTTGGGTAGATTGGACGTATTGGAAGTGAAGCACTATTCAAGAAAAGATTCGTCTCCTCAGTTATATGGGGTTAGTATCATGGTCAACTCATAGTCAAAGTCTATGGCCAGAGCATTTTGGTTAATAATAATTGTTATTATTGAACTAAAGACTTTGTGTTTGGACTATAAAGTTGATGTGGATGACATTGAAATTTTGACCATTTCCAAATTCCATAAATCCAAAGTAATATAATTTTGACAAAGAGAATTGGTGTAAATAGTTGTCACTATTAGATACCGCTTATATTAAGTAAAATTGGATTTTACCAAAAGATGTGTAGGCGATGAATTTAGCCAAAATGTCACACCACCTGCTAAGTGACGGGTGCACGTTAATATTTGCATTTTTCATATTAATCGCTGACTGAATTTATACCTTTGAGTTGCACAACAATGATGATGAATTCTCCAAAAAACCACATGAATTAATTAATTTATAAAAAGTTGTACATTAGTTAAATTAATTAGTATTTGAGAAATATTAATTATTATTTATCTTATTTGATGTTTGAGAGTTATTTGTAATTGTTTGAAAGCATTTATAAAAATTATATTTGCGCGCATTGATATATGAAATTATACGTGTTAATTTATGGAATCTTATGCCATTTGATGGCATGTAATTTACAACCATACCTGTAAAGAAATAGGAGTGAAAAAAGAAATTTAATCAAGAGAATTAACTAAAGATGTTTTAACTAAAGAATGGAAAAGGTTTCCTTCTTTCAAACAAAACATATTCTCTAATTCATTATGTACGTACAATGCATTCTTTCTCATTCAATCTGTTTCTTTCTCTCCTCTTACCTTTTCATGGCGAAAATAAAATCCTAAAATCTTTTAACTCCGTATAAAAACATCAAATAAAATAAATCAAAAGTGGTTTCATCCATCTCTTGCAAGGATAGGATAGGGATCTTCAAAATTTGAGGAGACGTCATCATTCAAGGTGTGACTTCTAGGCAACATCGTAAGGTGATTCAGTCGGATCTAGAAACATTCTTCATTCAGGGTGCAAATCAAAGGCAATATCAACAACGTGCATTTTAAGGATTGGGTAGCAAGGTATGTCATTTTTATATATAAACGGTGATTTTGCAATGTTTGATGGAAATCTAATTTGGCTTTCATAATTTGTATGATGTATTATTATCTTGCTTAACCAAAAAAAAATTGTTTATAAAGGATTGAATTATTTTATGAATGACATGATTGAGTTTTCATTTGATAGGTCAAAATTAAATTTGTTTATATTTTAAAATAATATTTAAGCCTAAATCTATGTTTTTAAAAATTCTAATTAAAGTGTAATTCTTCAGATCTAAATGTTTACATGTTCAAATTGATTAGCTGCTTTACTTTACTTTATAAAATTGAAGCTAAATCTATATATGTTAAAATACGACGTTTTATTTTAGTTCTATGTTTTAAAATTTAATTTATATTCCATTTCCTTAAATCTGGAAATCTACATTTTCATGATGATTGATTGAATTATATTTAAGGTTAAAAATCAAATTTATATAGAATTGATAAAGTTACAATTGTAGATCCATATTCTAATCTTTCATAACAAAGTGTAATTTTGGTTTTGAAATTTAATGTATGTATGTATGTATGCATGCATGCATGTATTACTTGCATTTTTATTGCATTAGATAAATACATATGAATAGAAGGAATTTTGATTTCGTAACGAAGTGTAATTTTTATGTGGCATGTATGGGATTAACCACTGGGACAAGCACCATTGTCCCAGTGGTTAATGATTCGGCTTTGGTGCGAGAGATCACAATTTCGAAACTGACGTAGCATGATGTGAATATTTATTGACATGTGATATGTTGTCATAGTGATTTGTTGTATATAAAGTACCATTTCAACAAAAAAAAGTTTTGAAATTAACTGTAATAACAATCTAATTTATATTATTATAAGGATTTGATTGAATTATATATATACACATATTTGGATCTACTTGTATGTGTTCATATAAAATTTATTTTTCTTTACACATGTTGTCATAGTATGAAATAATTTCTTGTTTTTAATTAAGACAATAATGTCTGCATATAATTCATTGTTTACCTTCCTTATTCTCACATAATGGTACCTATTAATTGTCATTAGTATGTTGCATTAATTAAGTTTACTAAATAGGAAACTGTATCAATCACTCTTGTCATCCTTTGCTTATTTCCATTTCAATTTCTATGCAATAACCATTCAAATTGTTCTTGTTTATTTTATGTATACATATCAATTACCAATAACTATGCAGACTCCCTGTGTCTTACACTTACACAATATTTACTGTGAGTATATTCACAATTCATGTCATATTTAGATTAATCATTAATGTTATTTCATTAATCAATTATTTAATTTAATTAAGAGAAGGAAACGTAAAGTTTGCCTCTCTAACTATATTTATGATCCCTCATTAATTGAATAATTTAAATGAAAGGAAATGAAAAGTTTCTTTTTTAAATAAATTTATGCCCCATCAATAATTGAATAATTTAAGAGATAGGAAATGAAAAGTTTTCTTTCCTATATAAATTTAATAAGTTACTATTACACACAAATATGTACATAAGAGTATATTTCATATACTCTAATTTGTTGAATATGTGATTATATGATTTTTGTTTGATGATAATAAACATATATATATTCGTTTAAATGTATTTGTTAATATTCTATTTTTTTCACAGGTTAAATAAATATTTGCTGAATAAAATTAAGTGACACAGAATTTGAATTCAAAAAGAAATTTTATTCAAACAAATATTTATTACAATTTTGAATAGTATAAATTCAAGCTCTCACTATACAACTTTGATTACAATATTCAATTACATCACAATCTCACTTTTACATCAGACCTCACTACATAATCACTCATTCACTCAACTAGTATTTTATCTTCAACTTTGTTCCAAATTGAATCCAGCATCTGAGCAATCTGCAAATAAAAACATTGACGCAGTAAAATTGAAAAGGAAATATTTTTGCAGTATAAAATAAAATGTGAATTTCGAAAATAATATTTGCCTCAGTTATTTCGGTTGTTTGTGACGACCGCCCATGGCTCCTGCACTTAAACAAGGAGATAGTGCGCTGAAAGGCGTGCCCGGCAGCCATGGACGATCATCAAAGTAAGGTAAAATAATAAACTCTATCGTATTACTCACGGCGCAGGGATAAAATACAATAGAGAAATGTACATAGTGAAGCTTCACCAAATAGAACCTCATCAATACACTACAAAACAATTTGATACAAACATCTGAATAGTCAATACATCAAGCCTCACTACATAACACTCAGAGAATCATACAAGCAGCGGAACATCCAGTACATATGGTAAGAAAATAATATGCAAAAGCCTCCAGCTCGTCTTCGTCATCAACAGCGTTGGTCACTGAGAACAGCACCTGTCACCTGCTACCTAGTCTGCCCATCCCAAAACGGATGAACAGCCCAAGGTAATAAGAGTTGAACATAAAACCTTGAGTCGGACAAAAGTCCTAGTGAGCGGTAAATCAACTATCAAACATACCAAAAGAGCATAAAGGGTAAAAAGGAATAGGAATCCAACCCTCCCACTCCACCTCTTTCTACAGTGATAGCCCCCAGACACACTAAGCAGAAACAAACATAGCAAAACAGACAATTAAAGTAAAGCAATTATCACTCGAGTCAAGGTCGATGTTTTCCAAGTACAAACCCCCAAGGCCTAAACCAGGATCAGATAAGCACCCACAAACAATCGCTCTTGAGACCGAGTGACGATACAACCAATGCATCCAAACATCCATGACTCTGGCTATCACTGTTATCATTGCCTCGATATCACCGTTAATTGAATGACCGGCTCATTCTTTCATCCGTCCGTCAAGGGCTAATGGTAACCCCGGTTCTAGACATAACTCTGCACGTTATCATGACCCGTGCCTAGGACTATCGAAACTGCCCAGAGTACTAGACCTACAACTATTGGTCTTGGGACTATCGAATCTGCCCAGCGTACTCTTGCTTTGAGCATGCTAGAACCTTCAACAACGATGAAATCTCAGCCTCCTAGTCATCCTCCTTGATGACTATTCTCGTACTAGCTCAAGCTTCTCTCTTGAGCCAACCATTATCAACGAACTCGAACCATATCACCGAGTTATCAACATGCTTGGGATGATCCCGTCTGGATTAAACCAAGGCTATCTCACATCATGCTTTGCTTCATCGCATCATAGCAAAGTCCCATCTCAACATCATGCTTTGCCTCATCGCATCATAGCAAAGTCCCATCTCAACATCATCATCAAATCTATCCATATGAGCTTTATCATCCGCTTCATATGCCACAAGCAGCTTTCCTTATTCAAGAGCCTTTCCACTTAGCTTTTGAATCATCTTCGACCAACTTGTCCAAATCAAATCATCAATCAACTAATTTATAACAATCAATCAGATCAATCATTAATCCAAGTAATCAATCATTCAAATAAGATCTAAATAAACAGTTATAACAATAATGGCAATTTCGTAAATAAAGAGTCCAAATCTAACAAGCATGAGTTCTAAGTAATATCTTGATGAATGAACTAGCATAGGTTAACATGTAGTAAAGTGGATTTCAAAACTTTATGAACGATGGATCTATATGCAGACTTAAGGAAAATGCATGAAATCATTATCTTTAACACACAAACAAGCCACCGATCAATATACTCCTTTGGGTCCGTGTGAGATATAACCACCACTCACCGAATCACCTAAACACCTCAAAAGCAACAAACTCCAGATCCAGACAGCGAAGGATCTAGCTTGATCCGTCAAAATTCCGCTTCAAATGATGAAGTCTCTCTTTGAAGAATGTAGATCTTCAATTTTGGCTCTTGGATCTTCGATTTGATCTTCAATCTTGGATGGAAGAAAGCAGTAGATTAAAGAAGAGAAAAGAAGTGAAGAAGTATAGCACTCGAGCTCTCAAAATGGCAGCACTTCGTCGCTTCAAAATCCGGATCCCAAAAAAAGAGAGATAAGGCCGTGTATTTATAGGCCAAACCCTTAAGTCGTTCGCCCCCCTTAAGTCGGTCACGACTTAACAAGTCCCCACGACTTACGACTCAAGCCTCTACACGACCTAACCTAGACACGACCTAACGACTTAACGGACCTCCCTACTTACGACTCAAGCCTATGCGCGACTTAACACATGCGCGCGACTTAACACACACGATCTAACACTTAGGCATGACCTAAGACTCAACGGGATACGACTTAGCGACCTAACACACTGCCGCATTTCTACCTAAGTCCTAAGTCGTTTGGACGACTCAACAACTCAACGACTCAACGACTCAACGACTTACGACCTAAACTAAACCCAGCCGCTAACTCTCTTAAGTCGCTGATTCTCTTAATTCGCCAACTCTATTAAGTCGTCGATTCTCTTAAGTCGCCAGCTCTTAGACCGCTAACCTCCTTAAGTCGCTCCACGACCTAATCCAACACACGACCTAAGCTATCACCCTTAAGTCGCTCGAACGACTTACCCTCCTTAGGTCGTTAACTCCTAAGTCACTCACCTATGCCGCTACTATCCTTAAGCCGTCCCAATCCTTAAGTCGCCCATCCTCCTTAGGTCGCTCCACCGACTTAAACTTTCACACGACTTAAGCCTCAACACGTCCTAACTTCCTTAAGTCGCTACCCCTTAAACCGTTATCCCTTAAGTCGGCAACCACTAACACTAACTTCTCTTAGTCGTTCACATGACTTGGGTTGCTCGACCGACCTAAACTACATACGACTTAGACTCATAACGACTTAACAACACTAACGACTTAATGGCAACTATTCTACGATCCTTCGATCCGTAAAAATACGGGTCGTTACATTCTCTCCCCCTTAGGAATTTCGCCCCCGAAATTCCAAACAAACAAAAGCAATCAAAGACTATTCTGCATGCCTACCATCCATAGCAATCAACAAACCGTGCATCCCATTACTTGCCTAGCATGCAGAATTCTAAGACTAGAACAAGTTACAATTTCATGCGATGTCACAACACCTCACGGTCATACCTTGAAGAGTTCAGGATGAGCTGCCTTCATCCTCTCTTCCTCCTCCCATGTACATTCGTTAACATCATCACTCCATTGTACCTTGAGCAACTTGACTACCTTCCTCCTAAGCTGTTTCGCGTCAGTTTCCACAACACGATGCGGTTTACGAGGTCTCTCAACGATTGGATCAATCTCAAAGTCCTCACAACTATCAGCAGAAACCACCGTATTCGAGTTGTACACATACTTCCGTAGATACGATACATGAAAAACATTGTGCACACCCGACATCTTTTCTGGTAATTCCAATTTATAGGCGAGCTTTCCAATTCGCTCGATGATCGGGAATGGTCCAACAAATCTCGAAGTCAATTTCCCTTTCTTCCCGACTCGAATAGCATTCTTCAGTGGGGAAATCTTCACAAAAACCATATCACCTACGTCGAATTCCAAATCCTTACGACGCTTATCGGCATAACTTTTCTGACGGTCCCGGGCTGCCTTCATTCGTCGCCGAATGATCTCTATGCAATCTAAAGTCTGTCGAATCATTTCTGGCCCAAGTATTAACTTTTCTCATGTTTCCAACCAACATGTCGGAGAGTTACATGGTCTTCCATACAATGCTTCATACGGTGCCATACCAATGCTTGACTGGTAACTGTTATTATACGAGAATTCCACCAAATGAAGATAATCTTCCCATGATCCTTCGAAGTCCAAAACACATGCTCTGAGGAGATCTTCCAAATCTCGGTTGACTCTCTCGGTCTGACCGTCTGTTTGAGGGTGATAAGCTATACTCAAACACAACTCGGTTCCCAAAACTTCCTGGAAGCTCTTCTAAAATCCACTAGTGAACAATGGGTCTCGATCGCTCACTATGCTTTTCGGAATACCATGGAATCGAACTATACACTTAACATATAGCTCAGCCAATTTCGATGCAGTCCTGGTTGATCGAACAGGAATGAATCTTGCACTCTTAGTCAAACGATCTACGATGACCCAAATCCCTTCATTTCCTGTTCTGGTTCTAGGTAACCCATCGATAAAATCCATCGATATTTGCTCCCACTTCCATGTAGGAACTTCTAATGGCTGAAGTAATCCACTTGGCTTCTTCTGTTCGGCTTTTCCAACTGGCAGTTCATACATTTGGAAATAAAATTTCCAACATCCTTCTTCATACCTTCCCAGTAATAGGTTCTCTTCATATCTCGATATATCTTATTTCCACCTGGATGAATTGTCAGCTTCGGGTGATGACTTTTCTTCAGAACTTCATCCCTCAATTCATCTATATCGGGAACAACCAGTTGTCCTTGTTTCTGAAGCCAACCTTCTCGATCGATTTCGAATCCTTTGTTCTTTTCTGGGTCCAATCCAGATTCCAAATCACGGATAATCTTGACAAGCTTATCGTCTTGCTTTTGGCCCTCGCCAATCCTTTCCACAAGAGTAGGTCTTATCGATAAGTTTGCCAACATCTCAGGTTCCAATTCACATCTAGGCCTGAAGTCAAATCCAGCTAAATACTCGAGACTCTTCCATTCTAAAAACATGGCTCCCAATCCTGCATGTCTTCGACTTAACGCATCTGCCACTGCATTACCCTTTCCCGGAGTATAGGCTATACCAAAATCATATGATGCTAAAAACTCTAGCCATCGTTACTGCCGAAGATTCAAATCTTTCTGGGAGAAAAGATACTTCAATGACTTATGATCTGTAAACAACTCAAATCGGACTCCCAATAGGTAATGTCTCCACATCTTCAAAGCAAATACAACCGCCGTTAACTCCAAAACATGAGTCGGATAATTCTTTTCATGCGGCTTCAGCTGTCGACTTGCATATGCAACAACTTTATCCTTCTGCATTAGCACTGCTCCAAGTCCAGTACCACATGCATCGGTGTAAACCACCATCTCATCATTTCCACTTGGAATAGTCAAAACAGGAGCACCTGTTAGTCGCTCTTTCAGGATTCCGAAAGCTTGCTCACACTTAGCATCCCATCTGAACACTTGGTTCTTTTTCGTCAATCCTGTTAATGGTGCAGCTACCTTGGAAAAGTCTTTGATAAATCGACGATAATATCCTGCTAATCCAAGAAAACTTCTCACGTCAGATGCATTCTTAGGTCTAACCCAATCCTGGATCGCTGCCACCTTGGCGGTATCAACCGCTATTCCACTTCCAGAGATAACATGGCCTAAGAACCTCACTTCGCTCTTCCAGAAGTGACATTTCGAAAACTTAGCCCTCAGCTGTTGTTTCCGCAAATTTCCAAAACAATCCGCAAGTGCGTCTTGTGCTCTTCTTCAGTTCTGGAATAAATCAAAATATCATCCACGAACACAAGTACAAACTTGTTCAACTGATCCATGAACACTATATTCATAAGATCCACAAAATATGTCGCTGCATTGGTCAATCCAAACGGCATTACTAACCACTCAAAGAAATCTGATGGTGTTCTAAAAGCAGTCTTCGGCACACTATCCTTTGCCACTCTCAACAGGTGAAATCCCGTTGCCAAATCCATCTAAGAAAACACCTTAGCTTCGTGAAGCTGATCAAACAAGTCATCTATTCTCGGCAATGGATACTTGTTCTTCTTAGTCACTTTATTCAGCTCACGATAATCCACACATAACCTCAACGATCCATCCGCTTTGGTTGCAAACACAACTGGTGCACCCCATTCAGACACACTACGCCGAATGAATCCTTTCTGTAAAAGGTCATCAACTTGCACCTTCAATTCTTGTTGTTCCCTAGGCGCCATTCGCCTAAGAGGCATCACAACAGGTCTGGCTCCTTCAACTAGATCGATGCGAAACTCGATCTCTCTATGCGGCGGTAACCCTTTGACCTCGTCAAAAACATCCTCAAATCCATTCACAATTGGCACCGATGACAGTCCATCCCGTGGAACAACCAGTGAATACATGAAGCTCATGAAGACGCCTTCCTCATGCTTACATCGTATCACAACCTTTCGCCCTTCCACATTCTCGACTGTCATCTCCAGCCTTTCACAATCAACCTTTGCCGCATACTTCCTAAGCCAGTCCATACCCAAAATAATTCCAAACCCCGCAAAGTTTAGAACAAAACAATCACAAAAAAAAGAGCAATCGTGACTTGATACAATCAGACCACGGCATAGCATACACAAACAGGACGAACCCCCAACTGGATTAGTCACAACCAATGGTCTATCAACAATATCTGGTTCTAAACCCAACCGGCCTACAAGTTCATTACAAACAAAAGAATGCGACGCTCCAGTATCGAACAACACTCTAACTGGAATACCACAAATGGAAAGGGTACCTTGTACCACCACACTCTTTCCTTTCTCTTCTGCAGTAGGAGCTTTTGAAGATGATGGCACAGCCCCCAAAGCATAAGCTTGCACAATCTGTTTGTCCTTCCGCGGTTCTGGACAATTCCTCTTAATATGCCCCAGCTTGTCACAGTTTTAACACTTCAACGGTACCTTTGGATTCTTACAATCTCTGCAGAAATGGCCCTTCTGCTGGCAATTGTAGCAGGTCACTTCTCCCTTCGGCTTCTTCTGGCCATCCTTACCCTTCTGTTGCTGCTGCTTCCTCTTCTTGTTCCCACCTTGCTGTGGTTTAGAATCTTCCTTGGTCACAGCAACAACAGATCCTTCCTTAGGAAACAGATTCTCATGCCTGAGAGCCTTCTCCACAAGCTTCTCAAACGGATCGTCCAAATGATCCACAACTGCCTCCCAAGATAAGTGTCCAAGCCTGTCACAAACTTCTCCTTCTTCTGATAAGGAGATTCAATATATGACCGAGCATACTTGGACAAGGCTTCAAACTCCGAAACATACTCAAGAACTGGTCTTCCACCTTGCTTGAGCTCCACAAACTTCTTAAACAGAACAGATTTTCTGAGCTGTAGAAATGAACTTAGCCTCAAATCTAGCTTGGAATTGCTCCCAAGTAATTTCTTCCTCTAGAGTATCAATGGTGATAGAGTTCCACCAATCAATGGTGATAGAGTTCCACCAATCAGAAGCTCTTCCCTGAAGCTGTCTTGATGCAAGCTTCCTTTTGGTTACATCCTCGATTCCCAAATCACCAAAGATCCTTCTACAAGCATCTATCCATCTCTGGACTTCTATGGTTGATTCTGTTCCCAAGAAAACCTTTCCTCCAAGAGCAGTATAGTCCTTACACAGCTTAGCAAAATCCACCTGTTTTGGAGTTTGAACTTGAACTCCAACATCTACCGTTGGCCATGGAGCTGGCATCCTTCTCATGATCGAAGTCATCACAGCCTCAAACATAACAGCATAATCAGCAGCCCCCTTAGAATCACGGCCTTCCCTAGCAGCTGGTCTACCTCTTCGACTCATTCCTAATATCTATAAAAGAATGATTAGTACACCTTGAGAAACAACTGCATAAGAGGCTCTAATCCTTCTAAACTACTATATTATATATAGTAATCATCCATCAAAATACAATTACGTCTCTCATACGTGGTTACGTCAATGAGCATTGGCTAAAATCGATTAACCTGGCTCTGATACCAAATGTGACGACCGTCCATGGCTCCTGCACTTAAACAAGGAGATAGTGCGCTGAAAGGCATGCCCGGCAGCCATGGACGATCATCAAGGTAAGGTAAAACAATAAACTCTATCGTATTACTCACAGCGCAGGGATAAAATACAATAGAGAAATGTACATAGTGAAGCTTCACCAAATAGAACCTCATCAATACACTACAAAACAATTTGATACAAACATCTGAATAGTCAATATATCAAGCCTCACTACATAACACTCAGAGAATCATACAAGCAGCGGAACATCCAATACATATAGTAAGAAAATAATATGCAAAAGCCTCCAGCTCGTCTTCGTCATCAACAGCGTTGGTCACTGAGAACAGCACCTGTCACCTGCTACCTAGTCTGCCCATCCCAAAACGGATGAACAGCCCAAGGTAATAAGAGTTGAACATAAAACCTTGAGTCAGACAAAAGTCCTAGTGAGCGGTAAATCAACTATCAAACATACCAAAAGAGCATAAAGGGTAAAAAGGAATAGGAACCAACCTTCCCACTCCACCTCTTTCTACAGTGATAGCCCCCAGACACACTAAGCAGAAACAAACATAGCAAAACAGACAATTAAAGTAAAGCAATTATCACTCGAGTCAAGGTCGATGTTTTCCAAGTACAAACCCCCAAGGCCTAAACCAAGATCATATAAGCACCCACAAAACATCGCTCTTGAGACCGAGTGACGATACAACCAAAGCATCCAAACATCCATGACTCTGGCTATCACTGTTATCATTGCCTCGATATCACCGTTAATTGAATGACCGACTCATTCTTTCATCCGTTCGTCAAGGGCTAATGGTAACCCCGGTTCTAGACATAACTCCGCACGTCATCGTGACCCGTGCCTAGGACTATCGAATCTGCCCAGAGTACTAGACCTATAACTATTGGTCTTGGGACTATCGAATCTTCCCAGCGTACTCTTGCTTTGAGCATGCTAGAACCTTCAACAACGATGAAATCTCAGCCTCCTAGTCATCCTCCTTGACGACTATTCTCGTACTAGCTCAAGCGCCTCTTGAGCCAACCATTATCAACGAACTCGAACCATATCACCGAGTTATCAACATGCTTGGGATGATCCCGTCTGGATTAAACCAAGGCTATCTCACATCATGCTTTGCTTCATCGCATCATAGCAAAGTCCCATCTCAACATCATGCTTTGCCTCATCGCATCATAGCAAAGTCCCATCTCAACATCAACATCAAATCTATCCATATGAGCTTTATCATCCGCTTCATATGCCACAAGCAGCTTTCCTTATTCAAGAGCCTTTCCACTTAGATTTTGAATCATCTTCGACCAACTTGTCCAAATCAAATCATCAATCAACTAATTTATAACAATCAATCAGATCAATCATTAATCCAAGTAATCAATCATTCAAATAAGATCTAAATAAACAGTTATAACAATAATGGCAATTTCGTAAATAAAGAGTCCAAATCTAACAAGCATGAGTTCTACGTAATATCTTGATGAATGAACTAGCATAGGTTAACATGTAGTAAAGTGGATTTCAAAACTTTATGAACGATGGATCTACATGCAAACTTAAGGAAAATGCATGAAATCACTATCTTTAACACACAAACAAGCCACCGATCAATATACTCCTTTGGGTCCGTGTGAGATATAACCACCACTCACCGAATCACCTAAACACCTCAAAAGCAACAAACTCCAGATCCAGACAGCGAAGGATCTAGCTTGATCCGTCAAAATTCCGCTTCAAACGATGAAGTCTCTCTTTGAAGAATGTAGATCTTCAATTTTGGCTCTTGGATCTTCGATTTGATCTTCAATCTTGGATGGAAGGAAGCAGTAGATTAAAGAAGAGAAAAGAAGTGAAGAAGTATAGCACTCGAGCTCTCAAAATGGAAGCACTTCGTCGCTTCAAAATCCGGATCCCAAAAAAAAAGAGATAAGGCCGTGTATTTATAGGCCAAACCCTTAAGTCGTTCGCCCCCCTTAAGTCGGTCACGACTTAACAAGGCCCCACGACTTACGACTCAAGCCTCTACACGACCTAACCTAGACACGACCTAACGACTTAACGGACCTCCCTACTTACGACTCAAGCCTATGCGCGACTTAACACATGCGCGCGACTTAACACACACGATCTAACACTTAGGCATGACCTAAGACTCAACGGGATACGACTTAGCGACCTAACACACTGCCGCATTTCTACCTAAGTCCTAAGTCGTTTGGACGACTCAACAACTCAACGACTCAACGACTCAATGACTCAACGACTTACGACCTAAACTAAACCCAGCCGCTAACTCTCTTAAGTCGCCGATTCTCTTAAGTCGCCAACTCCCTTAAGTCGTCGATTCTCTTAAGTCGCCAGCTCTTAGACCGCTAACCTCCTTAAGTCGCCCCACGACCTAATCCAACACACGACCTAAGCTATCACCCTTAAGTTGCTCGAACGACTTACCCTCCTTAGGTCGTTAACTCCTAAGTCACTCACCTATGCCGCTACTATCCTTAAGCCGTCCCAATCCTTAAGTCGCTCATCCTCCTTAGGTCGCTCCATCGACTTAAACTATCACACGACTTAAGCCTCAACATGTCCTAACTTCCTTAAGTCGCTACCCCTTAAACCATTATCCCTTAAGTCGGCAACCACTACCACTAACTTCTCTAATTCGTTCACATGACTTGGGTTGCTCGGCCGACCTAAACTAACATACGACTTAGACTCAGAACGACTTAACAACACTAACGACTTAATGGCAACTATTCTACGATCCTTCGATCCGTAAAAATACGGGTCATTACATTGTTCGTCATCATTTAACTTTGAATTCATCATACATGAACAACTTGTGACATACACAGTGTATCGCTGTATATGCCATAAGGCCGTGCACACCGATATATATACACTTGATAAATTTACAGGGACAGGTAAGCACAGGTCAAACCCAAATTATCGGATTCAACTCGAGTGCAATTAAACAATGTCACAATTTTCAGCACAAGATCAAATCCGAGCTACAAGCTGGATTCAACTCAAGTGATACAAGTTCGAACAATACTCAATGCACAACAATGCAATGCCACCAACATAACAGCAAACAAATGCCACCAAAAACCAAACAAGGGTCAAGCTAATGGATGCAACTCGAATGCAACTCGAGCTTCAGTCAGTACACTATCAAATAAACAGTGGCAAATGCATGTACATTGATGCACACATTCATGAACACACATATATGGTCTGAAACTCCAAGACAGCTAGTCAACTACAAATACATGAAACAGTTCAATATCCTAGACTCAAGTGGTTTGCAAAAATATCAAAGTGAAGACGTAAATGGAACCAGACTCAATACAACAAAGATGAACATCAAAATTGCACCAGTACAGTTTCTATGCCACAAGCCCAAGTGCACAACCAATAAACACAGCAGTATGTTGGAAACAAACTCAGCAATAGCACAGTACACAGCCATGCAATAATATAACTCTAAGCAATTCTTAGTGTACAGCATACATATGAACCAAGTTCATATGTACAACAAACAACATGATGCAGCAACATTATATACAGTGAACAGTGCAGCATCAGGTCGAGCACAATGCAAATACAACAATGTCTGGATCAGATGCCATCAAGAAAGCAAGACTAAACACCAGTGTATGGCATATATCCAAAGTGACTTGAACAAGACTCGAGAAGCTACAGATATTAGTGCACATGATATGGCAATCAAAATACACAAATGGAGGCAACCAGACCGTGATGCAAGAAATGCTACAGAGCTCGAGAATATACATGCGTGAAGACCAACAGCAATTGGAGAATGCATCACGAGTTCAACATAATGTAACTAGACTTTGAGTCTAGACAGACCAACACTAAGGTTCAAGTGGTATCAGAGCTAGGAATAGAAGTCAACTTTTGTTTTAAAAATTCGATTTTAAAAAAGATCAGTTTTTGTTTCAAAAATTTGAATTTTTAAAATGGCTTCTTTTAATAATGCTTTTGTTGAGGGTCGGCCCATAGTTAGACCACCAATGTTCAATGGTGAATATGCTTACTAGAAAAATAGGATGGAAATTTTTCTGAAAACCATTGAACGCTTGGAATATTGTTGAGACAAGTTATAGAATACCAACTATAACTGTAGATAATCAGGAAATAGAGAAACCAAAGGATCAATGGACAGAACTAGAAAACAAATTACAAAATGCTAATGCTAAGGCTATGGGTTATATTATCTGTTCATTGGATCAAAATGAGTTTAATCGCGTCTCACATTGTCTAACTGTGCAGGAAATATGGCACACACTAGAAGTGACTCACGAAGGAACATCTCAAGTCAAAGAATCTCGCCTTGCCATGCTAAGCAGCGAATACGAGAACTTCACAATGGCGAAGGAAGAAAATGTCAAAGAGATGCATGGACGACTTTCCAATATCGTATACAAATCAAAAGCTCTTGGAAAATCATACACAGAGTTGGAGATAGTCCAAAAAATCCTCAGAGTCCTTCCACGAAGTTTTGAAGCCAAAGTGGATGCCATTCAAGAATCAAAAGATTTGAAACAAATGAAATTTGAAGAACTCATCGGAAATCTCACCACGTATGAGCTAGAAGTGAAATTCAAGGAAGAGCGTAAAGGAGGAGATACTCGAAAGAAATTAATAGCTCTTAAAGGAACAACTGAAAGTGATAACGATGAAGATGAGGACGGAGCAGCAGATTGGAGCTGATAATAAAGAAAGTCAAAAGGTGGATACAAATACGGAAATCCAGCTCTAAATCAAAAATTGAAAAGCAGAATAAATAAAATATTGGACAATCCAGAAGAACAAAAAATCATATGTCATAAGTGCCATTAACCCAGACACATCAAGCCCAATTGTCCTCAAAATCAATGCGACTTTGGAAAAAAATTAAAAAGGAAAAGTTTTGCAGCCACGTGGAATACAAGTGATGAAGATAATCAAAGTTCTAGCAGTGAGAGTGAGAAAGCAGATATTTGCCTTCAAGGAAATATAACTGATAGCGTCTGACTAACTAATTTCTAGTAGAAACCTTGGAGGCAGCACGTAGGCAGGGTTTTGCCGAAGCTGGGTAAATTCTGTGTTGTTCTGTTTCTGTTATTTATATTCTGCGATATATGTGCTGCTATTATTCTGCTGTGAACTGTGTTGAAATCTGAATTAAATATTTTATAAGCTTCCACAATAAATTTTAATAATTGATAGTATCACCCTATTCACCCCCCCCCCCTCTAGGGTGAAATCGATCCTACATAATTTACATACACATTAAATTAAAGTAAAACTTTATTTATAAAATTAAATAAAATATGGATTTTATTTAAAAGAAACATAAAAAAGTTCTAAGTATATTTAGACTTCATAGGTCCATTAAAGATCCAAAATGGCTAAAAATTTTGAAATTCACATGTTTCTTCCATTGCTGGAAGGCCCAATTCCTTCACATCATATATTTAACCATGCTAGATCATTTATAGCAATCGTCTCGAATAAATATGATATATCAAAGCATATTTATCCTGCATCCCGAACAACTATACAAACATAGGCCATCGCCTCAAATACAAACAATCAACATCAACATGTATAGATGAAATCAAACATTAAATAGTAACAACCATGCATGTCCTAGCATGCGGAATACTAAACTGTCTAGTATAAAACATTGAAAATGATATCCAATATGAAAGCCAATGATAAAAATTAAATCTTACCAAGTAGAGCTATAAATAAGCAGTCTCATGCTCTTCTCAGTCTTCCATATCTTATAGTCTTCACTTTCATTCCACTAAACATCTACTACTTCACTACCCTCCTCCTAACCTGTTCCATTCACATCGATCGGTACTAATGGCCTACAAGAGAGGTCTCGAAGTCTTTGATTCAGTCTCAATATCATATAATCGATTTGGCGCCACATTTTCAAGTGCCTCTTGTAAGTTCTCCCAAAACCCACTATCGAACAATTGGTTTTGACCACTTACAATGCTCTTGGCACAAAATGGAATCACATTACCCGTTCTACATCTAAATCAAAATACAGGTTCCATTCTACTGAACTTAAAGAATATAAATCTAGCATTATTCGTCAACCAATCGACTGTAACTCAAATGCTATCATACTATCCTCGGTCGTTGGCAATCCATCGATGCAATATACAGATATTTGTTCCCACTACTAAAGAATAAACAATCTCTCATCCCTTCAGAACCAATAGCCTCAGTCGGGTCCGCATTGCATCACCTCTACAGGCACTATTCATTCTTATAATTTAGCCACGATCTCCACTATTCTATCCTAATTCCTTTGACTAGTACCAATATGCTAAATCAAAGTAGGCTTGACGGTCAAACTAGCCATCACCCTTGACCATAGCTCATCGAGTTGTGAAGTCATAACCAGTGATAAGCTCAAGTAATGCCCACTTTAGGAATACTATTCCCAATCTGGCATCTCATCGTCAACAACTACATTTCCCTTATGGACGTTTATGAAATGTCAAAGCCATAGGAGGCTAAGAACTCTAACCACCGCAGTTGGCAAAGGTCCAAATCCTTCTCGGAGAAGAGATACTACAATGATGTGGTATCACTGACCAGCTCAAACTCATCTCCTAATAGACAATGCCTCCAACTCTCCAAAGCAAGCACTATCACCTCCAACACTGAATCAAAAGTCGGATACTTCCTCTCGTGTGGTTTCAATTGTCAACTAACATGCGACTGCGGCATCCAATTAAGTACCACAAGCTTGTGTATATTATCGTCTCCTCGTCCTCACTGGGATGAGTAACATCGATGGACTCGTCACCTTCTACCAGACTCAGTAACCCATGTCTTCACCTCGTGTCTCAAATAAAATTCTGATCCTCTTTCATCAAATAGGTCAACGATGTTGCTACTTTGGGTCTATGCAGATTTCAGACTACGGTAACTATAGGATCTATAGTGATGTCCTAATCCAAAACAATGTGATCCAAGCATCTCACTTCCCTTCTTCAGAAGTGAAACTACCAAAATTTCATCATCAATCACCTTAGACTTGTGAGGCAGAATACATTTCTGCTGCTTTAGCATGTGCTCATGTCATCTACATGCAACAAACACTTCAAGACTTTGGTATAAATTTACCTAAATCTACTATTTTATGTGATAATACAAGTGCTATAAATTTATCTAAAAATCTTGTTAATTACTCATGAACTAAACATATTGACATACGTCACCATTTTCTTCATGATAATATTGAAAAGGATTTAGTTAGGTTGGAATTTGTATCCTTTGAAAATCGGCTAGCTGATATATTTACAAACCTTTGAATGAAAATATTTTTATAAAACTTACAAGAGAATTGGGAATTTTGTCTTCAAAATATCTATAGTTATTTTCTTTCAAAAAGGTTTAAATAATTTTTTAAGACATTGCCAGAATTGAACTTCAAACCTCTAAACTAGCAATATAGTATTCTACCACTTTACTATATATTGTTCCTTATCTCTATTTTTTTTTACATCAAATTATTTATGATTACAACCATTCCTATTTCTGGTTGTTGGTTATTTTTTTCTTGGCTTTCATTTTTTTTATTCTTTCCTATCGATTTTTAAAGCTTCTTTATTAAAAATAAAGTGTATTTTATTGTTACTTTCACAAAAACTTCTTGAATTCAAAAGGAGAGATTCAACCTCTTTCAATTTTCTATCACGTTTTCTCAACACAACTTAGAATCCTCTTCCCTCTCCTATACTTCTATAAGCTCAGATTCTGTCAACTTACATACTCCAACCCTATTTACGAGCCCATTCCAATTGTCTCACCATCCACTCACACATCCTATACTCCTCCCAGTAAAAGAGCTGAACGCTATTTATTTTTCGGATCGTCGTCTACCAAAGAAAAGATAGACGACATTCATCATTATCAATGGAAGACGCTGGAATTACAGCGAGAGTTGTATTACCAGCAGAAGAAGCACTTAAGCCACCTTGAACAAGTGGCTATAAAATTCTGTGGCTCGTCATCGCACAACATGGTTCACCAACCAACTTCTCCTTCACATCGTAATCCATAGGAACCATCACCTCAACGTCCCCCAGTTTCTCTAAATTCAAGGGAACATGGACATAGTTGGTCACCACTACGACTTCTTCAGGAGAATACAAAAGTTAAGTCGGACGAATACCACACTTTGTCCTCTTTATCCAAAAACTCTTAATTTTTTATCTAGTTTTGCATATATTGTAATCTTATAATTTTTGTTTTGTTTGCATTGAAAACTAATATACCTTTCTTTTAATTCTGGTATAAATCTAGGTTGTTCAAAAATTTATTGCAAATGCTTGAAATATCACCCTGCAGCTTCACTAACATCAATCGACTGAACTAGGGAAAACAGTCGACTGAACCAGAATTAATACTTCATTTTTACCCTACAGTCAATCGATTGACTTCCCATTTCAGTCGACTAAATCTGCCCTTTTTACAATAAAAACTCTCAGAAAGAGTTCATTCGACTGAACCTCTATAGACAGTCGACTGAACTCATTAAAATTGAATTTTATATAACCAGTCGACTGACATTGAAGGTTAAGTCGACTAAAACTGGTTAACCCAGTTTTCCTACCCAACAACTGCTTCAAAATAACTATTCAAACTTTCACCTTTTCACTTTTTTACTCTAATACTTTCAACTCTCTGCCATTAATCCCTAGTCCCACTTCAAATTTTTAAAAAAGCCTACAACTTATTTAAATTCCAAACTATCCTCTTTAAATTTTCAACTTCTACTTCCTCTCCAAGCCCTAGTTCAACAAATGGCGCCCAAACGAGCTCGTAAATCTCAATCATCAGCGGGCCTTTCTGACTCTCAAATTAGAGGATGGCTACAAAATGAAAAAGCGGCACAACATTTCGACAAGATGAAAAACTCCCACATTTTTGAAATATCAATTGTTAAGTTCCTCAATTTCGCTCCTTATGCGATTCAATAATTAGCTCATCGAAGTGGAATAGAGTATCTCATCGACTACACTACAAACAATAACAAGATCAACAATCTACTTGTCAAGCTCTTAAATGCCAACTTGAATCTCGACCACCACATCATTTCTAACTCGGATGATGCTCTTTGGACTATGGTATGTGGTGTGAAAATTTTCTTTCCACTTCAACGTCTTGCAAGAATTCCACTACGCCCAGATGAAGGTGAAGAATTAGCGGAAATAGCTGTTAATATGGAAACTCGAGATCGTTTTAGTCACTTATTCCTCTCCGACGACTGAATGGAACTAAAAGTGGTAGCGCTACGATCTAAAGCTTGTATCATGCATCGTGCGCTAACCCCCACCATCAACCTAAGGACCGAAAGTTATGAATAGGTATATAGCAAAGACTTTCAATCGTTGCATGCTATTTGGGGAAGTCGATGAGTAAATTGGGCTAAAGTCATCTTGGATGAATTTCAAACATTCAACCAAAGTCGGATGCGAATGATACACTATGGCGCATACATTATGAGCATTCTCAAACATTTCGACGTTCCTTTTGCCGACTCTGGATGCTAAACCATATGCTGCTTAAACACTAAGACACTTAGCTTAATGAATCTTCCTAGATAACATCTTGACCACACATCATTACATATGAGCATTGGCTTGAAAACCAATCCTTTGGTCAAACTCAACCATCCTCTCTCCTATAAACTCCACATATTCAAGCCACCTCATCATCCCAACCTCTTCCACCCAAATGGGAAGTCTATGAAATTCAAGAAGTGGATCCTCAAGCAAGGCCATAAGAAGCTGTAACCATCATCTCTTGTAACCAAAGACTCCTTGATCAATGAATATCTTGGGTAGAATCAAGTGTTTTTAGAGTTAATAAAAACGTCACCAAGGTCAACAAAAGCTCAATCATATTAAAAGTTTTCTCAACAATATTTAGGAAGCGATCGCATGCTCCCAACCTTCTTCAACCTTTGTTCACATGCCTACCTCTCATGGGAAATGACCAGTAGAGCACTTCGTGTGGTCTACTTCAAATGAAGAAGAAGAAGAGGAAGAAGGTAAAGAACTTGGTGAGGAATCCGACGACAAGGAAACTGAAGGTGATGAAGAGAGCTCAAATGAAGGAAGCGTCGGTGATGAGTACGGATTTTTTTTTCCAAAATGCTCTTGTTATCTTAAACTTCTATGTTATTCTACTTTCAATAAATACCTGTTTGATGCCATATTATATGTGGTATCTTTCTAGTTTGACTATGTAACTTTTAAACTATGTGTCCTCTGATTATGTAGTTTTGTACTCTTGTTCTTGTGTAATATGTTTGATGTTCTTTTGTGTTATATATGCTATGTTTTTTATTATGTAGATGTGTTTCCATGTTATATTGCTCGCATTGAATATTCTCCACTTTGAGTGCTCTCCTTTTTGTCGATGACAAAGGGGGAGAAAATATAAATTATTGACAGGAAATATAGCGTAGATTCACGGGGGAATATTATATCAAAGTTGCAGTCATATATTCAGAGGGAGATAAATCAACAAAGCTTGTCGAAGATTCAATCGTAGCAAATGGAGTTGTCATCATCAAAAAGGGGGAGAATGTTGGATCATAGGTTTTGATTGCTGACAAGATACAAAATTCATGAATCTACGACTACGACAACATCAGGACTTATCAACTCCAAATATTGGTTTGTCTTGTTATATATCTTAGCTAGAGTCAATAAGTATATATAGAGTCTAGTTTAGAGCTTTGTTAAAATCTTTCCTCAAGGTTCATCACTCATAAATTCATGTAAAACATGCATTCGTTTTATATATTTCATATACACATGCAAATAGTTTTATTGCACAGAAATAACAGCACTCAGTCGACTTACCTACTGTAAACAGTCGACTGAGGATGTATAAAAATGTTTTTAAGACCACTGACCAGTCAAATGAACACATCAGGTTAGTCGACTGAGTCCGTCCAAATTTTTGTGCACATTTTCAATTCAATTGACTGAATAAGCATGTCCAGTCGATTGACCAAGCATGTCCAGTCAACTGAAAACTACAACTATCAACTTTTTGAATAGACACTTCTTTTGATCAAGAGTTATCTTCTTCCTGGATGGATGCATTTCTTAGCTACTAACAGATACCTATTACCATAAGCCATAACTCTTCAAACAATATATAAACACTCAAGAATCATTGATCAAATCGCCTAATTTTCTAATCTCTCTTGATCTATAGTTCTTTGCAATCTTGAGTTCATTATTCACATCTCATAGGATCATTACTTTCCAATTCACTTATATATTCTTCAAGTAATATTAATCTTCCTAATCTTCATACACACACAACTATAGACATCAATCTTGGGGAAAAGATTATAAGAAGGGTGTACCACAAGTGACAAATCTGTGTTATTCCAAACACACAAAGTCAAGTTAAATCCAGTCTGTAAGATATTCCTGTTCGGCTGCCCAGGCTGTCAAGTCCTATTTTATTGTTCAGCCGGTCAAGTCATGTTCGGTTTCTCAAGCAGTGTAATACCTATTCCCTCGGGTTAAGTGAGGATTGCTAGATATAATTCTAGAAGGAGTCTGGGACTGGACGTAGAATGGGAGTTCGAACCAATATCAAAATCTCTGATGCCATTTTACTATTTACTTTTATTTTGATTCCGCACTAGTTATTTATTATATTCCATATTACTTGATCCTACAACATGGTCTCTTTCATTTGGAATCAGAGCAAGGCCATCAAATAACTTTAACATAGTTATCTGATTTTTTTTTTTTAATATGGAAAACAACACCAGCATTGTAGCTAACACTATCTTTCTAGAAGGTCAATCTACTGCATGACCACCTCAATTTAATGGAATGAACTATAACTATTAGGCTACGAGAATGAGAATTTATATACAACCAAGTATTTATGAAACCTGGAACATTATGCAATCTGAATATCCTATTCCTGCTACTGAATAATCAGCATGGTCTAACACACAAAAGTTAGACGCTACTGCAAATGCTAAAGCTATGAATATGTTATATTATGCATTAGACAAAAATAAATTTAATAGAATAATCATGTGTGAACTGCTCGTGAAATTTTGTGTACACTTAAAATTACACATGAAGGTACTAAAAAGTAAAATAGAGAAAAAATTATATGCTCAAATATCAGTTTCAGATTTTAAAATGAAGCAAGATGAGACTATAAATGAAATGTACTTAGATTTCAAGATATATATGTATCATTCTTTAACAAAAATCCTTAACTCACTAATGGATGAGTGGGAAAAAAATGTTTTAGCAATTGAAGAAGCGAACGACATTTCGACCATAAAACCGGAGGAGTTGATTGGAAATCTAATGTCTTATGAAGTTAATCTCCAAGCAAAACGAGTATGTCTCAAGATAAGAAGAATATAGCATTCTAGGAAGAAAAGGATGAATCAGACTCAGATGAAGAAGATATGGCATTTATTGCTAAAAATTTACAAATTTAGAAAGAGCAACAAATTCAGGAATAACATGAAAAGTTTCAGCTACAACACCAACAAACAATTATCATTTTCTCCAGAATGTTATGAACGTCACAAGAAAGGCCACATCAAGAAAAACTATCCTGAGAAAAAGAAAGAAAAACATAAGCAAAAGAAAGATAGATTCAAGAAGAAAGCTTTCTCTGTCACTTGGGACGATTCGGAATCATCATCATCATCATCAGATAATGACTCGGATAATGATGCAGAACATGCTAATGCATGTTTTATGGCCACAAAAGATGAGGTGAGTGATCAACTTTTGATGATCTATTAGAAATAAACTCAGAATTGCTTGATAAGCTAAAAGACATCAAAAGAAAATATAAAGAATTTCTTGAAAAATTGAATAGAACTGAAATTGAAGTAGATAGGCTAAGAGATGAGAAACAAATCTTAAAAGAAGAACTTGAGGTTACTCAAGAATCTTGTTCTAATACGACATCTCAACTCTCTATGTTAAGTCAAGAGATAGAAACACGGAAAGAAAAGAATGACGCACTGTTAATTGAAAATCATGATCTTAAAGCAAATGTCAAGATTTTAGAATTAGATAATCTGGCCTTAAAACAAAGTTATAAGATATTACTAAAAATGTCTCTAATTTAAATAAAGGAAGAGAAAATCTTTCCAAAATTATTGAAAATTCTCTTACTACTTCAAATAAAAAAGGACTAGGATATAAGCAATCTTCTAAAATTATTCCAAAGAAAAAGAATTCTTCATTTAAAAGGAGTAATAAAGTTGAGAAACCAAATTCAAAAATTTCAAATTATACTAAATCAATTAAAATTTGGGTTCCTAAAACAAATAACTATTTGATTAGAAATAAATATATAAAATCTTTTATAAAAACCATTCATAAAAATAAAGATTTTATTTTCAAAAGGAATTCTGAACCCTCTTGGGTTTGGCTTCCTAAGATCTTACTCTTAGGACCCAAAATAAAATGGTGGGTACCAATGTTATTTCTGTATTTTACGGGTACCACCTAAAAAAAGAGCAAAATGGATACTAGACGGTAGTTGCTCAAAACACAAGACAGTAGAGAAAGGGATGCTATCGAGTATTATCTACTCAGATAGAGCATCTGTCACATTTGGAGATAATTCCAAAGGACATGTTATCGGCAAAGGCGATGTGAGCAATAACGGTATATCTAATTTACCTCTTATTACAGATGTTTTATTAGTTATAAATTTGAAGCATGGTTTACCTAGTATCATCAAATTGTGTAACAAAGGATTCTGTTTTAAATATAAATGTAACTTACAATACAAGCATGTGTTTAATAGCCAAAGAAAATGATCCTTAGTTATGGCACAAAAGATTTTTTCATATTAACAAAGCTACAAATAAATTATCCAAAAATGAGTTAGTAAAAGGTATACCAAAAATGAATATTATAGTAAACAATATTTGTGATGCTTGTCAATTAGGAAAATTATAAAAATCATCCTTTAAATCAAAGAAAATATTTCTACTATACATCCACTTGAATTATTACATTTGGATCTCTTTGGTCCAACACAAGTTCAATCTATAAACCATAACAAATATGTGTTTGTTATACTAGATGATTTCTCAAGATATACTTGGACTATTTTTATGAAAAATAAAAGTGATACTTTTGAAAATTTCAAGATCTTTGCAAAAAGTATTCAAAATTTTAAAAATTAAAAATATTAGAAGTGATCATGGAGGTGAATTTGAAAACGAATCTTTTGAACATTTTTGTAACAAAAAGGGAATTCATCATAATTTTTCTTTTCCTAGAACACCACAACAAAATGGAGTGGTTGAAAGGAAAAATAGAACGTTGCAAGAATGTGCAAGAACTTTATTAAATGGAAGCACATTACCAAAACATTTCTGGGCAGAAGCTGTAGCAACTGCTTGCTATGTTCTGAATCGTGTTTCCATCCGACCTTTAACAAACTTGTTCATCAAAGAAAACCGACATTCTTATTTTAAAACTTTTGGTTCAAAATTTTTTATTTTAAACACAAAAGATCAGCTTAGAAAATTCGATCCAAAATCGATGAAGGAATCTTCATAGGATACTCAGAACTAATCTAAGCTTATCGAATTTTTAATAAAAGAACAAAAACAATCAAAAAAACACTTCATGTTTCATTCGAGAAAATTTCAAATTTAATAAACTTTTGAGGAGTTATACCTAAGATAGTCATAAATACGATTACTCAAAATAATTTTGAAGAAGATGAAAAAATTATTCAAATTTTGAAGAAGATGAAAACATTATTCATAATGAAAACGAATTAAGATCTCCTTCTAGGATTTTACGAGATCGCCTAGTAGAAAATGTCATAGGAGAAATTGATTCACATGTTAGAACTAGAAATCAACTTAATCAAATGGGCCATGTAGCATTTCTTTCTAATATTGAACCTAAAAATGCAAAAGAAGCCTCTACCGATGACTTTTTGATTATAGCTATGCAAGAAGAACTAAACCAATTCGAAAGAAACGAAGCTTGGGAACTAGGTTTCTGGACCGAGGGATCAAACAGTCATTGGTACTAAATGGGTCTTCAAAAATAAAGCAGATGAACAAGTAATATAACTAGGAATAAAGCTAGATTAGTTGCACAAGGAAATAATCAAGAAGAAGTAATTGACTACGAAGAAACGTTTGCTCCAGTCGTATGGCTTGAAGCAATACGTGTCTTACTGGCCTTTGTATGCTTTCATAAATTCAAACTTTATCAAATAGATGTTAAAAGTAATTTTTTAAATAGTTATATAAAAGAAAAAAATTTGTTGAACAACCTCCTTTATTAACACATGAAAATTTTCGGACCACGTCTATAAACTTAAGAAAGCCTTGTACGGCCTAAAACAAGCACCCCGTGCTTGGTATAAACGTCTTATAAGCTATCTAATAGATTTTGGTTTGAAATTGTGAAGGTTGATCAAACTCTTTTTATTAAAAGAACTAAAAAGGATATTTTAATTATTCAAATTTATGTATATGATATTATTTTTGGTTCTATAAATATGTCAGGAATTTTCTAAAAATAATGACCAAAGAATTTGAAATATCACATATGGAAGAATTGTCTTATTTTCTTGGTTTACAGATTAAACAATTAGAAAATTGAACTTTTATTCATCAAGAAAAATATTTTAATAATCTAATTACATGCTTTGGTATGGATAATACTTCTGCCAAACCAAGTTGAGTACAATGATACATCTCGATGGAGATTAAGATGGATAAAGTGTCGACCAAAAATTATATCGAAGTATAATTGGATCATTGCTTTATCTAACTGCTAGTAGACCTGACATAATGATGAGTGTTTATTTATGTGCTCGATTTCAAGAAAATCCTAAAGAATCACATATGTGAGCAACAAATCAAATATTGCGCTATCTAAGCAAAACCAAATATTTCTGACTCTTCTATCTGAAAGAATGTCCTTTCAAGTTAGTTTCATATAGTGACGCTGACTTTGGAGGATGTCGGACGGATCGAAAAAGTACTAGTGGGACTTTTCACTTCATTAGACAATCATTTGTCTCTTGGTTTAGCAAGAAACAAAATTGTGTTTCACTTTCGACTTGTGAGGCAGAATACAATTTTGCTGGTTTAGCATGTGCTCAAGTCATCTACATGCAACAAACACTTTAAGATTTTGGTATAAATTTATCTAAATCTACTATTGTTTGTGATAATACAAGTGTTATAAACTTACCTAAAAATCATGTCAATCGCTCACGAACTAAACATATTGACATACGTCACAATTTTTTTCGTGATAATATTGGAAAGGATTTAGTTAAGTTCGAATTTGCATCCTTTGAAAATCGACTAGCTGATATATTTACAAAACCTTTGAATGAAAATATTTTTATAAAACTCAAAGAGAATTGGGAATTTTGTCTTCGAAATATCTATAGTAATTTTCTTTCAAAATATTTTTAAATAATTTTTTTAAGAAATTGCCAGAATTGAACTTCAAACCTCTAAACTAGCAATATAGTATTCTACCACTTTACTATATGTCGTTCCTTATCTCTATTTTTTTACATCAAATTATTTCTGATTTTTTACAAACATTCCAATTTCTAGTTGTTGATTATTTTTTCTTGGCCTTCGTTTTTTTACTCTTCCCTATCTATTTTCAAAGCTCCTGTTTATTATAAAGTCAAGAGTGTTTCGTTGTTTCTTTCACAAGAACTCCTTGAATTCAAAAGGAAAGATTCAACCTCTTTTAATTTTCAATCCTTTCTTCTCAACACAACTCAGAATCCTCTCCCCTCTCCTATAGTTCTATTAGCTCAGGTTCTGTCAACTTACCTACTCCAACCCCCATTTACGAGCCCGTTCTGATTGTTCCACCATCCACTCACACTGGCTATACTCCTCCCAGTAAAAGAGCTAAATGCACTTTATTTTTTGGATCGCTGTCTATGAAAGAAAGGATAGACGACATTCATCATTATCAATAGGAGATGCTGGAATTACAACGAGAGCTCTATTACGAGTAGAAGATAAATGCGAAGCGCTTAAGCTTCCTTGAACAAATGGCTCTAAAATTCTATGGCTCATTATCACACAACATGTTTCACCAACTTCTCCTTCACGTCGTAATCCATGGGAACCACCACCTCAACGTCCCTCGGTTTCTCAAAATTCATAGGAACATGGATATGGTTGGTCACCACTGCGACCTCTTCAGGAGAATACAAAAGCTGAACCGGACAAATACCACACTCCATCCTCTTCATCCAAAAACTCTTAATTTTTTATATAGTTTTGCATATATTGTAATCTTATAATTTTTATTTTTTTTGCATTGAAAAATAATATACCTTTCTTTTAATTTGGTATAAAGTTAGGTTTTTCAAAAATTTACTGCAAATGCTTGAAATATCACCCTGCAGCTTCACTAGCATCGGTCGACTGAAGAGGGGAAAACAATCGACTAAACCAGAATTAATACTTCAATTTTACCCTACAGTCAGTCGACTAACTTCCCATTTCACTCTACCGAATATGCCTTTTTACACTAAAAATTCTTGGGAAGAGTTCAATCGATTGAACCTCTATAGACAGTTGACTAGACCCACTAAAATTGAATTTTATATAACCAGCCATTCGACTGACATTGAAGGTTCAGTCGATTGAAATTGGTTAACCCGGTTTTCCTGCCCAACAACCACTTCAAAATCACTATTCAAACTTTCATCTTTTCACTTTTTTTATTCCAATACTTTCAACTCTCTACCACTAATCCCTGCTCCCACTTCAAACTTTCAAAATTCCTTCCACTTACTCAAATTTTAAACTATCCTCTTTAAATTTTCAACTTTCTATTTCCTCTCCAAACCATAGTTCAACAAATGGAACCCGAACGAGCTCGTCAATCTTAATCATCAGCGGGTCCTTCCAGCCCTTAAACTAGAGGATGGCTCCATAATGAAAAAGCGGCACAACGTTTCGATAAGATGAAAAACTCCTGCATTTTCAAAGGATCATTTGTTAAGTTCCCTGAATTTCATTCCTTATGTGATTCAAGAATTATCTCATCGAAGCGGAGTAGAGTATCTCATCAACTGCACTGCAAATAATAACAAGATTAACCATCTACTCATCAAGCTCTTTTATGCCAACATGAATCTCGACCACCACATCATCTCTAACCTGGATGATGCTCTTTGGACTATGGTATGTGGCGTGAAAATTTTCCTTCACTTCAACGTCTTGCAAGAATTCTACTATGCCCGGATGAAGGTGAAGAATTAGTGGAAACTTCCATTAATATGGAAACTCGAGATTGTATTAGTCACTTGTTCCTCTCCGATGACTTAATGGAACTAAATGCGGTAGCGCTATGACCTAAAGCTCGTATCATGCGTCTTACGCTAACCCGCACCATGAACCCGAGGACTGGAAGTTATGAAAAGGTATATAGGAGAGACTTTCAAATGTTGTATGCTATTTAGGGAAGTCGGTGAGTAAATTGGGCTAAAGTCATCTTAGATGAATTTTAAACATTCAACCAAAGTCGGATGCGAACAATACACTATGGTGCATACACTATGCGCATTCTCAAACATTTCGACGTTCCTTTTGCGGACTTCGAATTCAACCATAGGCTCCTTAAACACCAAGACACTTAGCTTAATGAATCTTGCGAAACAATATCTTGACCACACTATCATTACATATGAGCATTGGATTGAAAACCAATCCTCCGGTCCAGCTCAACCATCTTATCTCCTACAAACTCCACATGTTCAAGCCTCCACATCATCCCAACCTCCTCCACCCAAATGGGAATTCTATGAGATTCAAGAAGTGGATCCTCAAGCAAGGCCATAAGAAGCTGTAACTATCATCTCTCGTAACCAAAGACTCCTTGATCAACGACTATCTTGGGTAGAATCAAGTGTTTCTAAAGTTGATAAAAACGTCACCAAGGTCAACAAAAAGCTCAATCATATTAAAAGTTTTCTTAACAATATTTAGGAAGCGATCACATGCTCCCAACCTTCTTTAACCTCTGTTCACGTGCCTACCTCTCATGGAAAATGACCGGTGGAGAACTTCACGTGGTCAACTTCAAATGAAGAAGAAGAAGAGGAAGAAGGCGAAGAAGTTGGTGAGGAATCCAATGACAAGGAAACTGAAGGTGATGAAGAGAGCTCAAATGAAGGAAGTGCCGGTGATGAGTAAGGATTTTTTTTTTTAAATGCTCTTGTTATATTGAACTTCTATGTTATTCTACTTTCAAACAATATCTGTTTGATGTCATATTATATGTGGTATCTTTCTAGTTTGACTATGTAACTTTTGAACTCTATGTCCTCTGATTATGTAGTTGTGTACTCTTGTTCTTGTGTAATATGTTTGATGTGTTTCTGTGTTATATATGCTATGTTTTTTATTATGTAGATGTGTTTCCGTGTTATATTGCTCATATTTAATATTCTCTACTTTGAATGCTCTCCTTTTTGCCGATGACAAAGGGGGAGAAAATATAAACTATAGATAGAAAATATAGCATAGATTCAGGGGGAGAATGCTACATTAAAGTTGCAGGCATATATTCAAGGGGAGAGATAAATCAATAAAGTTTGTTGTAGATTTGCTTGTAGCAAATGGAGTTTCCATCATCAAAATGGTGGAGAATGTTGGATCATAGGTTTTGAGTGCTGACAAGATACAATAATTCACGAATCTACCACTACGACAACATCGAGACTTATCGACTCAAAATATTGGTTCATCTTGTTATATATCTTAGCTAGAGTCAATAAGCATATATAGAGTCTAGTTTAGAGCTTTGTTAAAATCTTTCCTCAAGGTTCATTACTTACCAGTCGACTGAGGCTGTATAACAGGACTCGATCGACTGGCCTACTGTAAACAGTCGATTGAGGCTACATAAAAATATTTTTGAAACCGCTTACCAGTCGACTGAACACACCAGGTCAGTCGACTGAGTCTATGAAAATTTTTGTGCATGTTTTGAATTCAATCGACTAACCAAGCATGTCCAGTCGACTGAAAACTGCAATTGTCAACTTTTTGAATTGACACTTCTGTTGATCAAGAGTTATCTTCTTCCTGGATGGATGCATCTCTTAGCTATTAACATATACATATTACCAAAAGCCATAACTCTTCATACACTATATAAACACATAAGAATCATTGACCAAATTACCTAATTTTCTTATCTCTCTTGATCTATAGTGCTTTTCAATCTTGAGTTCATTATTCATAAATTCTCATATAATTATTGCTTACCAATTCACTTCTGTATTATTTAAGCAATATTAATCTTCCTAATCTTCATACACACACAATTATACACATCAATATTGAGGAAAAGATTATAGGAAGGGTGCACTACAAATGATAAATTCGTACTATTCATAACACACAAATTCAAGTTAAATCCTGTCTATAAGAAAGTCCTGTTTGGTCGCTCATGCAGTCAAGTCCTGTTCTATTGCTCAGAAGGTCAAGTCCTGTTCTATTGCTCAGGAGGTCAAGCCCTGTTCCTCCGGGTTAAGTGAGGGTTGCTAGCTATAATTTCAGAAGGAGCCTGGGACTAGACGTAGAACGGAAGTTCGAACCAGTATAAATATATCTGGTGTCATTTTACTATTTACTTTTATTTTTATTCCACACTTGTTATTTAGTATATTCCATATTACTTGATCTTATAGCATAGTTTCTTTCAAATACCCAAACCCAATCAAACCACAAAACAAATCAGTAGAAAACAAAAAAACATCCATGATTCAATAAGACAAAATCTCGTCAAACTATGTATAGTTGGCTGAGCCCCTAACTAGGTTTGTTTCAATCAAAGTTTGGTTAACAATCGAGTCTCGTTCCTAATATCTCCATCAAATCTAGATATGAAGGAATATGAAACCTCAATGTCAAATAAAAAATGTACAGAAACGCCACAAGTTAAAACATATCTCAAAAAGTAATGTCATTTCCCTTCTCTTTCGTTGATGGAGCAATTGACGAAACTGAAATGGCAATCAGTACATATGCTTTCACGATTTATACTTACTCAGTTGGTTCAGGACAAAATTCTATACTCGGTACATGCTCGCACATCATAAAGCCTTCTCGATCAGCTTTTTGAAGCTCTCATCAAAATAAGCAATCAATTTCTTTCCAAGGTGATCACTCAACCCAATGTTAAACTCTCTATTCTAGCTGTGAGGGGTATCAATAAAAAATAGATTGTACTTTGATAGCACATCGAATTCGGCCACATAATCCGATATAGAAATATCATATTTCTTTAAATGGGAAAACTCTTTAACCAATACCGACTTTGAAAAAGTCAAGATAAGTCTTCTTTGAAGTGAACTATGAACTAATTCCAAATAAATTGAACCTTGGGAAGAGAATCTATAGAGGCACTCCACTAGTTCATTGTTCATCCCTATAATTATCTAGAGGTTAATGTCTACCTCATGCATCATCTAACTCTTTTAAGATCCTCTCGCAAGTAAGCATCTAATTTTGCCTTTCCATAGATGACTACATTCCAAGGAATGGTCTGCTTCTTATACTCTCATAGTCTTTATACATCTCGGCAAAGTCGACTCTAACTATTTGCACTTAAGCACCATAATTATCCAGCAGAAATTAGGCATTCCAAGAAATGATTTGCACCATCTCTACGAACAAACCTTATCAACCGGGGTCAGTGACTCCATTCCTGAACTTTGAATATAGAGTCAAATGCAGTATTCCTCATATGCTAGATGATTCCTATTCTATAATAAGAATGATCAGACTCTTAGAAAGAAAACTGCATCAATAGTGCGTGTGTGCAACACAACTTATATACTATATGTACTACTATATAGTTTTGAAAACCAATATATATAACAAATAACTCTCTCATATACATATACACTCTAGATCCAGTCCAAGATGATAAGTCCTATCATATCTCTACTGGATCGTGGTATCAACTTAGGTTAATCATATAACCTATGCTCTGATACCAAATGTAACGACCGCCCTACATCTATGGTGCAGAATAGTTGTCAAAGGAAAGAAAACAAGTAAAGAAGATGAAATAGACGAGAACAGAATGGAAAAGAAGAAAAAGGAAACATCAAATAATCACATAACATATTATATATCTCATATCACATCAAATAAAATATAATAGCCAACACGGATATAAAACAGTCGAGAAAATAATAATAATGTGAACTAATCATCAGAATATAAGATACATAGTTATACAATATAGTAAAAGAGTTTATATAACTGCAAAATAAACTCAACTGATACACTGTCTTTATTAATAGTAAGTTAGATACTGTCAAGGTTCCAGAGTACCACATAGTGAAATATATGATAACAAAATCGAATTTAAATATGGGTAAACATCACCTCCTGCTGGTCCACCTACAGTACTTCATATTTCATCCACATATGCTCTCTAATCTACTCATTTAAGAGTACCCGAGATAATAAGAAGTAAAGAATAAAACTTTAGGTCGGACAATGTAACGACCCGTCTTTTTGGACAGTTTAAACCGATGATCAAATACACATGTCGATTCCAAACCATTCAAAAGTACAGATAGTTAATGGGGTAAATAAGAAAAGAAAAGAAAAGAAATAAAGGAAATGAAACAACACAGAATCTCGCAGCGGAACGATAAAATATAATAGTCAAGTAAACAGTTCATGAAGCTATTTACTATACTTTTACAATTATGTATACAACATTTATCAGAGTTATACATATATAACAGAACAATTAAATAATGCAGCAGACAGCATGATGCACAGATAATAATAGTAATAGTGTACCAAATCTTCGTCTTCATCCTCCAGAATAGATCTTCAAAAAGCTGAAAAACTCAGGTCTGACCCGAGCGTAATGAAAAGACAAAACACCCGAGTCAGGACTAAAATATCCTCATGTAAGTTAAATCAATCGTAAATAAATATGAGTGTAACGGCGTCAGAGATGTTTACGGGGTTTGACATCTCATATCCAGTGTCAACGTGCGTGCAATAACTCAAGAGATGTTACGGGATTTTCCATCTCTTAAGGATCCGTTAAACTATCTACTATGTAGTAATGTACGCTAAGTAGATAATGCCTATCAGTAATATAAAGTATCAAAATAGCATTAAGGCGTTACTATAATCCCCCTTAACAAATTTTTATAATGCCATAGTCTATACAGCACCGTAAGCCCCCACCGTAAACTGGTGGTAATCAGAGGGTACCCCATAGGTATAACACAAAACAAAACGTAGTGGTCGCGAATAGGATAATCAGTATGACAAGGTACATGAGGCGATACCAACTAGGATACTAGTAGTTGCGTGATCCGGACTGATGTTGAGCATAGCCAGCAGCTACCCCAACACCGCGAAACAACACTCCCAAATCAAGGGGTGCACCCAAATCGAATCACAAATGTAATAGATATGGTATCGAAGAAGTGTGTCCGCTAGAGGTGGCGAACCTCAACGGCCCGGCGCGGTTCCTGTTTTAGTCATGTCAGGGGTCATCCAATATCGTTCTCTTTCTTCAGTCAACGCGTTCACCAAACCATCCACTGCATTTTGGATCAACACTCCGCGTATAATAGTTATTAAAGTGGTTTTCGGTATCGACAGAGAGTATGTCCATATCCGATCCCGGTCTCTTTAATAACTACGTATTATTACACCGTTGGCTCTTTTACATTTCAAATCGATCCATAATTGATATCAAAATATCATATTCGCTTCAAAAATCAAATCCATTTCAAATATCATCGTATCTATTAAAATGTCAGATTCTGTTTCAAAATCATTTTTCGTCTCAATATCTCATTTCGATTTTCAAGATCATTTCAAATTTCAATTTAGGTTACAATTTCATTTAATCCAATTCGTATTTAGATTCAAGATTTTAAATATAAACATTCACCTTATTGACCAGTTTGGAATTTTAGAAAATAGTTTTAAGTAGTTTAAAGTAGTTTTAAATAATTAAAATACTTAAAAATACTTAAAATCTTAAAATGGATTTCAAATAGATAAATTAGTTTAAAATAATTTAAATTGGGTTAAGTAGATTTAAAATAGATTAAAAATAGTTTAAGTATTCAAAAATGGTTTATATGACCGAGAAATTTGGAAAACAAAATAAAACAGCTTCAAAACCAAACCATTTCAATTATAACTTCCCAATTCAAATCAATTTCAATTTCCATTCTACCGATTCAATTTCGATTTCAATTCAAAACAATGTCAACTTTGACTTCAAATCAATTCAATTCTATATTCACCTTCAATTAATTCAATTTCAATTTTTATCGATTCGGAGCTTGATTTTTCAAAATATCAATTTATAACACTTAACAAAATTATCTTTCAATATTCAAATTTAAAACCCAATTACAAATAGATCCAATTTCAAGCTCAATTTCAAAATATCTTTTTATATCGTTTTTACTTAGTAATGCTCAAAGCTCGAAATAATGTTCAATCTTTGCAACAAATAAAGTTTCGAAATTCAATCATATCCAAATTTTAAATTTCATGTCTCGACTTAAATTATTTAACAATTTATTTTAACCAAAATTTATTTCAACATTTCAAACTCAATTTTTGATAAATTCGATTTCTATAAATTGATTTCTATTTATAACCTTTAAATCAAAACATTCAATTAAATTTCAAATCGACGATTTCAAAATTACTAATTTAGCCAATTCGGTGTCCGTATATAATTTTCTATCCTATGGTCAAGTAATTATTTATTTAAATTAATGTCAGGGATGAATATATATCACTTAAACCAATCACAGTGTCATATGTATGCATAATAGTATATATAAGCAAATAACATCCAAACATTTAAATATCAACCAATAGCATCCATCGAAATACATCATCCAATAGCCAATACAATTCATGGCAATTTCATAGTTATCAATGTCAGGTAATTTAATCGCAATTCAATTTCAATTTCAATTTAACTGTCAATTTAATTTTTCAACGGTTAATTCAAATAACAAGCTATATGACAATTAAATTTATATCAAACAACGACAAATAAAATTCATATCACTTCATAATGTCAATTTAACTAGCATAAAGATATTTAGTACGTTGTGAGCGTTATAAAACACTCACCTTGATTTCAATGCAGTTCCAGCGTTTTATTTCGAATAAAATTAAACGAGCGTTTAATTTTACCCGAAATTCAAACTAGCTCCAAACGATTCCAATCCAGTTCCATAGCGAAGTGCTCGACCATACGATTCCAACGCGACTGGTTTCGCGCGTTTTCGACCTCGTATGACAAAGTTATAGCATTTTGGAGTTAATACGAATTTAATATAATCAATTTACACTTTATTTTTTTTATTTTATTTTAAAACCACACACACATCATCACCGTTCGTTGCTTTCTTCCCCACCCTCCATTATTCGCGTCCGAAGAACCCACCACGGCCGCCGCTTGCCCTAATACACGCACCCACATTCGATGAAGAGACAATGATCTGAGACTTCCCCCACCACCGCATATGCCTGCGCCACCCTCGGCTGGAGTATGAATGGGCTCGGTCGACCCATGCTCCCCCCAAACGAACACGAACAAACGACACTCAAGCTCGATTTCCCGATGATCCATGCGTCTATAAACGATCACGACCGTTGGATAGAGAGATATCGATGCCCTCTACAACTTTCATGTTGAAGGTTTCGCGTGAATGTCGACGGATTGGGAGTTTTGGAGGAAAGAAGATGAACGATTCCTGGCCGTTCGAATTGTAGCAGGCGGCTACTGAACTAAACCCTAGGGTTTTGATTTTTGTGAAATAATGAAGTTAAGGGGTCCCTTTATAGGAAATTTCAACGAACACTATTCACTTCCAATTTTTCGAACTCCGATTTACGCGCGGTGACTAGCGTTTCTAGGGTTAATCCCGCCTTTCGGACACAATGAAACAGGTTTCGGAAGCTAATTCGATCGTCTGCGCGAGTTACGGAAATAAACGATCGATTTGAAATTGAATCGGTTAATCAAATTTCTGTGCGTTTGGGCTCGTCCCGGACAAACGGTAAATCCGATTGACATGAAATTTGAAATCTTACAATAATATCACATTACGGATCCGATGAAACTGGCTTCGTCGAAATCCGAGACCGTTTGAAAAACGACTATTTTAACTCGCCAAATTAATATTAAAACAATTTCAACGCGTTTCGAGCTGTCACGGTCAAACGACAACTCCGATTGCTACGAAAATTGAAATCCGATAATAACTAACTATTAAGGGTCCAATGGAACTAGTTTTGTCCAATTCTGAGACTATCAAAATTGGCTATTTTTCAGTCAATAATTAAATATTAAAATATTCAATTTTCACAAATAAATTTTAAATTCAGTTTTAAAAGTTATAACTCCAATATGATAAAATAAAATTTTACAAATCATTTTTAATCATATTAACCCCGTTATTCAATTATCCAATAAATTCCAATTTTAAAATCTTATTAACTCTATTCTAATCCCAATATAACTTACATTCACTTTGGAAACCAATTTGAATCATATTAAATCAAATTTCAATTATTCACTTTATTTTCATATATTAAATTTCAATATCAAATTAATCGTATCAAATTCGTAATTTAATTATTCAAACGTTTGTAATATTAAATTTAAACAAATTTGATTATTCATAAATCACTATCTTTTGAAACATTCAAACGAACTTATAAAATTTAACAAATTCAAATTATAAAACAACCATTTTCATTAAAACAGTTATTCAATTCCCGTTATTCAATTAATTCAATAGATTCCAAATATTAAATTTAAACAATTTAATTGTTCAATATTTGACGAATTTCAATATTGGATTTTTAAATAAAATTTCATTATCAGTCGATTTACTATATTACATCAAATGAACTCTACATTATTATTAATCAACAGTTAGAGATAATGCACTCAACTAATATATGAACTTTCATTTCAATTTCGATTGGTTCACAAATTTAATTCGACTAACTAAATGAATAGGTAACTTAAATAATTATCACCGTTAACTGTTAATTACTTATAAGTTTACTATTTACAAACAAGCGTCACAATTACCTATACAATACAAATTCATTCAATTACCTTTGACTACATATCATTTCGATTGATTTGGGATTTTATCCAATTCATAAATAATTAACTTAGATAAAATCTTATTGCATTTCATTCTAGTTATTATTATCCCAAACGACTTACAATTTTTTTTCTAACACTAAATCACGAAATCTTATTAAATTAGCTATTTTAATTATCAAAAATTTACGGGTCGTTACACTCTCCCCCACTCAAAACATTTCGTCCCCGAAAAGGAAAAAAAAGGGAAAAGGAACTAAGTAAAGAATTCAACATTTGATATATTTTATTAAAAATTATCCACTTATAAACAATGAAATTCCATTTATACAGTCATAACTACGCTTCCACTAAGTTACTCCAAACGGCTTCCTAACCTTAAAAGTTAGTAATCAAAACAAGTTATAAAAAATTTAAAACTTGAAAAATTTTCTAACACCCGGATTTTACGGAAAATTTCGGCAGAGTCTCCTTTGGGCGGCTCGATCAGAAACAAAAAATGACAGTATATATATCACAAATATACATCTCATCAAGTGATGAGGCATCCCGCAGGGAAAAAATGTAAAAGTACGGTATGTAATCCAAGATATGTACCTTATATATTGTTAGCAAGCATATACGGCTAATATAGCGCGAGAGCGAGCTCCAAATGCGAAGCAAGCGCAATCCGCACCTACTAAACACTCAATAACTAAGTTAGAACCATGCATATAAAGATAGATCGATATACTTAGCCTACACAACATATATATAATATATTTAGCTTCAAAATTGAGATTCCAATTTCAGGACAGCAAATAAATCCTAGTTTTAGGTCACCTAAACGATAAAATTCGGCAACAGAATCTACACAAAAGTTGTTGCATTCATTTCAGCCTTTCTGGAATGTCCAAAATCATCGAATTCGGACCATACGTTCAAAAATTATGGCCATTTTACTTAGAGGATACGCCTCAGCCTGGGAAATTAATTGCGCAGGTCAGCGACGTTCACCCACGTTTTCGACCTTCTAACCGACATCAAAACACAAAACACTTAAAATAAAAGTTTTAGCTTAAGTTCTTAGATTTCCACAAAGTGCAAGATCATCAAAATCCGATAAACTAGTCAAAAGATATGGCAAAAATACTAAGGGTGTATACTACTGATTTTACTTATTTTTACACAGGACAGCGAGTAACATTCAAGTTTTTAACCTAGTAGACGAATGAATTTTCTCAAGACACTCTAAATAAAATTTGTGCTATAGTTTCTAAGCTTTCCGAAAAGTCCAAGATCGTCGAATTCCGTTCAGCCATTAAAAGTTATGGTTGTTTTCGTTTCAGCATATATTGGACAATTTTGGATTTTTTTCCCAAAATTTTGCTTTTATTATTTCAAAGTACAAACCATCAAAACTTCAAATTTCTAAAGAACAATCAAAAACACAAAGTCGTTTATTTTCTTATTCATCCATGCAATAGGTTAACATTCAATTTGTTTCTGATTTGTTCAAGTTTGTTTATTCACATTTTAAATTCAAATCAACTTGCTTCAATTAAAATTGAATTCAATTATATTTAATTTCACTTTGCTTCAAATTTGAATTTAATTATTTTAAAATTTTATTCCGTTTATTCAATTCCATTAACACTAATGAATTCTACTTAATCAATTATCATCCATCTAACAACCAATGCATATCAAACATTAACATCCATCCAAAATCTACACTAAATCAATTATACATTTCCAAGTCAATTTTTAATTTCATACACTTCCAAGTTTATTGACATTTAGTTATATTCAAATTTAATTAGTTTCCATTTACCAATTTTATATTTCATTAATTTTAAATTTTATTCATTCACTTATATATATCATTCATTTTACAGCTTAAATTTCTTTTATATTTACAACTATCAATAGATCTTCACATTTCATTATTCACTCTCACACTGGTATATTATTTCTCTACTTATCCTTATTAGCATTTTAAACCTTTTAAGTATTTGGTAAGTTATAGTTATGCAAATAGAATGTAGTTAAACAACATACAACTTCTTTTCATTTAAAGTTGAATTTTCAATTAATTTATTCTTAAGTCATTACTTAAATTTCACTATAATTTAATTTCACATTTACATTCACATATAGTATTTCCATTTTATATTAACATAATTGTGAATCACCTTTAAATGTTAATTTAAATTCCAATTGTTTACTAACAATTTTATTTATATTTGCAAACCATTAATTAAATGCATATTTCATTATTCAAACCTATACTTGTATATTATCCAATTAACAATTCATATAACATTTTTGAACTTCTTAAATATTTTGGTAAGTTATATCTATGCTATAGAATGAAATTTAATACTATGCGAGTTTTACAGTTTCAATTTTATTTTAAGTTCATAATTTCCTAATTCTAAGGATTTCTACTTCAATTGATATTTTCACTTAGCTCTTAGGTTCATTTCTCATTTCACAATTCAGAAGTTCCTTAATGATTCAAGTCTAAATTCATTTCAATCATAAAAAAAATCATTAATTATTAAAGGACTTAAGAATTCCAATCCCGGTTTCATTTCAAATCAAGTTTTGAAATAATATATACTTATATAATTTATATATCAAATCATACTACAGAGAATACAAATAAAATAAAATTTGAATTAAAACAAGGTTTAGACAAGCTATTAAGTGGTTTCCCCCACTCAGACTCTCGAAAATAAACGCCGATGATGCGTGCACTCATCACCGAAATCATTTTCTAGCGTCAAGAGAAGGGAATATAACACTCATCATTAAAAAAAATCCTTCGAAAACAATTTCAACTCAATTATACTATCATATAATACTCATATTATATTTTTCAAATTCTTGTAAGTCAATTTCAAACACCGGAATTTAAATTCCCAAATCCAAGTTAAAATTCATTTATATTCATTATTAATTGTGTTTACAAGATTTCATTTTCCTAAATCCATTGTTATTTAATCAATTGTTGTAAATATTGACTGATCAAACAATAACGATAATAATCTAATATTATCATCTCCTAACAATCAATTCAATCAAATGAATAAATATTCGAATAATTCTTTTATATAAAATATATTCCAAAACGATATTGTGTTGGTTTGTCCTATTCGAGTGTTTAGAAATTCCTATCGACGCCTTGGCGTCCCAAGTATCGACCAGAATTCATAAATACTCAACGGACCAAAGTTAACACAATATAAAACCATTTTATATCAAATAACAAGTACGCTCTCTCATATACACTCAACTCATTCATATAGTTTACCTCTATTTCAATGAGTTATTCCCCACTAGAGCCAAGGTTTATCGCTAAACCAAAGCTCTGATACCAACTGTAACGACCCGTCCTTTTGGACAGTTTAAACCGACGATCAAATACACATGTCGATTCCAAGCCATTCAAAAGTGCAGATAGTTATAGGGGTAAATAAGAAAAGAAAAGAAAAGAAATAAAGGAAATGAAACAACACAGAATCTCGCAGCGGAACGATAAAATATAATAGTCAAGTAAACAGTTCATGAAGCTGTTTACTATACTTTGACAATTATGTATACAACATTTATCAGAGTTATACATATATAACAGAACAATTAAGTAATGCAGCAGACAGCATGATGCACAGATAATAATAGTAATAGTGTACCAAATCTTCGTCTTCGTCCTCCAGAATAGATCTTCAAAAAGCTGAAAAACTCAGGTCTGACCCGAGCGTAATGAAAAGACAAAACACCCGAGTCAGGACTAAAATATCCTCATGTAAGTTAAATCAATCGTAAATAAATATGAGTGTAAAGGCGTCAGAGATGTTTACGGGGTTTGACATCTCATATCCAGTGTCAATGTGCGTGCAATAACTCAAGAGATGTTACGGGATTTTCCATCTCTTAAGGATACGTTAAACTATCTACTATGTAGTAATGTACGCTAAGTAGATAATGCCTATCAGTAATATAAAGTATCAAAATAGCATTAAGGCGTTACCATAATCCCCCTTAACACATTTTTATAATGCCATAGTCTATACAGCACCGTAAGCCCCCACCGTAAACTGGTGGTTATCAGAGGGTACCCCATAGGTATAACACAAAACAAAATGTAGTGGTCGCGAATAGGATAATCAGTATGACAAGGTACATGAGGCGATACCAACTAGGATACTAGTAGTTGTGTGATCCGGACTGATGTTGAGCATAGCCAGCAGCTACCCCAACACCGCGAAACAACACTCCCAAATCAAGGGGTGCACCCAAATCGAATCACAAATGCAATAGATATGGTATCGAAGAAGTGTGTCCGCTAGAGGTGGCGAACCTCAATGGCCCGGCGCGGCTACTGTTTTAGTCATGTCAGGGGTCATCCAATATCGTTCTCTTTTTTCAGTCAACGCGTTCACCAAACCATCCACTGCATTCTGGATCAACACTCCGCGTATAATAGTTATTAAAGTGGTTTTCGGTATCGACAGAGAGTATGTCCATATCCGATCCCGATCTCTTTAATAACTACGTATTATTACACCGTTGGCTCTTTTACATTTCAAATCGATTCATAATTGATATCAAAATATCATATTCGCTTCAAAAATCAAATCCATTTCAAATATCATCGTATCTATTAAAATGTCAGATTCCGTTTCAAAATCATTTTTCGTCTCAATATCTCATTTCGATTTTCAAGATCATTTCGAATTTCAATTTAGGTTACAATTTCATTTAATCCAATTGTGACGACCCGCCCTTCTACTACCAGAAAGACGTATCATCATTAAGAAAGAAAGGGATGAGAAAATAGAAAAGATAGAGAAGAAAGAACAACAACATTAGAATCTCACAGCGGAACGGAACAAAATATAATATATCACTTAAATAATACATAGTTTGTACATATATCAGAGTTATACAATATCAATACATATGACAATCATACATACATCACATACTAGATAGTTATAAACACCTGTCTAGTTAATACAACTCAATGCAATACAACTCAAACGATAAGACTCAGAGATACTAACACAGCGGAATTATATATATATATATATATATATATATATATATATATATATATTATATATATATATATATATCTACAACACTGAAGCCTCCTGCTCCATTGCTCCTCCAGAATTCGTCAAATCTAACCTGAATCCCTTGGCTACCCATAAAAATTTGGGTACCCGAGAGTTTATGAAAAACAAAAATAAACTCCGGGTCAGACATGGGTCTGTTATGAGTAAACGGTTTAAAGTTGTTTAACTTTGAAAACATTTGAAAATAAAGGTATCACGTAAGACTTCCCACAAATAAATACGGGTAAGTTTTTACCTTACGCTAACCAAAACATTTCATAGGAAATCCAGTGATATTATAATAGTGTCTAGGGTTTTCAAGTAAATAGAAAATAGCCGAAATTGTTACATGATTAAATTCCAGCTACTAGCCACAAAAGTGGGTAATACAAATCAAAACCGTAGGGTCTCGTAGGGAAAATGGATTTCCAACAATGGCAGGGCTACTGGGGTACCGCCCGTCACAGTACGGGGCCTAGATCACCGTACCGAGGATTACTCCCTTCATCCCCTGCAACACAAGGCCGGAACCATTCCTTACTGAACAGTCCCGAACAAGATAAACCCTGCGGTTCTAGCTAGCAAACCGCCCACTAAGCCGAAATATAAAAAGGGACATCTAGACAAGGGAAATATCTTGTCCTGCTTGGGCATGACCCACCTAACCTTGCTGCACCTCCCCTGTTTTAGCCATTTCCGGTTGATGAGGCTTGAGGTTATGATTACCTTTAAAGAACATATCACTTAGAATGCTCATCGTCCGCCTGACGATGTGTTGAAAGCATTCAATCCATACAAGTTTGTTCCGGGTTCGAACGAAACCGAAGGCATTATCTCGTTACACTCATTTTGGAATCACCCTCAGAGTCAACGACGATAACCCTTGCATTCTGAAACACCCTCTCGATCTCCAATTGATAAGTCACGACCTATCATTTAATTTGGATCGATGTGGTTTTCGGAGAATCAAAATTGATTCTTCCGATCCCGGTCTCATCGAACCCAAACGCCATTTTAAGGGCCAAGTTGTCTAATTAACTTAACAGTTTTAAATAATTCAAATTCAACAATTGAATTAACATAGCATTTACCACAGACAAAACATATACAAGCATCATAGATATAACATAACATATCACAGAGCATCACAGAATATCATCACATAAATATCACAATCGGATATTTAAAACAACAGTTCATAAGCAATTACCTTTAAGTCTCATGTATAATTAATTCAATTTAGAATTAATTACTTGAGAGTTAATCACTTAACTTTCTTTAATTAATCATTACTTAACGATTAATTTCCTATTTCATTTCAAATTGTTTAATTAATGATTAATTAATTAATTATTTAGTCTTAATACATAATTACTTTATTTCACATTTATTAATCAGTTACTTCCTTCATCCAGTGATTTAACTTTAATTACATAATTAACTTTCCCCTGTTCATTAATGAATCACTTTAATTATGTATTAATAAAACTTAATTACCCCTTTTATTAACTGCTAATTACTTAATCAATCATCGGTTAATTCTTAATCAAGCTGCTTAATCTATTAACTATCGATTCATAATTAAATTATTTGATTAACCAACTATTTATTCATTTATTATTACTTAATTACTCAGTTAATTAGTTAATTCCTAGTTGTTAATAAAAAAAATTCATAACTTTCCTATTATAAGTTAATTAGTTACTCAGACATCACAAATTATTTAAACTAACCATCTATCATCAATTTTATTAACTATATAATCTTCAATTAACCACTTAAATTAATTATGAATTAACTGCTAAGAAATTAGTTACGATTAAAATTGGTTTTAACGTATGATTTATTTCTAATTACAAATCAATTTAAATTTTAAGTATAAATTTATTAACATTCTAATTACTTTATACCAATGAATTACCCCTTTCGTAAACCATACTTTTAATAGATTTAAATCAATTATTAACTTTAAACTAGCTAACGATATTACTGTTGAACTTGTTAGTAAACAAACTAAAAGGCATCAGACAAAACATGGAAGTGGACCGAGACAACACCCTTTTCACTCAAGTCTATCTCGAGTTCCCCTCACGCCTCCCCTCACGTCTCTCTCCTTCATTTGTTTCTTTTTGTTTTCCTCTTCTTTTTTTTCTTTTTTTTTCTCTGTCACTTCTCTTGTTCTCATTATTTTTAAGTTTAACAAACTGCTGAGACGACACACTCGCGCGAACACGGGTCCTCACTCGATCCAAACGACCCCTTTACTCGAGTACGCACTCGAGTCAATCTCGATCAAACACTGACACGCACAGCGTCGCCGTTCACGTGCACAGTGCCGCGGCGAAATTCCACCACCTGAGTCGATCACTGACAAGTCGATCTCCAACCACTCTTTGGATTCCAACACCCTAAAACGCTGATGGAGCTCCAGATCGAGAAACGACAGTTTGAGGTTCATATCAAAAATAATGCTCCGACAACTTCCTCCTCATGCAAGCGATGCAAACCTCCAGACGCTTCGAGACTCCGGCTATACCACCATTAGCTTCCCTACTACCATTCCTCTAATTTTCGTGAAGCTCGGTCATCCAGGTGAGTTGAAATCGAAAATTTACAGAGCTCGGTGAAACTCGTGACAAAAACCCTACTTTAATCACAAACTCAAAATTTATGTACTTGAAAAATAATTTGACATTTTTCTTGTGTTAATACAACTTCTACCCTGCTTCATTCGAAGATTCAGAAATTAAAATTATCTCGTCCTTCCCAAAATTTGACAAAAATGCAGTAAGCTTCTTTTTAAAACTGCTCTGATTATCTTCGCTTATAAATCAAAAATTTTATGCTAAAAATCCTAAATATGCATACGAAATCTGATTATGTTATTAAAATTTCGAATTTAAACATTCAAACTTTAAACTTTAATTCTCTTTTCTTGATAGTCGAATAAACAGTATGTGTAAAATACTGTTAAACCTTAAAACTATATTGTAATCCCTTTGATTTTGACAACAACTTAAGTTTGCATCAATATCCAGGTTTTAAAACATCTACATGAAGAATTATTTGCAATTTCATTGCTTTACTCTGATCAGTTATTCAAAGCCCTGAAGAACACTATATATATACTGCAGAGCAACATGAAGTACTCAAGGTCAATCATTCAAGCAGATACCAAACACATACCAATTGGAAGCTAAAGACACAGGTTTAAATAGAAAATAGGTGAGTTTACTCACCTAAAACTGTTGAACAGAATTGATGTTGAAGAATTTGCAATTGAATTCTCTGAAACTCTCCCTGTTGATTTTGCTATTGAATTTAAATCTAAGTTTGCATAACAAATCATTATTTTTCTCAGGTTTTCCTTTAGTTTAGTTCTGTTTTATAAACGAGCATGGAAGTTCATAGGTGGATATATATATAGAAGTTTACTTAATAGCAGGTTGTACCGGACAGTTGTATTTGTTTGTATTGTCATTTTCTCTTAATTGGTTAAGATATAAATACCTGTAGTATGAAATGATATAGGTGATTTCGGCTACATGTACTTTATTAAACAAGAAGTTATGCTAATTAATGTTCATGCTCTAAATTATGACAACAAGTATTAAATGGTGACTGATACTCACTTTGTGTAGTACAAAGATATTTCCTTTATTTCGGCTAGCATACTCTATAAGACACAGGTTTTGTTTCATGATATTTGAAGTAAAACTTTGTTTTTCTTATTTGCTTACAACTAATAAATGCTTAAGCTTTTAATCATGATTGCAAGTAATTAAATGTTTACTGACAGTAGCTATTTATACAAAGATATTTATCATTATCTCGGTTAGCATATTTTGTACAAGATACAGCACATATAAGTTTAGTACAGAAATATGTTATAAGTTACCCCTTTAACTTATGCATTTAACCTGATTACATGATATTTAAAAAGTTCTATGTTGTACAATTGGATTTTGCAGGTTATTCTTAGGCTTAATTGATTGTAATTTATTTTCACTTTAGATTTTCAAGCATTTGATTCATAATATTTCAAATGTAAAATTTTTTACATTCCTAGTTATAACTTATATTTATATTGTTAGTTCTCTTTTCTATTTATAATTATGGTGTATACTTATGTTTATGTTTTAACTTTATCATTTTAAAAACTAAAACTATATTCATATGTATTTTATCAAATAACAAAAATATAAAGTCTTTGATTTGATTTTATTGAACATGTCAGATTTGTTTTAATGGTTTTGAAGTATTCTATTTAAAATTTTCAAATCAAAATTTTCTTTTACAAACGTATATAACTGTTAAATATCCAAGATCTCATCAATTTAAACAATTTTAAGCTTATATTTAATTTAAATTTGATTAAATATTTATTAAAACACACTGTCAAAATTCCGGGTCGTTACATTCCTCCCCCCTTAAAAGAATTTCGTCCCCGAAATTTAAAACAATAGTTAATTCAAAAACTTAACATTAACAATCCAAACAAACATGCATATCATTTATATATTAACAACAAACAAATAGTCTACTCTAACAAACATCACTAGTTATCCGAACACAAATTTCGGATAAGTTTCCCTAAAATTATCGAGAGTTTGACTCTCGATGATCAACAATCCAAACTGGATTCCTGACCACAGTTAAATTCGACTCAACTTCCAAATTCCTGAATTACTAGTTTAACTACTAATGATGAATCATGAACAAATTTCCTGAGATATATGGGATACACAATAAATTTCAGACATCCATTCTAGAAATTAAATTCTGAAATTCACAGTATTAACTCTTTCCAAATTTATTGACTTCTTTACAGAATTTCCATATCTATTCAATCAAGCCCGTACGATGTACATATATCATTCGTACGCAATATCAAATCCGATCGCTCGATCACACAATTTCATTTCCGAACTAGTATTGTCCACCCGACTTCCTAGTACGGACTCAGAACTGGTTTCTTGATCAGCAACTGCCATTCTCCTTGCATAGTCACAACTATGATAGAGAATTTCCAACATCAATCAAAATCCAAATCTATGGTTCGTCGTCGAAAATCGAGTGAAAAATCCTAACTCGGATCGATATAACTATCTCGAAATTCTGTGCTCGAATCTGGATCAGTTCACTACGTGAATAAAATCATATACGTACATCCTACGTATTTATATCAATTGATTATCAACCATATCAATTTTCTTTTATTCACATTATCCTGATTCTATCCACTTGGAATAAATTAATTAACTTTTTTTTTTCAATATCAAATTTTACTTAAGAATTCCACCATTCATTTCTTAAGCTTAATATAAGCATTATATATATTCTTATATTATTACTCTACCACTATAGCCTTTATATCCTCTTATATTCACTTATTTTCAAATTTGAATTTCTACTTCCAATAATTCATAGAATTTATCTAATTCTCATTTACTTCAAACAACCCATTTCCCTATGCAATTTTAACAATATTATTGTGAACAAACAATCACTTCAGCTTTATAACAAATCTTAAATTGATTCCTACTCAATTTATACTTGAGTCCATCTCAATTAATTTATTCACAACCTTACCATTGCATTTCCTTTCATTTCAACAGGTTTGATTCCAAACCATTTTATTAAATTTGACAACCCATATTTTAAATTAATCATCTCACAATTTATTTAAGTCATTAACTGTTTCACTTAATAACTTAAGTTCATTCTATTCCACCAATTCCCATTCAAATCTTTGATTTGATTTTCTTTTAATCAAATCCCAACTACTTACTAATTAATTTATTATTTTATACATCCTTAAATTTTAATTTACATGAACAATTCATTATTGAATTTATTCATAATCAATTATTCAATTTATACTTGAATTAAATTTGTTAACAACTCACATCACTTCTATCCAATTCAATACTTACTTTGATTTACATTTACTTATTTACATAAGAATTTTATTCAATATTATTTATAACTCGACTGAATTCATTCAAACTCAGTTTTATTTTAACTCAACTCCGGTTAAATTTAGCTACTTACCATTTCCTTTAAATTTATTTCTTAATATATGAGCTCAAAAACTTATTTGTTTACCTTAAGGTTTATATTACTCATTTGAGTCATTTCATCTCATAACCACAATTTCAGATTATATATATAACACTTAGCATCTTAAGGTATAAATTTCCTCCTCACAATTTATTATCACTTTACCTTCAAATATTATATCCAATTAAGTTCATTTTGAACTTCAATTTCATTTAACTTTATCTCGGGTTAACCTCAAGTATATTTCTTATTTTATTTACTTAAGTTAAATTTTAATTCCGGGATTACAATTCCCAATTTCTTCTTATTAATATCAACTTTACTTTATAATTTCAACAGTTAATTCATTCAAACCTTTCACATTATTCAAATAGAATTTCTTAGAATCCAATTTCCCGGTTTTCATTTCCAAAACCATTTGGAAATGATGACTATACATACCCATCAGGTATATCCGGTCAAATTTTCAAATTCCGAACACTTGTTTTCACCAAAACAAATTTTCTCCTTTGAAAATTTTGAAACAACTTGCATGCCCAACAACCCCAAACAATATCATAACCAACAATGTTTTCCAAACAAGATTCCATTATTTCCTTCAAATCCTTGGATAAACATTTCAAACATTCCCAAGATTTTTTTTTTTTAAATTCCCAAATCCTTTGTTTTAAATTTATTTAAACACTTTCAAATTTCCGGGACTTCAATTCTGGTTTAATCAAATTTTAGTTATATTCCTTTTGAATTAAAGATCATACTTAGACAATTTTATTTGTTTATCAACCACTCAAATTTAAATTTTTATTTGATTGTACTATTAACACCAAACATCCAAGTATATATAGTTATTTTAGAAAAATATTTCTTTTATATTAAAATATAATTTTGGGTAAAATTATTTCATTTACCCTACTTTAAAAATCAATATTGCGTCGAATTGCTCTACTCAAGTGTTTAGAAACCCCTTCGATACAGTTTTTGAGACTGTGCCGACGAAGGTTCATATACCACTCAACAAATCAATCAACGCAATATAAAATAACTTTATATTCACTAACAAATACGCGCTCATATCTATTAATACACTCAAAATCATTTTAGAGTTCTACTGACTCTATTTTATGAGTAATTCCTACCAGAGCCAAGGTTATCACCAACCTATGCTCTGATACCAACTGTGACGACCCGCCCTTCTACTACCAGAAAGACGTATCATCATTAAGAAAGAAAGGGATAAGAAAATAGAAAAGATAGAGAAGAAAGAACAACAACATTAGAATCTCACAGCGGAACGGAACAAAATATAATATATCACTTAAATAATACATAGTTTGTACATATATCAGAGTTATACAATATCAATACATATGACAATCATACATACATCACATACTAGACAGTTATAAACACCTGTCTAGTTAATACAACTCAATGCAATACAACTCAAACGATAAGACTCAGAGATACTAACACAGCGGAATTATATATATATATATATATATATATCTACAACACTGAAGCCTCCTGCTCCATTGCTCCTCCAGAATTCGTCAAATCTAACCTGAATCCCTTGGCTACCCGTAAAAATTTGGGTACCCGAGAGTTTATGAAAAACACCGGGTCAGACATGGGTCTGGTATGAGTAAACGGTTTAAAGTTGTTTAACTTTGAAAACATTTGAAAATAAAGGTATCACGTAAGACTTCCCACAAATAAATACGGGTAAGTTTTTACCTTACGCTAACCAAAACATTTCATAGGAAATCCAGTGATATTATAATAGTGTCTAGGGTTTTCAAGTAAATAGAAAATAGCCGAAATTGTTACATGATTAAATTCCAGCTACTAGCCACAAAAGTGGGTAATACAAATCAAAACCGTAGGGTCTCGTAGGGAAAATGGATTTCCAACAATGGCAGGGCTACTGGGGTACCGCCCGTCACAGTACGGGGCCTAGATCACCGTACCGAGGATTACTCCCTTCATCCCCTGCAACACAAGGCCGGAACCATTCCTTACTGAACAGTCCCGAACAAGATAAATCCCGCGGTTCTAGCTAGAAAACCGCCCACTAAGCCGAAATATAAAAAGGGACATCTAGACAGGGGAAATATCTTGTCCTGCTTGGGCATGACCCACCTAACCTTGCTGCACCTCCCCTGTTTTAGCCATTTCCGGTTGATGAGGCTTGAGGTTACGATTACCTTTAAAGAACATATCACTTAGAATGCTCATCGTCCGCCTGACAATGTGTTGAAAGCATTCAATCCATACAAGTTCGTTCCGGGTTCGAACGAAACCGAAGGCATTACCTCGTTACACTCATTTTGGAATCACCCTCAGAGTCAACGACGATAACCCTTGCATTCTGAAACACCCTCTCGATCTCCATTTGATAAGTCACGACCTATCGTTTAATTTGGATCGATGTGGTTTTCGGAGAATCAAAATTGATTCTTCCGATCCCGGTCTCATCGAACCCAAACGCCATTTTAAGGGCCAAGTTGTCTAATTAACTTAACAGTTTTAAATAATTCAAATTCAACAATTGAATTAACATAGCATTTATCACAGACAAAACATATACAAGCATCATAGATATAACATAACATATCACAGAGCATCACAGAATATCATCACATAAATATCACAATCGGATATTTAAAACAACAGTTCATAAGCAATTACCTTTAAGTCTCATGTATAATTAATTCAATTTAGAATTAATTACTTGAGAGTTAATCACTTAACTTTCTTTAATTAATCATTACTTAACGATTAATTTCCTATTTCATTTCAAATTGTTTAATTAATGATTAATTAATTAATTATTTAGTCTCAATACATAATTACTTTATTTCACATTTATTAATCAGTTACTTCCTTCATCCAGTGATTTAACTTTAATTACATAGTTAACTTTCCCCTGTTCATTAATGAATCACTTTAATTATGTATTAATAAAACTTAATTACCCCTTTTATTAACTGCTAATTACTTAATCAATCATCGGTTAATTCTTAATCAAGCTGCTTAATCTATTAACTATCGATTCATAATTAAATTATTTGATTAACCAACTATTTATTCATTTATTATTACTTAATTACTCAGTTAATTAGTTAATTCCTAGTTGTTAATAAAAAAAAATTCATAACTTACTTATTATAAGTTAATTAGTTACTCAGACATCACAAATTATTTAAACTAACCATCTATCATCAATTTTATTAACTATATAATCTTCAATTAACAACTTAAATTAATTATGAATTAACTGCTAAGAAATTAGTTACGATTAAAATTGGTTTTAACGTATGATTTATTTCTAATTACAAATCAATTTAAATTTTAAGTATAAATTTATTAACATTCTAATTACTTTATACCAATCAATTACCCCTTTCGTAAACCATACTTTTAATAGATTTAAATCAATTATTAACTTTAAACTAGCTAACGATATTACTGTTGAACTTGTTAGTAAACAAACTAAAAGGCATCAGACAAAACATGGAAGTGGACCGAGACAGCACCCTTTTCACTCGAGTCTATCTCAAGTTCCCCTCACGCCTCCCCTCACGTCTCTCTCCTTCATTTGTTTCTTTTGTTTTCCTCTTCTTTTTTTTCTTTTTTTTTCTCTGTCACTTCTCTTGTTCTCATTATTTTTAAGTTTAACAAACTGCTGAGATGACACACTCGCGCGAACACGGGTCCTCACTCGATCCAAACGACCCCTTTACTCGAGTACGCACTCAAGTCAATCTCGATCAAACACTGACACGCACAGCGTCGCCGTTCACGTGCACAGTGCCGCGGCGAAATTCCACCACCTGAGTCGATCACTGACAAGTCGATATCCAACCACTCTTTGGATTCCAACACCCTAAAACGCTGATGGAGCTCCAGATCGAGAAACGATAGTTTGAGGTTCAGATCAAAAATAATGCTCCGACAACTTCCTCTTCGTGCAAGCGATGCAAACCTCCAGACGCTTCGAGACTCCGGCTATACCACCATTAGCTTCCCTACTACCATTCCTTTAATTTTCGTGAAGCTCGGTCATCCAGGTGAGTTGAAATCGAAAATTTACAGAGCTCGGTGAAACTCGTGACAAAAACCCTACTTTAATCACAAACTCAAAATTTATGTACTTGAAAAATAATTTGACATTTTTCTTGTGTTAATACAACTTCTACCCTGCTTCATTCGAAGATTCAGAAATTAAAATTATCTCGACCTTCCCAAAATTTGACAAAAATGCAGTAAGCTTCTTTTTAAAACTGCTCTGATTATCTTCGCTTATAAATCAAAAATTTTATGCTAAAAATCCTAAATATGCATACGAAATCTGATTATGTTATTAAAATTTCGAATTTGAACATTCAAACTTTAAACTTTTATTCTCTTTTCTTGATAGTCGAATAAACAGTAAACAGTATGTGTAAAATACTGTTAAACCTTAAAACTATATTGTAATCCCTTTGATTTTGACAACAACTTAAGTTTGCATCAATATCCAGGTTTTAAAACATCTACATGAAGAATTATTTGCAATTTCATTGCTTTACTCTGATCAGTTATTCAAAGCCCTGAAGAACACTATATATATACTGCAGAGCAACATGAAGTACTCAAGGTCAATCATTCAAGCAGATACCAAACACATACCAATTGGAAGCTAAAGACACAGGTTTAAATAGAAAATAGGTGAGTTTACTCACCTAAAACTGTTGAACAGAATTGATGTTGAAGAATTTGCAATTGAATTCTCTGAAACTCTCCCTGTTGATTTTGCTATTGAATTTAAATCTAAGTTTGCATAACAAATCATTATTTTTCTCAGGTTTTCCTTTAGTTTAGTTTTGTTTTATAAATGAGCATAGAAGTTCATAGGTGGATATATATATAGAAGTTTACTTAATAGCAGGTTGTACTGGACAGTTGTATTTGTTTGTATTGTCATTTTCTCTTAATTGGTTAAGATATAAATACCTGCAGTATGAAATGATATAGGTGATTTCGGCTACATGTACTTTATTAAACAAGAAGTTATGCTAATTAATGTTCATGCTCTAAATTATGACAACAAGTATTAAATGGTGACTGATACTCACTTTGTGTAGTACAAAGATATTTCCTTTATTTCGGCTAGCATACTCTATAAGACACAGGTTTTGTTTCATGATATTTGAAGTAAAACTTTGTTTTTCTTATTTGCTTACAACTAATAAATGCTTAAGCTTTTAATCATGATTGCAAGTAATTAAATGTTTACTGACAGTAGCTATTTATACAAAGATATTTATCATTATCTCGGTTAGCATATTTTGTACAAGATACAGCACATATAAGTTTAGTACAGAAATATGTTATAAGTTACCCCTTTAACTTATGCATTTAACCTGATTACATGATATTTAAAAAGTTCTATGTTGTACAATTGGATTTTGCAGGTTATTCTTAGGCTTAATTGATTGTAATTTATTTTCACTTTAGATTTTCAAGCATTTGATTCATAATATTTGAAATGTAAATTTTTTTACATTCCTAGTTATAACTTATATTTATATTGTTAGTTCTCTTTTCTATTTATAATTATGGTGTATACTTATGTTTATGTTTTAACTTTATCATTTTAAAAACTAAAACTATATTCATATGTATTTTATCAAATAACAAAAATATAAAGTCTTTGATTTGATTTTATTGAACATGTCAGATTTGTTTTAATGGTTTTGAAGTATTCTATTTAAAATTTTCAAATCAAAATTTTCTTTTACAAACGTATATAACTGTTAAATATCCAAGATCTCATCAATTTAAACAATTTTAAGCTTATATTTAATTTAAATTAGATTAAATATTTATTAAAATACACTGTCAAAATTCTGGGTCGTTACAACAATTCATATTTAGATTCAAGATTTTAAATATAAACATTCACCTTATTGACCAGTTTGGAATTTTAGAAAATAGTTTTAAGTAGTTTAAAGTAGTTTTAAATAATTAAAATAGTTAAAAATACTTAAAATCTTAAAATGGATTTAAAATAGATAAATTAGTTTAAAATAATTTAAATTGGGCTAAGTAGATTTAAAATAGATTAAAAATAGTTTAAGTATTCAAAAATGGTTTATATAACCGAGAAATTTGGAAAACAAAATAAAAGAGCTTCAAAACCAAACCATTTCAATTATAACTTCCCAATTCAAATCAATTTCAATTTCCATTCTACCGGTTCAATTTCGATTTCAATTCAAAACAATGTCAACTTTGACTTCAAATCAATTCAATTCTATATTCACCTTCAATTAATTCAATTTCAATTTTTATCGATTCGGAGCTTGATTTTTCAAAATATCAATTTACAACACTTAACAAAATTATCTTTCAATATTCAAATTTAAAACCCAATTACAAATACGATCCAATTTCAAGCTCAATTTCAAAATATCTTTTTATATCGTTTTTACTTAGTAATGCTCAAAGCTCGAAATAATGTTCAATCTTTGCAACAAATAAAGTTTCAAAATTCAATCATATCCAAATTTTAAATTTCAAAGTCTCGACTTAAATTATTTAACAATTTCTTTTAACCAAAATTTATTTCAACATTTCAAACTCAATTTTCGATAAATTCGATTTCTATAAATTGATTTCTATTTATAACCTTTAAATCAAAACATTCAATTAAATTTCAAATCGACAATTTCAAAATTATTAATTTAGCCAATTCGGTGCCCGTATATAATTTTCTATCCTATGGCCAAGTAATTATTTATTTCAATTATTGTCAGGGATGAATATATATCACTTAAACCAATCACAGTGTCATATGTATGCATAACAGTATATATAAGCAAATAACATCCAAACATTTAAATATCAACCAATAGCATCCATCGAAATACATCATCCAATAGCCAATACAATTCATGGCAATTTCATAGTTATCAATATCAGGTAATTTAATCGCAATTCAATTTCAATTTCAATTTAACTGTCAATTTAATTTTTCAACGGTTAATTCAAATAACAAGCTATATGACAATTAAATTTATATCAAACAACGACAAATAAAATTCATATCACTTCGTAATGTCAATTTAACTAGCATAAAGATATTTAGTACGTTGTGAGCGTTATAAAACACTCACCTTGATTTCAATGCAGTTACAGCGTTTTATTTCGAGCGTTTAATTTTACCTGAAATTCAAACTAGCTCCAAACGATTCCAATCTAGTTCCATAGCGAAGTGCTCGACCATACGTTTCCAACGCGACTGGTTTCGTGCGTTTTCGACCTCGTATGACAAAGTTATAGCATTTTGGAGTTAATACGAATTTATTATAATCAATTTACACTTTATTTTTATTTTTTTATTTTAAAACCACACACACATCATCACCATTCGTTGCTTTCTTCCCCACCCTCTAGTATTCGCGTTCGAAGAACCCACCACGGCCGCCGCTTGCCCTAATACACGCACCCACATTCGATGACGAGACAATGATCTGAGACTTCCCCCACCACCGCATATGCCTGCGCCACGCTCGGCTGGAGTATGAATGGGCTCGGTCGACCCATGCTCCCCCCAGACGAACACGAACAAACGACACTCAAGCTCGATTTCCCGATGATCCATGCGTCTATAAACGATCACGACCGTTGGATTGAGAGATATCGATGCCCTCTACAACTTTCATGTTGAAGGTTTCGCGTGAATGTTGACGGATTGGGAGTTTTGGAGGAAAGAAGATGAACGATTCCTGGCCATTCGAATTATAGCAGGCGGCTACTGAACTAAACCCTAGGGTTTTGATTTTTGTGAAATAATGAACTTAAGGGGTCCCTTTATAGGAATTTCAACGAACACTATTCACTTCCAATTTTTCGAACTCCGATTTACGCGCAGTGACCGGCGTTTCTAGGGTTAATCCCGCGTTCCGGACATAATGGAATAGGTTTCGGAAGCTAATTCGATCGTCTGCACGAGTTACGGAAATAAACGATCAATTTGAAATTAAATCGATTAATCAAATTTCTGTGCGTTTGGGCTCGCCCCGGACAAACGGTAAATCCGATTGACATGAAATTTGAAATCTTGCAATAATATCAGGTTACAGATCCGATGAAACTAGTTTCATCGAAATCCGAGACCGTTTGAAAAACGACTATTTTAACTCGTCAAATTAATATTAAAACAATTTCAACGCGTTTCGAGCTGCCACGGTCAAACGACAACTCCGATTGCTACGAAAATTGAAATCCGATAATAACTAACTCTTACGGATCCAATGGAACTAGTTTCATCCAATTCTGAGACTGTTCAAAATTGGCTATTTTTCAATCGATAATTAAATATTAAAATATTCAATTTTCACAAATAAATTTTAAATTCAGTTTTAAAAGTTTTATAACATCACTATAACTCCAATATGATAAAATAAAATTTTACAAATCATTTTTAATCATATTAACCCCGTTATTCAATTATCCAATAAATTCCAATTTTAAAATCTTATTAACTCTATTCTAATCCCAATATAACTTACATTCACTTTGGAAACCAATTTGAATCATATTAAATCAAATTTCAATTATTCACTCTATTTCATATATTAAATTTCAATATCAAATTAATCGTATCAAATTCGGAATTTAATTATTCAAACATTTGTAATATTAAATTTAAACAAATTTGATTATTCTTAAATCACTATCTTTTGAAATATTCAAACGAACTTATAAAATTTAACAAATTCAAATTATAGAACAACCATTTTCATTAAAACAGTTATTTAATTCCCGTTATTCAATTAATTCAATAGATTCCAAATATTAAATTTAAACAATTTAATTGTTCAATATTTGACGAATTTCAATATTGGATTTTTAAATAAAATTTCATTATCAGTCGATTTACTATATTACATCAAATGAACTCTACATTATTATTAATCAACAGTTAGAGATAATGCAGTCAACTAATATATGAACTTTCATTTCAATTTCAATTGGTTCACAAATTTAATTCGACTAACTAAATGAATAGGTAACTTAAATAATTATCACCGTTAACTGTTAATTACTTATAAGTTTATTATTTACAAACAAGCGTCACAATTACCTATACAATACAAATTCATTCAGTTACCTTTGACTACATATCATTTCGATTGATTTGGGATTTTATTCAATTCATAAATAATTAACTTAGATAAAATCTTGTTGCATTTCATTCTAGTTATTATTATCCCAAACGACTTACAATTTTTTTTTCTAACACTAAATCACGAAATCTTATTAAATTAGCTATTTTAATTATCGAAAATTTACGGGTCGTTACAGACAACAACCTAATATTAGAGATAAACAATCTCAAAATACAATAAAAGTCGATATAATATATGGAGCAGAAGGTATGTGAATCATACCCGACATGTCCCTACAACTAATGAGTCAACACATAACATAGATAATATGCTACTCTACAACATCTTAAAAGGGTACTCCATATATAGTAAACTATCGGGGTGCCTAGGTATCTCCATCCACAATGCCTACTCCATACTAAGTAAACTGTCTGAGGTGCCTAGGTATCCAAATACACAATACCTACTCCATACCAAGTAAACTGTCCAAGGTGCATATGTATCCCTATACACAATACCTATCTCATGTGACATCCCTAGGGTTATAGGTGGTTAATGAAGCAACCATAACATACATAGCATTCATCAAACAATACTAACTGTCATCTAGTATGATCAATATATATGATAACTCATATGATCCTTAAGCCAGGAATTAGTAGTATTCCTATTCTTCATCTACTCTTGTACCTCGCAGCCCAAAGCTGGATACGTGTCTTGTAGTCTAAAGCTAGACACTAGACCAAATCCACAGGTCCAGGGTATATGGATTCCCGCTAGGTATACTCATTATACAACACCCATGCTACGAGTACAATAGAAAACACTTCGAGTTATCAATGATCCCTTGGTATATGCATATCCATCCGAGCCCTACTAGCTTAATACAATTTCCACTATCTGGAACCCATCACGTTCGTCCACTTTACGATTCCCCCCACGAGCCTATTTAGTACCTACTCCATGCTCGAATCATAAAACGAAGATACAAAATGTCCAATCTTCAGCACCTGCTACCCTTATGAATTACAAACCGAAGATACAAGGCTTTTCGTCATGTTATACATTACCATCCTCTAATGATGAAAACGAGCCAATACCTTCACCAAATCTACAGAGTCCTGAACCATCTACCTCGAAACCTACACCATACATCATCGATTCATAATCCGAAATGCTAACTCTCATGTCGAAGCGCCACATCATTGCCTCATTATCGAAATCGCTCGCCCTAAAGCAAAAACATCAAGACTCTAAGTCGATCACACGAATAAATCGTCAAATCACACACCGTGAAATCTCTTCAACATCCAAGCCAATGATCGGCCAAATCACCAATCAACAATAGTGATGGACACCAATACCAAACACCTTGGTCTTATACTTAAACAAAATGGGTAAGTACAAACCAAAGAAAACGTCTAGCATCCATCCTGAAGTTTGAAGCCTTATTTTCCACCATTAGATCCATCGGCGCATATCCTAACACCACTCTATAATTTATCTCGTTCTTTAGATTTTCGTGTGTTCGAAACCCCGACATATAAAATAATACCCTAACACTTGATCACCGTTGATCGTCATTTTCAACCAAATACAACCAAACAAGTAACCAAGCAACAAACATCTATGCATAATCCAAAACAGCATACATACAACATGTATAATATATTCACATCAACCATTGGTGAAATCATACCAAAAATAACCCATATCTAATAATTCCCTAATAATGGCATGTCGATGGAAAATATGTGATATTCGACATAAATTATTTTAAAATGCTTTTATTTTCTTTTATAAAAATCTAGTAGGTATATAAGTATAGGAAAAATTACATTTTAAACAAAAAATCATTCCAAAACATCGATCTAATACTACACAGCCAATCATAATGTGGTGAGAGATAATATCATTCAACTCCATATAATCTATTCTTATCAATGCCAAAGTTTAATCTCTCCATCACGGATGCAACGTAAGAAACTGCATACAAAACGGATCTCGTATGCAAAAAGTATAGGTCGTATAAGAATCAAGATTTATAAAATAATTAATTAACTAAATCAAATAACTAATTGTCGTGATTAACTCTAATCTCTCTTCTTCTCATATCTGTACATGCATCTATAGTAGCCAAGCACATCAAAGCCATATTTGCAACTTCAAACTTCAATTTCTCCTCTGTTTCTCGGCGAAACATCGTGTCGTTTTCGCCAACGCATCTCTCTATACATACTCTCCGCAGTAGTACAAAAAATATGCAACTCGATTGCCTCTCAAACAAATCGACCTTCACCCTCTTTCATGCCTCCTGATGGTCGTGATCCATCAACGGTGATCGGAGGTTAAGTGAGTGATCGAAGCTCTTGTCCATATGAAATCATCGGGTCTGGTTCACATTTATCGCTGAGTGGATTGGTTGATATTATTTTTCGAAAGGGGTTTGAGGAAGAGCCCATTTTATGGAATGGAACGGTGATTTGAAAAAATGAGACTAGAGAGGGAAAGAGGATTTGAGTGATATTTGTAATAACACCTTATTCCATTTATTTATTCTCTCAAATAAATGGTCGTACTTTCGAGTCTGTACGATCACACGACGCGTTTGATCGCAACGAAATTCATCTACGTACATCACCTCATTTTTGCGAATCCAACTTATAAATTTTGTCGTCATCTGAGACTGTGCTTTGGGATGCTAATTTCACATATTTCGAGATTGTTTCGACCATCAAATCATCCAATCTCCAAATGTGGTGATCCTTATACTTATTTTAATCTGCAACATCAATCCGAACTTAATGGAAGTGGTCTCGAATCCTGAATCGACCGTATGTGAAAAATCATATTTTTGCACCTTCATTTAATTAACAATTAAATATTTAAATCAATTATTTAAATATTCAATCATTAAAAATATGTTTCGTTATAGTATGTGTGTGTGTGTGTGTGTGTGCGCGCGCGCGTATGTACGAACTTAAATCATACAAGTATACACGTACCAAAATATAAAACATAACACACACACAAGATTAAGACTATAAATGTATATATGTAAGGAAAAGACAAATATTAGTTATATATATATATATTCATGCATATATACATACACACACACTTTTATATATAAAACCAATGGCATATGTATTTATATTTATCCATTTGTAGGTTAGGTGTATAAAGTAATAAAGAAAGGAATGTTCATGTAAGTAAATGTGTACAAAATGATAAGTGTAAATTAGCTTATATGTACCTTAATTTATAATTTGCATACATTTATCATCTTAAGATATAAGTAGCTTGAGATGGAAGGAATTTCTTTGTTGCAAATAGCTTGAGATAGAAGAAGTGTTGCAAATAGGATTATTAAATGGCCTAAATGAAAAGCATTACACCTATATATAAAAAGCATTCTCCCATTTGAAAAAAAAACAAAACATCTCTTTTATAAATCAATTTACGTCTTTTCTCTTCTCTTAGTTTTAAAAAAATTTCCACCACAAAAAATAATTTTTGTTACAGAAAAATAAGGAGAATCAAGAAGATTGGATTAAAGACTATGTTCACAAAATATTGCGGTGTGGAAAACTATTTAAATATGTGTTTTCATGATATTTCATGATGTGAAAGTAAAAAAATGTTTAGTATAATTAGTGGCGTTCGAAATTGGTTGAACACCTCCCAGTAATTTAGCCTTAACTTTTTCTAATGAAGATGGTTTTACTTTTCTTTAATGTTTTGGAAAGCCAGTTCAAAGATCTACAAATTCAAAAGTTTTCATAACTAATATCATGTTTCATTGCCAGACATGTTCTTTAGTCATAATTAATATGATGCCCATCCAAAAACACCTTGTTGTATATTGACCATGATTTTCGATTTTGTGAATAGATTTTATTGAAATATGTCTTGTTGAAAAGATAATTTAAAAACCTACAATCTTTGTTTTATACTCTTTGTCAAGTTCGAATGGACGCCGCCTCAAAAACCTTTTGCAAAATGACCTAGATTTTTGGATAGAATTTATAATTCAAATTAGATACCTTTCTGTGTAGGCATCATAACTTTTGACTCATTCAATATTTTTGAGATCCGTCAAATGATTCAGAAAGAAAATTCTATTGGTTAAAACTTTTACGTTGTAGACATTTTCCAATTTGATGGTTCAAGGATTCAAAAATATAGTTGAATGCAAACTATAAAATCCAACCTTAATGGTTTTGAGTAAATGTTTAAAACCCTCTTAGTTCAAAGGTCATAACTTTTGATCCATTCAACCGTTTATGATGAAATTTAATTTGTTGGAAAGTTGGTTCGAAGTTATATTATTTTTCGTTAAAGGCTTATTTTAATTATGAAGTTTAATTTCTTGAAAACATATTTGAATGTTGTAAATGATGTTCTTTATGATCTTAGCCTCTCCCCTCTAACCTAGGAGCCACAACTTCTAACTTGATCTATAAAGTGTTCCAAAAAAATAATTTTATACAAGAACATTCGTACTAAATACCTCCTAAATGGTTATCTAAATTGAATGCTTGGTTTCTTCAAAAGAAAAGAGTTGCCTATGTTGGAAGACAATTACGAAATATAAGGTGTTTTGAGAGACTTTGCTTATGAAAGAGATTTTGAATAGATCGTTAATGATGATTATCTTCGAGTGTATGGTATAAGATAATAGATCTTGGGTGGTGCATTACTACTCTATGGTATGTTTTGGTACTATAATAAGTATAGTACATCCTTACTTAGTATTCAGATGTCGGCCGCGATAGTATAAAATATTCTATGACTAATCCAAACTAAGTGTGTAGTTTAGACCCATGTTAAGTGGACTGAGTGTCGACGTGGATTTGGATGAATATGGTCTTGATTTTGATAAAAAGAAACTTCATACTAAAAATATCATTGAAATTTGTTTGGTCTATTCACAAATAATATTGGAAATTTTATTTTGAAAATCATCATGAAATTTTGATATAGTATTATCTCGAAGAACTAATTCTATGATTAAACTTAAAAATTCTTATAGTACGACCCATTATGACATGACATGAAACTATAGATTAGATAGCTGTCTCATTGGGTCTATGTTGCTCATGATGCTACACTTAAATATTCCAGGTTTAAATAGTTAGTAATTCGACCTTAGAAGTTAGATGGACACATTGTAGTGAAGACTTATATTATATACATTATTTCTTTTATGTATTTATACGTATAATTATGCGATGGTTAAACTTTTAGATCCTATGTAATCATGTATTCTGAATGATTTTATATTCTGATATACTCTTATTAAGTTGTGATGTTATTGTGACAGCACCATGGTTTGAAGGTAGCATTCTCAACCATGAACAAGGGGGGTGTAACACGATTGGCCTACCCACTTAACACGTACTTTTCTATTTGCAATTTGACGAGCTACTGCCCAAAGCCCTTTCTCACGTCTTCTTCCCTAATACGAGGATATTTCAGTAATTTAATGACTTATATGAGTATTATTTATAGGAAATGGCTAAAATAATTTGACGTCAATCGATCAGCATCGATCCCATTCAGGGATGACTATGAATCTAAAGGTCTATAGGTGCTAAACGATGCTAAACACACAATATACTTTCGATTTTTTAGATAATAATGAAGAGCTTAAATTAACTAAATGAGAAGCGAAAATAAGGAAGAAAGCTTACTAATTGTGTTAGCTTAAAAGGTTCGTAGAAAGCTATTGAAAACTAGAAGGTAGAGAGCTTTAAATAATTTCGAATGGCGAATTTGTAAAAGGTCGGTAAAAAGAAGAAGGAAGGATGATTGTCTCTTTTATAAATTTAGGTCTTGAATCTTTGTCATATGATGAAATAAGCGAAAATAAATCCCAACCAGGGAGGTCTAATTGAGCGATCCATCACATTAATGGTCACTTCTCTGAACCGTCTCGAATAATGAAACGTCACAACTAATAAATGCTCAACATGTGTCATTTGCAACGCATAAAGACACGTCCGAAAATACAGGCCCGTGCCATATTGTTCGATAGGGATCGATCTACCCCAAACTTGCATGCATACTTCCAATGGCTCGGCCCTCAAAGGTACAGCCGCCCTGTAATCTCTTGGGTACAAACATTAGCCCATCAAATTATCGCCATCAACAGAAAGTTTAGAGTCTCATGAGCAACTTCGTCTAGATTATATAATCTGACGATCGGGTCGTAAGAAGATAGCCTCGCCTTTCATGTCCCTCATCCTTCCTTATCTATTTCTTCCGTGGTTGTCCAAACTGTCACGTCCATCTTACTTTGTCATAACTCAGTAGACTTTTGATAGAAGTATCAAGCCGTCTCTACATGAAAAAACGACACTCCCATACTATTCCAATGTCATGATCAGCATAAAATGATACTATACATCTGACAAAAGAATCATTGTATGACAATAACCAATTGTTTCTAATAGTCCACATAGTAGTCACGTCAATGTTCATCAATTACTCTTTTCCCCATGTTGCCTTTCCAACACAAGCAAGCCATGGTACGATCCGCCAACTATTCGTCTGAACCATTCTATCCATCTTGCGTCTTAACTAGCTGGCATCTAAACCGTGGCTATGAGAAAATCCTAGGTCCAGAGCTTTAATCTGAGGCCATTGAAGAACGACCTCAACAGCTATAAATAGAGATCCACATGCATTTATATAAGGATTGAATATCCTAAACTTACATGAAATATAGCTTAGCTTAAAGCACTTGTACTAAACACCTTGTAATCAAAGTTATCATGTAATAAAATCAGTTACTATAGTGGACATAGATCTTCATCGGGATCGAACCACTCTAAACCTTATGTTATTTACTTTTCTTGCATGTAGTTCGTAGTTCCTATTTTTTACATTTATTTTACGGTGTTAGTGAATTACTTCTGCTAAGATCTACATTCGAACATTTTGATATTGGTTAGAGATCTAGTCAATAGGTATGTTTAATAACAAGGTGAAATGAAATCTGAAAATGATGTTAACATTACTTAGTTTATAGAAGTAAACCACACAAGCCTTTTTGTACTTTATCAACTATTGAGCTTTTGCAGATCGCACAAAAGAATGCTTTAGTTTTAAAGTTCTTACCATTGTTAAGAAATCGGAGACAATGTAATAGAGTTTATTAGGTGGTTGCATGACTTTACTAGGTATGTTAAAAAAAATTATCTACAACTTATATTAACTAGTAGTATTTCAACTCTTTATTTAAATTTTGCAATTGTGATCCTCGATATATTTAGCTATTGAATGTTCAATTCCACTAATCATGAGTGATCGACATGAATCTTTTGTATGGTTGTAAATAATTATAATTCATTAGTTAATATATTAAATGTAATTATCATTATGTAAATGTTAGTAATGCCTATAACTTATTATCATTGAAGTTTAGCTTTCTCAACTTGGTAAGAGTGGAATAATCCAAAATATAAACGTTCAGAATCATTAAAAGGTATAAAATTTATTTAGCTGAAAACATGTTTTGAACAACGAGGAAGAAAAAGTTTTCGAAATTGCATCACCAAATTTGTATTAACTCTGAAAAAAGTAAACAAACTTCAAATAAAACCAAATTTTTAATAAGAAAATACATATAAAACTTAGTGAAATATTAATTAATGTTTAAAATAAAAAAAATGTCATCTATTTTATAAAATCAAAGAATTGAAATGGTCTTTACAAAACGATACCTATTTTTAGATTCATTCTGAAATATAAAAAATAGATCCAACTTTTAAACATAACCAGTGTGTGACTCATGCATTGCACGCGGTGTTGTTAAAAATAGTATTTATATTTCAATTGTTGCTAAATATAAAATTTTATTATGCATATATAACAAATTTATTTACAAATTAAAATGGCATGCAAGCTCAAATGTAAGGTTGAGAGCATATCCTTATAGCAATTAATTTCCTAACTGAAAAAATTATAAATTAGAGTTGTTAATACCATAAATGTAAATAATTTATGTTATGTGATATACATACATATATATATATATATATATATTATATGTATGAGTGAATAAATAACTTTACCATTTTTTTAATATGATTGTTGTGTATATATTTGACTCCTATTTTCTTAAGGATTTATAAATGGATTAGTGAATATTAACTCGTTTGCTTTATTTAAATAATTTGAATTGATAGTCCATATAACTAATTAAATATAAGGAGTTTAAGTTTAAAAAGGCTGAGAAAAGCTTTGTACGTTTTTGTAATTGGGAAGAACATCTTATGACAGCTTATCTACACGTGAGTTTTTATCCATTATTTAGTTTTCATATTTTAACACTTTTATCTTTATAGTTAATTATAGATTTCATGTTATTGTAGGAGGGTTATGCTTACAACTTTGATAATTGCAAAATAATTTTATGTGAAATTTAGGTGAGTTATGAGTTGGGTATGGTTTGATAATATTTTGAAAGCGAGAATGTTGTATAATCTAATTTTTATCGGTGTGATATGTGATTTCGCATCTTAATGTTGTAAAACATATATTATCTTTCAAAGATTGTTAAAAATAAAATTATGTTATGTAATGTACGGTACTTTTTGTTTGAGGTAAACTTGTTAGACACTAAAAAAGTTGTTATATTTATGTATATTTATGTTATGTTATGTGATTTAAATACCATGTGTCCGAATAAAGAAATAAATTTTTTGTCTACATATATATGAATATTGTATACATTGAAATTATCGTATTTTTAGGATTTATTAGATGGATTAATGAACATTCGCTTTAAATAGTTTAAATTTAAAATTTACACAACTAGTTGGATATATGGACTTGAATGTGAAATATCACAAGGGAATTGAGTAAGATTTCTAAGTAATTGTAAAAAAAATTAAAATTTAGGTATTTCAAGTTAACCGAATTCAGCGTTGTAATGTATGGTAAACTTATTTTGTGAATAAATTATAAAGAAATTTGTTATTGTTGTGTATACAATTTATATTATGTGATTTTTATATAATTTTATCTAAATGAATCTTTTTACCAATTTGTTGATGCATGTGTAGTATTCATATTGAAACTTTCGTTTTTTAGAATTAATTAATAAATACTAGTTAACTAAATTATCAATTAATTTAAAATTCGGATTATGTAATTAATTTAAATGTGTGGGTTTTGAAGTAAAATATTGAGAAAATTTTGTGTGTAATTTTAGAATTTTAAAATGTAAGCATTTCGATGTAAATAGTGTAAGAAGTTTAGTATAATTATTGTAAAGAGGTAAATTGTAGAATTTTGGAAATAAAATATATAAACTTGAAGGAAATTAAAAATAATTGAGATAACTCATAGAATTAATGAGAATTTAAATAAAAAAATTCTACTTTACTATTATTATTGAATAGAGAGATCAAAATTATTCTATTCTACTATCATTTAGTAGAATGGCAATGGATTTTAAAGTATTTACTAAATTGTAAAAACGACTGATTTGGCTAGTCGAAAGAAACAATCGAAATCACATACACCAACTTTAATTGATTCTCAAACTAACCAACGAATTCTCAAACTCTTAAAATCAACGTTTCAAAACTCTCCTAAGCATCAGTTTTCGTAAGCCCTTGTAAACTCTAGTACCCAGCTAAAGATAATATGATCTATAGTCAAGTAAAATCGATGCATGATTAGTTTGATGCTTAATTGCCAAAACACACCATTTCTTTAAGACAGTATGGGATGGGAGAAAAAACCACGGTCAGATGAAAAGCACAAACAACGAGTAGAAAGAGCATTAACATGGTTCAACCTTAGGACAACTGCTAAACAGAAAATGCTCTGCCCTACAGTCTACATGGATGCACAGAACATGTCACAATATGATATATCAGGCATCATAAACCATACTAGAAATGCACCTACAGTATGAATAAAGCTGCAAATTTTGTGCTTTCGTCCACCAACAAATCAAATTACAGAAGTTGTTATCATGAAGAATACAAAGCAAAACCATATCTTTTTACCATTGGAAGAGCCAGCAGCAATATACATAGTTTCCAACCAATTTAATACCGTCAAATAAATAAAAACAAAAATACATTACTTGATATACTGTGAAACCCATTTAAAGCCATCTCCATAGCCCATTTTACGTACAATACTGCACATGAAAACCTCAAGAGGACGCACATTGGAATCGGAAAGGTTGACTTTGCCCTTCCCAGTAGTGAAGTTGCTGAGCCCAAGATGGTACCGTAGTTCTTCTTCAGATGCTGCATATGGAATGTCGATCTTGTTTCCCAGAATAAGAAATGGGACTGCTGCAAGTGATTCGTCTGAAAGAAGTGCATCCAGCTCTTTCTTTGATTCTGCGAATCTTTCCTTGTCAAATGCATCCACTAGGTATACAACTGCATCAACCTACAATAACAGCATGCTTAGTTTCCCTACCATGGTATATACCACGGTCCAAAAAATACATCTGTGCACACGTGTGTATGCATGCATGCATTCATGTATATAGATATGTTACTATGTATATGCATATATTGCAATTATGTATAGAGTCTATGTAAACAGCACATAGTTTCTTAAATATCCTTGGTGATACCAAGATACTCACCATGCGTTATTTTGATAAGATGGTAAAGATAGTAAACCAAAGCATTTAAACTTGCTATCAAATTCCAACAGAGTTTCGCATGTGATGAATCAACATGTCAAATTTCAAACAGTTCGTTACCCATTTCACTTAAACAGATATACTAATGTATAAGTGGGTCAAACCATTTTACCATTTAGGACAGACGCAAGCGTTTGGTCCAATCCATTCACACTAAATGGTTTTTTTTTTTTTAAAATCTAAGCATGATTCCATCTACTTTGTTCGACGTTTATTTAACTTATATTTTGTCCATATTAATTTAGAACTCATTTGAACCTAGAAGTCTGAGACAATTCTTGTTTGAATTAGTTCAACATCTAAACAAACAACCAAGATGATGGTCAGATATAACTCAACGACAATCAGGGCATGAATGATAACCAGTGCTGCCTTAATTAACTACTAACAAATGTAGAGAAGTCATCTGTTTTTACTATGAGTGTACCACATATATATAGAATAATAGAAGTCCAAGAGAAGCATTGTTAAGCAACACACGCTCATTCACTCACTCTTGTATACGCTAAACTAATTGTACCAAACATAACCCATGATATTGGAGAATAGAAATACAAAAAACATCTTATAGAACGAGTTAAAAGTATCCACTCTATAGTTGGAACCATTAGTAGAAAGTAAATACATACAAACCTCATGTGGTATCAATATATTAGTTCAACATCAACAAAAATCATTATTTATGGAAAAAAAAGTATACAATATAATCAAATTTAGACTAAGCTTGCTTCCTTATTTCAATACAATATAATCAAATTTAGACTTAGCTTGCTTCATCTACTGAGGTAGCCTACAGTAGAAAGAGGAAAAATTATAAAGTGATAAAAAACAGAACTTTGATGTTGAAATCATTCTTGAAAGTAGAGACTTGAAGAATAGATGTAGGTATTTAATCTAAACTTTGCTGATTACTTTGATAAAATATGTGCAATGAAGCAATAATAACGATTATGGTTGGAATTGTAACTGAAAGGTGAGCAAGTTTCAAGATAAGTGGGTTATCAGAACGCAGGTGTTGAAAGGAATGACGGAAATGCCATTCAATTTTATTGATGTTTAAAAGGCTATTTCTATAATTGCAAAAGTTTCAAACAAGGTTCATCTCCTTATGTTTAGACCAGTACAAAATGCACGTCGATTGAACGTGTTCAAAGAAAAACGTGTGTTAACTTCTGCGTATTGCTAATCAGTATGAATAAATGTGCCCAAAAACTAAAATTAATATGATTCTGGATGCTTTGTTTAGAAATCAAATGATCATTTCAGAAGTTTTATTAGATAAGATAGCTGGTTTGGAAAGTAAAATGGAAGGGGAAGAGAGACCAGAATGTCATTTGCGCTTTCTGTTTTATTTATTAGGAGAAAAGTAAATTTGTAAATCCAAAAGCTTCAAATCAAGCTATTCCTATTCACTTCCCATTCACTTCATCTTTTTCTGCAAAAATAAATTAAACTGATGTGAATTTTTGTAAGTATGTTATGTTCGTTAGCGAGATCATCCGTACAAAAATTTGATCATTTCGAGATATTTAACTTATTCAAAATCGTGAGTACGAGAAATCGCAAATAATTACAATAATCATCGATTTGAAATGTAAATTTTGAAGGGAATAAAACTTTTGTAACCATTCAAATTTTTGAATAGATGATCTTACAAACAAATAAAACATGTCCACAAAAAATTTCTTCAATTCGAATTTGTTTTTGGACAAAAAGACAAAGGGAATGGAAGGAAAATTTATAATGAGGGGAACTTGATCATTCCACACACAAGGAGAGAGAGTAAAATTATTAAACTTATCATGTGTGTCCTTTCATATTTGTTGTTTGATTAAGTGTGAAAATTCCAGTTACAACTTGAAATTTGTTTTAGTTCGAAGGTGTTATATTTTATTTTCATGGAAATGCATTAGCATTTGTCACCAGTTTCTCAAACAAACATAGCGTCATCATGAGATATAGTGTAAACACTACTTGGTTTTTTTAGTTTTTCTCAAACTGATCAATGATTGACAATATATTATCCAAAAAATTGATGCAAGATACATATATTAAGTATTAAGTGCATATAGGAAACTAGATTCTTGTAAAATATAATAAAAGGTCTTTTGTTTCAATTTTGGACTTATAAATCTCAATTTTAGCTTATAGAAATGAAACTAAAAAAATCTATTCGAAAAAATAAGAAGAAAAGAAATTAAATCGCAACTGACCTAGGCATTTAAATTTGTATGTTGTGGTATACAACGTTTTATAATTGTTATAATACTTTATTCAGAGCCTCATAAATTGTAAGACACCCCTGATGATAAAAATATATCTAGGAAAGAAAACCATATATTGATGTTTCTCTCAGGCTTATACAAAATTAGGCAGGAGGATAGAAAATATACATCTGCATATCCATGAAAGTGGAACATTTGATGGAAAAACTTGTGCGAAGTCGAAAGAAAAAGGAATAAAAATTCTCTCCAGACAATTAAAGGATATGTAAAAATTTGTATGATTAATTTGACCAAATTACTGAACGGAATACGGAATACACTTTCGAAATCAATATAACAATGGTTTTCTGTAAAGAAAAAAGTTTTAATTGATGAAATAGCCAGAGTAATAAGTTAGGATATCTAGAAATATACTAAACAAAAAATTTAAATATAAGAAGAAATATGTTACAAGATGTAAATGTTCATGTTAAGTCGTGGTTTGATATCCAAGATTATCTGACAAAATCTTGGAATAATTGCTTACCCCAAAATGGAATAAAACTTCACACACAAAAGATACAAAATTGCTATAGTTATCTAAGTATTAGACTACGTATAGCATCCTCAAATTTTAATAAAAGTAAACAAGTTTATGTTGATATAAAATGTAGTCATTTGTTGAGATAAAATTTGATTTTATGCCACTTTTTACAGCATGTGTTACCCATGGATATGCTTTTACTAGATTAAATAGAATATATGGATTTTATATAGGTAGTACAACAGCATAATGCATTTTAATAAAGGACCCACTTCTGCAAATTATAACCAAAAATATAGATTTCAACTGTAAATTACCTTTACTGGAACATCAAAAATGTCTCTGCAAATGTTCGATATTAAAAAAAGCAAATGAAAACATCTGTCTAACACTCATAGTCGTTTGTGGGTATTTTGTATGTTTCTCAAACTTAAAGCGTCATTATACGCAAACAGAATCAATCCCAATATCAAAGCCAATTCGATAATTGAACATTTGCTCTACTGCTGCAATGTCATTATACGCAAACAGAATCAATCCCAATATCAAAGCCAATTCGATAATTGAACATTTGCTCTACTGCTGCAATGTCATTATACGCAAACTGAATCAATCCCAATATTAGAGCCAATTCGATAATTGAACGTTTGCTCTACTGCTGCAATGTTATATTGGTATCATGGATCCCACGTCATCCTTCAATCAGATAGCCAATTCTTGGCCACTAGATTGATCCAGCTCTTCAAACAATCTTCCTTCTTGACTTTATTTTTCCAATTTGTGTTACGTAATAAGGTTATAAATTGTTCAAAACAGGGACATGTATAAGAATAAAGAAAGTAAGAAACATTATACTGTTTAAAAATTAATATATTTTAATATACATTATCAATTGTTCAATAAAATTATTTTTCCAACTAAGTTTTATTATCAATTGTTCAACATATATTAATATACATTGTATTATTTCAAAATTATGATAAAACAATCATAATGTACGCTATTATAATTTTTTAGAAAATGTTATCCCGTATTTCGGCAAGGCCGTGATACCACGGATTTGGCTAAATGGATTTCGTGGCCATCGAAGCAGGAATCCCGAAGAGATGATTATTAGGTTCAGAGATCAGTAATAAGCAAGGCTATGGATAGTCAAGCGGATTTAAATGAATGGCATCCCGGAATTAAGTATGGATTGAAGCTTTCATTAGACAGGGGATCAGATCAGATCACTATGGCCATGGATCACTCGGATTGGCAGTTCAACTCTACGATGATTGCTCATATGGCCCCAGATGGGCCCCATTTTTTCTGGATCAATCAGTCTCGGCTTCGGTCTTTTACATGCGAATTTTCAACTGAATATTTGTATGTCTTCTCCTATAAATACCGGATCATTGGCTCAAGGAAAGGGATCTTCTTTCTAGCTCTCTTCTTCCTCCATCATTATTCTAAGGCTATCATCCGGACTATATTTATAATCTTACAGCATAATAAAAAAAATATTTGAAGTGGACATAGGCCGGAGTTTGCCAAACCACTATAAAACCTCGCGTTCGTTTACTTTCTTTTTGTTCTAATTTGTTATTCTTTATATTTTACTCTCTACATTATTCTATTTGGGATTTATGATTGAACTTGTCTTGCTTTCACATTATTTGAGTGTTGGCGGTCATTTTTGATGCCAACATTTTGGTACTTTCACTGATAAGACTTGCACCTGCGGATTTGGAAGTTAGGATCTTGGATTTGAAAGTTTGGATACTTGGATCTAGAAAGCAACGGTTAGACAATCTACAAGGCGAATGCCCCCAAAGAGAAGTCCTCATGGAGGAAGTCAGGAAGCATTCTCGGGAGCTGGAGCTAATTAACCTTACGTCTACATCACTAGGAACGAGATGAAGACTATGATGGAGGCAAAACAGGAGCGAATGATGAAGAGGCAAGAGAAGATGATGCAAAATTTCCTCAAGCAAATTGGACAGACTGGAGCACAAAACCAGGGAATTGAAGCAGTAGGAGCTGCAGAAAATCAGAACCAGGAGCATGGAGTTAACAGGCAGGAAAACGAAATGGAACAACTGGGGGCGAACCCACGGGCAAGTTGGAGGGATCGGCACTGATCCCCTAGGCTTGGGGGACACACCACCGGGTCATGTCGGTTTGGATCACGGTAGGTCATTTGGTCGATGTTGTGCGGTTTGATGCGGATCGAAATGCGGATGCACGTTCGAAGGAGTATGTTCCAAAATACCATCGCGGAGTCAAGGGGAAGGTTGGTAACGTGAACTGGGGACCACCTATGGATGAGAACAAAAGGATGGTAGAGCTGATACGTCGGATAATGAAAGGCGGATTACCCAACAGGAGTCTAAAAGATGTCAATCGGAGTTTGGAAGATGTCAATCGGAGTCCATTTACCTCGAATATCAAGAATGCTAGAAACCCACCAGAGTTCAAACTACCAACACTGGAGGTATATGACGGAAATTCGGATTCTACAATGCATATGATGAGGTATAACTGGCAAATGGAGGTGTTGTGGGCGTCGGAGGACGTCATGGCGGGATGTTTTCCTTTAAACTTAATGGAATTAGCTGCTTTTTGGTTTAGGCAGCTGTAGAATGGATCAATCAGGGCATGGAACGGGCTAGTGGACAGGTTTTTGAAACAATTTTGAGTCCATATTTCACAATCCAAGAATGTGATGATATTGGCAGCACTAAAACAGAAGACATGAGAGTCCCTGTGGAGTTTCTTGACACGATTCAATGCAGCAGCGGCTTCGATGGATCGGCTGAATCCATCAATGGTTTTAATGACAGCGGTATCTGAGACTGCCGACGACACGGATTTCAAGGTTGCGTTGGTACAGGATCCACCAATGGATCTCGGGGAATTTTTTCATGAAGCTGAGAGGTTCTTACAACAGAAGGACGCACAAGCCGACAAACAGAAAGTAAACACTGTGCGAGGTGAACGACCGTCAGGAGAAGGATCCTGGATGGATAAGGGTAAACGAAAGCTGAATGATGGATATAACAGATTGAATAGGCAATGGAAGGAACGAGAGCCGAAGTTCTCCTCTTATCAGATTTGATGAAAAGATTGGAATGGATTTATTTGGACATAAGGGCAACTCCTTTATCAGAAACCGACAAGGAATCCTACGGAGCGGAATGTAGATCTAGAAAATAATGTTGGTTCCACGAATTGGATGGGCATACCACGGATGAATGTAGGCACTAACGGGATATAGTTGGGGAACACATCAGAAACGACAGGCTGCCGCAGTATGTGAGGATTAGGGCAACGACGGTGGAACAGGAGTGGCCACGTCCGCATCAAATAGAAATGGCTTTGGATCGAGGTCGCAGATCGTCATCTCCTGACGGAATGCATGAACTAAATAAATAATAAAATCCACAATAGAACGGGTAAGTCACTTACACATGTACGGGACCGAAATCGGACCCTAGACATGCTCTGAGATGATGATAAACCGTCATGCCCGGAGAGGCAATGTTTGGTTTTCCTTGTTTTCTGATTTTCTGGCTGTAAGAACTTAAATTTAATAATTTAATCCGCATTAATGTGATAAAAAAAACAGGTCGTGATTGTACCGACGAAAGAGATGGAGCGATAACCACAAGGTGTGAATCCCTTCGTTGAAGAGTGACAGGATGGATTCGTACATCATGGATTAAGACTTTGACCGGAGAGTCGAGGCCAAAGAAAGAAAGTCAGTACAGAATTTTAGGCCTCTTCTATAGTAACAGGACCAGCTCTACACACATAACATTTGATATGTTTGAGTGTTAATTCAACTTTGACATTTTATTAACTATTTTTGCTTATGGTATCCAATGTTTGTGACGTTAATAACTACCTCATTACACATGTGAATACGAAACATTTACATACATACATGTGAGTGGAAATTTAGAATTTTATTAGTTAAATTATAGATGGTTTGAGATTATTAAACCATCATTTATTTTCTAGCTCTATTTAATCTTTGTTAAGGCATTGAAAGTATCTTCAAAATGGCGTTCCATTATATTTAAATTAGCATAACTTTAAATACGCTAAACAAGTATGAAACTGTAATTGTTTTAATATATATAATATATAAGGCAACTATTTTAATTTAATGAAGCTTTTTGATTCTTCTCATTCGACACAGGTTCAAATTTCAATGAAAACTAGAATATTAAAACGATATTTTGTTTCACTTAAAGAAATTATTTATTTTATTTCAAGATACCAATATTCAATTTCATATGCACGTGGATTCCACAAGCCTAAGCACTGGTATTATTAAAATAAAACTAGTTACAAATTTGGATGGATAATGAATTAGTGACTTACTATAGTTTACCAATGCATTTGCTTTTAGTGCGATTTACCTTCTGTATGGACGGATTGGTTCACAAAAGCCGTGCTTCGTTTTGCTATTTGCAGTTTATACTACAATACACACCAACCCAACTTTTTATCAATCAAACAAAATATAAGTTCTATTGTTAAAAAAAATATTGGTTATAATCAAAATCATACGTATTTTTTTTTGGAATGGTAAATATGCACATACAAACTTTCAATATCATGGAAAAAGGAGGGTAAGGTCCTGGGGATGGAAGCTTGAGTAAAAACGGTTTTTAAAGACCTATGCTTAAATTTGCAACAACCTGTGCTTTTGAAGGCACTTTCAAGAAATAACTTCATGCTTGGCATGTACAAACTACAAATTAATTTTTTTGAAAGCGTGAAAATATCATAGAAACGAAGTTGGTTTAAAAATGTGCAATAAGGAGATCATGTAGCTTGTTTAGTTTTTAGTTTTCTAGCGAAACCAAAATTGTGTTCAGGTGATGTTAACTCTTTTAGGGTGATATTTAATAAAGTTTATGTTCTAAATTTGTTTTTTACAAGTCAATTTCCCTACTTATTCGTCAATGTTTCAATTGTAGGTTAGGAAACATTGCAACAAAAAAGTAAACGTTGTTAACCATAAAGAAACTTCATTATTATAGCAATGATTGATAAATCTTTTTTAATGATTAATAAAACTTCATCGGTAAGCGTTTTAATGTAGCTTTCAAACTATCTTTTTAACAACATCAACAACAAAAAACATTTTTCATGGATCTTACAAATTCTATAGTCTATATTAGATTGTAATCCATACATTAAATTATAAGTGTTTTTCAGTAAAAATAAAAAATAACTTTCATGCGTCTTAAATATGTACTAGGGTAGAGTTCATGTATGATAAATCTAAAAACATCATCAATTGACGGAAGTGTCTAAAGTTAAGAAGTCTAAAGTGAGAATAAGTAAACTATTGGATACAAAAATGGAAAATGAGAAATACATCTTTTAAACATGTCTAATTCAGAAAGAGATAAAATTTTAACAAAAAAAAAAGATTTGGTTTTTTTTGCTAGGTTTATAATTTTTATGTTTTTTATATTGTTTAATATTTTTATAAATTATTTAACAAATATTTTATAATAACTGTATTTACTAATATTATTAATCTCATTTTTATGCATTTCGATTAATATGGATCGGAATTTGTGGTTTTACTGTTTTTCTAATGCAATAATAAAATTACATAATGGCCAAAATTCAGTCGAATATAATAGAATTCGTTTACAAATATGGTTCGTTTTTAATCTAAATATGCCAAAACATGGTTGCTATTTTGAAAATGTCGTCCGCTTATAAACTTACACTATATTTTCATTTATCTTTGACATCTGTAATAAACCAATATTTTATAATACCAAGATCAACTATTTAGTCCAATAATTAAGTCTTTACGTTTTTGGACGATTTAATTTTTGTCTAATTGGGAATTAAATATAAGTAATGAATCGAGCGTCAAATAATATATTCAGGGTTTATACATCGAAATCTTTATAACTTTACTATATTTATAATTCTCTATTTGTTGATAAATATTATTTCATATTCACAAATAAATTACTAATTATATGATTACATAATTATTTTGCGTTGTTATATCAAATATAAATGTCAGTGTTGTTTTGATTTTTGAACAACTATACAAGTTTCTGGTCTTCGTTGGTAATCCTTTACTAAAAAAATTAACTTCTATAGTAATTTTTGATTTACAAAGACATGTAAGAAGTATATCTAGGTTTTAAAAGGTTTAGGTTTTTGAGAATTGTGCCATATCATAAATATATCTTGCATTATCATAGTCAAAAGATTTTCAATAGTAAATGGCATTTTTCTAAAGCAATTTTTTTCACCATTATACTGCAAGTTTAGCAATAAAGAAAGTTTGAATTTTTTACAATCTTGTATATTCTGCATATGTATGTATTATCACAATATATTTCATTCAGCCTCTTTATTTCAAAACCATACTTTTATTGTTTCACATACTACGGATGAAATCCAAATTTGGTAAATAATAAATGGCAAAAAGATATAAATAGTTCCAAATTTTTTGACTTTTTAATGGCGTGGCTCACTTAGATACTCAACAAAAACAGGCATATTTAATGTTCATTCAAAGCAATCAAAGCATTAATGTAGCAGGGCCTAGCAGAACTCCAGAAGACTATTATCCACCATCATATTAGATCTTCAAATACGATAACAATGTATAAACATTTGGAAATGCTATTTCACTGTCAAACAAATATACATGGCCTCCTTATGGTAATCTACAATAAATGATCGTCCTATTTTTATTTTTATTTATAACAGAAATGTTTTATGTGGTTCAAGTTGACAACTCCACTACATTTTTGATATGAGGTTTGTACATTAGAAACCACCAAGTTTTAGCATAGCTTGTCTATGGTAAAGTAATTATGAGATTTCTTTTATGGATTGATTCGTACATGCATTCCCAATAAATAGAAAACCACGTGTTTATGAGTTACTACATGGCTAATGTTACGTACATTGTTTGGCAATAAGTTTCCAATGTAAAAGAGTGGTGAGCAGCCGGAAAAAGAAGGAAAAAAAACATTGTGTGAACACAGCATACACGTAAAAGTTGGGTCGAAAGTGAAAATAAACATATACAGTCAAAGATAAATGTAATTAATTTATATATTGTTATTATTTTTAGAAACTCAAAGAATCAAGCTTCACATATAAACAACATATAAACACTGAAAGAGTATGCCCAAACCTCAACACATACTACGGTATTTTCAAAGGGTTTTATACCCGTTGCACTCAAAACACATGAAGTAATTTATACAAGTGGCGGGATCATAAAAACGTTATAACTGATTTAGTCAAATATGTAGAAGAAAATAGTGGATTTCATAAGAAAAACAAAGACAACAAAATATTATTTGACCATTGAAACGGGTAGAAGACACACACACACTGGATAACTCATATAACCATCCCTATGAAGCCATATAACCATTCACATGTTTGCTTCAAAATATCCAGTTGCACCTAAGTACTATCATGAAATAGTAGTCATTGTCTATACAGAAGAAAGAAGGGTAAGACTAAAAGAACCATAAAAACAGATAAGGGGTAATAGATACAGGAGACTTAATTCGACCCCCACTGTGACATAGTGACACCCCCATCAGATGTTTTCAGCCTCTCTCAGTGCAGAAGCCCCTTTTGTCATTTATTTTTTCTGTCCCTTGAACACACACAGACAACAATAGCTAAACAAAATCTCACCTTAGCATAGTAATCTTTCCACACACGACGAGCAATCTGGTGTCCGCCAAGATCAAAAGCTTTGAACTTGATTTTTCCAATGCTCAACTCTTCAGATGTCGGATACTGTGTTGGCTGATGTTGAACCAATCTCTACAGCAAGTAAACCCGAAATTCAAGCATATATAGAATAAAAAATAAAGCTAAACTAATAATTTAAGCAATATAAAACATTTTTTATCGAGAAACCAAATTTGAAGATGGAAAAAATAATCAACAATTCTCTCGAAAACTAGATCTGATTCAACAAAGAAATCTTAAATTACAAGATCATACAAAGTCAAAGTAGAACTGCTAGATCCAATCAATTAAATACCTCATCCTTAAGCATATGAAGCAAAGTAGTCTTTCCAGCATTATCAAGTCCTAAAAATAAAATTTTGGCCTCTTTCTGCCACAAACCTAAAGAAGCAAGCACACCATAGAACCAATCTACGAGAAACATGGCGATCTTTTATTCTACAGATTCAAAATAATGGAATAGGGTTGAAATTGAAAACCGCAAGGAGAGAAGGTGAAGAATAAACGCGGTGCGCATGGTGATTAAATTATGCTTGCGAATATTTATTTAATTGATTTACGTTTACTTAATTATCTGTTTTTAATTGGGTAAAATGCGACATGAAATAAAGTGTGAAATTTCATTAAAATTAACAAATACATTTTTAAATTTAAATAAATAAATTTTAAAATTTTAAATTGTTCGGATTCGGTTCAAAGCAACTTCATAATGCAGAGCACTCCGATACGAAGCAAAAAACCGTGTCTCGAATGCACTTTATTTACACAAGTTATTAACTTTTAAATTTTATAAAAAATTAAATTTACTAGTATAACCGCACAACGGTGGAGAAACCAACCGTTCGATTGTATAACTTTGATAAGAAATATACATTTAAAATTTTTGTTAATATTACTTAAACATTAAGTGATGATATGTTGGAAAAGAATAAATTAAGATTTAAATCTGAAAATATGAATTTCAAATTTAAATATTAATCAAAACATTCAAAATTGTCGATTTGAAATTGAAATTTTAGAATTTGAAAATCATAATAGATTTTAATTTGGAATCTTTGATGCGCGAAGTAAAAGAATGAATTTTAAAGAAAGCGCGATGAGACAAGATCCACGTTTTTAAGGAAATCGCGATGAGACAAGATCCACGTTTTTTTGGCTTCAGAAAAATTGATTTTGGCAAGTGACAGTAAGCAAACTTTCCTAACGGTCGGTTTGATTAATTAACATTATTAAAATGGTGAAACGGGGGACACTTCAGCGTCGACATACGTTCGCCCAACATTCCAACAATGGAACTGAGAATGGGGTTTACGCCGTTGGGGCTTCGAACGCGTTCCCAACGGAAACGGTCTATTTTTTCATGCAAATGATACCGTGTTTTAGCTTTTTTTTTAAAAAGAAAATTTTATTTCGACAATAGGACACAGAGCTACTTTACAATTACTTCGCGTTAAGCTGCTGAATGAATTTTTTTTGTTAAAATGGAGTAAAAGCTTTAACTTCCACAGCGTGATATTTTTTTAAAAAAAAACATATTTTTATACCTTTTGTGTTAATAGTGAAATTAATTAAAACCGAGTTCAAAAATTATAAAAAAAAACAACTTCGGTCACCCTTGCTTGTCGCGGACGTGGGAGGTAACACCACCTCCGTCCTAGTTTCCGTGGCCTACACTCTCACTTAAAGTGGTGAAAAAAACAACGGAAAATTAAGGGTGCTTTAGTCTTCTGTAGGGTGTGAAGGAGAAAATCGGAGTATAGAAAAATAGTTTTTTTTTTTTTTTTTTTTACAGTAAAAAGTGGGTATAAATAGAATTGGCGTATAGATAATTTACATCACTTATATTTTAACACCCCTTCCTCCCTTTTAACTCCAAGGGTGTTAAACTGGTTGGACCGAATTGTGTTTATTCTACGTAAAAGATTCAAACGGACAGAACCTGCACGAGCTTTACGCGTGGGTATTGTTCGTACAAGCCGAACAATAGACGGACAATGTACAAATGATAGAAAAACATCAAACAATCTCAGAATATTACATTTTCGTTTGTTTTTTCATTGTCTAAATGAAAATCAAACGAACATGGACCGGATGCTTTATAGTTTCGGACCGAGCCAGAAATCGAATATAAAAAATTTCCCTTAACTCTGGATGTCCTCTCTTCTCTTACCCATCCTTATTTTTAAGGCTATAATTTATACTTCACCATTGTGCAACACTTCAATTTAGCACCCCTTTTTCTATTAGTTTGACCCTTATTTCTTATCCACATAACATGATAGAGACATTGTTATTTGTAATATTATATTATTATCGAGTTGCATTTCAAAGGCGCACAAGCCTCCTGAGTATTTAGTGAAATGAGCAGTCTTTTGTACTATAGTATTAAAATTGAACTCTCTCTCACCACTCCTATCGACTTTTTTCTTCCCCTCTTTTATGTTTTCAATGCATCTTTCTAATCCTTTATATGCATTGTGATTTCGTCTTCCAGCTTTCCCTAATCTTCTAAAATTCCAAACTTCCATACATTAGTAGAAAACAATTTGTTCAACCTTTTCGTATTTATATCTGCCTCCATTTTCGCCACTATTATTGCAACGAATTATTTGCATAAGTGCATGTTCTATTACACCTCAATCTTAATTATCATAACGTTAAACAATGGTAGTTTAGAAAATGAATCATCTCTTCTACTGTGCTATGACATAGGCGATGAATTAGCATGGGTTAATATTCTTGTGATATATTACTTCTCTTCTCTAAACAAGCATGTTATAACCCTAATTTTGCCATTTCGGTTGTTTGTTTTACTTTGTTTTTTCTGTTTCTTACTCTGCTCAATCGTTTTCAGGAACTTCCCATTCAACTCAATCCAATTTTGAGATTCTATTTGTCGAGCATAACCCTGATTTCGGTATGTCTATTATTAGTTTCAGTTTCTTATTTTACTATTTATTTTGCTTTATTTTAGTTGCTTCTTTGATTCGGTCCATGCTTAACTTTCTTCCTGTTAGTGTGTATTTCCTGCTTTGCTCTTTTGTTTGGATTAATATAGTCAACATGTATTATTGTCTAATTGCCTTTTTTATTAGGCATGTTTGTATTCATTTCAATTTATAATGTTTAGTTATCGACACCACTGGTGAGTGAAAATATAAAATTAGTATTCAACATCATTTAGTTGTCAATATAATTACCTGTTTTGACCACTATGAAGCTTAGATCTTGTTGTTCTTTCGGTTATTGGCTTCTTCTTTTTTTGGATTCAAGGACAAACTATTATATTACTGCTAATTAATGATACCTTTGTTATTTCAGTTGAGCAAATTTGTTTACAGGTAAAATTGCCTAGACTCATACTGTAGTGATGAATAAGTATTTTCACTATCTCCTCAACTTAAATAAGTTAAGGGATTCATTATTATATTTTCCTTTTTATTAGCATCGTGCAAGTGGTCTTATAAATGTAAAATTGTTTCGTAAGAATACCAAAGTTATACATCATTTACTTTCAAATTATGATAATTTAGATCACATAAGGAGTGAAAGGTATTTGCAACTATAAGTTCTTTACCGCAAGTACTTAAAAAGTGTTTTAAAGACCTGATCCAACCACGGTTTGACCTTGCATGTACGAACCGACGGGCTAACCTCAAAACCTTTAAAAAAATCTATGGACCAACCCTATTGAACCATGCAATTATTCAAATTTAAGAAAAAAATTAGCTATAACTATACCTTTCAATGCATAAAGTAGAAGAATAAATTGTAATCATAATTATACCTTTCAGTGCATAAATTATCTCTGTTAACAAAGAAATTCGTTTACTTGGCTACGTATTCATTTGTTTCCTAAACTATTCATGATCTTGTTAATATAGAAAATAACTGAATGAAAGATATATTAGGGTACTTAATGTTTTCTTTTCCTTTTAAGTTGTCTTCTTGGTAAACATAGCTACTATAGTATAAGTGGTGCTATTTTTAGTTCACAAAAATAAATTCAAATTAGAAAATATATTGCCAAGAACTTGATATTAATAAAGCATCATTTATACATAAGGTATGCCATGTTTTATTATGACTTTAATTTTGATATTCTCAATTATTTATTAATTCTGTATATGGATATTGCAAATTTATTACTGTATATAACTACGTTAAATATATTATCAACATTTAGTTTCATTTCAGAAAGATTGTGCTATCATATTGTTGATGTGGATTTATTTGTTTGTTTATTGACATCATAGACTTTTCCTTGGAATCTAACCACCTATACTAAGAATTTTTTTCAGTTCATTTCTTTTAGTTGTTTCACATGCCAATTGAAGAGACTGGTACAAAACTATATAATTGATGATAAGGAAAGTAACTTTTGTGCATCAAGTGAAGAAATGGGTATGAAACGATGCAGCTAATTGATGATAGGAATGAAACTTCGATGCATCAAGGGCTGAGATGGCTAAATTTCGGGTAAACCAATTTTAAGTTACTTTTTAGTTGCAATATTAGGTCATATTAGCTTGTAACGGTCCGTAAATTTCGATAACTAAATTTATAAATTAAATAAGTTTTGGGATTTAATATTGTGAAAAAAAATTGTGATTTAATAATAAGAATATAACTGAATGAAATATAATAGTATTAATTTAAGGTAATCGATAACTGCTTTAAATGTAATTCCAATTAATTAAAATGAATAAAGAGTTATAATTGGTAACAGATTGTAAATTAATTGTAATAATATGTGTATTAATTGATAATTGGATTAAAAGAGTAATTGAAAAAAAATTAAATGTTGTATTAATCGATGAAATGGTAAGTAATAAATTGTAACTGAATAAAATTTAGTGCTGCGTAGATAACTATAACATTTGTGTGCAGCAAACATATAAATGTGATTAAATATAGAAATGGCGACGATTGTAATTTGTGACCAATTTATTCAATCAATTATAATTAAATGAAATTAAATGTTACGAGTTAAGACGATAACTGTAAAAGGTGAACGCAATAAATGGTACCGAAATTTCAATTTTATTCTTGAGACTATAATTGATTTAAATAAAAGATAGAAACCTATGTTAATAATTTCATAAGGTATTGGTTGATTTAATAATAGAAGTGTAAATCAAAATAAAAGAATAAAAATGAATAAATTTAGTAAAGGAGTAAATGTATGTTTATTTATTTGAAATGTTTGATAGTTGAAAGATTGATTATTGAGACGAGAAACTATTATTTAGTAAGAATTGTATAATTACTGTTTGTATCAGTGTATAAATATGTTTAAATTACTATTAGATAAGAAATAATTGTTCTACTTATTATTACATTCATTTAGTCCATTTTGAAACGTAATCAACTTAAATTAATGTAATTGAAAATTTTCAATTAATAGGAGAGAGAACACCAAAATTGTAAATTTATAGGTGTAATTAAAAGTAGCTTATGTTTTGTGAAAATATAAGCAAATTTGATTTAATAAAAAGAAAATTTACATTAACTAAAATGAATGTTTCGTTTGTGTCATTAAAATAAAGAATAGAATGATTAATTTTAAAGAAAGAAATATATGTTTATTTGAACTGTGTTTTACCTTACATATTGATTACAAGAGTAGGAAAATAATCTATTTCAATAAGTTATTTATTACTCTTGTGTATAAACAACAAATTTATAAACGTGTTTAAATAAACGAATGTTCTATTTTTCATTCATTTTAATTATCTGTTTTGAAATTTAACTTTGTAAGCAATTGCAATTAAGGCAATTCAAATATTTCAATTAAAAGGAAAGAAGACATTGATTGCAATTAATAGATTCAATAAAAGAAATGCATGTTTGTGTTAAACAAAAAAGATGTTTTAATGAAAATATAAGATCATTTGGAAAAAACCAAATTGAATGTTTTATATTTAAGGTGAGTGTAATTTTTTTATTATGCGTAGATAAAAACCTAAATGCGTACAAATTTGAATATTATTTGAGTTGATAATGTTAATTTAGTTATGTTTCAAAACATTTGAATGTTTGTTTGTAGTGTACATCTGGTCCGTACATTCCTTTATCATCATTTAATACATACCATATTTCTTTCCTCATTTTTGTTGCTTCTTCATTTACGTTTATTTCCTTCCTTTTTTTTCTATGCATCTTCTCAAGCGTTAGTTTCATTTTATATGTATATGTGTGTGTGTGTGTGTGTGTATATTCCTTTCTCCACCTTTTTACACCATATCCTACCACCAATTCCTAAAAAAAATGTGAGTTCATTATTTTCTCCATCTCATTTCATATTACTATAGCCACTTCGCTTCTTTTCGTTTTTTTTCCTGTAGCCTTCTTCAACAACCTATTATTTTTGTTTTTATTTTAGTAGTCTATATTTCCTAAAACCATCATTTTAGAAATGTAACATTCATTTTTGTCCCTCCACCTTCATTTCTTTATTATTAAATAACCTGCCACTTTATTTCTTCTTTTACGTTTTGTTTCTTTTAACACCTCATATTCATTTAGTTCAAATTATTCTTTGCTGAAGCTACAATCTTATTAGGAAATTGTTCATGTTTTTTTAATTGTTTCTTTTTTTATCACCACTTCATTTCCTATGTTTAGATCTCCATTTCAAATTTTCCTTCCCGTGAATCATTTTAATGTGAACTTGCAAATTCAAAAGCTCTCATTTTTTGCAAATTCAAAAGCTTTCTTTTATGAAATATGCGTTTCATTTTTTTTTTTCGTTTTTCCTACATGTCCTGCCTACATCTTAGTTTGTTCTTCAATCTTTGCCTGAAGCATTATCTTGAGAAAAATGTAAGCATTAAACTTTGTTTTTTTATTAAAACGTGTACTAATTATTATTTTAATAATATTTCATTTAACATGAGTATTTTTGCATATAAATTTCAATTCATGCGCGATTTCTTTTATTGGAATTTTGGAATTTTATTTGGATTTCAACCCGATTTGAAATCAAAGGTGAGTGTTTTAACCCACTCACAACCACTAAATTATTTTATGTTAGTTAAATTAAATTTATGATGTGATTAGAAATTTATTTATTGTTGTTTGGTATGTTAAATTGTCATTCTGCTTAAATTTGACTTTATAGCATTTATCGTCGTTTAATTTAATATTGAATTCTAAATTGTCAATTTTATACCTACATTAATTATCAATTATTTGTTGATATTTATTGATTGATTTGGATGATGATTGTGATGGATGTTTGATTGTTGATATTGGATAACTGAATGTTGTATTTTATACTATTATAACACTACAAGTTCTCTATGGGTTGAATTGATACATACCCGAATGATCGATAGATTAAGAAAAAATCGTTATGGGTTGAAATGATAGACTCGAGCAATTTTATGGATTTTTACTTAATTCGGGTTTGCGGTTTGAAAAGATATAAAACCGTAAAATTTCATATTGCGGATTGAAATGATAAATATCTGTATCATTTGACCCTAGAGTAGAAAATTATATACAGACACCATATTAGTTAAATTAAATGATTTTTAATTCTTTAAATTTTGAATTCAGTTAACTGGCATTTTGAAATAGAAAATGATTTATATAAACTGAATTATTTTCGATAATCCAAGCATTTAATGCTGAAATTGGAATTGTTTTAATGAATTATTCAAAGGATTGAATTGGAATTATTTTAATGAATTATTCAAAGGATTTAAATTGGAATTTCAAAGTTGAAGTGTCAAATATAAATGAATTTACTGGAATTGAGTTATTGAAAATGTTTGGATATAACTTTGAAACCTATTTAACTAATTTAAACATTTTAATTAAATTAAATATTTTAATCAGTTTAAAACTATATTTAATTTATATTAATCTATTACAACATATTTAATCCAATTTAATTTATTTTACCTATTTTTAAACTAATTAATATATTTAAATCTATTTTAAATCCATCTAATATAATTTAAATCTATTTAATTTATATCTAAAACTTATTTAATCTATGTAAAAATCTACTTAATATAATTTAAATCTATTTAACCTATATTTAATCTATTTAAATCATTTTAAAACTAATCGAATCAAATTTAAATCTATTTAAAACTATTTTCCTGTTTAAACTAATTTAAATCTATTTTAAACTATTTTTAAAACTATTAAAACTATTTATGACTATCTAAACTATTTTCTAAAATTCCAGACTGTGTAAAGCTAAAGTATTTATATTTAAATTCATGTTGGGAATACAACTTAAGTTGGAATTTGAAATTGATATCTTTTTTGTGAAATGACATATTTGAGTAAATATGATTTTGAAAGTGAAGACGATTTTTAAAGTGAATATGATTTAATTTTGATATGGTTTTGAGAATATGATATTTTGGTATCAATTGTAAATTTACTTTTGAAATGTAGAAGAACCATCTGGTGTGAAATAAGTGTTTGGTTGTTAAAGAGACCGAGATCGGATATTGTCATACTCTCTGCCATTACCGAAAACCACTTTAACAACTGTGTATGTGGTGGAGATTCCAGAAATGAAGTAGGATGGTCTGGCGAATGATTCTGTATAAGGTATTTACGTGACCCCTACTCCCGTGAGTCAGCTTGATGTGGCTAAAACAGGAGCTATATCGGGCCAAGTGAGGTCATTCCTCCGATTGAGCACATTTCTTCGATGCTATATTTTGACTTTGGGATTGATTTGGTGGCCACCCTTGATTTAATTCTGGGAGTGTGTTCCAAGGTGGGGGGTAGTAGCTGTTATGCGTTACCACCAGTCCAGGAGTGCAATTGGTATATCTACTCCGGGGATTAAATTATCGCATGCCTTATCGCACCTTCTACCAGTTTGTTTTATACCATACCTATGGAGTGACCTTTGGGCAAACCTCACGGAGGAGCGTACGGTACGGTATAGACTATGGGAATATATAAAATGTGTTAAGGGGGATATGGGTGCTACATAATAGATAGTTTAACGGATCCTTAAGAGATGGGAATTCCGAACAACTCTTAAGTTATTGCACTCACGTTAGACACTGGATAAAAGATGTCAAACCCGTAAACAACTCTAACGCCGTCACACTCATATTTACTGTTGATTTAACTTATATAAGATCTTTTAGTTCCGACTCGAATGTTTTGTCTTTTCAATTCGCTCGGGTCAGTCTGAGCTTTTTAGTTTACCCAAGACTGCTTTCTGGAGGATGAAGATAAAGATTTTATACCATTAGCATTATTTAGTATATTTATTCCACTACATCACCTTGTTCCGCTGCATTTATTTACTTATTCCTGTTTTATGTAACTTTAATTTTGTGTTGTAAAAGAATAATCAAATGTATTTATAAAACAGCTTCATGAACTGTTATATGATTATTATACTTTGTCATTCCGCTGCGAGATTCTGTATTTGTTTTTTGATTTCTCTGTTTTATTCTTATTTACCTCATAACAATCTGCCATTTTGAATGGTTTGAGTCTGACGTGTGTGGTTTATCGCCGATTTAAACTGTCCAAAAAGACAGGTCGTTACAGTTGGTATCAGAGCTTTGGTTTAGCGATAACCTTAGCATTGTGGGGTCTGACTCTTTAGGAATAGAGTAGCAATACCCTAGAAATGAGTCGTTGAGTGTATATATATGAGAGAGCGTATTTGATAGTGTTATAAAAGTTTATTGTATTGTGTTAATTTGTTCCGTTTTGTATTTATAAATTCTGGCCGGTGCATAGGACGCTATGACATCGATAGGGATTTCTAAACACTAAACAGGACAGACCGACACAATATTGTTTTGAAATATTGGTAAATGAAATAATTTTGCCTATTATATATTTTATATATAAGATAATAAACTTTATAAATGATATAGTTGGTTGTTATATATTTGTTTGTTAGGTAGTGAAATTTTATAAATATTGATTAAAAATAAGATTTACAAATAAAATGAGTATAAATTGGAATTTGAGAACTTAAATTCCGGGATTTTGAAAATTTCTTTCGAAAGATTTTGGAATATAATATTAGTAGTTTTTAAAAATATTTTCTGATATGAATATTTCAATATGATTTGAAAGAAATGCTTTAAAAGAATTTTAGAATGAAATAAGTCTGTACTCCCCTCTTAGTCGCTGGAAAATAATATCGGTAATGAGTGCACGCATCATCGACGTTCATTTCAAATTTCAAAGTGGAAAGACTGTTGTAATAGTTTTACAGCATCTCAATTTTGAATTTCAAATATGATTTGATATATATATATATATAAAAGATGTGATTATATATATTATTATTTTAAAATAATTGAAATGAAACCCGGTTGTTTAGTTCTTAAGTTTTTGAAAATTTGAAATTGTAAGTATGGTAATGAATGGAATCTCGACTATATTAATAATTGGAAATTTAAAAAATGAAAATAAGAAATTTGACGTTAATATGATTAAGAAAATAGATAAGAAACTGAAATTTTGAAAACTGTAAATAAAAAGGAAATGAAAATAGGAATGGTAACTACTGAACATTTTGTTAACTAAATAAATAAGTGAAAATTGTGTAACTTTCTATTGCATTCCAAAGGACATTTATATATATAGCTTACCAAAGTGTAAAAGTTGTAATGTTAAAAAGAATATGTAACGAAATATCATACAAGTAAATTTGGAAAAATGAGAGTGTTCAATGGAATTACTTCTATAAATAAGAATTCTAATGTTATAATTGTTATAAACTGGAGTTATAACTGAAATGCTACTAATTAAGTGTAATAAAATTAAATAATGTCAGAAAAATGATTATAAACCGAGGTTAACATTTTAATCTATTTATAATCGGATTGAATAGAAAAGGTGAACACTGCAAGCAAATAATTATAAACTTGAATTCATACTGAAGCCATTCATAATTAAAATGAGTACTACATTAATTGAATGATTATAACTTTAGAAACCATTGAAATAATTTAGAAATGGAGTTAATACTCAACAATACTTTAAACACGGAGGAATGAATGTGAGAAAGAAACAATCTATAAAGAGTGAACTGAATTGTAAAGAAACTTACCTAATAGTGTAATCCAATAATTGAAATAAAAATAATTTACTTAAGAGATGAATGTAAAGTAGTAAAATGAAAGAATTGGCACGGTATGAATAAAGGAGAAATGAACTTTTGTAAGTAATAACGAATGTAAATTAATGTAAATAAACATTTTATGAATGAGAAAAGAAAAATAAATGATGAAAAAGAAAAGAAAATCAAACTAAATTGTAAATGTGAAGGAAACTGAAACTACTTCAATAATGAATTCATTTATGATCCAAATAATTGAAATGGATATAACTTATGTAAGTAAAGAATCAAACTATGAGTGAACAAAAATTTAAATTTTTGCAAGTAATGAACGTGAATTAAAGAAAACCATTGTATGAAAAAAAATGAAAAATGAACGATTAGTGATGCGGTAAAAATAAACAGAGTAAACTTAAAAATTTGTTGTATTTTTGTTTGTATTGGCTTATGGATTGGTTGGGAAACGATGCTTCTATTTTTTATAAAGATGTATAAATAATCTATAAGTTTTATCTACGATTGTTGAGTGTATGGTTTACTTCATAGTTTATTTATCATTTTATATGATTAGAAGTTCTAAACCCAAACAAACCATTTGTTTGGTTGCCATGGATGGATGATTGCTCTTTTTGTTGAAATGGTATTGTACTCTTGTTTGCAATGACTATCGTTATATTGTGATATTTTATTTGTTATTGAAACAATTTAAATATTTCTCTTTTATATAATTATTGACGTCTTTGAATTATATAAGTGAAATACAGGTTTACGGAAGCAATGACTACTGCTTTTGGTTTCATAAATTAAGTGTTGTTTGTCCGACAAATAAGTACGTTCTCGGATTACGGTTTTATGGCGATATTATATTGTTGTTCCCATGGTTTGGGATAAATTATTTTGAAATTATGATATATATTGTTATTATTGATGTTACTATTTCTCCTAGACATCTCCGTACAAAAGAGACTCTGCCGAAATTTTCGGAGAATTTTGGACTTAGAAAATTTTGTAAAATGTTTTTCAAACTTTTGTTAGCTTAAATATAAAGGATTTAATTGTTATAAATTGATATGTTATTTAATTATGTAAATTGATTGTTTAAAAATTTACTATTTTGAATAAGATATATTAATTCATTCTTTTTCCTTTTTTACTTTTCAAGGGCGAAAAGTTTTGAGTGGGAGAGAGTGTAACAGTCCGTAAATTTCGATAGTTAAATTTATAAATTAAATAAGTTTTGAAATTTAATGTTGTGAAAAAAAATTGTGATTTAATAATAAGAATATAGTTGGAATGAAATGTAGTATTATTAATTTAAGGTAATTGATAACTGCTTTAAATGCAATTCCAAATAATTTAAATGATTAAAGAGTTACAATTGGTAATAGATTGTAAATTAATTGTAATAATGTGTGTGTTAATTGATAATTGGATTAAAAGAGTAACTGAAACTTTAAATGTTGTATTAATTAATGAAATAGTAATTAATGAAATAGTAATTGAATAAAATTTAGTATCGCGTAAATAACTATAACATTTGTGTGTAGATAGCAAACATATAAATGTGATTAAATATAGAAATGGTCACAATTGTTATTTGCTACCAACTTATTTCATCAATTATAATTAAATGAACTTAAACGTTATGTAAAATGAGTTAAGACGATAACCGTAAAAGGTGAATGCAATAAGATGTACAGAAATTTCAATTATATTCATGAGGCAATAATTGATTTAAATAAAATATAGAAATCTATGTTAATAATTTCATAAGGTATTGGTTGATTTAATAGTAGGAGTGTAAATCAAAATAAAAGAATAAAAATGAATAAGTTTTGTAAAGGAGTAAATATATGTTTGTTTATTTGAAATGTTTGGTAGCTAAAAGATTGATTGTAGAGACAAGAAACTATTATTTAGTAAGAAATGTATAATTACTATTTGTATCCAATAGTGTATAAATATGCTTAAATTACTATCAAATAGGAAATAATTGCTCTACTTCTTATTACATTCATATAGTCCATTTTGGAACTTAATCAACTTAAATTAATGTAATTGAAAATTTTCAATTAATAGGAGAGAGAATACTAAATTGTCAATTTATAGGTGTAATTAAAAGTAGCTTATGTTTTGTGAAAATATAAGGAAAGTTTGATTTAATGAAAAGAAAATTTACATCAAATAAAATGAATGTTTTATTTGTGAATGTAGGTTTAATTTCATTAAAATAAAGAATAGAATGATTAATTTTAAAGAAAGAAATATATGTTTATTTGAACCATGTTTTAGCTTACAGATTGATTACAAGGGTAGGAAAAATAATCTATTTGGTAAGTTATTTATTAAACTTGTGTATAAACAACAAATTTATATACGTGTTTAAATAAACAACTGTTTTATTTTTCATCTAGTTTAGTTGTCTGTTTTGAAATTTAACTTTGTAAGTAATTGCAACTACTGTAATTCAAATATTTTGATTAAAATGAAAGAAAACGTTGATTGCAATTAATAGATTTAATAAAAGAAACGCACATTTATGTTAAACAAAAAGGGTGTTTTAAAGGAAATAAAAGATCATTTGGAAAAAACCAAATTGAACGTTTTTATTTTTAAGGTAAGTATAATTTTTTTATTATGCGTAGATAAAAACCTAAATGCGTACAAATTTGAATATTATTTGAGTTAATAAAGTTAATTTAGTTACGTTTTAAAACATTTGAATTCCAAAGGTTTATTGGTAGTGTACATCTGGTCCGTGTACCTTTACCATCATTTAATATATACCATATTTCTTTTCTCATTTTTGTTGTTTCTTCATTTTCGTTTATTTCCTTCCTGTTTTTCCTGGAGCTGCATCTTCTTAAACGTGAATTTCATTTTATATGTGTGTGTATCACCTTTCGCCACCTCTTTACACCATGTCCTGCCTCAAATTCCTAAAAAAAATGTGAGTTCGTTGTTTTCTCCATCTCATTTCATATTTCTACAGCCACTTCAATTCTTTTCATTTTTTTTTCCTGTAGCCTTCTTCCACAACCATATATTTTTGTTTTTATTTTGGTAGCCTGCATTTCCTAAAGCCTTCATTTTAGAAACGTGCCACCTTCGTTTCTTTATTATTAAATAACCTACCACTTTATTTTTTTCATTTATATTTTGTTTCTCCTGACACCTCATATTCATTTTGTTCAAATTATTGTTTGCTGAAGCTATAATCTCATCAGCAAATTATTTCAGTTTTTTAATCGTTTCTTCAGTTTTTTAATCATCGCTTCATTTCCTATGTTTAGATCTCCATTTCAAAACTCCCTTCCCCTGAATCATTTTAATGTGAACTTGCAAATTTAAAAGCTCTCATTTTTTGCAAATTCAAAAGCTTTCTTTTATGAAACATGTAACGCCCCGCCTTTTCATACGCTTTAAACCGACGATAAGACACACACGTCAGACTTAAAGCATACAGAAGGGCGAATTGTTATGGGGTAAATAATAAAAAGCAGAGAAAGAAAAATAAACAAAAATAGAATCTTGTAGCGGAACGATAAAATATAATAATCAAATATACAGCTCACGAAGCTGTTTACCAAATATTTGATTATTCTTATAAAATATATATCAGAGTTACACATACCAAAGAATACTAACAATGCAGCGGAACAATGTGATGCAGTGGAACACTATAGTAAATAATAGTAATAATACGATTTTCGTCTTCGTCCTCCAGAAATAAGGCCTTCAATTCCTGAAATGCTCAGGCTGACGTGAGCGAATTGAAAAGACAAAACACTCGAGTCAGAACTAAAAGATCTTATGTAAGTTAAATCAACGGTAAATAATATGAGTGTAACGGCGTCGGAGATGTTTACGGGATTTGACATCTCCTATCTAATGTCTAACATGAGTGCAGTAACTCAAGAGATTCTCGGGATTCATATATCCTAAGGATCCGTTAAACCATTTATTATGTAGTAATATTTCGCTATTATAACAATGCCTATTAGCAAAATAAACTTACTTTTAAATAGCGTTAAGGAGTGACCCAATATTCCCCTTAACACGTAACAGTGCCAATATTCTATACAATATCGTAATATCTCCTGATCGGGAGGCTACCAGAGGATACTCCATAGGTATGACACAAATCAAACTCGTACAAAGCGCGCTAGGGTAGGTGACACGGCACAACTAGGCAATGCGAGGGTAGACATACCAATTACACTTCCGGGCCGGTGGTAACACATAGCCGTAGCTACCGCCCACCTCGAGCCACACTCCCAAATCGAAAAAAATCAAAAGTGGCCACCGAATCAATCCAAAAGTCAAAGTATAATATCGAAGAGATGTGTCCGATCAAAGGTGCAACCTCATTAGCCCGTCAATCGCTCCTGTTTTATCCACCTTTTGCTAACTCACGGGAGTCGGGTCCACGTATTTACCTCAAAGGAAACGCCGCCGCCATCCTACTTCATTCTGGAATCTTCACCGCGTACACGGTTGTTAAAGTGTTTTCCGGAGTTGGCAGAGAGTATGACAACTTCTGATCCCAGTCTCTTTAACAACCTAACGTTATTACAACACTGCGGTCGTTTCAAAATAATTTATACTTCAAAACCAGGATGTAATATTTATTTCAAAACCATATAAATACGATATCATTTCCAATTTAAAAACCAAATCAATATGATATCCCTTTTATTTCAAATCAATATAGTATCATTTTATTTCAAATATATCCCTTTTTCAAAAATCATAGCACTTCCAAATTTTATACTTCAAAACCAAACATTTGAAATTTTAACACCTTTAAACATAATGTTTTGAAATTCATAACTTTGAAACATTTCAATTTCTATAAACATTTCAATTTCGATATATTTCAAGTCTTTAAATATTCCAAAATTTCAAAACTGGATTTGATAATTTCAATTCAACAATTAAATTTCCTATTATTTAGTTTTGAAATATTTTATATAATAAACCCCTTATTATTTAAATAAAACTCAAATTACAAATAACTAGATATTGTCTTCAATTTATTATACTTGAAATAATCATTTAATTCACCTAGACCCAAAAATCGAGTTATAATACTTATACCTTTTAAAATTTCCAATTTAATAAATTTCACATCAACCCTATTGGTTTAATTCTTAAATAAATTCAATTTCATAAAATCTCAAATTTATCTAAATTTCAAATCAAATTTTTATTCGAGTAAAATTCTTAAACAATTTAATTCACGTCCATTTCATATTTTATCTTCCAAATCTTAATTTATTTAAATTATTATAACCTCTATATAAAAATATGATTCAAATACTTAACCATATTTATTTTAATAAATCAAACTCCATTAGTTAACTTATTGTCATTAAACAGATTTATACATAGCTTAAATACATGAATTTAACTACATATAAAATATTATTATATAGTATCAAAAAGAATCAATATTTATTTAAACCGTATAATTCTATCCAAAACCATATAAATCATTTCAATATATATATATATATATATATATATATATATATATATATATATAGATCGACGGTGTCTGTATACAATTTTCTATCCTATGGTCAAGTGATACGGATATTTATTATTTCAATCCGCAATTTAAAATAAAAATATGGTTATATATCATTTCAAACCGCAATCCCGAATGAAATAAAGTGCATAACAATTTGCAGTTTAAAACAATATAAAATACAACATCCATTCATCCAATATCAATCATCAACCATTAATCACAATCATCATCCAATTCAATCAATAGCATCAATATATAATGGATAATAAACAACTGGTATCAACTAGCAATTTATATTCAATAATAAATTAAATGAAAATTTAACTGGTAGTTTATATGCAATAAATAAATTGAACACCAATTTAATTCAATAAATTCAATTTTAACTAGAATGATGATAAAAATGTACCAATAGCAATAAATAAATTTCTAATCACATTAGAAATTAATTCGACACACATAAGAAATTTTAGAAATTGTGAGTGGCTTAAAACACTCACCTTTTGAGTTTAAATTGAATATAAATCCAATTTAAACCCAAAATTTCAATAGTCTCAGAATCCGTCCAAACCAACACCAAAATGTCTGCAATTACCATACGAATCTAACGGAGAACAGCGCTCGTGAAACGGACCTCGTATGTGAGAGTTACGTGCATTAGAATGATTGAAATTGAAATTAAAATATATAAAAACAAACGAACCAGCACATGCCACGTCGTCCCCATCTTCACGCGCATGCTCGTGAAACCATAACCCATTCGAACGCCAGAACAAAACTCAGCCGCCACTCATTCGATCGAAACGCCACCTCCATCTCGTGCCATCGACCAGATCTGCCCACGCCACGAGCCCCCACGCCACGAGCCCCCTCCATCGACCCCCCATGATGGTCGCGACGCCATCACTTGCTCACGGCCGCTGCACCCTAATCGCCAAATTCTGGTGAACTCGGAGCCTACTAGCGTGAACGAACGGTACAGATCGACGTCTCTCGACGTCCCCTACAGTGCAGCACAACCCGATCGCCTTCAAATCAAAGATCTACCGTCGAATCGGGATGGTGGCCTATGAACGGCCGAGAATAAATGAGCCAATTCCAGCTACACAGAAACTCAGGTCCAAAAACGAATCGCAGATATGAGATGCATTCATCGAGAGCTCCGATATATAATTTTTCTGAATTTTTTTGAGGAGTTTGAATTTTTAGCTTTTGATTTGATTTGGAATTGTATTTGGATCCAGAATTTTTTTGTCTGCCATTGAGGAGGAGAGATAGCTAAATTGTATGCACATACAAAAGAGAAATAGAGGTAGGCTAGGGTTTATAACCGGGTATTTATAGATAAAGTTGAGATAGAATGGATCGGATTGATAAACGCGCTGAACAACATAAGGCCCGAAAAGCCTGTTTCGACTCCGGAACGAAATTTAGTCAACCCATATATCAAAATAGATGTTTTAAAATATTTTAAACTCGATGGAACAAGTTTCAAGTCCAAATTCCATTGTATGAAGAAATTATGCTAAAATCAAAATTTTCCAAATTGATTTCAATTAAATCGATTTCAAGGCGTTTCGCGTTCGTACGATTAAACGACAGGTCCGATCGCTACGAAACTTGAAATCCTACAATAATTAACCGTTACGGATCCGATGAAAATGGCTTCGTCAAAATCCGAGTCAGTTTCCAAAATGGCTATTTTTACACTATTTAAATAAATTAATAATTGATTGATTAAATCAAATTTCCAATTTAAATTCTAAAATTGACAATTCGTATCATTTTTTATTTCTCAATCATTTACAATGGTTTTAAACAAATTTAAATGTCAATTTAGAGATGATTAATTTATATATTCCAATGTTAACCTTAATTTCATTAAATTCACAAATTATAAATAAAATTCTCAAAATTATAAATTTAATTTACATTAATTCCAATTAATTTACTTTTCATTCGATTATTCAATTCATTATTATCCAACGGATAAAATTAACATTGGTTCATGGCTTATTACATTATTATTCTCAAATTTCATCTAAATCTCAATTAACGCAATAATTAAATATTAAATTTCACTTAATTTCAATTAATCTAATTATTCAATTCAAATCCAATAAGTTAATAAATCTCGATTTCCATTCTTTAATTCAACCAATTGTCATACTATATATGGGATTGACATTATTTTCAAATATTACTTTAATTAACGTTAATGTAATAATTTATTTATATTTATTGCAATTGATTACCAGTTATAATTTAATATACTAAATAAATGGTTAACTTACAATACTTGTTACCATTAACGTTTATTTTCACTTATAAGCTAATTAACAAACTAAATGTTGCAATTTGATTTAGACCTAATTCAACGCATTAAATGAATGAGTAAATGATTAAAGTTTTGCACTATTGCCACATTTTCTCACATTCATACTTGATTATCTACTAACAATTATTATAATTACTTATAGAACATTGATTTTTATTCAATGACCATTTATTATAATTTAAATTCATTAATTTAATTCAATACTTATATTTTGTTTTCATATATTCAATTTGTAGCTAAGTATACATCTACATTATTTCCATTGATTTGAATTTCAATCCATTAATTAATAATTACCTTAGTTAACATTAACGTAGTATTAAATTATAATTTTTGTAACTGATTTTCAAATTTAAATCAACAAGTTACAAAATAGGTAACATACAATAATCATTACCGTTAATCCTTTAGTCGCATTAATAAGCTTTTATTACTTACAAATCAATGTTGACATTTATCTTCATACTACAAATTTCATTCACTTATAAATTGGTATTCCATTCAATTCATAAATTTATTAATTTGATTGGTATTATTTACCTTGCATTCTAGTTATTATTTCATACATATGATTCCCAATCATTTCTTTAATTTATACTAACATTTAAAAGTTTGTTACTTACCATTTACGTTGTATTATTTCATTAATTCATTCCATTCTTACTTTTATTTACCTATCTTCCATTCATAACCAAGTGCACAATTTACGCTACTTTACTTTTATTGATTTCACTTCAATTGTCAACAATTGGTTTTTTTTCTTATAACCATTGTTACAATTCATTCTTAACCTTTACTTCAATATAAATTATAATTTTTTTATTTCTTTCTAAATTTAGTTACAAAAATTAAATTAAATTAACCAATTTATTTATAAAAAATTACAGGTCGTTACACCCCCCCCCCACTCAAAACTTTTCGTCGCCGAAAAGGAAAAAGAAGAATTAAATAAACAATATATCTTATTCAAAAATATTAACTTTATAAACAAATAAATTTACAAAACTAATTAATTTAAACAAAATATACCAATTTATAAACATTAAATCTTTTTATCCTCAAATTAATAAAGTTTGGAAAACATTTTTCAACAATTTTCTAAGTCCAAAATTTACGGAAATTTCGGCAGAGTCTTCTTTGTACGGAGAGGCTCGGGAGAAAATATAATATCAAATATAACAATATATAACATATATTTTTCAAAATAATATATCCCAACACGGGAAAAATAATATAATAATGCTATAAAACCGTAATCCGAAAACGCACGTATTTGTCGGGCAATTTACACTTAATTATGGAACCAAAAGCAGTAGCAATTGCTTCCATAACCTGTATCTCGCTTATATAATCCAAAAGAGTCAATAATTATATAAAATGAAATGTTTAAAGTGGTTTCAACCATAAACAAACATCAATCACTTGCAATAAGGCATACAACCATCACACCCAATCAACATAAATCAGTTATCTATTCATGTCAAACAAAACAAATAGTTGTTCGGGTTCAAAACTTCAAATTGTATAGAATGAAAAATAAACTACTAAGCGCACCATTTACTCAACAGTCATTGATGAAGCTAAATAGATTATTCATACATCCGGACAATTTTAAAGTATCCTTATCCAAACAACCATAAACCAAAACAAACAACAACAATTTCAAACAATGGATTTAGTTTATCCTTATTAATTCCATTCATACGTTTGTTGTTTGATTTCTCTTTTTCATTCATATAATGATTTATCTTTTTAATTTACATTTATTTCTTACAATTTTATTTAGAATTAACTTCAACTTATCTACTTAAGTTTAAAATTTCTTACTTACAATACCTGCCTTCTATTATATTTAATTAGTATTATTTCAATTATACTTAAGTTTATAACAACTACAACACCAAATTCTTATTTATTAAAGAATTTCATTAATTACTTCCATTACCTCAAGTTTATTACTTGTATAATATCCATTACATTTTGTTATTAACATTTCAACTTTTATATCTTTTGGTAAGTTATATATATGCCTTTAAGAATGTAATTGAAAGTTATACAAGTTTTTCTCAATTCTTTTAATTAATTAAATGTTCAATAATAATATCCTTTGTTTTATGTTACAAATTTAAAATTTCTCTTTATTTAATTTATAACTTAGCATTAAATCTCTTATTTCCTTTAGAGGTTTCAATTATTAATTACCTACATTCCAATTCACTATAATAATTGAAACTATTAATAAATGGAAACTTAAGAATTAAATACCGGGCTTTATTCAAATCATTTTAAAATAATAGATAAATGTATATACTGGCAACATATATATCAACAATTTAAAATTTATATTTGTTTATCAAAACAATTCTACAGTAAAACTACTACATTGACCTTCCCACTTTGAAACTCGAAAGTGAATGTCGATGATGCGTGCACTCATCACCGAAATTATTTTCCAGCGACAGAGAGGGGAGTACAGAATTTATTCCTTCCAAATTTCTTTAAAACAATTCTTTCAAATCTTATTTATATCATAAAATACTTCTAATAATATTATTGTTATATTCCAAAATCATTCGAAAGAAATTTTGTTTTCAAAAATCCCGGAACTTAAGTTATAAATTTCCAGTTTATTCTCGTTTATTTCACTTTCAATTTATTTTCAATCAATATTTATAAATTTCACTACCTAACAATCAATCTATTTCAACCAAATATATATATCATTTATAAAATTTTATTTTATATATAGAAAATACAATAGACAAAATTATTTCATTCATTTATATTAAAAATAAATATTGTGTCGGTCTATCCTATTAAGTGTTTAGAAATCTCTATTGATGTTATAGCGTCCCTTGCACCAACCAGAATTTATAAATACAAAACGGAACAAATTAACACAATATTAAAACCTTTTATAACACTAACAAATATGCTCTCTCATATATATAAACTCAGCGACTCATCATAGGGTATTACTACCCTATTAATAAAGAGTCAGACCCCACAAAGCTAAGGTTTATCCCTAAACCAAAGCTTTAATACCAGATGTAACACCCTGCCTTTTCGTACGCTTTAAACCGACGATAAGACACACACGTCACACTTAAAACATACAGAAGGTCGGATTGTTATGGGGTAAATAAGAAAAAGCAAAGAAAGAAAAATAAACAAAAATAGAATCTTGCAGCGGAATGATAAAATATAATAATCAAATATACAGTTCCTAAAGCTGTTTACCAAATATTCGATTATTCTTATAAAATATATATCAGAGTTACACATACCAAAGAATAATAACAATAAAACAGAACAATGTGATGCAGTGGAACACTATAGTAAATAATAGTAATAATACAATCTACGTTTTCGTCCTCTAGAAATAAGGCCTTCAATTCCTGAAATGCTCAGGCTCACCCGAGCGAATTGAAAAGACAAAACACTCGAGTCAGAACTAAAAGATCTTATGTAAGTTAAATCAACGGTAAATAATATGAGTGTAATGGCGTCACAGATGTTTACGGGATTTGACATCTCCTATCCAGTGTCTAACGTGAGTGCAATAACTCAAGAGATGCTCGGGATTCACATCTCCTAAGGATTCGTTAAACTATTTACTATGTAGTAGTATTTCACTATTATAATAATGTCTATTGGTAAAATAAACTTACTTTTAAACAGCGTTAAGGAGTGACCCAATATTCCCCTTAACACGTAATAGTGCCAATAGTCTATACAGTATTGTAATACCTCATGATCGGGAGGCTACCAGAGGATACTCCATAGGTACGACACAAATCAAACTCGTACAAGGCGCGCTAGGGTAGGTGACACGGCACAAATAGGTAATGCGAGGGTAGATATACCAATTACGCTTCCGAGCCGGTGGTAACGCATAGCCGCAGCTACCGCCCACCTCGAGCCACACCCCCAAATCAAAAAAAATCAAAAGTGGCCACCGAATCAATCCAAAAGCCAAAGTATAATATCGAAGGGATGTGCCGATCAAAGGTGCTACCTCATTAGCCCATCAATCGCTCCTGTTTTAGCCACCTTATGCCAACTCATGGGAGTCGGGTCTACGTATTTACCTCAAAGGAAACGCCACCACCATCGGAATCTCCACCGCGTACACGGTTGTTAAAGTGGTTTTCGGAGTTGGCAGAGAGTATGGAAACTTTTGATCCCGGTCTCTTTAACAACCTAACGTTATTATAACGCCACGGTCGTTTCAAAATAATTTATACTTCAAAACCAGGATGTTAACCCGCCTTTTTACCAGGCCATGGACATGCGGGATTAACATAATCGGTTGCACGTTTGCCAAGGCTGGTGTACGATGGATTCAGTCGACTGGATGGATGGATGACGCAACGTGCTTAGGAGATGGAAATATGATTGGATAAAGATGAATCAACTATGGTTTGGGTCTAGGAAATATGGTTCGGCATTGGCAATCATTCGGCATAAATTGGTTAGGCAGAAGACCAGTTATGAAATTGGGCAAGGAGAGTATGTTCGGCATTTGTATATGTCCGGCACTTATGTGTGCTCGACACTTAATTATGCTCGGCATGCTAACTATGTTCGACATGAAGATAGGTCCGGTATTTATGTATGATCGGCATGTTAAGTATATTCGGCATTTGCTTGTGTTCGGCATTTAGGTCTGTTCGGCACTTAGTTATGTTCGGCATGATAGTTTGTTCGGCATTTGTACTCGACGTTGAAGTATGTCCAGCATTCCTTCACTCGGCATTTGTACTTGGCATTGAAGTACGTCCGGCATTCTTTCACTCGGCATCTTCCACTCGGCATTTGAACTCAGCATTAAAGTGCGCTCGGCACACCTCACCCCAGCATCGATCGACATGCATCACTCAATTGCCTCGTCCGACATTCTTCCTCCAGATGCTTCGTTCGGCATAAAACGGGTCGGCATTGATGGCTCGGCATTACATGGCTCGACATATGTGGACCGGCCATAAACTCGGTGGGCCTGAATCACGCAAAGGCCCAACAACTCAGGATTTGCCTATAAATACAGCATGTGGGGGTTCAGAAAAGGGATCCTGATTCTCTCTCCTGCTCTCTAACTTTCTATCCCCTAAGGCTAAGGCTAGCCTATCACTTTGTAACTGTAATCGATTGTTACAGCAATAAAAAAGAAATTATTGGAGTGGACGTAGGCCAGAGTTAGCCGAACCACTATAAATTCCGTGTCTTTACCGCTTTCATTTTAATTTCTGTTATTCTTCATATTAAATATCCTCTACTTACATCCTACCCGTGAACTGTGATTGTTGTTTGGTACTTTCAGTACTTTCACTTGGATTTGGGTGATAGTGACCAATTTTGGCGCTAACATTTTGGTGCTTTCACTGAGAACTGAAGCAGTCAGGAATTTTGGAGTTAGAAACTTGGATTTAAAAGAGCAATGGCTAGACCATCAGCAAGGAAGCAAGTAATGGAAAGGAGCAATCAGGAGGGAAGTCAAGAGGCTTCCTCTGGAGATGGAGCAGGTGGAGCATCCATTTACATCACTAGAGAGGAAATGGAGGCGGTGATGAAAAGACAAGAGGAGATGATGCAGACTCTTCTCAGGCAATTTGCACAAACAGAAAATGCAGGAGCTCAGATCCGTGGAGCTGGATCAGAAGAACTCAACCAGCAAGCAGAGGGAATAGCTCGGCAGGGGGAAACCCCCAATCAGCAAACAACTATCAATCCAGATGGATCTAGACTTGGGGGCATACCACCAGGAAATGTTGGACCAACCCATGGAGGGATACCAGACGATGTTGTGCAACCCGACACCAACAGGAGTGCAGGAGTGCGAGATGAGGAGTATGTGCCAGAATTCCCTCATAAACTCGGGAGGCAGACCAGAGGCGATGGATAAGGATTACATCTTGGGGGCAACGACAGATTAGCGGAGATGGTTAGACGGGCTATGAGAGGTGGATTGGTAAATAGAGACTTGGAGGATGTAAATAGGAGTCCCTTTACTCCTACTATCAGGCAAGCTAGGAACCCACCCGAATTTAAGCTACCAAATTTGGAAATGTATAATGGGAAGGCGGATCCAACGGTTCATCTGACGAAATACATAAGGCATATGGAGGTATTGGGGGCATCGAATGAGGTCATGGCTCGATGCTTCCCATTGTATTTGACAGATATCGCAGCTATGTGGTTTACACAGCTGGAGAATGGTTCTATCGGCACATGGACGGAGCTAATTGAGAGGTTTATGAGACAATTTCGGGTCCACATAGTTAGACCCAAGAACGTGATGACTCTGACATCTATGAAACAGTGGAAAGGGGAATCGCTCAGGGACTTCTTAACCAGATTCAACGCAGCAGTAGCCTCAGTGGATCGACCCGATCCGTCAATGGTTTTGATGACAGCCGTCTCGGGAATTGCGGATAACTCGGATTTCAAAATATCATTGGAACGGGACCCACCGAGGGATCTCGGAGAGTTATATCATGAGGCGGAAAGGTTCTTGAGACAGGAGGATGCGCAGGCCGAGAGAGTAGGGAGAGAGGCTGAAGCTTATGCAGTGAGGGGTGGAGGTCCATCCAGGGAGGATCTAAGTAAAGATGATAAAGGAAAAAGGAAAACGAATGGAAATGGTGGCACTTCGAAGAAACCTCGGAGGGAGTCAAAGTTTTCTTCTTACACAGATTTAACTGAGACTCTAGAAAGGATTTACTTGGACACTCGAGGGCGGCTCCAATACCGAAGGCCAGCAAAGAGAGAGCCTTCAGAATACGAACGGACATCGGGAAAGCATTGCCTATTCCATGAGCTGGATGGGCACAACACGAACGACTGTAGGCATTTGAGGGATATCGTTGAGGAGCATGTAAGGAATGGTCACCTACAACAATATGTCAGGAATCGAACTACGGCAGAGGAGCAAGAGCAGCCACCACCTTCCTCTAGCAATGGCGGCATTGGGTCTGGTCAACGCCGGTTTACTATCAACTAAACAGGTTCATGGTTTTGAATAAGTAATAGAACTCAAAGTAATACGGCTAGGTCACTTACACACGTACGAGATCGAGGATGGTCCCTAGGCGTGCTCTGAGATAACTGAAAACCGTACTACTTGAGTCTATGAAATTCTGCTTTCTTTCTAGTTTTCTACAAACTTTGGTTCTCTCTTTCGTATTTCGGACACTTACTTTTCTTTGGTATGGTTTTGGAGTTTGGATTGAACTCCCGATTTGGTTGGTTTTTTCTTGGTTTCCCATTCTGGTTTGGATGTTTGATTTTTGATATGGATTTCTGGTTTTATATTTGGTTTTGGATCAATGTAATAAAAAGTTCAGGTTTTATAATTACTGTCCCGACCGGAGAGACGGGGTAATGATCACAAGTTACAAGTCCCTTCGCCGGAGAGCGAAGAAATGAACTCGGGCAGAATATCAAAGTCCTTGACCGGAGAGTCGGGGCCGGAGAATATAAAAAGTCCTTGACCGGAGAGTCGGGGCCGGAGAATATAAAAAGTCCTTGGCTGGAGGGTCGAGGCCGAAGAATATAAAAGTCCTTGACCGGAGAGTCGAGACCGGAGAATATAAAAAGTCCTTGACCGGAGAGTCGGGGCCGGAGAATATAAAAAGTCCTTGACCGGAGAGTCGAGGCCGGAGAGTCCTTGACCGGAGAGTCGAGGCCGGAGAATATAAAAAGTCCTTGACCGGAGAGTCGAGGCCGGAGAATATAAAAAGTCCTTGACCGGAGAGTCGAGGCCGGAGAATATAAAAAGTCCTTGACTGGAGAGTCGAGGCCGGAGAATATCAAAATCCTTAGCCGGATTGCTGAGGCCGGTGAATATCAAAGTCTTTGACCGGAGAGTCGAGGCCGGAGAACATACAACCCCGTGATGGAAAAGCCAAGGCTGGAACAGGATAACACGACCCGGCGAGGTCTACAAAATCAAGATTAAGCCCGGAGAGGTCGTGGATTTGATGATATGGTTACAAAAAGGATGTGGACTTTGGATATCAGATTTGAGGCTATTCAAAACACACCTTCCAATAGCAAGGCATGTTTTGGGGGGAAAGTGTTAACCCGCCTTTTTACCAGGCCATGGACATGCGGGATTAACATAATCGGTTGCACGTTCGCCAAGGCTGGTGTACGATGGATTCAGTCGACTGGATGGATGGATGACGCAATGTGCTTAGGAGATGGAAATATGATTGGATAAAGATGAATCAACTATGGTTTGGGTCTAGGAAATATGGTTCAGCATTGGCAATCATTCGGCATAAATTGATTAGGCAGAAGACCAGTTATGAAATTGGGCAAGGAGAGTATGTTCGGCATTTGTATATGTCCGGCATTTATGTGTGCTCGGCACTTAATTATGCTTGGCATGCTAACTATGTTCGACATGAAGATAGGTCCGGTATTTATGTATGATCGGCATGTTAAGTATATTCGGCATTTGCTTGTGTTCGGCATTTAGGTCCGTTCGGCACCTAGTTATGTTCGGCATGATAGTTTGTTCGGCATTTGTACTCGGCATTGAAGTACGTCCGGCATTCCTTCACTTGGCATTTGTACTTGGCATTGAAGTACGTTCGACATTCTTTCACTCGGCATCTTCCACTCGGCATTTGAACTCAGCATTAAAGTGCGCTCGGCACACCTCACCCCAGCATCGATCGGCATGCATCACTCAATTGCCTCGTCCGACATTCTTCCTCCAGACACTTCGTTCGGCATGGAACGGGTCGGCATTGATGGCTCGGCATTACATGGCTCGGCATATGTGGACCGGCCATAAACTCGATGGGCCTGAATCACGCAAAGGCCCAACAACTCAGGATTTGCCTATAAATACAGCATGTGGGGGTTCAGAAAAGGGATCCTGATTCTCTCTCCTGCTCTCTAACTTTCTATCCCCTAAGGCTAAGGCTAGTCTATCACTTTGTAACTGTAATCGATTGTTACAGCAATAAAAAAGAAATTATTGGCGTGGACGTAGGCCAGAGTTAGCCGAACCACTATAAATTCCGTGTCTTTACCGCTTTCATTTTAATTTCTGTTATTCTTCATATTAAATATCCTCTACATACATCCTACCCGTGAACTGTGATTGTTGTTTGGTACTTTCAGTACTTTCACTTGGATATGGGTGTTAGTGATCAATTTTGGCGCTAACACAGGATAAAATATTTATTTCAAAACCATATAAATACGATATCATTTCCAATTTAAAAACCAAATCAATATGATATCCCTTTTATTTCAAATCAATGTAATATCATTTTATTTCAAATGTATCGCTTTTTCAAAAATCATAGCACTTCTAAATTTTATACTTCAAAACCAAACATTTGAAATTTAACACCTTTAAGCATAATGCTTTGAAATTCATAACTTCGAAACATTTCAATTTCTATAAACATTTCAATTTCGATATATTTCAAGTCTTTAAATATTCCAAAATTTCAAAAATAGATTTGATAATTTCGATTCAACAATTAAATTTCCTATTATTTAGTTTTGGAATATTTTATATAATAAACCCCTTATTATTTAAATAAAACTCAAATTTCAAATAACTAGATATTGTCTTCAATTCATTATACTTGAAATAATCATTTAATTCACCTAGACCCTAAAATCGAGTTATAATAATTGTACCTTTTAAAATTTCCAATTTAAGAGCAACAGGGAACGCCTAGATGACGACGCCCCCTGGGCTGCTGTAAGTAGATCGAGAGATCGTTCCGCCCGAAAGGGTGGACAATTAGCTAGAGCGGCGGGCACTGTAGCGAAACTGATCACAAAAGAGGGTAAATCAGCCACATTAAGATTACCATCCGGGGAGGTCCGTTTGATATCCAAAAACTGCTTAGCAACAGTCGGACAAGTGGGTAATGTTGGGGTGAATCAAAAAAGTTTGGGTAGAGCCAGATCGAAGTGTTGGATAGGTAAGCGTCCATAAGTTATACTGGGGGCGTCGAATATCAGAAAGAAGTGTCATCGGACGATTTCCTTCCATTCTTCCTAGTATGGACTAAGGGCTATCAGTGGCTTGTCAACGGCTACGCTAGTAGCTCCTCACCAAATGCAAATACCCTTGGGACAACACAACACATGAGTCGTTCAGGACCACACCCTCTCGAAAGCAGGATGCTGGCCGAGATGAAGCTGGCCCTTCGAGAATCGAACAGCATCTCGGTCTAAGAATAGTTTGGATCGGTCCCCCTATAAGTATACTGGCCATCTCCTCCCGCTCACTTCGCTCCCCTTGGGCTTGCCTTTCCCCAACATCTAAATCAAGGGCGGGCGCCGAAAAGGAACCAATCTAGCCTACTAAGCGACCATATAAATGTTAGATCCTGGTTTCCATAATTATGTTAGATCCGGGTTTCCCAAGGTTGTTTTTGCTTACGACCTATGCTGGATGAAAAATGTCAACAAAATCGGCCCGAAATTGAGCTCAAATTGATCTATCTCCAAAGTATGTCATTTCGCCATTTGTTTTTAGGGAAAATTCAAGCCAAAAAGACGGGAAAGTAGACAACTTTTCGTTGCGCCTTTTGAACACTATTGTTTTGTAAATTTCACATCAACCCTATTGGTTTAATTCTTAAATAAATTCAATTTTATAAAATCTCAAATTTTTCTAAATTTCAAATCAAATTTTTATTCGAGTAAAATTCTTAAACAATTTAATTCACATCCATTTCATATTTTATCTTCCAAATCTTAATTTATTTAAATTATTATAACCTCTATATAAAAATATGATTCAAATACTTAACCATATTTATTTTAATAAATCAAACTCCATTAGTTAACTTATTATCATTAAACAGATTTATACATAGATTAAATACATGAATTTAACTATATATAAAATATTTTTATATAATATCAAAAAGAATCAATATTTATTTAAGCCGTATAATTCTATCCAAAACCATAGAAATCATTTCAAAATATTTATATATATATAGACCGACGGTGTCTGTATATAATTTTCTATCCTATAGTCAAGTGATATGGATATTTATCATTTTAGTCCACAATTTAAAATAAAACTACGGTTATATATCATTTCAAACCGCAATCCCGAATGAAATAAAGTGCATAACAATTTGCAGTTTAAAACAATATAAAATACAACATCCCTTCATCCAATATCAATCATCAACCATTAATCACAATCATCATCCAATTCAATCAATAGCATCAATATATAACGGATAATAAACAACAGGTATCAACTAGCAACTTATATTCAATAATAAATTAAATGAAAATTTAACTAGTAGTTTATATGCAATAAATAAATTGAACACCAATTTAATTCAATAAATTCAATTTTAACTGGAATGATGATAAAAATATACCAATAGCAATAAATAAATTTCTAATCACATCAAAAATAATTTGATGCACATAAGAAATTTTAGAAATTGTGAGTGGGTTAAAACACCCACCTTTTGAATTTAAATTGAATTTAAATCCAATTTAAATCCAAAATTTCAACAGTCTCAGAATCCATCCAAACCAACACCAAAATGTCCGGAATTCCAATACGAACCTAGCGGAGAAAACCGCGTGTAAAACGGACCTCATATGTGAGAGTTACGTGCATTAGAATGATTGAAATTGAAACTAAAATATAAAAAGAACAAACAAACCAGCACATGCCACGTCGCCCTCATCTTCACGCTCACTCTCGTGAAACCCTAACCCATTCGAACGCCAGAACGAAACTCAGTCGCCACTCATTCGATCGAAACTCCACCTCCATCTCGCGCCCGACCAGATCTGCCCACGCCACGAGCCGCCTCCATCGACCCCCCATGATGGTCGCGGCGCCATCACTTGCTCGCGGCCGCCGCACCCTAATCTCCAAATTCTGGTGAACTCGAAGCCTACAAGCGCGAATGAACGGTACAGATCGACGTCTCTCGACGTCCCCTACAGTGCAGCGCAACCCGATCGCCTTCAAATCAAAGATCTACCGTCGAATCGGGATGGTGGCCAATGAACGGCCGAGAATAAACGAGCCAATTCTGGCTACATAGAAACTCAGATCCAAAAACGAATCGCAGATATGAGATGCATTCATCGAGAGCTCTGATATATAATTTTTCTGAATTTTTTTGAGGAGTTTGAAATTTTAGCTTTTGATTTGATTTGGAATTGTATTTGGATCTAGAATTTTTTTGTCTGCCATTGAGGAGGAGATATAGCTGAATTGTATGCACATACAAATGAGAAATAGAGGTAGTCTAGGGTTTATAACCGGGTATTTATAGATAAAGTTGAGATAGAATGGATCGGATTGATAAACGCGCTGAACAATATAAGGCCCGAAAAGCCCGTTTCGACTCCGTAATGAAGTTTAGTCAACCCATATATCAAAATAGATGTTTTAAAATATTTTAAACTCGATGAAACAAGTTTCAAGTCCAAATTCCATTGTATGAAAAAATTATGCTAAAATAAAAAAATTCAAATTGATTTCAATTAAATCGATTTCAAGGCGTTTCGCGTTCGTACGATTAAACGACAGGTCCGGTCGCTATGAAACTTGAAATCCTACAATAATTAACCGTTACAGATCCGATGAAAATGGTTTCGTCGAAATCTGAGTCAGTTGCCAAAATGGCTATTTTTACACTATTTAAATAAATTAATAATTGAGTAATTAAATCAAATTTCCAATTTAAATTCTAAAATTGACAATTCTTATCATTTTTGATTTATCAATCATTTACAATGGTTTTAAACAAATTTAAATGTCAATTTAGAGATGATTAATTTATAAATTCCAATGTTAACCTCAATTTCATTAAAATCACAAATTATAAATGAAATTTCCAAAATTATAAATTTAATTTACAATAATTCCAATTAATTTACTTTTCATTCTATTATTCAATTCATTATTATCCAACGGATGAAACTAACATTGGTTCATGGTTTATTACATTATTATTCTCAAATTTCATCTAAATCTCAATTAACGAAATAATTAAATATTAAATTTCACTTAATTGCAATTAATCCAATTATTAAATTCAAATCCAATAAGTTAATAAATCTCGATTTCCATTCTTTAATTCAACCAATTGTCGTACTATAAATGGGATTGACATTGTTTTCAAATATTACTTTAATTAACGTTAACGTAATAATTTATTTATATTTATTGCAATTCATTACCAGTTATAATTAATATACTAAATAAATGGTTAATTTACAATACTTGTTACCATTAACGTTTATTTTCACTTATAAGCTATCATTAACAAACCAAATGTTGCAATTTGATTTAGATCTAATTCAATGCGTTAAATGAATGGGTAAATGATTAAAGTTTTGCACTATTGCCACATTTTCTCACATTCATACTTGATTATCTACTAACAATTATTATAATTACTTAGAGAACATTGATTTTTATTCAATGACCATTTATTATAATTTAAATTCATTGATTTAATTCAATACTTGCATTTTGTTTTCATATATTCACTTTGTAGCTAAGTATACATCTACATTATTTCCATTGATTTGAATTTCATTCCATTAATTAATAATTACCTTAGTTAACATTAACGTAGTATTAGATTATAATTTTTGTAACTGATTTTCAAATTTAAATCAACAAGCTACAAAATAGGTAACATACAATAATCGTTACCGTTAATCCTTTAATCGCATTAATAATCTTTTATTACTTACAAATCAATGTTGACATTTATCTTCATACTCCAAATTTCATTCACTTATGTTCAATTTATAGCCAAACATAACATTTAGATTTATTTTCATAAATTGGTATTCCATTCAGTTCATAAATTTATTAACTTGACTAGTATTATTTACCTTGCATTCTAGTTATTATTTCATAAATATGATTCACAATCATTTCTTTAATTTATACTAACATTTAAAAGTTTATTACTTACCATTAACACTGTATTATTTCATTAATTCATTCCATACTTACTTTTATTTACCTATCTTCCATTTCACAACCAAGTGCATAATTTACGCTATTTTACTTTTATTGATTTCACTTCAATTGTCAATAATTAGTTTTTTTTCTTATAACCATTGTTACAATTCATTCTTAAACTTTACTTCAATATAAATTATAAAAAAATTATTTCTTTCTAAATTTAGTTACAAAAATTTAATTAAATTAACCAATTTATTTATAAAAATTGACGGTCGTTACAAAACATGAGTTTCATTTTTTTCCCTACATGTCTTGCCTTCATCTTAGTTTGTTCTTCAATCTTTGCCCGAAGCCTTATCTTAAGAAAAAAGTATGTATTAAACTTTGTTTATTTTTTTATTAAAATGTGTACCAATTATTATTTTAATACTATTTCTTATAACATGAATATCTTTTGCATATAAACTTCGATTCACGCGCAATTTCTTCTATTGGAATTTTGGGCTTTTATTTAGATTTCAAACCGATTTGAAAACAAAGATGAGTGTTTTAACCCACTCGCAACCACTAAATTATCGTATGTTAGTTAAATTAAATTTATGATGTGATTAGAAATTTATGATTGCTGTTTGGTATGTTAAATTACCATTGTGGTTAAATTTGACTTTTATTGCATTTAATCATCGTTTAATTTAATATTGATTTTTAAATTGTCAATTTAATACCTGCATTTATTATCAGTTATTTATTGATGTTTATTGGTTGATTTGGATGATGATTGTGATGGATGTTTGATTATTGATATTGGATGACTGGATGTTGTATTTTATATTGTTATAATACTGCAAGTTCCTTACGGGTTTAAAGATACATACCCGAACGATCGATAGATTAGGAAAAAAATCGTTCTGGGTTGAAATGAAAGTCTCGAGCGATTTTATGGATTTTTACTAAATTCGGGATTGCGATTTAAAATGATATAAAATCGTAAAATTTTAAATTGCGAATTGAAATGATAAATATCTGTATCACTTGACTCTAGGGTAGAAAATTATGTACGGACACCGGATTGGTTAAATTAAATAATTTTTGTTTCTTTAAATTTGTAATTCAGCTAACTAGCATTTTGAAATAGAAATTGATTTATATAAACTGAATTATTTTTGATAATCCAAGCGTTAGTGCTGAAATTGAAATTGTTCTAATGAATTTAAATTAGATTTAAATTGGAATTTCAAAGTTGAAGTGTCAAATATAAATGAATTTATTGGAGTTGAGTTATTGAAAATGTTTGGATATAATTTTGAAACCTATATAAACTAATTTAAACTATTTTAATTAAATTAACCATTTTAATCAATTTAAAACTACATTTAATTTATATTAATCTATCACAACCTATTTAATCCAATTGAATCTATTTTACCTATTTTTAAACTAATTAATCTATTTAAATCTATTTTAAATCCATCTAATATAATTTAAATCTATTTAATCTATTTTAAACTTATTTAATCTATGTAAAAATCTACTTATTATAATTTAAATCTATTTAATCTATTTAAATCATTTTAAAACTAATCGAATCAAATTTAAATCTATTTAGTACTTTTTTCCATTTAAACTAATTTAAATCTATTTTAAACCATTTTTAAAACTATTAAAATTATTTATGACTACCTAAACTATTTTCTAAAATTCTAGACTGTGTAAAGCTAAAGTACTTATATTTAAATCCTTGATGAGAATACAACTTAAGTTGGAATTTGAAATTGATACCTTCTTTGTGGAATGACATATTTGAGTAAATATGATTTTGAAAGTGAAGATGATTTTGAAAGTGAATATGATTTGAAAATGATATGGATTTGAGAATATGATATTTTGATATCAATTGTAGATTTACTTTTGAAATGTAAAAGAACTATCCTGTGTGAAATAAGCGTTTGGTTGTTAAAGTGACCGGGATTGAATATTGTCATACTCTCTGCCAATATCGAAAACCACTTTAACAACTGTGTATGTGATGGGGATACCAAAAATGAAGTGGGATGGTCTCGCGAACGATTCTGTGTGAGGTATTTACGTGACCCTGACTCCCGTCGGTCAGCTTGATGTGGCTAAAATAGGAGCTATACTGGGCCAAGTGAGGTCATTCCTCCGATCGAGCACATTTCTTCGATGCTATATTTTGACTTTGTGATTGATTTGGTGGCCACCCTTGATCTGATTTTGGGAGCGTGTTTCGAGGTGGGCGCTAGTAGCTGCTATGACTTACTACCAGTCTGGGAGTGCAATTGGTATATCTACCCTAGGCGTTGCCTCGAGTGCCTCGTCGCATGCCTTATCGCGCCTTCTACGAGTTTGTTTTGTACCATACCTATAGAGTGCCCTTTGGGTAAACCTCATGGAGGAGTGTATGGTACTGTATAGACTATGAGAATATATAAAATGTGTTAAGGGGAATATGGGTAACGCCTTAACGCTATTTTAATACTTTTACTTTACTGTAGACATATTATAATAGCGTATTGTACTACATAGTAAATAGTTTAACGGGTCCTTAGGAGATGGGAATCCCGAACATCTCTTAAGTTATTGCATTCACGTTAGACATTGGATAGGAGATGTCAAACCCCGTAATCATCTCTGACGCCGTCACACTCATATTTACCGTTAATTTAACTTATATAAGATCTTTTAGATCTGACTCGAGTGTTGTTCTTTTCAATTCGCTTGGGTCAGTCTGAGCTTTTCAGTTTACCAAAGACTGCTTTCTGGATGATGAAGATGAAGATTTTGTACCATTAGTATTATTTAGTATATTTATTCCACTTCACCATGTTGTTCCGCTGCATTTTTTACTTATTCTTATTTTATGTAACTCTGATTTTGTGTTGTAAAAGAATAATCAAATGTATTTATAAAACAGCTTCATGAACTGTTATTTGATTATTATATTTGTAATTTCGCTACGAGATTCTGTATTTGCTTTTTTCTTTCTCCGCTTTTTTCTTATTACCTCATAACAATCTACCTTTTTGAATGGTTTGAGTCTAACATGTGTGGTTTATCATCGATTTAAACTGTCCAAAAAGGCAAGTTGTTACATAGTTGAAGCTTGACTTTCTCCTTATGCTCATTAAATTTGCATATTTATTGCTTTCAATTTTCATGGTACTTAAAGCACCTGTAACATGTCAGCAATATTAATTCATTATAAATATAACATATCTTTAATAATACATTATATTTTAGTTGTTGGAGTACTAGAAAAGAAAATATCAATTGTAAAGCAGTTACTAAATGTGGTTACCAATACTTTTTGATTTTGACTAACATTTCTCCAACTCACACACTTTTATAGCTTAAAAATATATAAACAATATGTGAAAATATATTTTGATCAAAATATTCATTTCTTTCAATAAATCACAAATATGTGTACATATGCAGCAGGCGTTATATTTAATGGAATGAAGTAACCAAAAAAAAGATTGAAGGATAAACTTTATTTATCGAATGATGTAGTTAGTTGAATTTGTTCGTTGTTCAATCTACCATTGTTTTTGGAATTAATACCACCTAAATTCTTTGATTTAATTGTAGCTAGCTGTTGGAAATTTTATTGCGCTGACTGCATCAGATTATACTTGAAGTATACAAAATTTTAGTTGGTAATTTGTACCCGTGTTTTAACACTAACTTGCAGCAGATATTGCGATTGATGTAGAAAGCTCATATGAAAATTATAACACTTCATTCATCGAAACTAAAGGGGGTACTCGAAGTTAACTCCACAATAATAGTAGAGAACAGTAGATTAGTCAAAATAAGATCCAAGTTGAATGAGTAATGTAGCATTGCTCCATTTGTAATTAGTTTGTCTTTGCTCGACATAAACACTGACAGTAACAAGGTGGTAGACATTAATGTGGTGGATTCCATTACCATGGATGCATAAAGGCAACACGAAGTTGTCATTGTTTTCAGTGCATGGACTTTAGTGATGTATAGGTAGAGCTACATGGATGCAACAACTTATACTGTCACTAAACTACATTGAAGTTTATGGTATTTTTATAAAAAAATTAAAGGTTGTGCATCTATGCATAACAATGAATTCTCCGTAATTTTGATCAATTGTAATTTAGTATAGTTTTCACACACATTCGCAAGAATCCAAATTGTTAATGTTGTGTCCTACCTCAAAAATATCTGGATGGTTTTATATTTTTCCCACTGTGTTTGTTACTGTTTCAATCGAATACATCCATGTGCAGGTGCATTTTATCCAAAATCAATATTTATTTTGCAACTCAAGGAATATGCTCATCGTTTTCTTAGCACACAAGAAGCTTACATGGTAGCACTAGGTATTCACAGGCATGTATATTGTTTTCTATAATATGGGTAATATGAGACGACATCGAGGAGTTGATTTTCATTTTAATTTTATTTGATCATCTTCAATTCAATTTTTTTGAGTACTGATGAACTAAATAAAGACAAAAGAGCTTTTTTTTAGATCGGTTCTTAGCATTTATTTTTAAATTTTTTAAGGTATTAGCTCTATTGTGGGAGGTTATATTTTCTTTACTATTTGATGGTTGTAGATGTGTTATTTGTTACCTTATTGATCTTAGATGTTTTTATTCTTATTGAATTTACCGTGCCTTTAATATTTCCTTATAAGCAATTACCTTATAATCGCTATAAATTTGCACCACGGCCAAATATATCAGTCAATAATTAATCTGACAAGTATAAAGATGTAACAATGAGTGAATTATTATTTGACTAGTAATTGCTTTTGATTCATGTTACAAACAGATTACCTTTTATTTTCGAAATTTTAAACGAAAACCATATGCGAAGCACGGATTCGCACTAGTACAATACATGTTTAGCTAAGTCTATTCACACACCAACAATTACTTTACATGTAAAACAAATAACATATTAATATACACCAAAAATTACATTATATATACTATATTTTTACAAAACTAGCATTGATCTCATCTTCATTATCTTCTCCCTATGTGGATTTTTTTAAAATTTCTATTTCAACCGTATCAACTATAATGTTAGCAGAAATAATCAAAAATTTTAATATTAAAGTAATTAGCAGTGGAAGCTAGTATCTTAGGTTTAATGAAGATTGTCATTTACTTCTTCAAAAAATATATTGATTTGACCAAATTCCTGTAAATTTAACATTTTAATTTAATTGGTTAATCATAGGAAAGGTGATAAAGATGCAATTGAAAAGAAGGGCAATTAAGTAGTAGATATTCTAAGGAAAATAATGTTGTATGTTAGATAATTATTGATGTATGAATGCAATGAGTTTTCACGTTTAGTCCAGGCTTGTAAATGAAAAATTCATGTAGTGAATATCACCACGTTCAATGTGATTTCCGTCATTCCCTACTACATGCCACTAGGTTTCTACGCTTTTCAAGCTTTCATTACAAAAGTTTTCAATCATTTACCCGAGCATAATGAACTAGATTTGTACAGCTTCAATCTTCCATCATGTTAACTTGAATCAGTCAAGCGCTATGCTTTTACAATGTTATACCCACATTATTTAATCTAAAATTGGGGGTAGAAAAGGTGGAAGCTATTGCAAGTCTAAAGACAAGCTATCGCATGGCGAGAAGATAGAAGCTCTCGCATGTCTAAAGACGAGTTTACGCATGTGTAGAGGATAAAAGTTATCGCATATCTAAGATAGTGAAAGGCTATGGCAAGTGTAAAAGTCGCCAATGTAGAAGATAAAAGTTATCATAAGTCCAAAGAAGAGTAATCGCGTGTGTAAAATGTTAGAACTGTGTTGGCAACGGGCGAAATACGTAAATTTCAAAAAAAAAATCTCTATTTAGATCTTAATGGACCTATGAAGTATATTAACTTGCATTCAATCTGATCTACCTATTTAAATAAAATCATATTTTATTTAAAATAATTTTATATTTGTTAATTAATTATATTAATTAAGTTTACTCAATGATTAGTTTGCATATATCTCATATACTCATAACATAACATGTATGATGATGTAAAAACATGTGCATAACCACATATATACATATTGATATTTGAATTTATAATTATTGAATATGAATACATATTATACTTACATACGTGTATGATAATTTCATATAAATATCAAGTGTTTAAATGCCTAAATATACATGTATGATTAAATATACTATAGTACGTGTATATTGTTTGTATATAGATATTTATAGTACCATATATATGTAGTTCAGACAGTTATATTTATATGTAACATACATATATTACCATATAAAATAAATTTAGATAAATATAATCAAAATAACAATTAATGAAATAAAATTCAAATTTATTTCATTGCCTAAAAATATATAATTATTAACTAAAAGAAAAGGGAAAGTCCTTCCACCTTCCTCTCTTGTAAACCCCTAATTAAAATTAGATTCAAATCATATATTATAATTTATATATCATATTTAATTATAGCCTAAAATAAGTGAGTACGCGATTTAATATTACACAAATTGTGACTCACATAAAATGATCAACAGAGTGTGTGTGTGTGTGTGCAAAAGAAAAACATACTTAACATATTATTATATACACGTGCGCTAAATTTATCTTTGTAAATAAAACAACATTTATATATGTATATTTAGTATAAACAAACTTCCATATAATTATAAATTATGTCTATTATAAATATATAATCCAAAATAATTAACATAGTAAAATCCAAATTTTATTTTAACCAAATAGAAAATAAATTACTATAATTTAGAAAAAAAATCCATGATATCAAATTTTAGATTCACGTTAACATACATGTTGGATTGTAGCTAAAATAAATGATCGTTGTATATACTTGTATATGCATATAATTAAACCATTTAATAATATATAAAAAGTCATTTGAAAAGATTAATTCACAAATACATAAAACAAATTAAATAGATCAAAGTTTCATGTTTGGTTTTTCCCTTTTTGAAATAAACAACATATGTATAACAAATTAAATTTCACTAAAACCCATGCAATTAATTATGTTACATACACAAATTTGGGTCAGGTGTGATCACATATAAGCATATAAAATAAATATAGCTTTATAGATCCAACCATTCGTGACACTTCAATTTGTGAAACAACTCATAGATGCCTTGAATTAGGACCCGATCTTTCTAGAATTGAATGAAACACTTTGTTTTGTTTTATTTGATGTTATTTTGGTGAAAATTTTCAGCTATAGGGGAGGTAAGGTATGGAAGTGGTGGTCATGAAAAGTGTGGAGAGGAAGAAGGAACCATTGAGAGATGAATTAATGAAGGATTTTTTGTTTTTATAGAGAGAATTAAAATCTTCCTCATTCCTCTCTTTTAAAAACTTCATTATTAATTCCAACTAGATCAAAATTACTTATCCGGACCATGATTATCCATCTAAAATGGGCAATAATTGTCCTTTTAAATGGAATCAAAAAATCCCAAAGCCCGTTAAGTAAATAATTTTATTTACAGCATCTTTAAATATGTATATCAATATCGTGTAATTTTTTGAAGAATTCACAAATGGAATTGTGCATGATCTACTTAGTGATTAATATTGGGCAGTTCAAATATTAATGTTTATACACCATCTTAGCTAACGGTGTGACAATTTAGCTGAATTCGTCGCTTTCTAATTTTTTCGGTAAAAATCATATTTTATATTTCTTAAGTGGTACAAACGATGACAATAATTTACATACATTCTCTTCATAACCACTATATCATTTTAGGACATATGAAGTTTGTTACTAGTCAAAACTCCAATATTATCCACATTCAACTTATACTTCACAACAATGTTCTTGGTTCAATATAACATTTATTATCAACTGTTCTACTTTGGCCAAAGATTTGGGCTTGAATTGATTAGGGTTTCCTGTAGCACTAACTTCATACAACTAAGGGGATGAATTATCAATTGAATAGTGCTTCACTATCAACGCTTCAACTTAAATCTCACTATAATCGTTCTACGGCTATCATGCCATGTTTAACTATAATCAAAGTGTAGTATCCACGTTGAAGTTCCATGGTATTCTCAAGTGGGGAGAACTATATAACATCATCACATTAAGATTCCCTGTTTGACCTACTCATTATCAACCAATAGGAAATCTTAGATGAGTCGTTCCATATTTATCCAATAAATACGAATATGTAACCAATGGTGCCCCAACAGCTATGAGTAATGCACCATTCAACATTTGTGGATTTTTACGCACTCTAGTCTCAAGAGATGTATCGACATCCTTTCTCTAAACATCTTGACTAGGAATATTTAAAATAAAATGTTATTTAATTTTATGATTAGTTACTCACGATTAGAACTATTTACAACTACAATCGCATAATATTTTATTTAAGAATTTTTTCTTATTAATATACTTTAAATTAATTACTCAATTAATTTAGATCACAAAATAATAAAGCATATAACATAAATTAAATACTTATATTACGAATAAGATTTACTACATAGTTAGATATATTTAACAAATTACATAATTGCCTCTGGAGTAGACTACTAACTCTTTCAATCTTCCACTTGCTTTTGGGGTCAATTCTTATGAAATCTTAATCATATTCCTCCGATCAGTTCAGAACTAATCGAGCTAGTCCCTCTGTGGATGGATCTACTGTATTGTGTTTGTTTGCACCGAAATTGGGCAACACCCTTCGGGAGTTTTTTGAAGAGATAATAAATGAAGAACTTAAATTGAAAACGAGGATTATCTAACAAAAACTCCAAGTCACAGAAAAGTAAATTGCACAGAAGACAAGAATTTAGAGTGGTTCGGCGATGCGCCTACGTCCACTATGAAGCTTTTTCACTTTATTGCTTAGTACTTGAAGGTTACAAGTGTTTTGAAGCAAATTACAACAGACAACAGGCTTAAATTCGAAATCAGTAGCCAAGGTAGTGGTATGGAGTGATTTTGGCAGCGTTAAGGCGTACTCTATCTCCCCAAATTCTCCGAGCCCCATTCTGAATGACCAGGGGCTCTATTTATAGGTGTGAAAGGCTGAAATCCCGCCTAAAACTCAGGGAGGCTGCTTGGCACGTGAGGGGGCCCATAAGCCCGCGTTCTCGGGATCCGTGCCCAATTTGGGGTCGATTCGAAGTAAGGTTCGAATCGATCAAAAACGTATCCAATCGAGGCGAAATTTGGTGTGGACATTCTTCAGTGTATAATCAAGCTTCTGTGAAAATTTCATAGCGTTTGGATCAAGGGATTGAGATATATGATCGATTCAAGATTGCGTCTTCGTGTACTCTGTTTGCTTCGACTCGACCCTATGGACTCATTCGAATCCACATGGTTCGAATCCATATGGTTCGAATCGATCCTTTTGTATGTGGAGGCGGCGACGTGGTGCTTTGATGGATTCGAGGCTATCGATTCGAAGAAATGCTCCCTTCGAGTCGATTAAATACACGTTCCTTCGTATCGATCGTGGAAGGCCGTGGTTGATTGATACGAAGTTTCCGTTGCTCACTGGATCCGAAGAATGCTACGGCCTAGAGTCGAAGCCATCATGGGTTCGAACGTGGGCGTGTGACGATGGGTTCGAAGCAAGGTGACTGGGATGGATTTGAATTAATGCATGGTCGATCGATTCGAACTAAGGTATGCGCGTATGGCTTCGAAGCATGGCTGTTGAGGTCTCGTTCGATGGAGTCGAAATTGATGGGTGCGAGGTAAACACCGGCTGATGGATTCGAACTAGATGGGTTCGAATTATATGGGTTCGAACCAAATGAAGGGGTGATGGATTCGAACCGAGCAAGGTCCATTTCTCCCAACTTGAATCCATCATAACTTGAGCATACGACCTTGGATTGACTTGAAATTTGAGATGCGGACTTCTATGATCATTCTTGTCATGTCTTATCAATTGTAGCTCAATCTGGACTCGGACAAAATTCGTCGACATCCATAGCGAAGCTAAGTATGATCAATTTCTGAGACGAACTGTCCTTCGTTTTCGATCGATCTTTTGGTATCACGGCTTTGCCAAGAAGCGGGATAACACTTTGCCCCCCAAAGTACGTCTTGTGAGAACGTGACATGCTTTGAATAGTTGGCATTTCTTCTGAAAAATTATTGCTCTCTTTTTGTTGAGACTCGTACGCTGTATTGCTGTAACCTTGCGTTGATATGATTGACTGTTGTATAATAGCGCTTAGCCGTTGGTTGTTGTATTTGTAATAGGATGAGTGTTTGATCCCTGTAAATTTTTAAAATCAAATGTTAGTTCGATATGCGTGCACATATATTAGCTTGACCCTTGTTAACGTCGTGCGTCCATGAGTCATGTTGATTTTATTTGCTATTGAATTTCGTATCGATTTTCTCCTGAATCGGTATACAGGGTGGACAAGTAATTTTCCATATTCGAAATGATTTTGTCCATCTTTATCGGTGGTTCTTGATGGATTCGAAGCTATGTTTGCACGAATCGATGGCTTTCGAATCGATGGCCTGATGGACATCGTGCTTCGAATCGATGAGGCCCTCAACCCAGCCTCTATTCGCATCGACACTGCATGGATGGATTCGAAGTGTTGATGGGTTCGAATGCGATGGTTTCGAATGTGATGGATTCGAACGTAATGGGTTCGAACGTGGCTTGTTCGAATCGATGGAGTATGGCGAGTGACCGACGGTAGGAAGTCAACATAACCGGGAGCCGAAGTGCCACGCGTTTTCTGTGGATCCCATATAAATACTTAAGGCCAACGTCACTCTTACTTTTTACTTTTTACTTTTTACTGTTGCTATTTCTTCATCTCGACCCTTCAAAGCAAGAAACTACCGTGTCTTTGCATTCGAATCGATAAAATTCCATCAAGTCTTTGTTTGCAAACGAATCCAATCAGGTAATTTAAGGGACCGATTCGATTGTAGAACTACGAAACCGGAAATTTATCATCGATTTCGATCATTCCTTTCGAACACCTTGAGGAGTAGTGATATCTTAGATGGGTTGACTCGCTGGATCTGGGGAACGAATCCATATGATTCGAATCGATCGTGTGCATTGTCGGGGAGAGGTATAAGCAATGATGGATGTTGTCATTCTTCCTTGCTTCGCATCAACCCGTGAATGATCATTTCGAATCGATATCCAGGAGAAAGCTTCGAATCGATGGTTGTAGGAGGAGGCATCGAATCGACCGATTCGAAGTAGTGTCACTTCGATCGATTCGAAGGTGCACGACATTCGATCGATTCGAAGCACGCAGGTCGTATGGGTTCGAACGTCTTCGATTCGATTCGTGTCGATTCGATCCGATCGATTTGAGCATCCTAACATCTGAAACTTCTGATTTTCTGATTTTCTCCAACTTTTTAACTATGACCAATTTTAATTTGAACTTTAACGAACTTACTGAACTTTGGCATACTTGACCCCAACGAGCTTCGGCCTTGCATAATCGAAGTTGACTTGACCTATCTTTTGGAGCTCGTCGATGACACCATGACTTAAACAATCATAACAAATTTATACTTGAATTGGTCAGTAGCATCTGGGTGGCGTGAGAGTGACGGTCAACAATGACGGTCATTTTCATTCTCCAGCTCCAGAGTTTCGTCGTTCGGACATCTTGTTTCATCTTGTAAAAATGGCTTAAGTTCTGCATAGCACTTGCACTGCACGACATATTCATCTATTTTACACCGGGGAGTATAAGGGCTTCCTTTGTACTTAACGCTGTTTTCTGGTGAGTTAGCTAATTATGGAGTCTTCGAGCTTTCAACAACAAGAGGTACAAAGTTCGCCCCCTCCAGCGCTAGAAATCCCAGAAATTCCTCCTGAAGTAATAGATCCGGCTCCGGACGAACTGCCGGAGGCTTTATTTATCGAGGATCCTGTAGACTCCGTCCAATCCAATATTTCCGAGGCATTATTGGGTCGGATATGTTTGAAACATAACTTATCCCCAGTTGATGTTTTGTTACCGGGTGCTGATGATAGACCCCACAATCCACCCGAGGGGTATACTGCTTTTTACCGCCATGCTTGTGCGGCTGGAACTCTCCCCCCATTTAACCAATATATCAGGGAGATGTTATCGTTTATTGGAATCGCTCCCGCACAACTTCATCCCAATGGACATGCATTGCTGAACAGTGTCTTCGTCTTATTTATGGACCATCTTTTTCGTCCGCCAAGGCCAACTGAGATTAGACATATATTCAACTTCAAGAGCAGGGGCGATAGTCCATCTTTCACCTTTTTGGAAGCAGTTAGAAACTGTCAGGTTGTGACGGGAGCCTGGACCAGACTCAGTTACTTTAAGAATGAGTGGTTTTTCGTCCGATGCCCCCCAAGATTCGCTAGGCGATGGCTGTCCAGATGTGAGTGTCGTAAATCATGCAAGCCTTCTTTAATTTTCGTTGTTAACACTTGAACTAACAGCAGGCGTTTTTCTTGCAGCTATCATATCAAGGCCTGACGGTGGTCGCTACAGAGGCGTTGTCCGAAGTTTACAAGTGATCCCGAGTGATTTGTGGCACATCGACTCGGTCTTAACTGATGATAACTTAAGGATGCTGGGTTTAATTGAGACGAACCAGAGTATTGTCATTGAGGGGTTAGCGAAATCGGCTTCGAAGGTAAAGCTGAAGATGGTGAAAAGAAAACCCGACATAGTGATAAGAAAAATGAGCGATGAGGAGAGGACGCCCACTGACACCGAGCTAACGGCTGATCTTTCCCGAGCAGGAAAAAAGCGGAAAGGCAAGGCTGTTGTTCCTAAATTTAAGAGACGGAAGTCTGTAGTCGTATCTCGTTTGATCCCTGGAATTACTTCCTCTGACGCTGTTCTTTGTCAATCAGGAAACATTTTCATAGGACTGGATGACATTCCCATCCAGGAATGCGTATCTTTCCATCACGGGTACGGGTTGGATGTGCTCCGGGAAGCGTTAGATATAAACGTGCCTTTACCTGTTAGTGCAGTCGACACTTCTGGTTGGTCGGGGGTTTTGCACATTTGCATACACTTTCATAACACTACACGACTTCCGCATAAGTCATATTGCTTTCGCCTGGTACTTAACCGAATCGCTTCCCTTTTCCAGGTGATATTTCTGGACGTCAGTCTACACTAGACAAACTCCGAAGAGTGCATCACCCTTCATCTCGTTACGAATCTCGACACGGAGACTCCGATCGCGATCGTGACCGGAGGCATCACGGCCAGGAGTACCATGCAAAGGATCATCATCGTAGTTACTCTAGCCAGGAACGATCAGACAGAGACCGTAGACATCGTTCCCCTTCTCGATCTCCTCCGCCATCCTGAAGTCATGTCCAGGTATCTGAGCCTCTGCGGCATCAACCATCTTCGCAGGTTTCGAGGCTTGAGCCACATCATCCTAGAATTGAGGTCGCAACGTCCACGTCCGCGGATGAGGCCCTTATTGAGCCCTCCGGTGAAGGGGCCATCAGACTTGCTCAATTGAAGAGGGATTTTCCAGAGATTTGCTTTGACGCTAGTATTTTTCCTCCCAATCTTAAAAGAATCCCCGATGACGCCGTGACCACGGCACTCAGCTACACCCGTGACTTCTATGCCCAGTACAAGGAATGGTATAAAGCGGCTGTTAGAGCTTCAAAATCTGCCTTCGATCGGGCCAAAATTATCGAGAAGCTGGAGGCCGACCTGGCTCAAAAGAATCGCATTGTCGACATTCTCCAATCTGAGGCGGAATCATCCCGTAAGACCGAGGTCGAGTAGTTAAAAAAGGTTGATGAGACATTAGTTGAGATGGCGAAGATGCAACAGGCACATTGCACTTTAGTTGAAGACTTAGGCCACCGATTCAAGAATGTTGAAGCTGAGCGGGACGCGGCGGTCAAGGAACTAGAAGAGCTAAAGGCTAAGTTTGCTGACATGAATAAGGAAAAGGACAATGCAAATATGGCCGCACAAGAAGCGTGTGAGCAGGCCGTATCTCTTTGAGCTGAGCGTGATGCAGCAGTTGCAAGGGTTAAGGTGGTTGAATCGGAGGTGGAAGAGAGAATCCAGGCAGAGAGGTTCAAGATGGAGGCCGAATTCGATGATCTCTTGGACACATATAATGCCAATGTATTAGAGCATAGAAATCTTTTCTGGCTAGGAGATTACTCGATGCCTCTCTATAATGCCTGGAAGAAATTAGTGGAAAACAAGAGGGAGTTTTGCCCGGATGGGGTAGTAGACGAGTTTGAGCTTGAGTCTCGTCTGCTCAGCGAGGATGAGAGGAGAACTCTTCATGAAGCGATAATTTCTGTTGAGAAAGAAAGGCTTGGCATCCATCAAATGGAGATCGGCGAAGGTTCGGGTATTGTGCATCATAGCGAGAATATTGAAGTCCCTGCCTCGACTTCATCCGAAGCTGTCGCCGTGGTTGATCCACAAACTATTCCAGCCTACAATCCGGACCAACCGGAGTTGTCTTCGGGCAAGACTGTCGTCCCCGAGCTTGTTCAGGCTCCAAGGCAAGGTAAAGTGGGTATTTTGATTATTTTCCTTACGTCTTAAAGCATTGATTTTCGAGGGAATTTTTTGGTCTGATTGCTCCCATTCTTTTTGTTCAGTGACCGAGAGTGTCGCACTGGTGCCCCCGGTTCCTTCGGTTTTATATCCTACGTGTGGAGTTATTGTCACCGGGGCGATCTCAACTGCTGCCATGATGGTGATATGGGAGAGGGGAGCTCGATGTCATTCGATGTTCAAATGATTGAAGAGCTATTTGGTCACCCTCTCGACCCTATTCCTGATCTTTCATTTGCGATGAGTGGAGCTGCTCCGGTTCTTAGTTCGGTCGTGATGACCACTAGCGTACCTATCGTAGCCCAGTTGTCTCGAGAGGAAGAGATTTTAGCCGAGATAAGTGCTGAGATGGCTACGACAGTGACAGTTGGTCCCGGTAGTGATGCTGCTCCTTCAAGCTTATCATCTTTAATGATGATTTCCCCTGGTGCCACGGTAACCGTCTCGGGTGTTGCTGAACAAACACCTGTCACTGCTCCCATGCCTTCGGTTCGTCCTCACAAAAGGATCTCTATCCCCTCCAGCTCTGAGGAAGACGTCGATATTATGCCAGATCCGGAGGATGTTCCCAAGAAAGGTAAAAAATCTCGTAAGAAGCCGGGTAGTGGGTCCAGCGGCTCGACTCCGAAGAAGAAGCACCGGAGGAAGAAAGAGTGAGCTCCTCGCCTCATCGTGTGATTGTGAATAGGAATTCTTTTATCTCTTCTTTTGTTCTTTTAGGGCGGTGTATGTGTGTGGATTCGGCCTCCACTTATTTGAAACATCTTCACCCGTCATGTAATCAAATTTGTTTTTGTTGGCTAATGAAATGGGAAATTGCTCTTTTCTTTTACCTAACTGCTTTGCAGTGTTTGTTTTTTATATGCCCAGTGTTTAAATATAGCTTTGTGCCATTATTTAGTGAGTCGGATTCTGGACATAATATCACTTAAGTTAGTGATTAACACTCAGCCCCCCCTTTTTTTTTTGGTCGCGGGGAATAATATTCATATTCTGGTGGCTGATCGCATTTATTGCAAATCTTGGGCACACGGCCACATTTTGGGGGATTCAGGATAATTTGAGATCGATAATTCGGCTCAAACTTCGGGAGTTCGAGAGTTATCGACACCTGTAACATGGTTCGTGTTCTGCGAACCTGGAATTGGTATTTGCAATCTGCTTCATGCTCCGGGAGCTTGGAGTCAGTGGTAATATTTTGGTTCATACTTCGGGAACTTTGACGTGGCACTTGTGCTCCACCTCGCACTCTGGTAATTCGGAGGTAGCTCGTGTGCTCTGGTTTGCATTTTGGGAATGAATCGTCGAATGTTTACGCTCCAATTCGCACTCTGGGAGTTTGGAGTCCGTTCGCACTCCGAGAACGAATTGGTGGATGTTTGTACTCCAATTCGCACTCTGGGAATTTGGAGTCCGTTCGCACTCCGGGAACGAATTGGTGGATGTTTATACTCCAATCCGCACTCTGGGAATTTGGAGTCTGTTCGCACTCTGGGAACGAATTGGTGGATGTTTATACTCCAATTCGCACTCTGGGAATTTGGAGTCCGTTCGCACTCCGGGAACGAATTGGTGGATGTTTATACTCCAATTCGCACTCTGGGAATTTGGAGTACGTTCGCACTCCGGGAACGAATTGGTGGATGTTTATACTCCAATTCGCACTCTGGGAATTTGGAGTCCGTTCGCACTGCAGGAACGAATTGGTGGATGTTTATACTCCAATTCGCACTCTGGGAATTTGGTGTCTGTTCGCACTCCGGGAACGAATTGGTGGATGTTTATACTCCAATTCGCACTCTGGGAATTTGGAGTCCGTTCGCACTCTGGGAATTTGGAGTTGGTAAGAGGATTGTTGTGTACCAACCCTAGTAATTGCTGGTGTAGTGTTCTGCCCCCGAGCTTGGGTTTCACTTAGCGAGTGACCGGTCGTATCACAGTCACTCCCTATTTGAATAAATTCCATCGCGTGATGGAACTTAGCTCTCCGTTCATCGTGACATCAAGCGTCATATTTAGTAAATTACAACTTTGGCTCGAAGAGACGGTAATTTATTGCTGAAATGAAAGAAACATGGCAAAATCAGTTGCCTTATTACAAGTTCCAGCTTTGAAATGCAAAAAATAAAACACAAAGGAAGAAATTGATTAAAAATAGATAAGTAAAGCCTGTCATATGTAGTAGAGACGGAGGCTTCCGCTATTCCAAGCTCTCGGTAAAGTGAGACCATCAATGGTTGACAACTTGAACGTGCCATCTCCGAGCTTTTGTGAAATCACATACGGCCCTTCCCAATTTGGGTTTATGTGTGAAGGGACCGGATAAATTCTCTTGAGTACCAGATTGCCGGGTTCAAAGGTTCGTGGGCGGACCTTGGCGTTGTATATTCGAGCGACTCGACCCCGATATGCGGCTGCCCTCAAATCGGATTCTTCAAGTTTCTCATCAAGTAGATCCAGAGATTCAGCAAGTAATATAGCGTTCGTTTTCGGGTCGTAATATGTCACACGATGAGAGTGAACTTCCATTTCGACCGGAATAACGGCTTCAGAGACATAGGATAGAGAAAATGGAGTGTGTCCGGTCGTAGTTTTGTGAGTCGTTCGGTATGCCCACAGAGCCATAGGTAGTTCATCAACCCACTTGCCCCCGGCTTTCTCCAGTCGTTTCTTCAATATATACTTGATAACCTTATTGACGGCCTCAACTTGACCATTCGCTTGAGGGTGTGCTACTGCAGAGAATCTCTTACGGATGTGAAATCGTTGACAGAAGTCCCTGAATTTAGCACTGTCGAATTGGGCTCCATTGTCGGTGATAATAGTATGTGGGAGACCAAACCGGCAGATGATGTTGCGTGCCACGAAGTTGATTACTTTTTTTGTCATAATTGTTGCAAGAGGTTCAACTTCAGCCCATTTGGTGAAGTAATCAACTGCGACTATGGCGTACTTTGCACCCCCTTTAGCTAAGGGCAATGCACCAATTATATCAGTCCCCCACATTGCAAATGGCCACGGACTGACATTTGGGTTATCTCAGACGGCGGGGCTCTAGGGATCCGAGCGTGTCTTTGGCATTTATCACATTTTTTTGGCATAGTCCATAGCATCGCGGTTAACGGTGGGCCAGTAATATCCATATCGAAGTATTTTCTTGGTCAGTGCTTGCCCTCCAGTGTGATCGCCACATTCTCCTTCATACACATCGCGTAACACTCGTTTGACTTCGTCGTGTGCGATACACCGGAGAGGAGGGACAGAATATCCCCTCCGATACATAACTCCATTTTGAATGACAAACCGTGAAGCCTTTCGAAGAATCTGTCTTCTTTCACTTCGTCGTTCGGGCAGTATGCCATGCTCAATGTAGTCTTGATAGGGTGTCATCCAAGATTCCCTATTGGAAGTAGCTTCAAATGTGAATTCATTCTCTGCTTGATCAATGCTTGGAAAGGACAGAGTTTCGACAGGAATGAGTCCCAAGTGTTGAGCTTCCCCTGTGCTTGCCAACTTTGCCAACGAATCGGCTTTCTGATTGTGCTCTCAGGGTATGTAGAGAATGGTATAATAATCAAACTGATCAAGTATTTCTCGGACCCGGGTTAGATAAGTGGCTAATCTTCGATCTCTGGCCTGATATTCACCCCGAACTTGGCATACCACCAACTGGGAGTCACAGTAGATTTTCACAGCGGTAATTCTCAAGTCTCGGACCAACTTCAACCCGGCAAGCAAAGCTTCATATTCGGCTTCGTTGTTGGCTGCCCGGAAATCAAACTTTAAGGCGTAGCATATGGATCGGCCCTCGGGAGTCTCAAGCACTACCCCTGCGCCCGAGCACCGATCGTTGGATGCACCGTCAGTATATAGTTTCCATATATATTCGAGGGAGTTACTAGTTTCAGGTAAGTCTTCAGGAACAGTGAATTCGGCAATGAAATCCGCTAGGACTTGACCGTGTATGGCTCTTCTCGGAGCGTATGTGATGTCGAATTGACTCAGTTCAATGTTCCATTTTAGTAACCTGCCAGATGTCTCAGATCGTGTGAGGACCTGTCGTAACGGCTGGTCGGTGTACACAACGATAGGGTGAGCCTGAAAATATGGACGGAGCTTCCTCGAGGCGATGATTAGGCAGTATGCCAATTTTTCTAGCCTTGGACAGTTTCTCTCGGCTCTGGTTAACCGTTTACTGGCATAGTAGACTGGTTTTTGGACTCGGTCTTCCTCTCGAACTAATGCAGCACTGGTTGCGTTTTCAGACACAGCCAGATAAAGGTATAACTGTTCGTGATCAACAGGTTTTGAAAGAATCGGTGGTGTGGAAAGGTGCTGAACTATCGATTGAAATGCGCCCTCACATTCCATAGTCCATTCGAAGTTTCATTTCCCCTTTCGGATCAGATCGAAGAAGGGTATGCATTTAGCAGTCGATTTCGAGATGAACCTGCTTAGCGCTGCAACCTTCCCGTTGAGACTCTGAACCTGCTTCATGGTCCTTGGGGTCTGAAGATTCTTGATCGCCCAGATCTTCTCGGGGTTGGCCTCTATTCCCCGGGCGTTGACGATGAACCCAAGGAATTTTCCGGAAGCGACTCCAAAATGACATTTTAGTGGATTAAGCTTCATCCCATATCTTCGGAGGACGTTGAACATTGAATCTAGGTCTTTGACATGATCAGTGGAGTATCGTGATTTTACCAACATGTCATCCACATAGACCTCCATGGTTTTTCCGATCTGGTCGGCAAACATTCGGTTGACTAAGCATTGGTAAGTTGCTCCGGCATTCTTTAATCCAAAAGGCATGACCTTGTAGCAGTATAGTCTCAAGTCAGTTACGAAGCTCGTATGTTCTTGATCGGGCACATGCATGGGTATCTGATTGTACCCAGAGTAGGCGTCCATGAAAGATAATAATTCATGCCTGGCCGTTGAATCCACAAGTTGATCGATTCGAGGAAGTGGAAAATTGTCTTTCGGACAAGCCTTATTTAAGTCAGAGTAATCGATGCACGTCCTCCATTTTCCATTTGGTTTTCGGACAAGTACGGGATTGGATACCCATTCCGGGTACAAAGCATCTCGGATAAACCCATTCGTCTCTAGCCTATTGACTTCTTCTTTGAGGGCGGCAGATCTCTCTGGATCCATACCGCGTCTCTTTTGCTTGACCGGGATGTATCGCGGGTCAACATTTAAGGTGTGGCTCGCGATGTCTAACGAGATTCCACACATATCAGAGTGCGCCCAGGCGAATATGTCTAGATTCGCCTGGAGAAATTCGACCAATTCCTGTTGTGCTTGCGGGCTTAGCTGAGACCCAATTTTTAACATTTTCAGATCATTATTGCCATCAATTGGAACATCGATCGTCAGCACGGCTGGGGAGGCTTGACTTTCTTTGGATTCGTTATCATCTTCAGTGTCTCTAGGGTGAAGATCCTTCTGAAATTGGTCGTGGTGCCTGGGCCGAGGCCCAGGCGATAATTGTCAATCATCGGCTAAACGGACGCAGAGAGATTCCTCCACGCCCTTACCTTTCTCCTTTCTCTGTGCTTCTCGTAGTTCAGCAACATAACAGGCTCTCCCAGCAGCTTGGTCTCCTTGAATGACCCCAATCCCGTGGTCAGTAGGGAATTTTAGAGTCAAACACCATGCGGCAATCGCTGCCCTAAACTCGGCAAGAGCCGGTCGGCCCAAAAAGGCATTATAGGGTGAATGAATATCTAAGACAACAAATTGTATCATTCGGACTCTGCGGCGTTCTCCGTTTCCCAACTCCACTGGCAGTTCTACCATTCTGGTGGGTATATTAGCACTCCCATCGAAGCCATGGATTCTATATAGGCAGGGCTTTAAATCTTTGGCTTCCATCTTCATTTGATCATATGCCCTTTTAAACAAGATATTTATCGAGCTTCCACTGTCCACCAGGATCCTCTTCATCCAAGCAGGACCAACCTGGGCGGATATGACTAGTGGGTCTATAGTCGGGGCTTCGATTTTATCAGCATCTCGGTTCCTAAATATGATATCATCTGCCATCGCTGTTGCTTGGCCGGAGCCCCTTCATCAAGTGTACTGCAGCTTTCGAAACTCACATGCCTGATCGAATTGGCGTATGATTCCATTTCCTTCCAGCTTCGATCCGCTGGATGAGGACCATCACTGACTGCATTTATGACCAACCTTCCGCTCGTACGAGCGGGCTCCTCCTGCCTCTCTTGGTTTTGTGCACGATTTTGGTTTGACGGGCCCATACCACCAGCTTGCGGTGCCCGAACGAATTGATCCAACTTCCTTTCTCTGATCAATTTTTCGATAAGGTCTTGCAAATGCCTGCAGTCATTGGTATTGTGTCCATAGCTTTCGTGAAATCTACAGAACTTCCCTGTTTGAATTTGTTTCTCCGATGATGGCTTCGGAGTTGGCTTCTTATACTGCATCGCATTACAAGTTTGTAAATACACGTTCTCCAGTGTCGTATTCAGTGGTGTATAGCTTTCAAACATTTGCGCCCTAGGTCGCGGGCCACGATTCCGATCTTGCTTCTTATTTCTACTATCGTCGTTCCTTGGCTGGGTTTGCTTGTTTTGAATATTCAACTGTACTCTTCCTGAGCTCTCCCCTGACTGTTTAACCGCCACATTGTTTTGAACCCCTTCATTGCTGGGCCTTGCATCGTCCTGCTTCCTAGACTGTTTCGCATCCTCACGCCTTAAGAATTGGGCGGCTTTGGAATAGAAATGATCCAACGATGCGGGAGGTTTCCCAGCTAGCCAGTTCCTAAATTCAGAGTCGGGATTAATTCCCTTAGTCAAAGCCATCAAGATTGAATTATCAATGGGGTTAGTGATCTCTGCACAAGCGGCGTTGAATCTTTCCAGATATTGCCTGAGCGTCTCCCCTGGGACTTGAGTGACACTGGACAAAGTATTTACGTCTTTAGGCCTGGCAATGTGCATACGAAATTGTTCAATAAATTTAGTGGCCAATTGGTCAAACGAGGAGATAGACCACGGTGGTAATCGTGTAAACCACATTGTCGCAATTCCACCTAAGGAAATTGGAAAACTACGACACTTTACTGCATCATCAGCTCTTGCAGCAGTCATTGACCATTCGTATTTCAGAATATGCTGGTTAGGGTCAGAATTCCCTTCATACATGGACAGAGTTGGCATCCTGAATCGCCGGGGAGGCTCAGCATATAATATGTCATCAGTGAACGGGGTATGGCTTCGAGAGATCCCCCAATCATCATTTGTTAAGCCCTGACTTTCACGAATCATTTGGCGCACCATAGCTGGGAGATCAGGCGTTGCCATACTCGAAGGGTGGCAAGCCAAAGTGTGGTCGGGTTCCACAGTGCGAGGTGGGATCGGGCACTGTCGATGATCCGTATTTCGCCTCCTTGGCTCGATGTCTTCTGGGTCATACGATCCTGGAACGCGTTCCTGCTGGTGATAGTTCTGACTGGAGTGGTTTCGGGTGTCAACTCCCGTGTCGACTGCGGCGGCGGTGGCTTGGTTATCCGCAGTACGTTGTGGAGCAGTGCCTCCTCGGGATGAGGGCCCCGTATGAAAACTGGCAGAGGGGCCAACCCTTATCTGCCCAACAGTCAACGTTTGCTGGAGGCCAGCAGCATGTGCATGAGTCCCGTCTAGCCGGGGGCGGGTAGACCTGTTGCCATAGTCAGATGAGGCAGAGCTTTCCGTGGAAGAATGCGGGGCGTGGCCCCTCTTGAATCTTCTTTGCTTTTGGTGGTTTAGTTGATTAGCCAACTCAGCATTGAGACGTAACTGCTCAGTTAACTGTTGTCGGCTTTGAGTTAACTCCTGGAGTAAGGTTTGGAACTCTTGTCGAGTGACCGGGCCTGACGGATCTGACTACCCGGTTTCAGCTTCATTTGGTGGAGGTGGTTGCGCGGGATTTTGTCTCTCCCGACCTCCTTGGCCAGCGGTGGCAGAAGTGGTTCTTGTGCTAACCATCTCGAAGGTTGAATTCCTTTCCTTAGACTTTTGCAAATTTGAATAGAATGGAAGGAATTTGAACTCAAAGATCTGGATCTCTCTCGTAGATCTATTCAATCCGGTATCGATGACAGATCCAAAGAGCAGGAGAAAAGCTGGGTTTTCTCAGTGAAAGCACCAAAGTGTTTGCACCGAAATTGGGCAACACCCTTCAGGAGTTTTTTGAAGAGATAATAAATGAAGAACTTAAATTGAAAACGAGGATTATCTAACAAAAACTCCAAGTCACAGAAAAGTAAATTGCACAGAAGACAAGAATTTAGAGTGGTTCGGCGATGCGCCTACGTCCACTATGAAGCTTTTTCACTTTATTGCTTAGTACTTGAAGGTTACAAGTGTTTTGAAGCAAATTACAACAGACAACAGGCTTAAATTCGAAATCAGTAGCCAAGGTAGTGGTATGGAGTGATTTTGGCAGCGTTTAGGCGTACTCTATCTCCCCAAATTCTCCGACCCCCATTCTGAATGACCAGGGGCTCTATTTATAGGTGTGAAAGGCTGAAATCCCACCTAAAACTCAGGGAGGCTGCTTGGCACGTGAGGGGGCCCATAAGCCCGCGTTCTCGGGATCCGTGCCCAATTTGGGGTCGATTCGAAGTAAGGTTCCAATCAATCAAAAACGTATCCAATCGAGGCGAAATTTGGTGTGGACATTCTTCAGTGTATAATCAAGCTTCTGTGAAAATTTCATAGCGTTTGGATCAAGAGATTGAGATATATGATCGATTCAAGATTGCGTCTTCGTGTACTCTGTTTGCTTCAACTCGACCCTATGGACTCATTCGAATCCATATGGTTCGAATCGATCCTTTTGTATGTGGAGGCGGCGACGTGGTGCTTTGATGGATTCGAGGCTATCGATTCGAAGAAGTGCTCCCTTTGAGTCGATTAAATACACGTTCCTTCGTATCGATCGTGGAAGGCCGTGGTTGATTGATACGAAGTTTCCTTTGCTCACTGGATCCGAAGAATGCTACGACCTGAAGTCGAAGCCATCATGGGTTCGAACGTGGGCGTGTGACGATGGGTTCGAAGCAAGGTGACTGGGATGGATTTGAATCAATGTGTGGTCGATCGATTCGAACTAAGGTATGCGCGTATGGCTTCGAAGCATGGCTGTTGAGGTCTCGTTCGATGGAGTCGAAATTGATGGGTGCGAGGTAAACACCGGCTGATGGATTCGAACTAGATGGGTTCGAATTATATGGGTTCGAACCAAATGAAGGGGTGATGGATTCGAACCGAGCAAGGTCCATTTCTCCCAACTTGAATCCATCATAACTTGAGCATACGACCTTGGATTGACTTGAAATTTGAGCTGCGGACTTCTATGATCATTCTTGTCATGTCTTATCAATTGTAGCTCAATCTGGACTCGGACAAAATTCGTCGACATCCATAGCGAAGCTAAGTATGATCAATTTCTGAGACGAACTGTCCTTCGTTTTCGATCGATCTTTTGGTATCACGGTTTTGCCAAGAAGCAGGATAACAGTGTTACTATCTACTTTATCAGCCAACATCTCTCCATGATAAACTATCTTTATCATATTGAAATTTTATAACATGTGTCTAAACTGTATGATCGTTTTCACCCTAGTGGGGGGAGGGGGTGAATAGGGTGATAGGGCGATACTAAAAGTAATTAAAAATTAATGTGGAAATAAGAATTGGTCTAGTTGTACTGGTCTGGTTGGTCTTCATTTGCTTCCAGCCCCTATGCACTTCATTCGGTCTGGTGTAGTTGCATGTTTTGATATTCTATTGTGTGTTGTTGTTTTCATTTGAAGTCTTATTCCATTTGAAGTTTCGTTTCCATGTACATTTTGATTTGATCTTCACATGTATATTATGTTGAGGCCTTTTTGGTTAAGGCTATTATCATGTATTCATGTCTGTTCATGCCTGAATGTGATTCTTGTATGGGTCTGGTTTGGTCTCCTTGCATGTAGTTATGTTGCACTTGCTTGGAGTCTGGTCTTTGCTTCACTCATCTGGTACTGCATTTGCTTCGAGTCAAGTGTCCAATTGCTTCATATCGAATAGACTTGGTTCTGGATTCTCCGTATTTGATTCTGTGTCTCTGTTACATAACCTCATGTGCACTTCAATGTCATCTCCATGTTTCACTTATCGGGTACGTTATGGTCTTGTCTACCTCTACTTCATTTTGTTTTGCATTCCATTTGCATTCTGGAGTCTGGTGTACTTGTTGTATGCATGTGTGGTAGTTCCTCTTGGAGTCTAGGTTGTTGCATCATGGAGTCTGTTGTCTTGGTTGCATTGCTTCAAGTCATACTTTAAATGATTCGTATGCTCACTTGTATTCTGAACTGTTGTTTTCATTTGTTTCTTTACACCAGACCATGCCATTGAACATGTTCAATCGAGTCTATACTTGAGTTGAATCGGCCTATGCTTGGGTTTGACCTTGTGCTCACCCGTCCCTTTAGTTTTAATAAGCAAGTGTAGAATCGATAATGTATAAATGTAGTGAGAGCTCAAATTTGTACGATTCGAATTTGTAATAAAATATTTGTTTGGATAAAATATTTGCTTGAATATGAATTTTGATTTATTTATTTTATTCAACAAATATTTATTTAATTATGTGAAAAATAAAATAGTACAACAAATACATTTAAGCGAGAACATACATATGTATGTATGTATGTATGTATGTATGTTTGTTTGTTTATTATCATCAAACAAAAATCATATACTAGTATATTCTACAATCTCCCCCTTTTGATGATAACAAACATATATTAAGATTTTGACTCTATTAAATGTATTTGGTTTTGATGAATTCTATTAGCTCTCCCTATTTGAATGCTCCCCCTACAACAAAGCTCCCCCTACACAAATGCGTGTAGTTAAAACTAAAAAATTGATTAAAATATCTTGGAATAAAAACACTCTCGAATATTATTAAGGACGTCGCTCAAAAATCAAAATCTTAACCTCTCTCCCTCTTTTGTTATCATCAAAAATAATAATAGTAATTGAAATAGCAATGATTTTGATTAAAAATATAAAATCAAATCAAGAGGGAAATATTAGTTTCAAATTCCAATTAATCAAACGAAAATAATAATATTTTATTAATTGGAAACAAACTCTACTTTATAGAAATGATAGGACTATGGAAAGTTTTATATAGTGACAAGAGTTTGATATTTCAATAAAGGAATAATTTATGCATTTTCTCTTTTCAAATATTATACAAAAAATGTAAAGCGCTTACTAACCATGTATAACCATTAGGACTTTTAAATGAGGTTAGTAGTTATCCCTTTTTTTTTTAAAAAATATTTCAAGTATTTTCTAGCCATGCATAACCGTGAGAACTTTTAAATGAGATTAGAATATACTTGATATTTATCCCTTTCTTATATGCGTCCCATCCATGCGTAACCGCGAGGACTTTTAAATGAGAATGAAAGCCCATACATAGAAACTCAAGTAATTCATCCATGCATAACCGCGATGACTTTAAAATGAGGGTGAATACTTTAGGAAATAATTGTTTTACAAAAAAAAAATTGCTTATTTTTAAATACCAAATTCTGTACACTATGTTATGATGTATGGATTGATAGAAAGGTGAAAGTGACAAAAATAATTATGGAATAAGTGCTAATCTAAAAATATTATAAAATTTGTTTAATTTTCATGAAATTATATACTTCTTCTTGTTATGAAATATAATTTAATCAATGTCCATCATTTTTCAAGCACTATAATAATCTTGATGAGTTCCAAAAGAATCAATTAGTCGATGATTATCTGTACTAGAGTACATCTCTTACCGAAATAAACTAGAGTATTTTTAACATGATGAAAACTTAAGTTTCAAAAATTAAAATAAGTGAAATCAATTTTATGTAAAGGGGTTTTGTGGAAATGACTTCTAGTTGAAAATCAATATAAATAATTAAATAATTGCAAAAATGATTTCAACATGAGATAATATCAGATACCACTTGTATTTGAGGTATTCATGTTGATATATAGTGGTATATAAGAATAAAACGTGTACTCCTCAACACTTGAATTGTTTTTTGAAATTTTCATCACATCCATTTATATCAAGCGCAAGTAATCTATATTGAGCAAAAAAACACGCATCCATAAAAATTCATCAAAGCAGTTTTTCATGACATTCGAAAGTGAATTAGTAAAAAACTAAAATAGAAAAGTTGTAGCATTATCAGTTAGCTTTCTAGAACTTCAAGAATTTTACAAATCAAAGTTGAGATGTTCAAGATATGGCAGAAATACTTCAACAATGTCGATCAAAACATAGTTAAAAATATTTAAACAAAATTGAGTTAAGAGATCGTACCTCACTTTCCTTCGATTCCGTGATATCCAAAATGCGACGATCTCCATCTAATCTTTATAGGCTAAAGAACATTCAAATTTTAGTTTATCAATCACGTAGAACAACTCAAAATCTATCTCCATCAAATTTGTTCCTTAACCCACTTATGTGTTAAATTTTGAAGAAGGAAAGTGGTCTAACAAAGCATGTAGGACCACCATTATTATCTATTGAAATCTTTGGTACCCAAAATTTTCTATATAACAAACCGTTAGCATCACAATTGTACCATTGGGAATCCAAATTTGTTTAAATTTCAAACCATTTATATTCGTGCCTTTTCGAATCCATATTTGTTTAACGGTTTTATGTTTGTATATATTTTGACAATTATTCTTGCCATGTCCAATATTTCCACAACGCGTTTGGGTATCACACTTTTCCCGTTAACAGTGTTATTAGTCATTTGTTCATATTTTAATACTTCTGCAAATCCTTTCCTTTTATTCACGAAGAATTGATTTTCAAAGAGCATATTAAACGATTTTTTTCTAGTGAGAAATTATGAGTAAATACTCAAGTTTATTAACTTTGGATTTTAAATGTTTATTTTCATTTATTAGCTTCGAACAACAACTAATGGTACTATTTCTCTTTGCAAAATTATCCATTTTTATGTCTACAATTTCATTTTCATGCTCTCTAATTTTAGTCTCAATTTCAATCATCTCGGTTTCAAAGGGTTGGAGTTTTTTAAATTCATTTTTTTCAAAATCCTTGATTTTTTCAATCCCCTTTTCAAACTCGTGATTTAATCGAAGAATTTCATATTTTTTTCAAAATTACGTTTTCTTTTTCAAGGGTTTTGAAATTTTCATCGACTTCATTTAATTTCTTTTCAAAAATCACATTTTTAGAACTTTTCGGCCTCTTAAAACTATCCAACTCTTTTTGCAAAATATTATTTTTTAGAATCAACAAGTTTTGTTTTTCTTCCGAATTAAAATTTCGTTTTCAGACTTTTGGAAGTTTTCATGAAAACAGGAAAACTCTTTTTCATAGCCAAACACCTTTTGCAATTAGAATATTTATTTTTCTTAATACTTTTAAGTTCATTTTCCAAATCATTATTTTTCTGACGCAGTTTACATTGTTTCCTTTTCAACATATTATTTTTCATCTCAAGAGCTTCATTATTTTCAATTAATTTTCGGCATAGGAGAAATAAATCATTGAATGAAAGATCACTTATCTCATCGGCTGTTGAATCTTCATCACTGCTATCTTTTGCAAATCCTGTTAACCACGTTTCTTCAACTGAGTCGATTGTGGAGGGTTTCTCACCGTTGTTGACTTTTGCACCATATATTGCATCAAAAGCATTCTAGATTTCCTTTGCACTTTCACAATGAGAGATATAGTTAAAGTTATCTCGATTAATATGAGAATATAGCATATGCATAGCAAGAGCATTAATCGAAATATTTTTCTTATCTACTATATCACACCCATTTTCAATAATATCTCGACACCTAAAATTAACAGATTTAAATAAAATTCCATTTCTAATTTCCAATTTAAAAATCCGTTCCATCAAAATAAGAGGGAATAATACTGGACTGTCTCTCGCTAGATTTGCAACTAGGGTTAGACATCTATGCTATTAACCTTGCTTTGATACCACTTGTAGGATCGTTTTCACCCTAGAGGGAGGGTGAATATAGTGATAAAAATTAATGTGGAAATAATAACTGAAAGTAATGAAAAAGAGATCACACACAAATTTACTCAGCTTCGGCAAAACCTTACCTACATATTGCCCCCAAGGTTTCTACTAGAAATATAGTAGTTAGACGCTTACACACGTAAACTGACGACAGCCGCTAATGACTAATCTAACTCTACGCTCAATACTCTGCCACAAATCAGCCAATGAGTTGCGAATTCTTGAACTACGCCACCGTAGTTCGTAACCTAGTCACACGACTAGAGAGTTACACAATTGTAAAAGAAAATTACAAAATTAAAAAAACAAATAGTAACAAAACCCTGATTATTTAATTAATCCCAATAATTATATAGAGGTCGACCCAAATCACTTTAGAAAAAATAGATTTCTTCTCCCCTTTTGTTCAGTACTTGGTCCGTTTGTTCCTCTTTCTCTTTGATCTGAAATTTAGGGTTCCTAGATTGAATTTGCTGCCTTGAACAATTGGAGCTCGAATTGATTGCTTGCTTTGATACTCTTGCTCCTCGGTTAGCCTACTGCTTCAATTAGTGATCTTTGATTTGCTCTACAGCCACTTCAGTAACGAGTTCGAATGTTACTTAAAATTAGTAAGTGATTTGCCTCTCTTTGATATTTGTTTATGCTCAATTTGATTATTCTCGAACTTGTAAGTTTTTGCCAATGATGATGTTGGGTTTAAAGAGGGAATGAAATCCTAAATATACATTCGTATAATTTGCTTTGATTCTTCATGAATTTATCTCTTACGTTGCGTTGTGCTTGAACGATGGTGATTTATTCTGACTAGTTCAATTGATTACACGTTACTGATAAATTTGCACTTGCTTGAGTCATTTTTGTCTTTGCTCCTTCGACTTTGGCATTTTGAATTTTCTAACTTTGAGATAAAACTTGACTTCGACTTCTTCAACTCCTAACTTGTTTGATTCATGTACTTTCATCTTCCATCTGATAATTTTCCATGGCTTTATTTCTTGACGAGTGCTACTTGTTCATCATGTTGATTGACTTCACTGCAATTTTCGAACTACTACTGACACATTTGATTTTCTTCCTTTAAACACTGCTGCTTTACTGACATTTCATTGTTGAAACCAATGTCATGATTTGCATTTATGTTTATGTGATTTTCTGAACTATTTTCTTATATGGAACTGGTCACTGTTTTGGTTGGAGTCATTTTGGTCTTGTTAATCTTGTGTCTTTGAGCTTCTGTCATCATGTGATCTGGTTTATGTTTCACTTGATTCTGGTTTAGTTTGCATATGAGCTTCATGTGTACTGCTCTGGTGCCATATTGAGGTTGTGTTCCATTGAAGTTTGCACTAGTTGTTGTCTCATTTGCATTCATGTTGCTTTGAGTTGCACTCTGTTGCCTATGTAAAATAGGTGCATTGTTGTCTAGTTGCACATGGTTGGTCTGCACTTTGTATACGTCCTATTCCACTGGAGTATCTTTGGTGCACTGCCCTGGTCATTGTAGTCCGATTCCACATGTTTTCATTTGAAGTCTGTTTCAAGTTGATTTTGTCTTGTTGTCACTACATGTATATACGTATACATGTGTGTTCACGCATGTATATATGTATGCTAGCTTGTTGTATGTGGTTGGTCTGGTTGTACTGGTCTGTTGATCTTCATTTGCTTCGAGCCCCTGTGCACTTCATTCTATCTGGTGTAGTTGCATGTTTTGGTGTTCTGTTGTTTGTTGTTGTTTTAATTCGAAGTCTTGTTCAATTGAAGTTTTGTTACCTTGTGCATTTTGATTTGATCTTCACATGTACATTATGTTGGGGCCTTTTTGGTTAAGGCTGTTATCATTTGTTCATGTCTGTTCATGCCTGAGTGCGATTCATGTGTGGGTCTGATTTGGTCTCCTTGCATGTAGTTATGTTTCACTTGGTTGGAGTCTGGTCTTTGCTTCACTCATTTGGTACTGCATTTGCTTCGAGTCAAGTGTCCAGTTGCTTCATGTCGAATATACCTTGTTCTGGATTCTCTGTATTTGATTTTGTATCTCTGTTACATGTCCTCGTGTGCACATCAATGTGATCTCCGTATCTCACTTATCTGGTACATTGTGGTCTTGTCTGCCTCAAGTTCATTTTGTTTTGCATTCCATTTGCATTATGGAGTCTGGTGCACTTGTTGTATGCATGTATGCTGGTTCCTCTTGGAGTCTATGCTGTTGCATCATTGAGTCTGCTGTCTTGGTTACATTGCTTCAAGTCATACTTGAAATGATTCATGTGCTCGCTTGTATTCTGAATTATTGTTTTCATTTATTTCTTTGCACCAGACCATGTCATTGAACATGTTCACTCAAGTCTGCACTTGAGTTGAATCCGACCTATGCTTGGGTTTGACCATGTGCTCATCTATCCCTGAAGTTTTAATAAGAAAGTGTATATCGGTGTGCACAGCCTTGTGACATGTACAATGATACACTATGCATGTTACAAGCTGTTCGTGTAAGATAAATTCAAAAGAAAAATGATGACGACCAACCCAAATAACTGAGGCAAATAACATTTTCAAAAACACACACTTCATTTTGAACTGAAAAATATTTCTTTTTCAATTTTGTTGCGTTATGTTTATTTTACAGATAATTCAGATGCGGGATGCAACTGGAATAGAGTTGAAGATCAAATACGAGTGATTAGTGAATGTAGTGTAGCGAAGATATATAGTGAAAATTGTGTTGTAACTTGAAATTATTGTAATTAAAAATGTATAAATGTAGTGAGAGCTCAAATTTGTACTATTCGAATTTGTAATAAAATATTTGTTTGAATAAAATATTTGTTTGAATATGAATTCTGAGTTATTTATTTTATTCAACAAATATTTATTTAATTATGTGAAAAAAATAAAATAGTACAACAACATATACATTTAAACGAATATATATATATATATATATATACATACATATATGTTTATTATCATCAGACAAAAATCATATACTAGTATATTCTACATAAACATCATGTGAGCCCTAGATACTTTGACAATATGTATTGCGAAATTGTTTTCACAAAACAAGGTCGCGCGATTCTCAACTTTGAAATCACCTTAGCTCAATTATAAATTCATGTATATACTGCAGTGCTATCCAAAGCGATGTACTTGGCCTTTTGTTGAATCATCAATCACATATTGTTTGAAACATTTCCAACTTAAAGCTTATTAACTAAGGTTGGATATGAATTTAGGGTTGACATACTATACTCTGTTTCACTTATGAAGTTCAAGTCTGAGAACTCCTTTTTAAGGAGTTCGTTGTTTCCATAAACAATTCTTTAACATTTTATAAATACTTGAGAATAATCATAAATACCACTTAGTGATCTTAATTTGGATTTAATGTTGTCTTAGCACATCAATACTTAAGCAAACAGTGACTCAGTAGACAACATGGCATATATGATGATTGATACTTGTAAAATACTAAAGTATTCTTTCATGTAGACACTTGTTTCCTTTGCATTTTGACTAGTAATCAAACCATTTGGAGTCTTTGTCAAAATATTGCTTAATTCCGAAACTCATCGAACGATACTATCATATTAGTTTTTGGATTTATCTAACACTTATAAACTCGGTTATCACTCCCATTGATGTCGTGACTTTTTGATTTTAATGTGCAAACAGTTTATTCTAAATCATTGTTTATAATTTTGTTTCAACAACGATATATCAAAATTCGAAGTCCTATTTGATGATAATTTTGCGACTAAAATTGAATTAACTCAAGCACATCAATTGACAAATATTCAACGCTAATTTCAAAAACTGAAATTTATGAGGTTATTATTATCAATTTTGCTTACTATATTCCAGTTGCATTGGTCTTCCTTTAGATGATACATCTACAACTGATGGATCATATCCCTTCGGGTACAACTATCAAAATCATATTTTGATAATGTACTTTGGTACAATTCGGATTTAAAGTGTCATGCCATATGGTGTAGTCTATACTCTTTATGACCGTGAAAACTGAGGAAATTGTTATGACTAACAACTCTTTATTTTTGGCATTGATAAGAAACTCATAGTTTCTCTTTTAATGTATGAGAATTCTTAGACATTCTAACGGGTTGTCTCTATTTTATACTTGGTTAATTTTATTTCATCTTACTTAATCAGTTTCTATGTTAAAGTCTTTGGATCGTATCCAAGTCCATTATACTTCCACTAATTTATATTGTCGGTCTATCCCAAACTCCTTTGAGGTGGTCCATATAAGATTCCCTACGAGTGAATCTTTCGCGCAGCCTCTTGGCTCATCGACGTTTTATTTCTTGAAACAACAACTGTTTGTTGGTGCAATAGAATGGACATTCAAAAAACATTTCAAGAAATGCCTTTATACTTATAGAAACTGAATTAGTTTTAATTTACGAAACTTATGTTCATAACATAAATTACTCAAGCATACATCTTAAACTATTTAAGATTAGTTTTCTTATCGATTCATATCTTATATGATTTCGTAAATAGCGCTTAGATGAAACAAAATTTAACATATGTACTTACCCTTTAAGTATATATACTCATAGAAAGAAGTTAACTCGGTTTCACTCATTACTAATCATTCTTTGTCCAACAAAATTTGATTATTCCTTGCCAACACAAAGTTATGCATCAGGTGCGACTTTAAGATTGAATCTTATTTATTTTAGGTACTTTTGGAACCTTTTATCCTATGTAGTCACCTATTTAATCAAATCAAATCAAATCAAATCATTTTATTTCTTTTGCATGTTATGTTATCTACTTCCTTTTTATATTCAGTGAACTTATCGTGATATACCACTTGTGTATCAGAAACACATGTTTATGTATATGATTACTCATCGATGAATTTAACGAAGTAAGTGGATCTATTTTAGTTTCACTAGACCTTGGATTGAATACATCTACATATATCAATTGAAGAGGTCATTAACTCTATTGCTACTCCTAACGAATGAGTCTTTTGCCCTTGAACTTTTGAGATACAATTCGCTAGTATCACATGATTAATGATTATATGATTAATTTCAAAATATATTGCTTAATCCACACTTTCAAAATAATGGTCAAAATTCTAAATACTTCTGTATTTTTTATAGCTAATGCATCAATACCATTATTATAATCAATTCATTTATAAAGAATATGCACAATATTCCTATTAAGCTAAAACTATATCTCTTTTCATTCAATACTTAAAATATTTATTATTTCATAAATAGTATTTGGTAAATGTATGAAAACTATCTTTCATAACTTGGTCGGCTCGGTACTTGTTTCAATGGTTGGTTGTTGAACTTTAACGGCGTGAGCTTGGAAATATAGGCATAGACATCGGGTTGCTATTAGCGGGTAATAGGCTAGCTTTTCCAACCTGGAATACCTTATTTTCAAGCCCGTTAACCTTTTTCTTACATAGTAGACATGCTATTGGCCGTTTTCTTCATTGTGAATCAAAGCAGTACTGATCGCATGGTTTGTTACCATGAGGTAATATGTAACAAACTACCCTTTGTAAAACCCAAAAATCAACGTCGGATAACAATTTCCAACTCTCAAATACCACAAAAGATAGTTTGCCGAGGTAAAATAAAAAACACTATATCAAAGTATAACGATATAATCTCGCAGCGGAATGATAACATGTAATATATTGAATATACATAAACAAAGTAATATGAATAACATATAAGAGACTACACTGGTGGGAGTAACCGATAAGTAACCATCAATACAGAAAGTCAAAATAGAACATCTGATACAGCAAGTCTTGTATATAAATAACATATCTATCATGTTGTACTACAATATCAAGTATATATCCAAAGTATCATCTTCGCCTCCAGAGCTCCAACTGCACCACTCTAATAATGTATCCCTAAAAGATCTTGACTCCCGTAATCAACTATCCAAGAGTTGTCATGACATAAACAAACAAAGACAAAACGTGGGTCAGACATAAAGCCTAACGTGAAGGGAGCTACCTCAAAATACTCTATATCCAAAAACTATATACAAATAAACAGGAAAAAACCAAGGCGCTGCCGGTCCTTTCCATAATTATGGCTCAGGAGTAATTCGAACTGTCCATAGACAATTAATGTAAATCCGTCTCAAACGTAGAAAATCATAGCATAACCCGCTCTTCTCCTATAATCGACGAGTCAGAACAACTAATATAACGTGACTAAAACGTAACAACATATTATGGTAATGGTAACCGAATATTTAAATACAAGAGTAATATAAACATCACAATATAAGCATATCCTAGAACACATAACAACAATATCACCCAACTACTATACTACGTGTCGTTTACACCCTAATGATATACAACAAATATAGAATACAAATTGATACCCATCATTGCTGATGCGTGGAGTTTGTTATGATCATCTAACAATGATTCAATGATCCCTATGTAGTGTGTGAAATATATAGAGTTGGTATCTAATTGTACCAAAGACCCCGAGCCACATCCAGTGTGATCAAACTCGTGTACATCTCACTGTACCCTTATATCGGGCATAAGTGATAATGACCTACTCTAGATATATGACACTTATATAGATCTTATCATAATCCAATGATTCTCATCAGGGATCCAAAATATATAGAGTCGATGCCTAAATGTACGATAGACCCCGAGCCGCATTCAGCTTTGATGGAACTTATGTAGATCTCACCGTACCCATATATTGAGCATAAATGATAACTCTAGATATTTAAAACATGTGTGGACCTCACCATACCCATATATCAAGCATAAGTTATATGCGACACATCGTAGATGATCGTCATCTCCTCCCTTACAGTCATCTTGGATTTCTAAATAATTTTGCATAACGTCTCTACTAAAGAGAATGACGTGAGTGTCCCATATTATATGCTATTGGGACCACTTAGGAACACCGATGCTGTATAGATATATTAAATATGATATCACGTGATCAAATATGCCTATCACAAACGAAGATCGATATCACATCATCGTCTATCTATATATATGGTCACTACTGAAAGACCAATAATATGTATGGCCACTAATATAAGACCAATAATATGTACGACCACTAATATAAGATCAATACCATGTACGGTCACTAATATAAGACTGGTATAATTCATCGACCTATATGTACCCCGAGGTCGAATCCTGAAAGTATGCATTTACTTTGTTCGATCGTATGCACCCATCGGACATGATTATGTAATAAATCGTCATACTAATCATGTGCTCGATCATTCTTGATCCTATATGAACCACCTGGCATTAGCATTTAAGTCCGATCTTCATCTTGCACTCCGCCTCCCTTAGTAGCCCACAGTCTTCCCCGAAGTTGCATCAAAGCTCTGCATGAGTCCGCACCCGAAATCGAGGAAGAATCCCCGTTTGAATGCAAACTGCATATACTATTATTCACAAAAATAAACAATCACCATTATAACAACCCGCACCTTAATGAGTCCGAACTTTCGCTAAATCGAAAACCCAAATCTATTCAGGTATGGATCATTGGTGTAGTATCTTGTAAATAAACAAAAGAATATCATAGCACTGTATATAAAAATTTGCAGCGAAATGGTAAGGTATAATAAAACAAACATTACCGACCAAGACTAATAACTTTGGTATCCAGTACTCTTGTCGGTGCCAAGCATACATAAGGAAATTTGTTCTTCCACTATTCCCGCCTTGTACCAGTACTTATCTCTTCAAGTCTATCACGTAGGTTGTAATGAGGAGGAGGTTAGAACAACGTTTCGGTGACTGATAAATTGCATACTTTATACATAACACTTGTTTATGTCGATTGTCTTCCATTAAGCGTTATGTCTACTATTTTAACATAGTCGCCTTGACTTCATGTACGCATATGATACGCTCCATATACTCAAGGTATACAATAATTACATACATGTGTGTGTGTGTGTATACATGTACATGTATATATAAGTTCCACAGCCCCCTATGGACTACGATACATTTCATGCTAGTATTTATAACTCTACACCGGACCAGGTATCCACCATCTATGTCTAGACCGATTTTTTTGCATACATCGAGGATCTTCCCGTTAATGCTTGATAATGGCATTACAATTATTCAACCGTATTCTACCTTGCCCTCAAGACTTACCTAGCAGCTTCGTATTAAGGACTCCGTTCCTTAGACAAATCATGGATTTAGCTCCATGGACTATTAAGGATTCAACTCCCAGACTATCCTATTACTTAAAAGACCTTAACTAAGGGTTATCTAGCCTTTCCTCCTAACAACTAATAAACAACTATGAGGCGATGCATGTCTTAAATGTGATCTACACTAGTAGGAGGTATAGTCCATTTAGGTGTAACCACAGTCTTTCTACTAACCGCTCCAGGATCAATGACACTCTCGACCTATGTGTACAGGCCTACTCCTTACATATATAGTAACAACCTTGCTGACATAGTGTCGAGCCTATTCTCACCATCCCATTTAGATTGCCCAATGCAATCAAGAAAATACTTACTTGGTTACTTAACATGTATCCTCTAAAAGCATAGAACCGGACCTAACTTGGTCCTTTAACACTTCAAACCGAGACGAACCCCACTTTAGTATATTCCCTTAACATATATGTGAACGTATAATCTCATAGGTCCTGTAGTTAGAGATGTCTCACATCAATACAATTTATACACAACCGTTGGTGGCCCCTAAAGCACCACCTACATCAGTACAATGTATGAATATAATCCTAAATCATTACATACATTCTTTAAATCGCTACACATAACTCCATAATTATTAATAAACAAATATATGAAGTATAACATGTAAATAAGTTAGGAGAATCATCCCACTCATCTTCTCCTTCACCAAACAAAGCTTTAATCACCAAAACCCAACTTTATGCTCTCTTTAAAATTGAGATCTTGCTCCAAACTCCACTCTAGTTAATCCCTTCATGCATTATGTGAGGAATGAGGAGAGTTGAGTTATGATGATTTTATTTTGAATTTAGGAATTTTATTTGAGGGTAATCAAGTATATTTAGGTTAAGGGGATTAAGAGATAATCAGAGAAGTCATTAGAGGAGAAAGAGAAGAAGTAATGTGAAATGAGAAAATGAAATGAAAATATGAAGAGTTAGTCACTTATAGGCAAGTCAATAGGCCTAAGCCCAAAATTCAATTTTCATTCCTGTCTAGAAATCACTATTCACTCCAAAAAAATCATCGACTCTTAACATATCCAAGTTTATACTCATTTTTCTCATGACGAAATTGCGGTCTCAATGGTTTGTGTTTCAAGTCCTAATTCGTCTGTATTTGAAAAGTCAAGTATAATAGGCATTCCATTAATTAATGATTAAATATTTAACTTTAAATATTAATTCATTAAAATTGCTGGTTGTTAAGTTCACCTCTCCTTAAAAGAATTTCATCCCCAAAATTCCATGAGTATAAGAAAGCAACGGAACTTACCAAAATTCCCAAGTCTAAACCTCAGAAAATTCCAGTAGCACTACCCTTATGTTGCTAGCATTACAGAAACTCCCAAATAAAAACACATCTCGCATCAAGGAAATGTATGATAACCTACATTATCCCATATTTTCCAAGAATAAATACCTTTTTTTAAGAGGTTTCTTACCATTTAAACAAAAATTTAAACAAACAAACAAACATTTAAATATGTATTTTTCAGCTCCCCGGTACCTAATTATACTATACAAAGAGGATTATGCCCTATTCTATAGCAATACACAATTAAAATGTGTATAATTTTACTATAGTAACCAATATTATCACAACCATACATGACTAAAAATTAGAGAGTAAGCTCAAATAAGTCGGTATCTAAGTATACCATAGACTTCGAGTCACATTAAAAATGCAATCGACTCGTATAGTTTGCACCTCGACCCCTAAAATGGCCTTGGATGACATGTGATCTACCCTAAACATCTATTGCTATCTCTCTCCGAACATGCTATAACAGATAACTATAGCTAGCATACATGCAACCAAACATACAAAACAAGCAACACAAGTAACAAAAATCATTCATAACAATGCAAGCAATAATAATCAACAATAATCAATCTATCACCCAAGCAACGACAAGAAATTAACAAGCAATGATAAGCAATGACAAACAATAGCAAACAACAACAAGCGACAGCAATCAATAAAAAACAATCACCAGTTAACCAAAAAGCCATATAAGCAACAAAATCAACAATCAATCACAATAACAAACAACAACAACCAATCATCAAGAAACAACAAGCAATGACAAACATCAACAACAACACAAGAAAAAATAAATAGCACACAAAAAGTGCCTATAACAACAAGCATGGTAACCGACTATGGTCCCAGCGTGCATGTCAAACCATAAATCTCATGAGCCCCTTCAAATTCCAAAATGGACAAAATACTTAAGTAGTGTAACTCATTTTGTGAATAAAATGCACGAAAGATGTTACACCTCTTATTGCAAAAGGAAAACTTCTATGATGCTAGAACATCGAGTCTTAAAACTCTCGAATAAACCCAATAACTGAAGTCTCAATTTTCCTTTCCTTCCGAATAGAACTTATTCTTCAAAGGAGAAAACATTACAAATTAAATCATTGTTAAATAACAATATACAAATGCATGGGCTCGCATGGGTTTACACTCACCTCAACCGTACAATGTTAATAGGGGTAATATACTAAGTTACTATGATGCTCACCTAGGCAGGTACCCTGTCATCACCTAGGAGGTTATTCGAATCGTCACAAAACTAGTCGAGAAGTGCTTTCCTAAACTATTAAAAGTAATCTTGAAAACATTATACTATAATTTTACAATGACTAAAGATCATCTAAAATAATATACAATGCATGTTCCCAGCCTTCGTTTACTTGCATGATTTCTTTCTTAAACTATGGTTGGCCACCTAACTCCTCTCATGTGAACTCTGATCCGGTTCCTTAGTATGATCATTGAAATTTCCTCGTACGACTGGTGTCGCACTTCATAATTCTCTCAGTCACCTCAAGAATCTGACCCAAATGCTCGCCTTTACGAATCAAGTGAATAACTCTTATGTAACCGATGCAAATCATCTAGAAACTTGCACTTGAACTAGTGATTAGGAACTGGCATGTGAATGGATCAATCCCTAGAAAATACCTCTTCAGAACCTGGGATTAACCCACTGTTAAAGGTCTATTAACACAAAGAAAAACACTTCTAACAAGAATGACTTTACTCAAAATGCATATAAGTCATCCACTCGGTCTTTGCTCATTGCTGGGCATCCAATGAGCCCTACTTAGATGCAAATCCAAGTCACACTTTATCGACCAAACCCACCAACTCGAAAGCTCATGCATCAAGTTCGAGTGGCAGTACTCACAGTCGCTACATCACTCTCAGTACCTACCATGGTTGCATGTGTATCCCATCTGCTCATACTGATAACATGAATAAAGATACTTTAGAAATTAACGATAGAAATAAACAAAAATTCATAAGAAAAGTGGTATAAGAAATATCCTATAGTAGAAAAATGCAGGTCTGCTCACTGAGTATATCTCATTCTACCATATTGTTTTAACTCAAAGTAGTCTACTTGGTCCTCAGTATTGAACCTAAGCTATGATACCTAACGTAACAATCCGTGCTGCAAAGAACCCAGACATCAACACCAAATGACAACATCTGACTCTCGAATACCACAAAAGACAGTTTGTTCGGGGTAAGAAAACACTATACTAAGCACAATGATATAACCTTGTGTGACGAACCGCAAATCCATACCCGCTGAATCGACAATAAACCACACATGTCCGACCCAAAAAGCATAGAACGCAAGAGAAAGAAAAGAAGAGAGAAGAAGAGAAGAGAAGAAAGAGAGAAGATAGAACCAAACAGAACAATACAGAATCTCAAATCGCAGCGGAAAATATATAATATCAAGGATCTTTATAAAATAGAAACTTCATATATACATACATAAATAAGAGTTCAACAATCAATCAATAGTTATCAGCTTGAACATTTATAATGACATGTCCTCACAATTGCCGATAATATAAAACAACTAACAAAGCACATCGGATAATTAATAATAAAAATAGCTACGCGTATACGAAATGAAGATCTCCAGCTCTCCTGTTGAAGCTCAAAAAGCACCAAATCTAAACCTGTAAATATACTAGGTCTGACCTGAGCATTGGAAGGGAAGAACGCCCGGATCAGTCTGGTAAACCAGCATGAGAAACACACTCAACTGAATTTATTAAGTTACCAAAACTTTTCCTTTATAAAAACAAAAGTATCTCGTAAGACAAGTCCACACATAAACACAGACATGTTTTTACATTACGATAACTAAAACATTTCATATCAAACTCATGTGATATTATACTAGTGTCTAGTATACAAATAATATTAAAAATAGCCGAAATTTTTACCACTATTAAATTCCAGCATACTAGGCTCTACAAATAAATTGGCAAGATGCAATGGAGTTTGGATTTCCATACAAATGACCAGGTGAAGGGACTACCTTCCAGCAGTACATTTCTAGAAGAATGCACCGAGGACCATCACAAAGGATTCTCTACCAACACAAGACCGGTCCACCTCTATAACTAGATGGTACCGAATATATCATCCTTCGATCATTACCGACCTTTACCGAGGGACCTCATAGCATACAAACCACAATAATAGATACACGACGTCATAGCGTGTAAAGATATATCTAGAAGAGGATGATCATATCCTACTTGGGAATGACCCACTTAGCCTTGCTGTATCTAACCCTGTTTTGGTCATTTTCGGTTGATGAGGCATGATGAGGTAAGGATTATCTTTCACAATCACATATCACATCACTTAGAATGCCATACGGCCATTTCCACTGACTACTAATTGGCTTTCACAAAAATACAACCCTTAATCTCATACGTCTCAAGGAGGGTGTTAAGCTAAGAGAAGTTGCCTTCTGCGCCACCACTAATGTACGTTTTTAAAAACCAATGTACGTAATCTATAGAAATGCAATGTCAGACAAACATCCATACAAGTTGTCCAGGAACAGGAAAAACTGAAGGTACTTTTCTACCACATCCTGTCGGGAAATCCCTAGGATTAGTAGCGAATAGTCCTCGCATTGGATATTTCATAAATGAAGAGACCACTGCCACTAGATGTATATTGGGATTTTAACCCCAAACGATCAACAAGCAGTCCCCCACTATGAAAATCTGAAATATTAATATCATCACAAGCAACCTGCACAATCGTCGCATATACGTTGGTCCGAATTGGTTTTCAGAAAAATCCGATCCCAGTCTCTTCGCACCAACAATGCAAAAGCGTTTCTCAACCTCACACGGCAACTAAGTCTCATAGACTTATCACGTCTCCAACTTTCAACTTGCCAAGAAGGAAGCTGGATAGATTGGAGCAATACTCCGTATTATACGAATCAACATCCTCAACACAAATGATAATCAAGCCTATACAGCAGACAACGTACTAAGTGTACGACAAAATAGTTCCCACATGAAGTTGATGAAATAAAATTTTGGCCAAGTCTGATAGTCGATTCTTTAACTATCAAAACAAACAAACAAATATTCAGCACCATAACAATCACTGGGCCCTTTTAATCAATCTTTTATTAATTAAATCACTTGCCAAATATTCACTTCAATTTATCTTTTAAAAGATATATTCTCAAAACCATTTCAACATTGGAAATCATTTCCAAATACTTATTCAATAATAAGTAATTCACAGTTTAATTTATATTTCAACACTTAGAAAATATCACATATATTTAAATCAGAATTAAGTATATATTTTATTCTACAAGGAAATCATTCTCTTTAAACACATTTATTTGGGTCAAATCGAATGTTGTGTAAAACATCGTTACGACAACCGAAAATCAATAGTATAGGGATTGAAAAATAACATAGATATATAAATCCCAATACTATACAAAATATTTCCTTTCAGAAATCATCTACTATAACAATAGTGTTATAGTCCATCATTTCCTTACTTCTCGAAAACGTCAATTTCAACAATGAATGTTTAAATCTATGTATTCGATATTTAATACATTTAAAAACATCTTTAAACCGTTTTATTCCATTTAGAATACCACTTCCCAAAACATTTCTTTAATATATTATTCACTGTCCAAAATCGTAAATATACATTTATCCAAATCAAAACTTCAACACATGTATTTAAAGGATTATCCACTGTCCAAATTCATGGATATAATTCCCGACCAAACTCTTTATTATTACAACATTTAACTTAAAGGATAATTCGCTGTCCAAAATCGCGAATATATCTCCATTAATAAGCTTTCATATTTACTTATCAAATTCAATTGATTTCGGATTTATAAAACAATGTTTACAAATTCCATTTATATTTTATAAAATATTCAATTTATAAATCTCCTTTATTAACTAATTCCATTTATCTCATTTATATGCCAAATCCAGCTTATAAGTAAATTACTTATAAATCATTTATTTTACAAAATCATTTATTTTATAACTTCACAATAATAAATCCTATTTACTTATAAAATCCATTTATAACCTTATTTTAACACTTATAAAATGCCTTTAAAATTCCATTATTTTTATTTATAAAAATTCAATTTTATAAATCTTATATACAAACCTTTGATAATAAATCAAAAATCTCAAATTAAACTATTTTATAAAATCACTAACTCCATATTTCAAAAATCACGTTTTAACTATATTTCTCAAAAATCATAATTTTATAACAATAAAAATTATAATACTTATTTATTTAAAATAAATCCATTCCTTTAACCATTTCAAAATTCAACAAAACGTATATTTTCAAAATCACTTTGAAAATTCTTTTTCAATTTAAAAATCATCACTTTAACATTTTTGAATTTCCAAAATATGGCCCAATTCTACAACAGCACTAAATACATCATTCACGGCATCCAAAATATCATATATAATATGATAACAGTATATATAATAATATCTGTAAATGAATCAATACTGGTGAGGAATCTAGTTAGTTCCCTCCAACCTGTCGCCTTCAACAAATATACATATTAGAATATGTGTACAATGGCCACTTCAAGGCACAGACGCGTACAAAGGGTCATCTGCTCATACACGGGTACATGGTCATCTGCTCCACTAGGCAGGTACATATCCAAATACCAATCAATATATCATATATCATCCAAACAATCATCAATCATCGTAAATAATATTTATTCTCACTTATATAAAAATCAGTGAGTCAAAAAGAGTGAGTTGTACTCACATTGCGTCCAATAACAGTTTCAGTGTTTTATTCCAAATAAAATTAAACGGCCGTTTAATTTTACCCAAAATTCACACTAGCTCCAATTTGCTCCAAACAAGCTCCATCGCGTAGTGTTTGTCCATACGAACCCAACGCAATTCGTTTCGTGCGAAACAGACCTCGTATGAAAAGGTTAGGGCATTTTAAACAGTATACGAGTTAATATATAATTTATTTCACAATTTCATTTTATTTTTATAACCTTTAAAAATCCGGACTGCTCATTTTCAAACCCCAGTATCAAGGCCGTTGCTTTTCTTTCTTCCTCACCCAGGTTAAGACGTGTACATGAACCCATTTTTGCTGCTACAAACCCTAATTGCCACGCCAACTACGACGATTTCAACGTCAATCAGATGCTGACATTCCACTGGCCAACGCTAGCACCACCTACGTCCAAAATATGATGAAGCTCGATCAGCCCTTTGCTTTGAAAAATGCGCAAGACTCTATGATGAACGCGGCTGAATTATGGCTCCTAACGACGATGATAAAGAAAATCCACCGTTGGATTGAAAAGCCTCGACGAGCTCTACAAGTTTGTAGTTGGAAGTTTTTTTGTGAAAGTGAGTGGATTGGAAGAAATCGAGGAGGGAAGACAACGATTTTCTGCCATTGAATTATTAGGGCTGGTGGCTAGGGCTAGAAACCCTAGATTTGTGAATAAAGAAAATAATGCTGTCCTTTTATAGAAAATTCGCGCACACTATTCATCTCGAAAATTTTCGAACTCGAAACGAAGCATGCCGCCTGGCGTTTATAATGTTTTACCCCTATTCTGAATGTAATCGAGTATATATTGGGAGCTAATTTGATCGTATTTGAAAGATAGGTTTTCAGATTGAATTATTTAAATCTAAAATTCACTTAAACGAATTTCTACGCATTTTAGCTTGCCCCAGACAAACCGTAATTCCGATTGACACGAAATTTGAAATCGTACAATAATTTAACATTACGGATCCGATGCAACTAGTTTCATCGAAATTCGAAACTGTTGAAAAATGTCTATTTTTACACGCCAATTAAATATTAAAATATTCAATATTTACAAATTAACTTTTAATTCGATTTTAAACGTTCTGTAACATCATTCTAAATCAAATATGATTTAATTAAACTTTATACAACATTTTTATTCACATTAAACCCAATTTCCAATTATTTCAGCAATTTCAAATATTAAATTAATGATTTAATTATCCAATTAAATTATGATATTTGAAATAAAATCTATTCATCTTATTAAATTTACTTGTGCGTATTCAAAATCAATTAAATATATGAATTTCAAATGACTGAAATTCTGGGTCGTTACATTCTCTCCTACTTAAAATAATTTCGTCCTCGAGATTACCAAGTAAGAAAAGTTCACTAAATCCATTAACTTTTCAAAAACAATTCATTCAAATTAGATTTACAAAAATCACTAAAATGTTTAACTTTCCCAAAATCATTTAGTTAAACTTTTTGTAAAACTTTACTAAGCTTTTAAATCCTTATATAGTTATCTTTTCAAAACCAACTATATCGTTTCAATTTTCAACTCAAAATCAAAATTTTAGTTATCACAAATTTTTCAAATTTTCTCCAAAATTTTCTAGCGCTTTAAATTTTTAGAAAAATTCTCCATAGCCTCCTTTGCGCGGTTCGATCCAAAAAAATAGCAATATATATATCACAAATATACATCTCATCATCAAGGATGAGGCATCCCAAAGGGAAAAAAGTGTAAAAGTACGATATGTAATCCGAGATATGTACCTTATATATTATTAGCGAGCATATAAGACTAAAATAGCGCGAAAGCGAGCTCCAAAAGCGAAGCAAGCGCCATCCGCCCTACTATACACACAAAAACAAATGAGAACATGTATATATGAAAGTAATATCAATATACAACATGTACCAACAACTATATATGTCAATATAGCAAATGCCATCAATAAGCGACAAATCCAACCATCAAACAACTATCATCCAACTAACATCCATAACCAAATCAATATACGTTGACTTCTTATTAATATTCATTGAATTGGTTTTCAATTTAATCACATTTGGTTCATTAACATTGGATTTTCTAACATTCATTTATTCGAATACAATTAGTTTACATTCACTAATTCTCATTCAAGTTTCTTCACTTCCAAATTAAATCAAATTTAATTCTATTTTAATTCACTTCACTTCTAATTTGAATTCAATTATTTTGCAATCAATTTTTATTTGATTCAATTTCATTAACATTTACTGAATTTCTATTCAATCAATTAACATTCATCTCACAACCAATGCATAACCAACATATCCAAATTTATTTACTTTACTTTCAATTGGTTTAATATCTAATTGACTTTCATTCAATTATTCAATTCACAACTTCTTAACTTAAGTTTTATTCAATTCTTAACAACAACATTTTTCTAATGCTAATTCATTTTACATCTTAAAGTTGAATTTCTTTATATAACTCAAATTCATTTTCATCTAACTACTTTTATCTCATTAATTCACTTTATTAATTTACTTCGATACCAAAATCAACTTTATTCAACATTACATATGTTATATTTCATTTCGTTCTCATTTGCATTTACTTTCACTTATATAACTTAAGTTCATATCTAATTCATTTCAAATTCTATTTTATTTAACTTTTACTTAAGTAAAATTTAATTCTGCTATTCAAGTTCAGATTTTATTTTGCTTAACAAAATTGTTTAACCATTTTAATGTTTGGTTTCACTTACATTTTCTCATTTTATAAGTTATACAACTTATTTATTCATACTTCCAAATTCATATTATACAATCACTTATCTTTTAAGTTAATTTCCATTTTAATAACTTATATAATCCAATTAAAATCCAATTCAATTTATTTAACTTTCCTTCAGTTAAATTTCAAATCATATATTTTACTATGCTACTCACATTTATTTCAGCTTTACCAAAGTTAAAATTTTATTATCTTATATTATAAGTCCAAAACTCGTTTCACTTATTTTTATCAATTTTAACTTGGATTTTGAATTCAAAAAAAAATTATCGCAACAAAATTTCATTTTCAGTTTACTATTGGTAGCAAATCCATCACATAGAAACTCGAAAATGATACTGATGATGCTGCAGTCATCACTCTTATTATTTTCCAGTAACAGTAGTGAATCCAATGCTTTATATTCTTTCAAAAATCCTTTTATCTATAAATCACATTTACAAATATTTTACTTATATAATTTCACTTATTTTCTATTTATAATAATATAACCTCTTTAACTTTGAAAAATAACTTTCAAAATAAACAGGATTCAAATTTTCCACTTCTTAGCTTAAATCCATTTTCTATTTACAACTTATATTTATAAATATATTCATATAGTTTTACTTCTTACATATAAGATTATTTCACAATTGTAAATCATATTAATTATAATTTCATACTTTATAATTCATTGCTAATACAATTTATTCTTTTACAATTGTTGTTTTTATTTAGACTATTCAAACATCTTTTATTTAACTTATATTTATTTACATTTTCAACAACCAAATAACCAATTTATATACGCTTTAATTATTCCTGAAAAAATCATTTCTTTGTACATAAAAATAATCAAGGTAAATTTATTTAATTTACCTAATTTAAAATAATACTATGTCGACTTGCCTCGTTTAAGTGTTTGAAAATCCCTATCGATAATATGGCGTCCCACATACCGACAAGAATTCACAAACAGCTCAACGGATAAGAGAACACAATATAAAATATTTTATATTCACTAACAAATACGCGCTCATATATATAATACACTTAAACTCAATCTAGGGTGCTACGGTCCCTATCAATAATAAGTACACATCAAAGCTTAGGAATATACAAAATCTAAGCTCTGATACCAGCTGTGACGACCCGCAAATCCGTACCCTCTGAATCGACAATAAACCACACATATCCGACCCAAAAAGCATAGACCGACGGAAAGTCAAGAGAAAGAAAAATAGAGAGAAGAAGAGAAGAGAAGAAAGAGAGAAGATAGAACCAAACAGAACAATACAGAATCTCACATCGCAGCGGAAAATATATAATATCATATCAATGATCTTTACAAAATAGAAACCGTATATATACATACATAATTCAGAGTTCAACAATCAATTAAGAGTTATCAGCTTGAACAATTATAATGACCTGTCCTCACAATTGCCGATAATATAAAACAACTAACAAAGCACAGCAGATAATCAATAATCAGAATAGATACGCGTATACGAAATGAAGATCTCCAGCTCTCCTGTTGAAGCTCCAGAAGCACCAAATCTAAACCTGTAAATATACTCGGTCTGACCCGAGCATTGAAAGGGAAGAACGCCCGGATCAGTCTGGTAAACCAGCGTGAGAAACACACTCAACTGAATTTATTAAGTTACCAAAACTTTTCCTTTATAAAAACAAAAGTATCTCATAAGACTAGTCCACACATAAACACAGACATGTTTTTACCTTACGATAACTAAAACATTTCATATCAAACTCATGTCATATTATACTAGTGCCTAGTATACAAATAATATTCAAAATAGCCGAAATTGTTACCATTATTAAATTCCAACATACTGGGCTCTACAAATAAATTGGCAAGAACGTAGTGGATTTTGGATGTCCATACAAATGACCAGGTGAAGGGACTACCTTCCAACAGTACATCTCTAGAAGAATGCACCGAGGACCATCATAAAGGATCCTCTACCAACACAAGACCGGTCCACCTCTATAACTAGATGGTATCGAATGTATCATCCTCTGGTCGTCACCGACCTTTATTGAGGGACCATATAGCATACAAACCACAATAATCAGATACACGATGTCATAGCGTGTAAAGATATATCTAGAAGAGGATGATCATATCCTACTTGGGAATGACGCACTTAGCCTTGCTGCATCTAGCCCTGTTTTGGTCATTTCTGGTTGATGAGGCCCGACGAGGTAACGATTACCTTTCACAATCACATATCACATCACTTAGAATGCCACATGGCCATTTGCACTGACTTCTAATTGCCTTTCACAAAAATACAACCCTTAAGCTCATATGTCTCAATGAGGATGTTAAGCTAAGAGAAGTTGCCTTCTTCGTCACTACTGATGTACGTTTGTAAAAACCAATGTACGTAATCTATAGAAATGCAATGTCAGACAAAAATCCATACAAGTTGTCCAGGAACAGGACAAACTGAAGGTACTTTTCTACCACAACCTGTCAGGAAATCCCTAAGATTAGTAGCGAATAGTCCTCGCATTGGATATTTCATAAATGAAGAGACCACTGCTACTAGATGTATATTGGGATTTTAACCCCAAACGATCAACAAGCAGTTCCCCACTATGAAAATCCGAAATATCAATATCATCACAAGCAACCAGCACAATCGTCGCATATACGTTGGTCCGAAGTGGTTTTCAGATAAATCTGATCCCGGTCTCTTCGCACCAACAATGAAAAAGTGTTTCTCTACCTCACACAACAACTAAGTCTCATAGACCTATCACGTCTCCAACTTTCAACTTGCTATCCTTTGGGCCAAGAAGGAAGCTCGACAGATTGGAGTAATACTCCACACTATACGAATCAACATCCTCAACACAAATGATAATCAAGCCTATACAGAAGGCAACGTACTAAGTGTACGACTAAAAAGTTCCCACATCAAGTTGAGGAACTAAAATTTTGGCCAAGTCTGATAGTCGGTTCTTTAACTATCAAAACAAACAAACGAATATTCAGCACCATAACAATCATTGGGCCCTTTGAATTAATCTTTTATTAATTAAATCACTTGCCAAATATTCACTTCAATTTATCTTTTAACAGACATATTCTCAAAACCATTTCAACATTGGAAAACATTTCCAAATACCTATTTAATAATAAGTAATTCACTGTTCAATTTATATTTTCAACAAGTAGAAAATATCACATATACTTAAATCAAAATTAAGTATATATTTTATTATGTAAGAAAATCATTCTCTTTAAACACATTTATTTGGGTCAAAATGAATGTTGCGTAAAACATCGTTACGACAACCCAAAATCAATGGTATAGGGATTCATAAATAACATAGATATATAAATCCCAATACTATACAAAATATTTCCTTTCGGAAATCATCTACTATAACAACAGTGTTGTAGTCCATCATTTCCTTACTTCTCGAAAACGTCTATTTCAACAATGAATGTTGAAATCTATGTATTCGATATTTAATACATTTAAAAACATCTTTAAACCATTTTATTCCATCTAAAATACCACTTCCCAAAACATTTCTTTAATATATTATTCACTGTCCAAAATCGTGAATATACTTCATTTATCCAAATCAAAACTTCTACACATTTATTTAAAGGATTATCCACTGTCCAAAATCGTGGATATAATTCTCGACCAAACTCTTTATTATTACAACATTTAACTTAAAGGATAATTCGCTGTCCAAAATCGCGAATATATCTCCTGTAATAAGCTTTCATATTTACTTATCAAATTCAATTGATTTCGGATTTATAAAACAATGTTTACAAATTCCATTTATATTTTATAAAATCTTCAATTTATAAAGCTCTTTTACTAACCAATTCCATTTATCTCATTTATATGCCAAATCCAGTTTATAAGTAAATTACTTATATATCATTTATTTTACAAAATCATTCATTTTATAACTTCACAACAATAAATCCTATTTACTTATAAAATCCATTTATAACCTCATTTTAACACTTATAAAATGCCTTTAAAATTCCATCATTTTTATTTATTAAAATTCAATTTGATAAATCTTATATACAAACCTTTTATAATATATCAAAAATCTCAAATTAAACTATTTTATAAAATCATTAACTCCATATTTCAAAAATCACATTTCAACTATATTTCTCAAAAATCATAATTTTTATAACAATAAAAATTATAATATTTATTTATTTAAAATAAATCCATTCCTTTAACTATTTCAAAATTCAACAAAACGTATATATTCAAAATCACTTTGAAAATTCTTTTTCAATTTAAAAATCATCACTTTAACATTTTGAAATTTCAAAAAAATGGCCCAATGCTACTATAGCACTAAATACATTAATCACGACATCCAAAATATCATATATAAAATGATAGCAGCATATATAACAATATCTGTAAATGAATCAATACTGGTGAGGACTCTAGTTGGATCCCTCCAACCTATCGCCTGCAACAAAATATACATATTAGAATATGTGTACAATGTCCGCTTCAAGGCAGATGCGCGTACAAAGGGTCATCCGCTCATACACGGGAACGTATAGGGTCATCTGCTCCACTAGGCAGGTATGTATCCAAATACCAATCAATATATCATATATCATCCAAACAATCATCAATCATTATAAATAATATTTATTCTCACTTATATAAAATATCAGTGAGTTAGAAAGGGTGAGTTGTACTCAAATTGCTTCCAATAGCAATTTCAGTGTTTTATTCCGAATAAAATTAAACGGCCGTTTAATTTTACCCAAAATTCACACTAGCACCAATTAGCTCCAAACTAGCTCCATCATGTAGTGTTCGTCCATACGAACCCAACGTAATTCGTTTCGTACGAAACAGGCCTCGTATGAAAAGGTTATGACATTTTAAACATTATACGAATTAATATATAATTTATTTCACAATTTCATTTTATTTTTATAACCTTTAAAAATCTGGACTGCTCATTTTCAAACCCCAGTATCAAGGCCGTTGCTTTTCTTTCTTCGTCACCTAGGTTAAGACGCGTACGTGAACCAATTTTAGCCGCCACAAACCCTAATTGCCACGCCAACTACGACGACTTCAACGTCGATCAGATGCTGCCGTTCCACTTGCCAACGCTAGCACCACCTATGTCCAAAATATGATGAAGCTCGACTCTATGATGAACGCGGCTGAATTATGGCTCCTAACGACGATGATAAAGAAAATCCACCGTTGGATCGGAAGGCCTCGACGAGCTCTATAAGTTTGTAGTTGGAAGGTTTTTTGTGAAAGTGAGTGGATTGGAAGAAATTGAGGAAGGAAGACGATGATTTTCTGGCCATAGTATTGTTAGGGCTGGCGGCTAGGGCTAGAAACCCTAGATTTGTGAATAAAGAAAATAATGTTGTCCTTTTATAGAAAATTCACGCGCACTATTCATCTCGAAAATTTTTAAACTCGAAACGAAGCGTGCCGCATGATGTTTATAATGTTTTACCCCTATTCCTAAAGCAATAGAATATATATCGGGAGCTAATTCGATCGTATTTGAAAGTGGATTTTCAAATTGAATTATTTAAATTTAAAATTCACTTAAATGAATTTCTACGCATTTTAGCTTGCCCCGGACAAATCGTAGTTCTAATTGACACGAAATTTGAAATCCTACAATAATTTAACATTACGGATCCGATGAAACAGGTTTCGCCGAAATCCGAGACTGTTGAAAAATGACTATTTTTACACGTCAATTAAATATTAAAATATTCAATATTTACAAATTAACTTTTAATTCAATTTTAAAAGTTCTGTAACATCATTCTAAATCAAATATGATTTAATCAAACTTTATACAACATTTTTATTCACATTAAACCCAATTTCAAATTATTTCAGCAATTTCAAATATTAAATTAAATATTTAAATCCAATTAAATTACGATATTTAAAATAAAATCTATTCAGCTTATTAAATTTACCTGTGCATATTTAAAATCAATTAAATATACGACAAATGACTGAAATTTCGGGGTCGTTACATTCTCCCCTACTTAAAAGAATTTCGTCCTCGAGATTACCAAGTAAGAAAAAGTGACTAAATCCATTAACTTTTCAAAAACAATTCATTCAAATTTGATGTACAAAAACCACTTAAATGTTTAACTTTCCCGAAATCATTTAGTTAAAATTCTTTTAAAACTTTGCTAAGTTTTTAAATCCATATATAGTTATCTTTTCAAAACCAACTATATTGTTTCAATTTTCAACTCAAAATCAAAATTTTAGTTATCACAAAATTTCCAAATTTTCCCCAAAATTTTCTAACGCTTTAAATTTTTAGAAAAATTCGCCATACCCTCCTTTGCACGGTTCGATCCAAAAAAAATAGCAATATATATATCACAAATATACATCTCATCATCAAGGATGAGGCATCCCAAAGGGAAAAAAGTAGAAGTACGATATGTAATCCGAGATATGTACCTTATATATTATTAGCGAGCATATACAGCTAATATAGCGCGAAAGCGAGCTCCAAAAGCGAAGCAAGCGCCATCTGCACCTACTATACACTCAAAAACAAATGAGAACATGTATATATGAAAGTAATATCAATATATGACATGTACCAACAACTATATATGTCAATATAGAAAATGCCATCAATAAGCAATAAATCCAAGCATCAAACAACTATCATCCAACTAACATCCATAACCAAATTAATATACGTTCACTTCTTATTAAAATTCATTGAATTGGTTTTCAATTTAATCACATTTGATTCATTAACGTTGATTTTCTAACATTCATTTATTAGAATTCAATTAGTTTGCATTCAATAATTCTCATTCAAGTTTGTTCACTTCCAAATTAAATCAAATTTAATTCTATTTAAATTCACTTCACTTCTAATTTGAATTCAATTATTTTGCTATCAATTTTCATTTGATTCAATTTCATTAACATTTACTGAATTTCTATTCAATCAATTAACATTCATCTCACAACCAATGCATAACCAACATATCCAAATTTATTTACTTTACTTTCAATTGGTTTAATATCTAATTGACTTTCATTCAATTATTCAATTCACAACTTCTTAACTTAAGTTTTATTCAATTCTTAACAACAACATTTTTCTAATGCTAATTCATTTTACATCTTAAAGTTGAATTTCTTTATATAACTCAAATTCATTTTCATCTAACTACTTTTATCTCATTAATTCACTTTATTAATTTACTTCGATACCAAAATCAACTTTATTCAACATTACATATGTTATATTTCATTTCGTTCTCATTTGCATTTACTTTCACTTATATAACTTAAGTTCATATCTAATTCATTTCAAATTCTATTTTATTTAACTTTTACTTAAGTAAAATTTAATTCTGCTATTCAAGTTCAGATTTTATTTTTCTTAACAAAATTGTTTAACCATTTTAATGTTTGGTTTCACTTACATTTTCTCATTTTATAAGTTATACAACTTATTTATTCATACTTCCAAATTCATATTATATAACCACTTATCTTTTAAGTTAATTTCCATTTTAATAACTTATATAATCCAATTAAAATCCAATTCAATTTATTTAACTTTCCTTCAGTTAAATTTCAAATCATATATTTTACTATGCTACTCACATTTATTTCAACTTTACCAAAGTTAAAATTTTATTATCTTATATTATAAGTCCAAAACTCGTTTCACTTATTTTTATCAATTTTAACTTGGATTTTGAATTCAAAAAAAAATTATCGTAACAAAATTTCAATTTCAGTTTACTATTGGTAGCAAATCCATCACATAGAAACTCGAAAATGATATTGATGATGCTGCAGTCATCACTCTTATTATTTTCCAGTAACAGTAGTGAATCCGGTGCTTTATATTCTTTCAAAAATCCTTTTATCTATAAATCACATTTACAAATATTTTACTTATATAATTTCACTTATTTTCTATTTATAATAATATAACCTCTTTAACTTTGAAAAATAACTTTCAAAATAAACAGGATTCAAATTTTCCACTTCTTAGCTTAAATCCATTTTCTATTTACAACTTATATTTATAAATATATTCATATAGTTTTACTTCTTACATATACGATTATTTCACAATTGTAAATCATATTAATTATAATTTCATACTTTATAATTCATTGCTAATACAATTTATTCTTTTACAATTGTTGTTTTTATTTAGACTATTCAAACATCTTTTATTTAACTTATATTTATTTACATTTTAAAACAACCAAATAACCAATTTATATACGCTTTAATTATTCCTGAAAAAATCATTTCTTTGTACATAAAAATAATCAAGGTAAATTTATTTAATTTACCCAATTTAAAATAATACTATGTCGACTTGCCTCGTTTAAGTGTTTGAAAATCCCTATCGATAATATGGCGTCCCACATACCGACAAGAATTCACAAACAGCTCAACGGATAAGAGAACACAATATAAAATATTTTATATTCACTAACATATACGCGCTCATATATATAATACGCTTAAACTCAATCTAGGGTGCTACAGTCCCTATCAATAATGAGTACACATCAAAGCTTAGGAATATACAAAATCTAAGCCCTGATACCAGCTGTGACGACCCGCAAATCCGTACCCTCTGAATCGACAATAAACCACACATGTCCGACCCAAAAAGCATAAACCGACGGAAAGTCAAGAGAAAGAAAAATAGAGAGAAGAAGAGAAGAGAAGAAAGAGAGAAGATAGAACCAAACAGAACAATACAGAATCTCACATCCCAGCGGAAAATATATAATATCATATCAATGATCTTTACAAAATAGAAACCGTATATATACATAATTCAGAGTTCAACAATCAATTAATAGTTATCAGCTTGAACAGTTATAATGACCTATCCTCACAATTGCCGATAATATAAAACATCTAACAAAGCACACCGGATAATCAATAATCAAAATAGATACGCGTATACGAAATGAAGATCTCCAGCTCTCCTGTTGAAGCTCCAGAAGCACCAAATCTAAACCTGTAAATATACTCGGTCTGACCCGAGCATTGAAAGGGAAGAACGCCCGGATCAGTCTGGTAAACCAGCTTGAGAAACACACTCAACTGAATTTATTAAGTTACCAAAACTTTTCCTTTATAAAAACAAAAGTATCTCATAAGACTAGTCCACACATAAACACAGACATGTTTTTACCTTACGATAACTAAAACATTTCATATCAAACTCATGTGATATTATACTAGTGCCTAGTATACAAATAATATTAAAATAGCCGAAATTGTTACCATTATTAAATTCCAGCATACTGGGCTCTACAAATAAATTAGCAAGAATGTAGTGGATTTTGGATTTCCATAAAAATGACCAGGTGAAGGGACTACCTTCTGGCAGTACATCTCTAGAAGAATGCACCGAGGACCATCACAAAGGATCCTCTACCAACACAAGACAGGTTCACCTCTATAACTAGATGGTATCGAATGTATCATCCTCCGGTCGTTACCAACCTTTACTGAGGGACCTCATAGCATACAAACCACAATAATCAGATACACGACGTCATAGCGTGTAAAGATATATCTAGAAGAGGATGATCATATCCTACTTGGGAATTACGCACTTAGCCTTGCTGCATCTAACCCTGTTTTGGTCATTTCTGGTTGATGAGGCCCGACGAGGTAACGATTACCTTTCACAATCACATATCACATCAGAATGCCTGAATAATTGCCTTTCACAAAAATACAACCCTTAAGCTCATACGTCTCAATGAGGGTGTTAAGCTAAGAGAAGTTGCCTTCTCCGCCACTACTGATGTACGTTTGTAAAAACCAATGTACGTAATCTATAGAAATGCAATGTCAGACAAAAATCCATACAAGTTGTCCAGGAACAGGACAAACTGAAGGTACTTTCTACCACAACCTGTCAGGAAATCCATAGGATTAGTAGCAAATAGTCCTCGCATTGGATATTTCATAAATGAAGAGACCACTGCTACTAGATGTATATTGGGATTTTGACCCCAAACGATCAACAAGCAGTTCCCCACTATGAAAATCCGAAATATCAATATCATCACAAGCAACCTGCACAATCGTCGCATATACGTTGGTCCGAAGTGGTTTTCAGATAAATTTGATCCCGGTCTCTTCGCACCAATAATGAAAAAGTGTTTCTCAACCTCACACAACAACTAAGTCTCATAGACCTATCTGTGATAAACGCGGCTGAATTATGGCTCCTAACGACGATGATAAAGAAAATCCACCGTTGGATTGAAAGGCCTCGACGAGCACTATAAGTTTGTAGTTGGAAATTTTTTTGTGAAAGTGAGTGGATTGGAAGAAATCGAGGAGGGAAGACGATGATTTTCTGGCCATTGAATTTTTAGGGATGTCGGCTAGGGCTAGAAACCCTGGATTTGTGAATAAAGAAAATAATGTTGTCCTTTTATAAAAAATTCTCGTGCACTATTCATCTCGAAAATTTTCGAACTCGAAACAAAGCGCGCCGCCTGGCGTTTATAATATTTTACCCCTATCCGAACGCAATGGAATATATATCGGGAGTTAATTCGATCGTATTTGAAAGATAGGTTTTCAGATTGAATTATTTAAATTTAAACTTCACATAAATGAATTTCTACGCGTTTTAGCTTGTCCCGGACAAATCGTAATTCCGATCGACACGAACTTTGAAATCTTATAATAATTTAACATTACGGATCCGATAAAACTTAGACTATTTGAAAAATGACTAATTTTACATGTCATTTAAATATTAAAATATTGAATATTTACAAATTAACTTTGAATTCGATTTTAAAAGTTCTGTAACATCATTCTAAATCAAATGTGATTTAATTCAACTTTATACAACATTTTTGTTCACATTAAACCCAATTTCCAATTATTTCAGCAATTTCAAATATTAAATTAACGATTGAATTATCCAATTAAATCATAATTTTTGAAATAAAATCTATTCAGCTTATTAAATTTACTTATGCATATTTAATATTAATTAAATATACGAATTTCAAATGACTGAACTTCTGGGTCATTACATCTTGTAGCAAAATGATAATGTAAACACCTTGCCTCAATGCCCGTATTACCCAAGAGTATTACTAAGTAATACTATCAAATAATATGGAGAATGAGATTATATCGGGTATACATGTGAATATTCCCTTGGGCTAATACTGATACATATTTAAACATCAAATCAATAACTTACATATACTTACATTGCATCGGCATAAAGCAATAGATACGTGTGCCACTAGGATAGAATAATACATAATATACGATAAATAATTGAGAACACAAAGTCACAATCATAGTGATAATATATATATATATATATATAATACTAGATATACAAAGTATGTCCAATATACATCACATGAATATACATACAAGAGACAATACAATACAAAAAAATAACTACTATACTGAATACTAGCCTCCTCTATGCCCAAATACAAGCTGGCCTCAACGTCCATGAACCTGAAATGCCTCAGACCGGCCCGAGTATTATATAAATAACACAAGGGTCAGACTATGTCTAAAATGTAGTCATAATATAGCAACAACAATCTAATGCAACGCATATATTACCTCCCAAGTAAACATATTCAAAATAGGTGTCATATAATATAGTGTCCCATGGGTGAAATATCCAGTTATGTAAACATCATCAATATAAGATTAATCGTCAAGTATAATTGGACTAGCTTACAACAGTGCCCAAGTAAAACTCTCAAATAATAATGAAATTTACTTTCCCGAGTATGTCATAACCGTATAAGGGAATAAATAAATAACCATGCATCTATCGTACAATAGGCAATACAAGCTAGTCTTGAATAGTTGGCGACGAACGCCTATAAAGGATAATCGATGAGACATGCCTAAGAAAGATAGTTGGAAACACATGCCAACAAATGGTATTTGGCGATCACACCAATGAAAGATAATAAGCAACACATTCCAAAGAAGGATAACAAACGACACACGCCAAAGAAGAATAACATGCGACACATGGCAAAGAAGGATAAATGGATTGATCATACACTAGACACGGTCTTAGGTAAATCATAGCTTTCAAGTAAGGAGTATCAATAATATATGTCTATCTATCACACACACCAGAAACAGACAGGAGACTAACAAACACACTTGCTCCAGGAGATTACAAACATAATTGGTGAACACGACACACGTGTTCTTCCAACACATCTCCTAGTTTTGATTACCTCGACGACCATTATGATTCATATCCATCGCTATGCTCGACTACGCAAGGACTCGGTAATGAACCTACACATGCACCTGAATGATAACAAACTATTGGTTTATGTAACACGACGGGAAATACATTGCCAACATACGACTCTGTACATTACCGACATAGCTATAAAAATAAGGTGCCACGGATCTGAGGCACGACCACCGTAATTAGACCACTAGGATGGATACTTGCCAATCTGGTTCACTCTCTCATACTATAAAGAGAGTTGGACAGTAATAGATAAACACACACAATATATACACATATACACGTACACAGATACATACATACATACATACATACATACATACATACATACATACATACATACATACATACATACATACATACATACATACATACATACATACATACATATATATACATACATACATATACATACATATATTCATACATACATACATACATATATACACACACACATATATATACACATATGTATATGTATTGGCCGACACACTGCCAAATACCCATACCGACACACGACACTATACATATGCTGACACACAGCTAAATACATATGCCGACACATGGCTCCATACAATTCTCGACAGAAGTCTAAATAAACGACTCACTGCGGGGTGCCCAATCATATATAACAAATCCCCGTATGAGTGTCATTTATGAGCAAAGAATAATTGAACAAATAACGCAACAGTATCCCATACCACATCGTTTTACTGGTCTGTTATTTAAAGCTCGTATATCACACATGCTCCTCTACGGTATTACATGTAATGAGTTGAAATAATAAGTGAAGAAATATTACTGAACACCCTATCCCAAACGGAACTATAACTCTGTTTATTCTAATTTCGCATTACACGCAATATAAATCGTTCCAACACATAAGCACACATTTTGTTCAAAAAAGAATATAAATTTATTTATTTGCAAGATATATCTATAATTAATAAGAATATTTATATAATTTACTTTAATAAAATAATTAATATTTTTAACCTTTTATAAATAAAATAGAACTTTAATGTTTATAAAATACTTCTGAAAAATCCCTTTCTACATTTTAAATTCATAGAAATATATAACAAAACTAAATTACTCAAAATATTCATTTCGTAGTTTTCCATAATTAAATATGACTTTCAAAATAATTTTTTATAATACTAAATCAATTTCTTTATTTTCAAATCTATAAATATATTTTCATAACTTAAGATTATATTCAAAATTCATGATATATTCTTTGAAATCCATAAAATATTAATTTGAAATCATCTCATAATTTTCTAGAAACATCATAAGGTTTTAAATAATTATTAAACTCAAAATCTAATTTAAAGACAAAATTTAATAATATAATTAATCTCAAATTTATAAAATATCTTTTCAAAATAATTACATTATTATAAAATATAAAACATGCTCTACATTAACATTTCTAAATATATTATTATATATATAAATATTATATATATATATATATATATATTATAAATCAGGTTAGGCCACCAATCGACCAGTCGGTCAACCTACCAATCACGCAAATATACGAAGCCATTACTGGCTTCTTTTGACCAAATTCAGGTAATTGACTTTCTTTTAGTTACTCATTCACTCATAACTGAAAACACACATCATTCAACATTTGAACATCATTCTAAATCAAGAATATATGTATAATTGTTGGGTTTAACATAGATTTGTGAGTGAAAACACTCACCCGACAATTCTCCTCCTCTTCTGCCCTGAATTCACCTCCAACACTTAAAATCGTTATCAAAACTCCAACTTCTTCAAAGCTTAAGATGTAGTGTGGTGTTGAGATGGTCACATTCAAATTTAAGATTTTATAGGAATTTATTTGATTTTATTTAATTATAAAAGGAAGAGAGTTTACTGAAATTTTACTTCCTGAAGTTGAAAATAAGGAAGATAACCAAGGAAGAGTGAAGTTATTTAGGAGTCAGAGGAAAGTTTCAAGATTTATGAAGAGTCTAGATATGGAGATATGGGATTGGGCATTATATAAGACTAGCTTATTTTAATTTTTAGTTACATTTTAATACTGTAAACAATTATTACTTTCAAACAATATTTATTTAAATTATTAAAACTACATTTTCTATTAAAACATATTTCTAATCTCATTTACTATAAATATTAGACTTTATAGAATTATTCGACTACTTTTTAACACATTTAGAACCATTTAAACTCAAAAGTATTATCAATATCAATCAAATAATTAAATTCAGCATTTAACTAATAATTCATAATCTTCAAAATTAATTGATTTTCAAAATACTTTACTCTTAAAGCTGTTTAATAATTCTTCCTAGAACCATTTAAATTTAAACAGCTATTATTTTATTATTCAAATTCCAGTATTTACAAATAATTCTGAAACATTCGTAGTTAGTCTCTAAAAATCCATTTTTGATTAACTAAATTGCCATTGTTATTTTTTATTTATTGATTCTTAACACCGGGTTGTTACAAACTCCCTACCTAAAAAAATTGCATTTTTGGAATTTCCTATAAGGAAAATCCTAACGAGCTAAAATTATTAGCTTTACTATACCCATCTACAATTTAGAATAATCACATAATCATCACACTAGGCTCATATAATACAATGTCAATTATTAAATCCTATGGTATCTTCGCAAAAACAAGGATTCTACATCCCACGCCTAAAGTCAGTGGTCCTGGGCTATGAGTCAAACAACTCAATTTGGATAGTACCATGCACCACAACTCAAAATTGCAATTTGAATGTTTGAATTTTTTGAAAAACTTTGGAGTAGTCACTATGGCATGAATATATTCCAAAAATTCACAACACTCAAATACGATATTCAAACATATCTAATATAAATCCATACCATTTCTTTTATCAATAAAATTTTTTGATTACATAATTCCTTAATAATACTCAAAATGCCAAAATATCAAACAATTTATTTTTTCAAAGATGGAACCCAAAAAAACCGAATGCATGAGGTTTTCGCATAATAGTGGGCTTTGGGGAGGTTGATAATGTATGTCGCCTTTCTCTCACACTACGAAGAGGTTATTTCCGGACTCGAACCTGGGCACCTAGATCACCATGCGGGTGAACTAATCGTTGCGCCAAGGCTCCACCCCTAATTTATTTCTTTCAAAGATATTAATTCAAAATAATTCACAAATATACTTTCTTCAAAACTCTTTTTACTTCACAAAAATTTCACAATATAAATGTATAACATAGAGGACTTAAAATTTATTCATCAAACTTAATTCTTTAAATTCTCATAAATCTCCAAATTATATAAACTATTCAATTTATTAAACAAATCTAAATTTTTTATAATACACTTAAAATAAGATTTTAAGATTTCATAGCTTATTCCCTAAACTTTTCTAACATCATAAATCATCAAAACATAGTATCATTTTAACTTTATAACCAATATTTCAAACTTTTACTTATAACCAATATTTCAAACTTTAACTTACAAAAGATCGTTTCAAATAAGTTTACAAAACTTTTCAAAAAATCCTTTACTTAGAAACCCAACTTCCAAAATATTCTTTGCCTTACAAAATTTAATTCTATTCGCTTTAACATATTTTCCAATTCATTAATGCTTTAGAACTTAATTTTTACCAAAATCCAATTTTCTTACTTCGAATATAAAATAATTTCAATATAGTTCATTTACTTTAAAATCCATATTTCCAAATTATTAAATATTTCTTACTCAAACTTAACCATCTACAATTTAAACTTCATATATCCTTTTAAATAGAAATTAATTTCAATAAAACCCATCAATTATATAGATACTTCTAAATTCACTTTTAATGAAAAAAATCTTTATTAATATTTGAAAACATTTTACTTAAAATTTTCTTCAAATACTTTTCTCAAAATCTCAAATTATATTTTCATAAAATATTTATTACTTTGCCTTTTCCAAAATCATAGTTTACAACAAAGCCCACTATATTGAAAATTTATTCAAATTATCCTTGAAATACTATTTAATTTTCAAAATTACTTTTTCTAATTTCATAAAATTTCTTCAATTATTTGCTATACTTTCTTTTGAAAACGTTTCTCAGAATATGGGTCATTTATAAATAATTTCTCAAAACAGTCAACTCTTTTACTTAAACTCTTTAATACCTCATAGTTTCAGAAATCATTCTAAATTGAAGAACTTACATATATAAACTTATATATCTCTGTACATCATATTCACCAAAATTCATCAAAATTACAAATAATCATTCAACGCAGCAGACATATAATCACAACATCACATACCAACATTTTCAAATTCTAATATATTAGTAAATATAACGACGATAACCCGCACAAATTTATAGTGGCTCACTTTGCCAATTGGCTGTAGTGTCGACCGTGTGATCAACATTGTCTCGCCACCAACTTCAGCTATACGCTAATGCTCGAAGGCTGCAATCGTCATATAAACCTAAACATATAAAAATATATTTATTATTTATAAACAATTCATTTTATAACATAATATTTCTACTATAACATCCTGCCTTTTCGTACGTTTTAAATCGACGATAAAACACACACGTCAGACTCAAAATATACAAATACCGGATTGTTATTGGGGTGAATAAGAAAAGCGAAAGAAAAAAAACAAAATAGAATCTTGAAGTGGAAAGACAAAATATAATAATCAAATAAATAGTTCATAAAGTTGTTTTACAAAACATTTGATTATACTTATAAAACATAGATTAGAGTTACACATACCAAAGAATAATAAATAATACAACGGAACAGTATGAATGTAGTGGAATAATATAATAAATAATAGTAATACAATCTTCGTCTTCTTCCTCCAGAAATAAAGTCTTCGAATCCTGAAATGCTCAGACTGACCCGAGCGAATTGAAAAGACGAAACACTCGAGTCAGAACTAAAAGATCTTATGTAAGTTAAATCAATGGCAAACAATATGAGTGGAATGGCGTCAGAGATGTTTACGGGATTTGACATCTCCTATCCAGTGTCTAACGTGAGTGTAGTAACTTAAGAGATGCTCGGGATTCACATCTCCTAAGGATTCGTCAAACTATCTACTATGTAGTAATATACGCTATTATAATAATGTCTATTAGTAAAATAAACTTACTTTTAAATAGCGTTAAGGGGTTACCCATATAGCCCTTACCACGTAATTGTGACGACCCAAATTTTCAACAGGTGTTAATTGATAATTAATGGAATTGAATTATTAAATATTAATATTAAGCAGTCAAATAAATATCGAACGGTTAAAATATCTGAATATCTAAATTAAATTTAAAACTAATAAAAATATGCTATTTGTGTAAATATAAATATATAACACAAGAAACTATGAAATGAAAATAAGTATGAAAATAAATAATAATAAATAAACAATTAAGCGTTAACTTTAGAAAGATATAAGAATAAGTATTTATATTAGCAATAAATGATATCTCAAAGAACTTTATGGTTAAGTAAATTTATAAATGAGCATAAGCTCATTCTAGAACAATATATTTATATACTGTTGAGATACATGAAGACAAAGGAATGATATAAATAAATAAATACATGCTGTATAAGAGAGAAGAGACAATTATAATTAATATAAGCAAGTAATGAATGGGACAAGATAATAACTTGATCAAGAATATGCCCATAAATTAAATATAGATTCGTTCATTCTGCAAAACAATTAGATGAAAAAATAGGAATATAAAAAATTTATGGAAGCTTGCAAAAGAAGACAACCATGCACATGAATGTAGTCAATTAAATGAATACAAGTTGTCATATTGTAAATATCTTCGAACATGGATGACTTTGTAAACATGAAACAAGACAAGCCTAATTAATGATAGCACAACCTAGATCATTTCAGCCACCATACGAAAGAAAATCTCTGACCAAGTTTTTCTTTAAAAAAAAAGAAACAATATCTAACAGTACAAGACAATCTTGTACCTGAATACTATTTCAGCTCTACACATTGCTTTGATATATCATCCCTCTTTTCCATTTCATGCAGTAAAAAGAAACCTGAGTATATATATAAAAATAATAATAATAAAAGAAGCAAGGCAAACCAGAAGTTAGCAACACTATTTACAAACTTAAACAACAATCTCATCAAACAAGCAAGAAGATTTAAAGAAAAAAAATCAAGTGTCAGCTTCCAGATCGTGCTCTATTCATTTAGTTTCCAGGTGAGTAAACATTTTGATTTAAAGGTTTAAGTGAGTAAATGATGGTTGCTGATGGAAGTTCTAAGTTAAATGGTGCTTGTTTGTAGTATTTCTGTATGTGTTATACGTGCAGGTTAGTTTTCATCCTGTTTTTGAACAACAGGGTGTAATATAATTTAAAATCAATTAGTTCCTTCTCTGGTTAGTTTTATGCTAAGATGTTTTAACAAAGTTTGTTTAAAACAACAAGTTTTAAATTTTCAAAAAAAAAAAATCAATCAACAGCAAGTTTTAAAACATCTCTGCAAGAATCCAACAACAAATTTGGAGTTTAAAAATCTGTAAAGCAAGTCTGCATTTAAATTTTCAAAGTCTGAAGCAAAGAGCCAAGCAGCAGTAATGGAACTGTGAGTAATATAATTTTGTTGAACATATGTATACTCACGTAACTTTGTTCCAGCTTAAACTTTAATGTGTGGGAATGTGTGTGAATTGCATTTGATCCTAGAAGTACATATATGGGTAGGGAAATACAACCTGTAATTCAAAGGGAAAAAAATGTATAAGCCAGTAGACAATACACAATATCTCAGAGGATAAATCCATTGTTCTTCTTCTTCCTCAAATCTTGTTTATTTGAAAAGAAAACTATTAAGAATAAAAATTAGAGATGTGAATAAAACCTTAAGCTGGGCAAGCGATATAAGTTCTGGATTAAATACTCTGTTCATTTGTTTTAAAAAAAAATCAAAGTCTTTTATTTCCTTTCGAATTAAACTTTAAGATTTAAGGCGAAGTAGTCGGGTCAAGTAGAGATCGAATTAAATTTTCTTTCAGTTAATACCATGAGTCAGTAAGGAGAGAGGACTATGTTCCAGTAAACAACTCGAGTTTGGTAAAACTCGAATATCATGATTATGTAAATTGATTGTATGTCCTAGTTAGTTAACTAAAATCATGAATTTTGGACTTGGTTTGAGAAATTTTAGCATCAGGAAGAGGGAGAAAGATAGGGTTGAACGAAACTGGTGTGCAGGCTAATTCCGGCGACATGTATGTTTTCGTTGCTCGAGGCTCGTCATGGAGGAAGGGTATGAGATGGGGCGTGCACGAAAAATACCACGGCACCTTAAAGAGGCCTGAGGTGGTCCGCCGAACTCGAATTAGGGTTTAATTTGGGCTTTGCAGTGGCTATGGGGTTGGGTAAATGGCGGCGACGAGGGGAAGTTGCAGAGGTGCGGTCCAGGGGGAAAGGTGGGCGAGGGTCTTGGTGGAGCATAGGGTGGATTTGGGGGAAAAATCTTATATCGTGGTGGCCAAAGGAGTTGCTGGAAGGGGAAAATAAGTCGTCCAGCGTTCGGCTGGAGTTCGAATTCTTTGAACGAGGTGAGTGTCATGGAATCCAAATGGTGGGGTGAGTGAGGGGGTTGTAGGTGATTTGCGAGGCTAGTTGGTGTCAATGATCGATCATCAACGTGCGTGTGCACCTGTACAAGTCAATGCACGTTAACACTTTCGAATGGGAAAGAGGGGAGAGCAGAACTGGGAAGAAAGTAAACAAAGGGAGGAGAAAAGAAAGTTGGGCCGAATAGTGGTTGGGCCAGGAGAATTTTCTCACGTCAGTAAGGATAATGGAAATAGATAATAAACTAAAAACAGATGAGAGAAGTATTTCGTGAACCAGGTTTGGCCATAAATCATGGGGCCGAAGATTTTTTAAATAATAATAATAATAATAATAATAATAATAATAATAATAGGTAAATTTAAATATAAATGGATTTTAAAGGAAAATGTTAACAAGTTTTAAAACATAAGGAACAGTACATAGTTTTCAAGCTAAACAAGATTCAACGTAAGTTACTGAACGAAGTTCTAGTAAAAGAGCCTATCAGATTTAAGACTGAAATTTTAAACGTTTTAAGGAAAATGGTTTTGGTATTGAATAATTAAATATTAGGTTGATTTTTAAGTAAATCTCTAATTGTTTTCAAAATAAAGAATGTGATTAAGTAAGTGGTTAAAGATAAACGTATTGAACTTTAATTAATAGAAGGATAATTATTACCTTAAGAAATTAATGTGTAATTAATGTAAGTATAATTGATAAGTAATTTAAGAAAACTAACCCATGGAATAATTGCTTGATGAAAATAATTGAAGCGAAATTGCTTGACGGAATTAATTTAAGGATTAATCATTCAATGTACTTAATTAAAGGATTGATAATTAAGAAATTTACTAAGGATTAGTTAATTAATGAGTGTGATTAGCTAAGGGATAATTAACCAATGTAAGTGATTATAGAATAATTAATTTGAGAAATTAACGCAATAAATCATTGTTAATTACTTTGTAAGAATAATTAAGGGATTATTTAATGTGATGAGTGAAGGCTAATTAACTTGTGGAATTAATAAAGCAATTAATTAACTTAATATAATTAAAGGATAATTAATCTAGGGTGATTAATTAAGATGATGATTAATTAATCAGTTTGTGATTAATTATTGTTAAATAAGCAAGATTAAAAGTGATCAAAGAATTGATTTGATTTAATTAGGAATAAGTGACTAATTAATCTTGATTATAAATGATGGATTGACATTTCTGATATGAAATGTTTAAGACATGATATGTTGTCTTGAATAGTGATTATGTGGTTATCTATCGATGATAAATTGTCGTGTAAAAGAGTGATATCCTGTGATTAAAGGTTGATTTGTATCTCACTTGAATAGTATGGGTTTGGATGGCATTGAATTCGAAGAGATCAGAGACGGGTATTTGTAAATACCCGAAACCATTTTGAATTTTTATAGATTGATATATGAAATCAATTGGCTGGAAGAGTTGAACTAGTTAATCTAGTTTTGGTACTTAGATATCGATGTGTGAAATTAGAAAAGTCTATAACCAATGGTGAAATTGATACGAGTTACCCAGGTTTTATATAGTTGTATGCTTTTGTATTCCATGTTACTTGGATTTACTCACGCTGGTTTCCACCCTGACCCGAGTATTACTTTGATGTAATGCTCGGGTCAGACCGAGTATTACAGATTTCCAGGTGAGTACGTTCTGGAGCTCAGGAGGCGAGCTGGATAGCAAGGTCGTATAGAGTGTTCGCGTTGTATTTTTGAGATATGATAATTGTATGTATTCAGTGACTGTATATATGTGAAACTCTGATGTATATTAATGTAATCAACAGATATAGTATTCTCCTGTAAACTATTATTTATTATTATATTTTATCCGCTGCGAAGGTGAGTTGTTGATGTTTCTGTTCTTCTTCTTCTATTTCTTTCTTCTTTTTTCATAACTATCTGGAATTTTCGGGTTCGAAAATTCTGGGTCGTTACAGTAGTAGTCCCAACAGTCCATCCAATATCATGATTCCTCTTGATCGGGAAGCCACCAGAGGATACCACACGGGCTATGGGAGAAAACCAAACTCGTACAAGGCGCGCTAGGGTAGGCGACACGGCACAACGAGGCAATGCCATGGTAGATATACCATTTACGCATCCGGACTGATGGTGATGCATAGCGCGCAGCTACCGCCCACCTCGAGCCACACCCCAAAAAAAATCAAAGGGCCCCAATCAATCACAAAGTAATAGAATGGTATCGAAGGAGTGTGTCCGATAAGAAGGGCTACCTCACTGGCCCGTAAGCGCTCCTGTTTTAGCCATCTTATGCAAAACTCACGGGAATCGGGTCCACGTATATACCTCAAAGGAAACGCCGCAACCATCCTACTTCATTCTGGAATCTCCACCGCGTACACGGTTGTTAAAGTGGTTTTCAGAGTTGGCATAGAGTATGACAACTTCCGATCCCGGTCTCTTTAACAAACAAACGTTATTATAACACCACGATCATTTTCAAAATAGTTTATACTATAAAACCAAATATCATTGCCCTTTCAAAGCCAAATCAATACGATATCATTTTCATCTCAAATATATCCTTTCTAAAATCATAACACTTTCAAAGTTATAACATTTTGAAATCAAAACACTTGAAATATTACGCTTTCAAATCATAATACTTTGAAACTCATAACTTTGAAACATAACTCCCACCACTTAAATGGTTTAAATATTAAATTACTTTATGTAATAAAATAGCCTTCTCAATTTCACAAATCAATTCCTAAACAACTCGAATTTCTACATTTCATATTTAACCAAATCCCAAATCATAAACTTTAATTCAACTCAGTTTCCAAATAAACTATTCCAAATTATATGGATTTCAAAACAGATTTCATATATCAAATTAAATTTTCCTATTACTTAGTTTTGAAATATTTTACTTAATAAGTCTATTATCATTTAAATAACTCAAATTTCAAATGACTAAATATTTTCTTCAATTTATTTATACTTGAAATATTCTTTTAATTCACCTTAAAACAAAATCAAGTTATAGAAATCATACCTTTTAAAAATTTCAAATTTAATAAATTTCACATCAAACTTAATTGAGTTTAATTCTTAAATAATTCAATTCCAAATTTATCCTTCAACCTTAATTTATTTAAATCATTGTAAACTCTATATTAAAATATAATTTAAATACTTAACCATATTATCTTCAATAAAAATCAAACTTATTATTAAGCTTATTCTATATTAAAACCAATTTATACATAGCTTAAAATCAAAAATAAAATAACATTATATAACATCTAAAATCACTATTTATATCAAATCATATATTTCTCTACAAAATCATAGAAATCATTTCAAAAATATTATTATATATATAGACCGTGTTATCTATATATAATTTTCTATCCTATGGTCAAGTGATACGAATATTTATCATTTCAATCCGCAATTTAAAATATAAATACGGTTATATATCATTTCAAACCGTAACCCCGAGTGAAATAAAAATCCATAACAACTTGTAGTTTATAACAATATAAAATACCACAGCCATTCATCCAATATCACCCATCAACCATTTATCACAATAATAATCCAATTCAATCAATAACATCAATATAGAATAGATAACAAATGACAGATATTCACTAGCAGTTTATATTCAATAATAAATTAAATAACTATTTATCCAAATAAATTCAAATAAATCGAGATGAATATGCCAGACAGTCATAAATAAATTTCTATTCACATCATAAATTAATTTAACAAGCATAAGAAATTCTAGAAGTTGTAAGTGGGTTAAAACACTCACCTTCTGGATTTAAATTGAATTTAAATCCAATTTAAACTCAAAATTTGAATGGTCTCAGCTGTAACGACCCGTAATTTCGCTACTTCGACAATGAGAGATTTCGTTTTTTTTTAATTTGAAAAGGTCTACAGCTTAAATAAACAAGTTATATATAATAGATAATAATAAAAAAAAATTTTATTCTTATAGTTGATAATTTAAAAAGTATAAATTTGGATTTTAGAACAAATCAACAAAAGTTAACTTTTGTCAAAAATTAATAAATGCTTAAATAAATAGGTTTAAATATTTATTTAAAAATATAAATCTTATTGAAAACATTTAATAAAGATAATAAAAGTATATTAAAATATTTATAAGTATGTTAATAGTAATTTTACAAAAATAACCAAATTTTGTCTTATTTTGTCAGTTTTACATACATCGTAAAATTAGAGATTTTGATATTATTTAAATGTGATTTTAAAATATAAAGATACATATTTTAATTTATTTAAAGAAATAAAAATTCCATTTTTAAATTTGGTTTACATAAATAAATAGTTTAACTAAAACATCAAAATGTGACCGTAAAACATTTTGTCGAAAAACAACGTTTTGTCGATTAAAAGTTGTCGCAACGTCGTCGCACTTTATTTTCTTATATAGAAACATATATTCAAATAGTGTAAGTATTAATCAATTCATTAATCAAGTTTACTTTTACTAAACAATATTAGAAACTTCTAGAAAACAATTAAGAAAAAGTAAGCACAAAAGGACAAAAATGTCATTTCGCAGCAAAAAGTAACACATCAAGTCAAACAAACATAATTATTACTTACTTTACTTAATATCTAAGTGAAAATGACATAAAGTAATGATTTGAAATGTGACGTTAAGTGTTGAAAAAAATAAGATTACTTTATAAGTAAGTATTGGTCTTTTTACAAAATATTATTTTAATCCAACTTTTTTTATAAATAACACCACCATTCTTCCACTTTCTTTCACACCATTTTCTACCTTCTTCTTCTTCTTTGAAGCTCTCTGACTTCTTCTTCTCTTCTAAATCCCTACTAACTTTTTCAAAACCATATCAAATCAACTCCAAACACCACCAAACTTTGCCAAAGTTCTTAGAATATCATTTAAACATGGTTTAGCACCTAAGAAGTGAAAAAATAATGGAGAAATGTGAGGATATAGGTATAGCCGAACCTATAAAGAGAAGGAAGCAAGTTGGAAAGCTCCGAAGCAAGAAAAAGAGAAGGTAGTGCCGCCGATTTCATTCCAAGTAGCTAGAAGCAAATTCAAGGTGCCGCGAAAGGTCTGCCGAATTTTCTGAAGTTGATTAGTTAAAGTTTAAGTGAAGTGTTGTTGCATATGAATGTTGGTAGGAAGCTAAAAAAATCGGTTAAATGTGAGTACTCATATTTACTAATAAATCCATAAATTATTTCAAGTATAATGATTTGAAAGTTTTAATATGTTGAGTGAATGTTTGATATCTTGCTTGCAAATTGGTTGATTATGTGCTTGATATCTTGTTTGATAAAAGATGAGAGAAAAGATTAGTAATTAAGCATAGTTAATTAAATGAGAATTAAATCCATAAAAATGTGTGTGTGGAAGTTATTTAGCCTCTTAATGATTTTGAATAAGTTAAAATAGTTTAAATATGGTTTAAAACCAATTTGAAGTGTTTCGGACAAGTTCCAAAGCAATTCATGAAATTGGTCAAAATCGAGCTTGTCGTGTAGCGGAAGTTCATAAATTTCAACCCGTAACTTTAAATTAAAGTAGAGAATGATTTATAAGTCGGATTTCTTCGAAATAAAAATTCTTTGGTCCACAATGATAATAGTTTTTCAAAAAAGAAAGAAAATCAAGATTTCATCAAGTAGATTTTGAAGTATGTCCAAAACAATTTTCTAAAAACATCGCGGTTTTGCAGTTGGGAATCCAAAAAGGGATTTTTTTATAAATGATATTTTTAAATGATTAAAAATATGAAACAAATTTTATAAATCTATTAAAATGGTTTAAAAGAGATTTGGAATAAAAATATGAATTTTCAAATATTAAAAAGTTGTTTAAATCAAATAAGCTTATGTAGCACTTTCTGCAGCACTTTTATGCCGTGAATTCTATAACCTTTTGAATATGAGTTTAAACTTAACAATTCTTTCCTAAATCTTTTGTGAATGATTTTAAAATAATAATTAAGTAATTTAAAGATGATTTGAAAGTTTTAATAAGACTTTGAATAAATGGTTAAGATGAATGTTTATACCACTTAAACAAAAAGAGAAGAAAATTGAATGTATTAACAAATTGAGTATGCGGAAACGACTAGTACATTTGTCCCGTCTATGAGATCCGGAAAGATAAAACAAGGTGTTTAACTAAGGTTGGGGATGAAGCAACCAGTGCCCTAAACTTACCTGGCCTATGTTTTCTCTTTTAAGGCGAGGGGTGGAATATATCGAAAGGAAAGCCCGAATGCTCTAAGAAGATCATTTTTAAGTTTTGCCAAGATAAAAGAAAAGAAACTAATTTTCAAAATAAAATATATTGAAGACAAAGATCGTTAAAAGACAAAGATATTCATAATGTAGGATTGCTTGCCATTAGTCCCTAGAGGTGAAACTTGCCATTAGTCCCTGGAGGTGAAACTTGCCATTAGTCCCTAGAGGTGAAACTTGCCATTAGTCCCTGGAGGTGAAATTTACCATATCTAAAGTGGCAGCAGTGCTCTATTATGGAAATCTTCGATTTGCAAGAATATGATTGGAAGTCAAGAAAGAAATCTTTGATTAAGATTTAATGAATGATTTGAGAATATTTTCCCTAAGTTAAAAGTTATAGCTTGAATATAAGATATCTTTAATTAAGATTTAATGAATGATTTGGAAAGGTTTTCCTAAGTAAAAGAGAAAAATGATTGGAATAATTCCAAGATCTAAAGAAGTTTAATATATCAAATGATTTGATAAATGAGGCTTAATGATTCCATATATATTTGAAAAGAAAATGGAATAAATTGAAAAGAATATATCTAAGAAAGATATTTGATTTAAATAGAAGATAAAGTAATTGATTGATGATTGATATCCACATATGAACTTAAAATCTTTTTAAAAGCGATGATTGGTTTCGAAGGAACCGAAGTCGGATCTGGATGATTCCTATCTGAAAACCACTTTGAACCAATATATACGTTTGAAAGTGAAGACATGTTGAAGATGATGATAATTGAAGACCGTGGATCTTTATAGCGTGAAGACTGCTTGTTGAACATGCTCTGGTTGGCCCCATTATAGAGTTATTTATAGCAGTGGTCGCCTCGTGATGGAGATCTTTTTCGGATTGCAAGGGCTTCTCGCCTAGTAATGACCGAGGAAAGTGCCTTCGGTTTCGTTCAGTCCTAGAACGAACTTGTATGGAATTTTATCTGATATTATATTCTAAATCATATTTGAGTGGTTTCTATAAACGTATATCAGTTGGTGGCGGAGAAGGCAACTTCTCTTAACTTAACACCCTTTCCCAAGACATATGAGCTCAAGAAGTTATACTTTTCTGGAAATCAGTCATGTGACGTGGAATGATAATGTGGCATTCAAAGTGGAAACTGTTATGTTCAAAGCGTAATTTGTATGAAAAGCGTGGCTTTGAAGAAATTCAGCATAGGCTCGTGAGCCTCATACCCCGGTTATGATGGATTCTATATGGTCAGATGTATGCTCGCATTTCGAATAGTAGTAATTTGGGTTACGATATGTTCTGAGCCCTAAGTACCAGATACGTCTGGGCCACATGGCAGGGATGCACGAAGTCTAAGTCCTTGGACGTTATTTGTAGATTGCATCCACTTTTAGCCATTTGTGTTGTTGTATAACGGCGTCTGAGTCATGGACGTAAGCCGTGGATACAGATTGATCTTTCCACTAGTTTTCTATTATGTTGGAAATCCAATCTCAATACGAGATTTATGGTTTTGATTGTATTCCCAAAATAGATGTAAAGACTTGCAAACATTTCAGCTACCCCTTTTGGTATCATATATTCCGTTGACCCAATCTGAATATATTCCGTTAGAATTAGTCCGGATATTAATACCTTATTTGAATAAGATTATTTGCAAATGTTTTCAAAGAGATGTCGTTAAAAATAATATCAAGTGTATTTTGGTATAAAAATGTTTTGGTTATCATAAGGTAAAACCCGTCTGTGTTTGTGTGTGGGCGTGGTCTTATGAGATACACTTCTTTTCAAAGGTTTTGATAATATAGTCATTTAAAAGTTCGAGTATCTCACGCTGGTTTATCGAGCTGATCTGGGTATTTTTAATTCTCGAGTCAGATCCGAGTAAGTTTCAGGTTTAGTTAAATATGGTTAGAGTTTCTAAAGGAGAGCTGGAGATCTTCATCATCGTATGGACATATTCTATTATCCGCTGTACTTAGTGTATTTTGATTGATGTATGTCAGCAATTGTAAGGACAAATGTTTATAACTGTCCAAGCTGAATCTAGGTTAGACTCTGATATTGTACTTTAAAATTTTCCGCTGTAAAGATTATTATTGAAATAATATATGTTATTCCATTCGTGTGAGATTCTGTTCTATCTTTATTTTCTTTCTACCCTTAATGATCCGCTTATTCGTACAATTTAAGTTGGACATGTATGGTTTATTGTTGATTTAAAAGGTACCGAAAAACGGGCCATTACATCAGCATTCGTCCAAACCAGCGTTAAGATGTCCAGAATTTAATACGATCCTAACAAAACTAACCGTGCGTGAAACAGACATCGTATGCAAAAGTTATTAGCATTAGAACTTTCACAATTTAAATTTAAATAATTAATTAATAAAAGAATGAACACACGTCACCTTCAACACACCCGATTGTCGTTCGAGCAAACGCACGCAACAACCTCTCTAAAATCACCACTGCACGCCACCGTGGGCCTCCATCGACCACGACACTATAAATATTGTCACCCCCTGATGGCCGCTGCCATGGACGAAGACCGGTGCCTCATCATGGCCACCTCCGCCGCTACGAGTTAGGGTTTAGAAACCCTAACTACCGATTCCAAGCCGCCACAGGTGGAGATAGCCCACAATTTCACCACCGGTCGACTCCGTATGACGCATACTCCAAAACCTATATCTTAACTTCGCATATTGCTAACCAAATTGAAAAGCCCCAAATTAACTTTGACCATGATTTCAAGTTGATTCGAGCACTGTTATGAAAAACAAACACAATCCGTAGATTCTATTTGTCGAGACCTTCTCAACAATATAAGATTTGTTTCGGTTGGAGGAGTTCGAAATTTTGGAATTGAACTGGAATTTGTTTGTCTGCCATTGAAATGAGGGGCAACATAAATTTTTGTACGTACAAAAATATGAAATAGAAGGGCTGCTAGGGTTTATAACAAGGTATATATAGACAAGCTGAAATTAGAATGGATCAGATTGATTTGGATTGAAAGTTGAACGACAAATGGCCCGAAAAGCCCGTTCTGACTCCAAAACGAAAATAAGTCAACCCATATATCAAAATAAATGTTTTTAAATATTCTAAACGCAGTGGAACAGGTTTCAAGTCCAGATTTCATCGTATGAAGAAGTTATGCTAAAATCAAGTTATTTCAAATTGATTTCAATTAAATTGATTTCTAGGCATTTCGAGTCCGTACGAGCAAACGACAAGCCCGATCGCTACGAAACTTGAAATCCTACAATAATTCGCCATTACAGATCTGATGAAACTAGTTTCGTCGAAATTCGAGCCAGTGGCCAAAATGGCTATTTTCCAGTTATTAAATTAAATTAATAATTAATTAATTAAGTCACTTTTCTAGTTTAAATTTAATTATTTAAACTTTCTATCATTTTTGATTTCTTAATCATTCATAATAACTTAAACAATTTTGGATGTCAATTTAAAGTTGATTAATCCATCAATTTCAGTGCTTAATTTCAATTTCATTAAATTCAGAAATTATAAATTTAAAATTCCCAAAATCCATTTATTAAAATTTTAAACTTTGTTATTCATGTCTTTTATTACAACAAGGATAAAACAAACGTTGTTCTAAATCTTGGTACTTAATATTTCCCAATTTCCTCTTAATTTCTACTTTCGTAATATTTAAATATTATTTTTCATTTAATTCCAACTAATCCAATTATTAAATTCAAATTAATAAATCTTGATTCCCATTATTTTTATTCAATCAATCATTATCCTATTCATACTTTATTATCAACCAACAATTATTACAATTAATTATTTAATATTGATTTTTCCGAATTACAGCTTATTACGTATTATTTCGTCAATTAATATAACTTTGAATCTATTTTCCAATTTACTAATTACAATCAATTAATACCTTGCAATTGTTTCAATTAATTGGGATTGCACTAAATTTGTTATTTATCAACTTGCTTTAACCTCATTACCGTAATTTACGTTCAGTTACTGTTAAGCAATATATTATTTCATTGGTTAATTCAACACTTACTTTTATTTACTCATTTTCTATTTTATAACCAAATGCAAAAATTTACACTATTACATTATTGGAATTTCACTCCAATTGTCAAAAATTAATTTTAATTACCATTGCTACATTTCATTTCTAACATTCGCTTCATTTTGTATTATAAAGTTTTTATTCCTTTCTAGATTTAATTACAAAAATCTTATTAAATTAAAAAATTTAAAACATCGAAATTTACGGTCGTTACATCTACACTCATAACTAAATATTTTTCTAAAAGAATACTTTACTTTACCATAATAGTACATATACTCAAATGTAAAAATTTCAAATCGAAACAATTTCTAAAACTCAAAATTTCAAACATATCTTGGTATCTCAAACTTTCTTAAAGCCCTATTTCAAAAAAAAATATTTCCTTATCAAAATATTTTATATCACTTCTTTATCTTTTAATTATATCATTTTCAAAACATGGCTCAAACGTTTCAACGAAATATTGTTTCCCTTTCCAAAATCCTTTCTCAAAAATATTATTTAAACTTTCCTCAAATTATTTACATCATAAAAACAATAATTCTTCATTTTCTAAAATATTATCCTTATTTCAAAATATCCTTCATATCAATTAAACCTTTTCAAAACATCAAATTTTTTGTTTCTTCAAAATAATACAACGAAATATCAATTTCAAATTATTTCAAAATATTTTACTTCCTTTTAAACTATTTCATTTCTTTACAAAACTTTACTAAACATTCAAAACTTCTTAAAATATTTCCAATCTTTCTAAAAATTTATAAAATTTTATGTCTCTCTATCTCGTTTTAGTGTTTAGAAATCCCTATTGATAACAGACGAATCGACTAGAATTCTTAAAGCACTCAATGAACAAATTAACACAAAATTGATTTCAAAATTTTCATCAAATAAATACTTTTATATACATGAAGATACTTTCCATATTAAATCAATTATTTGGGAAAATTAAACATTTATCAAATATCATATAAAATATAACTTTTAATTAAAAAGGTTATAATTACTAAATATGCTTACATCTAATAAAACATTTTCCAAACCGTATATATACACCATAACCAATAAGTTTTTTAAATAAAAACATATGCTAGCATTTATTAAACACTTTATAGTTAATTTTTTTTAAGAATATAATTAAAAATAATTTGTTTACAAAATCCAATCATTACTAACCAACCATTTGTAAAGTAAACAAGCAAGCCTTTAACCTCTTTCTAATTGCATTTTAAATTTGATATAAAAATTTATAGTTTATCTTATAAAAAAGAATTTTGATTACTCCTTGCGTTAACTACATGACTTAAGACACTGCCATATTCCATATGTCAAAATTTAAACAGATTTTTTCCTTAAGTGATAGTGTAACATCTTCCATTCTGAGGCTCAATACTAACTACTACGAATGCTGCAATCATCAATAGTTATTAATTCTTGATGACAAAATGTGACTATAATAATCATATCAATAGTCACATGAATATGGAATTTTTTTAACACATTTTAATAACAAATTTTCATATCTCATTTCACAAATAATATTTCATATTCATTACATAATCCCAATGGTAATCCCATTTTTTGAGAAAATACAATTATTACAAAACACTCCAAGAGCGACATATGAAGATGCCCCTTTGTTGATCAGAGTCAGATAGTTGGCAATTATACAACTTTTCCATTACATCCAAATAGATAAAACTAAACCTTAGAAAGAGATATAGTTCCAAATAACTAGATTTCCTTCTACACATATCCGGAAGATTATTTGTCTAACTGGAACCTGAAAGCCCTTACGTCCGACCTACTCAAAAGAGTGCTCGAGAGTTTAAGGGGAAAAACAAAAATTTAGTTCAAACAATAGTCTAGTGTGAATAATAACATACCATCTCAAGCCAAATGGAATCTAGTAAGACCATGTCGCTGAGCGGAATGCGTTTTCCTCTCACTGGTATCTTAACGAAAACATAACAACCATATACCATGTTCCTGCAACCACAATGGTTAGAACATAGAAGATAGAATTTATAATCATGCAACATATATTAGATTACACATCCCAATTCATTAGATTACCCATCTTAATTTCAAATGACTACCCATTGTAATTTAAATTGACTATCCATCTTATAATTATGTGGACCACCCATCTCACATTTAAACATATGCAGAATTATGTGGACTATCCATCTCACATGTAATTATTACCTGGATTACCCTTCCCCTACCACATTGACTACCAATCACATATGTTTCAATTATTCAAAGTTATGTGGACTATCCATCACACATATTCCATTTTACTTAAAATGATATGCACTATCCATCACACATCCTAGAATGACCATGAACCCTTCATTATCCTCGTAGAGACTATCCATCTTCAGCATGATGTGGACTATCCATTTCATATCTCATAGTTTTTCTAGGATGACTATGAATCCATCATTTCATTCATATTACCCACATGTTTCAATTTCAATGCATGTTACCCACATGATTCAATTCTTATTCATGTTATCCACATGATTAACCTATGTTTATTGGTGTCCCTAATCAGGTTATCCCCCCTTAAAATTATAAAATTTCAAAGTGACAAACATTAGTAGCCCCAAGTTATCTATGTCAAACTCATTAAATTATACTTTGGTATCCCTAAGGTTTTTAAACCAAAATCATATGGCTCGCCGCAATTAGATAGTTGAAAATAGATCAATGTCGAGACTCATCCAAATTGGTGACTCCAATGATGGTGTCAACACTCATAATTTAAAATGACATTGGTATCCCCAATGACTACGTCGAAGTAGAAGCATAAGGCTCTTCGCCTTGAATAAAATAAAGCATAACACACGAATTATTAAATCTACGTTGACCTCTATCCAAGGACGAGGACAAAACTTAAGTTCTTTTAAGCGTAAGAAAAATTCATGCCGAAATTGATGTTGTCGACCTTCAATAACTATAGACTATCCACCTAAATAAACTAAACTTAAAACCTTTGTAAGTTATTTAGCTAACTGCCAAAGACATAGGATCGTCGACCCTTTAAAACAAAAGCCTCTCCGACCCCTTTTAAAACAGTTTTGATTGACTTCGAAAAGCAGTCTCTTCAGCATTAAAGAGATATAGTGTGATGTTAAAACCAAGAGGCATTGACACTCAAGCATAAAGTCATCGACCTCGATGCACATCGTCCCCAAGACCCTCGACGATGTTATAAAACCTTTATATTTAAACTACTTCGGCTATTATGCTGGTTCTCATATAGTGCCGAAGTCAAAAATAGACGGCATCACTACCTTAGTCTTGAAAACAAATGAAGTGATTAGGTGCAACGTCATTTTAAAAAAGCAGTGAAGACATGCTACATCATCAACTTCGACAATAAATATTTAATAACATATAAGGAATCATGAAGTGTTATTACCACTTATAATATGTTGTCAATGATGTCAACTTTGGCCTAAGTGGAACCAATGCATAGTTACCGAAGAAATTGTCACATGTTTCCTTGCACTACGACGTCAAAGCCCATGAATGCGGCCTTGTCTTAGGCTCGAAGATGGTAGGATGGCATGACCCTGTCTTAATTCGTATAAAAAATATTTTGTTGCTTCTTAAAGTAAAAAACTTTCGCCAAATCACAACTCTTATCCAATTTCTATTGGATCAAAAAATCTTTTACAAATCCTTTTCATAAATTTCTACCATCCTATTATTTCAAGTTCCAAAATATAATTATAACAATTAATTAACATCCTTAGTTAATTTTATTTTTATATGCTTATCTAGCATAACAAATTCACTATAAATCGAAATCACTTGGAAAAAATCCAAAAATTCACAGAAATTAAAGAATATTCTTCTCTTTAGCATATAAACATTTCGATACTAAAAACCATATTTATTTATTTTAAATAATTAAAATTCAAAACTATAATATATCATCCTTAGGAAATTCATAAAATTTTCTCTATAATTTGGAAAATTTTGGAATTAGAAACTCATCTCCAAAATGTTTTTTTACACAACATATCAAAATTCAAACCATTTAGAGATTAAAAACTTAGGTTTTACCCTTAAAATCCATCCAAATAATTTCATAAAAATTCCATAATTCATTATTCTATCCAAAAAATGAATAAATAATCATATCTTGGCAAAACAAACAACATTTATTCGGGTACTGTCTATAACCGAATTTAAAACAAGAAAAGAGAGATGGTTTTCTTGTATTATTCACCTTAGATTAAATGTTAGAGTTGAGATTTGATATGGCGTTAATCTTCATAAGCCTCGTCTCATTTGAATCCCCTTGATTTCACAATTTCCTCCTTAGGTTATGGCTGGCCTCTTTTCTTCTTTCTTTTGATTGTTTTGTTCGAGTAAAAATGAGAACGATATAATAGATAGAGGGTTTAACCAATAAAAGGTAAATCTATCTATTTTACCCTTATCATATAACTTCTTGTGTGTTTTAATTTTAATATAAGCTTGTTACTTAGTTCAGTAAGGCATGACCTTAATATCTTCAAATCTCGTTCTCTTTAATTATTTACATTATTCTATTTAATCTATCCAATTAAATGTCTTGAATAATGTTCAACTAAAATAGGGGTGTTACATATAGCTCCTAACGAATGTCACACTCAAGATGGATCCTCTACATTAAGCATCTATCAATCAATTTGGTCACACTAAGAAAATTCAATTCATCCACCATCCAATCAAAACAAGCAAATAACCTAACCGCTCAGCGGAAAGTGATCCGTCAAATTTCGCTGCACACTTTGATCCTTAGCGAATCGGTTTACTCTATTCAAAGCCATACCAAGGTATAATATCTATTAACTGAGCCGATACTACAAGTCGTATCGACATCTTTTACCTTCACACCCTTATGAACTACTCTATATTTCATACAGAAATTTACACTCACAACCGTGGAAAGTGATAAATACATATAGCAAGAAAATACAAGTACATCCCTCGATGATTACCCATGTAATCACTGTGTATAAGTAACACACACACTCTCCTATTATCCCTTACTATAGCACAACCACCCAACACACCTAAGGGTACATGGACTCTAAGTCTCATCTAGGCCAATGACTCATGTCTTATGTACACAATGTATTATTCTGAACCAGTTTTTTTAACAAATGCGAACACCCTACCTCTATACCCTATTATCTAAGAGTACTTCCGAGTAATATTGTCAGATTGTATAGAGAATGAGGTTGTATGGAGTATACACGTGAATATTCCCTTAGGCCAACACGGATACATATTTAAACATTGAATAAATAACTAACATATACGTACATAGTATCGGCATAAAGCAATAGACACGTTTGCTTCTAGGATAAAACAATACATAATGTAGAATAATAAATAATAGAGAACAAAGTCAAAATCGTAGCGATAATATATATACTACTAAATCCACATAGTATGTCCAATATACATCACATGAATATACATACAAGACAATACAAGATAATAACTACTATATTGAGAACCAACATCCTTATGCCCAAATAAAAGCTGGTCTCATTGTCCCTGAAACTGAAATGTCTCAAACTGACTCGAGTATTATATAAATAGCACATGGGTTAGACTACGTATAAAATGTAGAAGTCACAATACAATAACAAAAATGTAATGCAACACACACATCACAAGTAAACATATTCAAAATAGGTGTTATATAATATAGTGTCTCGTCGGTAAAATATCCAAATATGCAAACATCATCAATATAAGATCAATCATCAAGTATAATTAGGCTGGCTTACAGCAGTGCCTATGTAAAACTCTCAAATGATAATGAAATTGACTTTCCAGGGTCTGTCATTGTAATATCCCGGAATTTCAGGGAATTTAAAATAAGATAATCTCTTAATTAAATTATTTAAAATGGATAAAATTGTTATCTTCAAATATAAATAACCAAAATAAAATTCATGCGATGTTTTTAAATTTAGGGATAAATTGATTTTAAATGGAATAATTATTTAATTTGTGATATTTTATAAATTTGATTTTGATAAGCTTAACATTTTAAATTAATAAGTGTTGTTTAAATATATGTTTATATAAAAATTAACTTTAAAATTAGAATTTAATATTTCTTAATTTAATAGTGTGTTTGTTTATTTAATATAGATATATTTGATTTAATTTTAAATTGTAGTTTAAATTGAATTTGGATTTTTGATTTGAAATTTAAAAAGAATTTATATCTTGAAAATAATTTTGTATATAAAAGGATTTATTAATAAAGTTTTTATTTTAAAAATAAGATTTGTTTAATATTAATTTAAAACAAAAGAATTATATTTATATAAATTTGGAAAATATTGTTTAGTAGCAAATAAATGTAAAAGCATTTAAATTAGCATGTAAAAAATGGATTAAATAATCTTATATTATTTTATTTGGAATCTAATTAGTTTATATCTTACTTTCTTTTGAAAGTTTTATTTTCATAAGAAAAGAAAACGATTTATAAATTTATAAAAGCATTTATGAATTAGTAAAGTATTTACATATTAAGAAAATTAATAATAAAGGCTTTTAAAAATAATTTTAAAATAATTTAAGAATAAGAAATGACATGTGTTCATTTTTAAACTTCATTGAATACATGTGTTATGAACTAAGCTATGGTTTATGACAAATGTAATCAAAATTTAAACAAGTGTCCCTCTTTGTTATTTTTTTTATTTTAATAAACCACAAAATTCATCATATAAACTCCCATTATCTTCATTCTTTTTTTTCCTTGAATTCAAACGAGAAATTAATGGCCACCTTTTGTATTCCATTTCTCAAACTCAATCTGAAATATTTTCATATGCAAAATAGAAAATCAAAATAACCCTATAACTTCAAGTCTGAAACCATATTCAAATCCTCAGGTTAAAAAAAAATCTGTAGCATTCTTTCCAACTGCAAACTAGAATACCAAACCTTATAATGTTGTTTTTATCAAAAGTCTGAAACCAGAATTCATATTCAAAACCTGTTAGCACTTTTCAAGCCTGTGAATCAAGTTTCAAGTGATAATGCAATCTGGAAACAACAATGTTTCAAAGTCTTGATCATCATCAAGATTCCAGTTTTGAAGCAATCCAGTACCAAGCAACAAAAGCTTTCAAGAATCAAGCTCTGTTTTTAAAAAAGGTGAGTAAACATCTAGTTTTTAAAACTTAAGTAGGATAAAAATTGTTGCTTAAGTGATTGCTGAGACAATGATTCCTGCATGTGTTGATAGTTGTATATAAATCTGTATGTATGGTTGTATTTTAATCTGCATGCCTGAAATTTTTGTCCCTCTGTTCATTCTTGGTTACGGAGTGTTATAAATAAACAAAAATTCAAAACATTCCATCTAAAAACTTTGTGGCTTAGGGTTTTCAAACAAATTAGTCGAGTTTAAACTCCATTTTGATTATGAAAACAAGTTTAAATAATATAATTTTAAAATTTTCCTGTAAACAAGAAGAATACAGTGAAAACTTATATAATGTAATAAATAAAATTTTGAATTATATTGATTCATGTATATGTATTGAATCATCATTAAAGATTATGATTTTTAAAACAAAAATTCAAATTTAAGATGTTGAATTGAATGAGAAATTTAGGTTTTCTGGAAATTGGGATTTGGGTGATTTCTAGAAGATGGAGCATTTGGAGTGTCGTGATTGTTACTGAAGGTGGAGGAGGTAATGGGGTTTCAGGTAAAAATGATGGTTGTGACTATATGGGACTGTGGCATCGGCGATGACCGGAATTTGATTATAACCCTAGTTTTTTGTATGGTTTGGATTTTGGGTTTCTTTGTGAGCTCTGTTGGATTGAGTGATATGAAATTCTGGCAGAAGGTAGCGTATCGGCTTGGCAAGAGTTGGTCAGCACCGCTCGACCTCTGGTGATCGGAGCTTGGTGGTCGAAGTGGGTTTATGGAGAACGGTTGTGGTTCCAGGCGTGTAGAAAGTCAAATCTTGATCGAAGTCGCGTTTGTGAGGTTTTGTGGTCGAATAGGGTTACTGTGATGATGAGTGAGTTGCCGGAGGCGATGACATTGGTCAGAGGCGACCAACGGCGACGTGCATGTGCACGGGGTCGGTTTTGGGTGTCAGTATTTTTGGCGTGGAATGTCTCGAAGTCGTGTTTGAGAAATGGGGAGGGAAGCTCGAGTTCATTCTCGAGTATGATGGGTAAGGATTAGCCTGTAGTTTTGTTAAACTTCAATTTTAATCAAAGATTAAAAAAAGATGGGGAGAAGAGAAAGAAAACTCGGGTTTAAACTCGAGCGGTATTCGGGTTCGACCCGAAGCAGAAAGTCTAAAGCAGTAATTAAAGTTTTAAAAGTTTTTAAAACTTATTATTCTGAAATTTAAAAATTTAAATTAGTTTAAACTTTGTATAAATTACTTGATGTTTTAATAAATGTTTTCTTAAACATATTTTAAGAAGTTTTGAAGTTTGTTAAATTTAAACATTGTTAAGAAATTTTAAAGTGATTTTAAAAATCGAGTTTTGAATGCAATTTTAAAACTTTATATAAAAAGACAAGTTTTAATTTCAAATTGAAACTAGCTTTTAAAAATTTATAAATCGATAAATATTTAAGTTATTTAAAGTTGTGTTTTGATAACTTTAATTTATCAAGCTAAATGATTGTTTTAACTTAAAAACTTAATTAATAATTTAATTAAGGATAGTTATAAGGGTAATGATGTAAATATGTTAAGGCAATTAAAGCATTTATAAGATAAATGTTTTATCTTAATTAAGGTTGTAATATCTTAATTTTGATTAAGTTAATTTAAAGAAATTAAGTTTAATTACTTAGTGTAATTATAAAGGAATAATTAAGAAATTAATTAAGGGAAAATAATTTACTTGATTAACAAATGGTTAAGGATTAAGGTTAATTAATTTAAGATTAATTAAATTGTAATTAAAAGATCATTAACTAGATTATTAATTAATGATTAGGGATTCATAAATCAAGTAATTAAGTGCAGTTAAACTTAAGTAATCAAGTGGTTAAGATTTATTAATTAAGTAATTAATAAGCTGTTAATTAAGTAATAAAGGTTACTTAATTAGAAATTAAGAAGTGCTTAACTTGTAATTAAATTTTATTAATTAATAATTAAGGTTTTATTAATTAAATGATTAAAGGATAATTAATCCGTAGTTAAGGATTAATTAAGAATAAGTGGTAATTAATTGATTAATCAATTGTGATTAAGGATTAATCAAATGGTAATTAAGGATTGATTAACTGTTAATTAAGAATAGGTTAACAGTTAATTAAGGATTAATTAAATGATTAATTAACGGTGATTAAGGAGTAAGTAATCTGTAATTAAGTTTTTAATTAATAATGATAATTAGGTTTATTAATTAATAATTAAGAGATAATTAATTAGTTAATTAATAATTAATTAATTAATTTTAAGGGTAATTATGGATTAATTAATTTGTATTAAGAGATATTGATTAATAATTAAGGTTATTAATCGATAGTTGATGAATAATTATTCAGCTAATTAAAGATTAATTAATTGATTATGAAAGTATTAAAGATTAGTTACTTTATGTAAAGGATATTAATTAATAATTAAGGATTATTAATTAATAATTAAAGGATAATTAATCTGGGATTAGGGATTGATTAGTTGATTCAATCAAGGATGTGATTAATTAATTAAGGTTAGTAATTAATTAGTGATTGTATGAGCAAGATTAAGTGATTAATTCTTAAGGAATTAATTTAATTTAAGTCATTAAATTAATCATGGTATGAATTGATAATGCTTGCTTATGGACGATTGTTTGTTGAATGTCTGAATTGGATGATATCTATTGGATTGATATCTATTGATGATATGTGCTGTGACATTATGTGATATGATATTGGTTATATCAATGATAAATGTGTGATATTTATCTGTGTTAATGCTGTGTGAATTCAAGCATTGAATTGTGTTGAATTAAATTAAATTGTTTAAACCTTTAAACAACTCGGCCTTTAAGACACGTTTGGTTCGATGAGACAGGGATCGGGTATCAAATTTGATTATCTGAAAACCACATCGATCCAAGTTAAACGTTAGGTCGTGAATTCAAGTGAAGATAGTTGAAGACTCGAAGTGTAAGAACTATCTGTCGTTAAAAACTCTGAGGGTGATTCCAATACGAGTATAACGTAGATAGTACTTTCGGGTCCGAGATGGAGTTTTCAAAGTGCAAGGGTTATTGTCGTTAACTCTAAGGGTGATTCCAAAATGAGTGTAACGAGATAATGCCTTCGGCTTCGTTCGAACCCTGAACGAACTTGTATGGACTGAATGCTTTTAGAACATCGTCAGGTGGACGATGAGCATTCCAAGATAGATGTGTTCTATAAAGGTAATCGCAGCCTCAAGCCTCATCAATCAGGAATGGCTAAAACAGGAGAGGTGCAACGAGGCTAAGTGGGTCATGCCCAAGTAGGACGAGATTTACCCCTGTCTAGATGTCCCTTTTTATTTCGGATGTGTGGGGAGATTGCTAGCTAGAATCGCCGGGGTGGTCTTGTTCGGAACTGTTCAGTAAGGAATGGTTCCGGCTTTGTGTTGCCGGGGGTCGGAGTGATCCTCGGTACGGTGATCTAGGCCACGTACTGTGACGGGCGGTACCCAAGTAGCCCTGCCATTGATGGAAACCCATTCTTCCTATGTGCCCCTACGGTTTTGATTGTATTACCCACTTTTGTGGCTAGTAGCTGGAATTTAATAAATGTAACAATTTCGGCTATTTTCTATTTACTTGAAAACCTTAGACACTATTATAATATCACTGGATTTCCTATCAAATGTTTTGGTTAGCGTAAGGTAAAAACTTACCCATGTTTATGTGTGGGGAGTCTTACGTGATACCATTTGTTTTCAAAGGTTTTTAAAAAGTTAAGCAACTTTAACCTGTTTCCTCGCACCAGACCTATGTCTGACCCGAAGTTTATTCTGTTTTTTTAAACTCTTGGGTACTCAAATTTTTACGAGTAGCCAAGAGATTCAAGTTTGCTTTGACAAATACTGGAGGAGATATGGAGCAGGAGGCTTCAGCGTTTGTAATTATATGGTGTTTTCCGCTGTGATGTATCTCTGTGATGTATGTGTTGTATTGTAGTTGTATAATAGATAGACTTTTATAACTGTCTATCTTGTGTTGTTGTATCTGTGTAACTTTGATATGTAATGGACTATGTAATAGTTATGTTATATATTATATTTTGTTTCGTTCCACTGTGATATTCTAATATTGTTGAATTCTTTTCTTCTATCTATTATATTTCTACCTCTTTCTTTCTTAAAGATGATGCGTCTTTCCGTGGAAAGAAAGGCGGGTCGTCACAGTCATAACCATGTATGGGAAGAAATAAACAATCATGCATCCATCATACAATAGGCGACACATGCAAGTCATAAATAGTTGGCGACACACACCTATAAAGGATAACCGATGACACACGCTTAAGAAAGATAGTTTGCAACACATGCTAATGATGGTAATTGGAGATACACACCAGTGAAAGATAATAGGTGACACATGCCAAAGGAGGATAATAGACGACAGACGCCAAAGAAGAATAATAGGAAACATACACTAAAGAAGATATGGGGATTGATTGTACAATGAACATGGTCTTAGATATAATCATAGCTTTCAAGTAAGGAGTATTAGTAATTATGTCTATCTGTCACACACACCAGAACTAGATGAGAAATTGACAGACACACTTGCTCTAGGAGATTACACACGTAATTTGTGAACATGACACACACGTTCTTCCAACACGGCTCCTACAGTCTTAGTTAACTTAATGGCCATTGTGACTCATATCCATCAACGTGCTCGATTTCATGAGGATTCAGTCACGACCCTACACATAACTCTAAATGTCAACAGACCGTTGGACTAGGTGATAAGGGGCAATACATTGTTGACACACATGTTTATATACTGCCAACACACGATTATAAGAATAAAATGTCATAGATTTGGGGTGCGACCACCGCAACTAGCCTGTTAGGTTAGACACTAGCCAATCTGGTTCATTCTCTCATACCATTAAGGGAGCTGGACAGTGATAGATAAACTCACATTATGTATATATATATATATATATATATATATATATATATATATATATATATTGGCCGACACAACCAAATACCCATACCCAACACACGACACTATACATATGTTGATACACAGCGAAATACACATGCCGATGCACGGCTCCATACAATTGGTGACACATGGCTAAATATGTGACTCACCGCAGCAAGACCCGTCAAACATAACAAATCCCCATACGGGTGTTATTCATGAGCAAAGAATAATCGAATAAATAATATAACGACATCTCATACCACTTATTACTATTCCATTTTTTCAAAGCTCATATTTCAAACTCGCTCCTCCATAGTATTCTATGTGACGAGTCCAAGGAATAAACGAAGAATTATTACCAAACGCCTCAGCATACATGGTATTATAACTCCGTTTATTCTAATCTCTCTTTACATGGAATATAAATATTTCTAATACACAAGCACACGTTTTATTCAGAAAGTAGTATAAATATATTTATTTACAAGATATATCTATAATCAATAAGAACATTTATAAATTTTACATTAAATAAATAATTAATTTTTTTAATCTTTTCAAATCAAAATATAATTTACTATTTATAAATTACTTCCAAAATCCTATTTCTACATTTTAAATTCATAGAAATAAATATAAAACTAAATATTACTCACAATATTCATTTCATAATTTTCTATATTTAAATATAATTTTTTAAAATATAATTTTATAAAATCTAAATAAATTTCATTATTTTTGAATTTATAAATAAAATTTCAAAACTTAAGATTATATTCAAAATTCGTGAAATATTCTTTGAAATCTATAAAATATTAATTAAAAATCATTTCATTATTTTCTAGAAATATCATAAGATTTCAAATAATTATTAAACTCATAAATCTAATATAAAGACAAATATTTAACAATATAATTAATATCGAATTTATGAAATATCTTCTCAAAATAATTACATTATTATAAAATATAAAACATACTCTATATTAACATTTCTAAATATATTAATAAATATATGTTATTTATTTATTATTATTATATATATATGTTTGAATATATATATATATATATGTTAAAATTAGGTTAAGCCATCGGTGGACCCCCTGGTCGACCGGTAGACCTACCGGTCATGCAAATATAAAAAGCCACTACTGGTTTCTTCTGCTCAAATTCAAGAGATTGACTATTTACAGGTTACGCAAATATATGAAGCCATTGCCAGTTTCTTTTGATCAAATTCAGGAGATCAGCCATCTTTTAGTTGCTCATTCACTCACAACTCAAAACACACACCATTCAACATTTAAACATCATTCCAGATCAAGCATATATATAATTATTGGATTTAACATAGGTTCGTGAGTGAAAACACTCACCTAACACTTCTCCTCCTTTTCTTCTTCCCTAAATCCACCTCCAGCACTTGAAATCGTGATCAAAACTTCAACCTCTTGAAAGCATAAGGTGTAGCGTTTCAAATTTGAGAATTTATAGAAATTTATTAGATTTTATTTCAATTATAAAAGGGCGAGGGTTTACAACTTTTTACTTCTAGAATTTGAAAATGAGGAAGATGATCTAGGAAGCGTGGAGTTGTTCAGAAGCCAGAGGAAATTTTCTAGGCTTATAAAGAGTCTAAATATAGAGATATGGGTTTGGGCCTTGCATAACAGTAGCCCATTCTAATTTTTATTTTAATTCCATAAAATAATTATTACTTTCAAATAATATTTATTTAAATCATTAAAACTTCTTTTTCCCTTAAAATATATTTCTAATCTAATTTACTATTACTATTAGACTTTATAAAATATTCAATCACTTTTAACATATTTAAAACCATTTTAAATTCAAAAGTATTATCAATATCAATTAAATAATTAAATTCCATATTTAATTAATAATTCATACTCTTTTAAATTAATTAATTTCCAAAATACTTTTATCTAAAAGCCATTTAACAATTCTTCTTAGAACCATTTAAATTTAAACAATTAGTATTTTATTATTCAAAACAAATAATTCCAAATCATTCTTATTTAGTCTCTAAAATTCTTCTTTTAATTGACTAAATCACTCTTGTTATTTTTAATTAATTGCTTCTCAACACCGGGTTGTTGCTGATAACATATAATATAATGAAGGCACATGAATGGAGCAGGATGAAAAATATATTAGAGGCTGCACTGGTAGAAGTAACAAATACGTAAACATAAATATAGAAACTCAGAATAGAATATCTGATACAACAAGTCTCATATAAAAATACCAAACCTTTCGTGTACTACTACAATATCAAGTTTATATCTAAAGCATCGCCTTTGCCTCAAAAAGCTCCAGCTGCGCCACTCTGATAACGTATCCCCAAAAGCACCTGACTCCCAAACTACTCAATTGAGTATTTGAGAGTTTTCATGACGCAAACAGACAAAGACAAAACGCGGGTCTGACATAAAGCATGGTGTAAGGGGTATATCAAAATACTGTATATCAAAACTATATATAAATAAACATAAAACTACCGACGCATAACCGACCTCTCTATAACTGTGGCTCAGGGGTAATCCGGACCATCCATAGACAAGTAAAGCAAGCCCATCTCAAAAGTAGGAAATCATACCAAACCTGCTCTTCTTCTGTAATCGATAAGTCAACAAACCTAATATAATGTTACAGAAATGTTACAATATACTATGGTAAAGGTAACCTAATATACAAATAAGGAAGTAATATAAACATCACAATATAAGAATATCCTAAAATACACAACCTGAGCTTCACTTCCTAGGTTTAGACTCGGGAAGCCTAGGCTTTCCTTCCTAGGTTTGAACGAACACTGCTTGGGCTTTACTTCCCAGGTTGTTGCACCATCGGTGCACCGGTGGTGCCTGTCCTGGGAAGTAAAGCATAGGGCAAGTGCTAACCATATCATCGATCGTTGATTCAGACTCCATTTCCCCCGGTGCTTCACTCGACGATTGGCCGAGCACCTCTAGCCTGCCTTCACTCCAATGGACCTCTTCCAAAACCCGTTGGTTTATATTTTATAAGTGGTTTCTTACATCTTCGAAAATCAATTTAGACTTAAATCCACACTTTACACGTATAGATTTTAGCTGGCACTAATACGCTAAAAGGAACTCAACTGACCTTCTCACGTGATGTTAACATGTGTGTCGATGCATCTACTTATGCACGCATATATGCACACGTACACGCAAACACACTTCCACACATAAATCACATTTCAAGCTTCATCGGAGAGATTACTTGACCTAGTATTCTCTTACACGAATTAGCACACCCAGTAGTTGTTATGACTACATGAGAATGCTCATAACGTACTTATATGCACGTATGGATATTTCCATATGCATATACAATTATTCAAACAAATAAACAATCATTATCAACAATTCTATTTACGATATATGAATTGTATTAAATATTATATAACTTCAAATATATGAATATGTATACTTATTCATATTCATATACATACATGTATATTTAAATAAGTATTTCAATTATTACTTAATTCATAACTTACTTTTATTTACTAAATCTTTTCAATAAAATTTGAATATCATTTTCTACTATTTTATAAAATCATTCTATTATTTTATCATACAAAATTAGCTTATAAATCATTTTTAAGCCTGTATTGTAACATCTCGGAATTTTTAACAATATCAATTTAATAATCTGTATTAAAAATTAAATTGATATCGATATTTTGTTAATAATAATTCAAATTGATTTAATAATCTTCTTCAATAATTATTTAATTGGTTATTTTATCTTTTAAAAATAATAAATTGGTTTCTATTTACAATATAAATATATGGTCTATATTTTAAATAGATTAGCATTGTTTTAATTTTAATAAATAAAACATATTTTTTAATTCTATTATTTGTAGTAATTTGAAAATTTGTTTTTATTTAATATTTAAGCTTTCCAAAGTTAAATGAATAAATCTTGGTTTAAACTTAATTAGTGAATCATGTTTTAAAAATTCTAATATATATATTTTAATTTGGAAATTATGATTTAAATTAGTATTGAGTTTTTAAAACTATTTAATAAATAAATATATGATTTTTAAATTTGATAAGAAAAATATTAAATGTTTAAAATAATTTGGCTTGAGTTTTAAATTTAGAATGAATTAACAAAAAGTTTTATGGCTTAATAAAATAGATAATTTATTAATAAAAATATAATTTCTTTTAAAATGATCTTATTTTAATAATGAGTCCTTTCTAAAAATAATATCAATAGTGTATTTTTTTTACAAACAGGTTTTGAATAAAATTTGCAATTGTTATTTCAAATTAAATTTATAGCCATAACTTGATTTGAAAATAATTGATTTTGGATTTGATTTGAATTTAAAATTCGAAAGTATAAATCTTAATTGTTTTAATTTTTATATGTATAAGTTTTATTTATAAACATGGTTTGTTTTTATTTCTTTTTATAAATTTATATACACATTTAAATTCTAACTAATTAATCAATTAAGCATAATATACATATTAACTTGTAAATTAATTTACAAAGACAAGTGTTGATCTCTTTAAGCCTTATTTAACAAATGTTCAAAGATTAACCTGTTAATTTGATAAATGTAGAATTTTTTTAGAAGTGGCACATTTTGGTTTTAATTTTCTTTTATTTAATAAAATCTGAAAACTACATCTATATAAACTTGCATTTTCATTCATACTTGTTTTCTCATTTCCTAAAATCAAAAGAGAACTTTAAAACACCTCTTCAAAAATCAAATTTGTACCTACAAAACATCTTCATATCAAACCATTCATAAACCCTGCATGATTCAAATCTGAACATCCTCAAAATCAAAAAGCCTGCATATTCAACTTCCTCATATTCAAAAAGGGTCTACATCACTTTCAATCTGGGAAATGAATTTCGCATGTCACCTGGAAATGAACAAATCTGCTTGCAACTTGGACAATAAAGCAACTGCATTTCACTTCAACCTGTAAAATCAATTGTTGAAAGAAGAAGCCTGCATTTTTTTCACCTAGAAACAAACATGCAAATGCATCAGGACTAAAGTATTTAAAAAGTAAAAGCAAACTACAGTTTTTAAAGTATTGAAGCAACAGCAGTTCTTAAGTTCTAAAGCAAGTTCAAAGGCCTTCAATCAGAGGCTCTGTTTCTTTATATAAAAAAAGAGGTGAGTAACTTTTTAAATTTAAAAGTTAAAAATAGGTTGCATGCTAGTATGGTTTGATAAATGAGTATTGTTTGTGTATTTTTGAAAATCTGATGTGAAGATGTTATGTGTGCATGTTGTTACTTAATTGCATGTTCTGTTTTTGATTTTCCTGGCACAAAACTTCATTTATAACACTTATCTTTTAATTTAGTTTCTGATATGATTAAATTTATAAAGTAAGGTTTTGATTATCTTAAGTTAACTTTTAAAATTTTAAGTAAGTTAAAAAAAATAGTTATTGTCTCTGGAATTACAGAAAATATCAGTGCATGATAAATTTTAACCAAAATTAAAACATGTTACTTTTGTAATTCAGTTTCATAAATTAAAAGCATAAACAAAAACTTGATTTTTAAATCAAGAATTGGGATTTTTAGAGTAAAGTTAAAAATGCAGTTAGAGGTTGAACTATAAATGGAATTTAAGCATTTTCTGATGATCTTTGGATTGAGGAAGCTCGGGGTTCTTCTAGTTAGTAGATAAGTGTTAGTGGATGCTAAGAAAATCATGGATGGGGTTAAAACTTATCTGAGAGGATGCAGTTTTGAATTCTTTTTTAACCCTAGTTTGAAATGGGTATGAAGAATCGAACATTTTGGGATGAAAGAGTGACCGAGTGCTATGATGTTTTGGGAAGTGTTAGAGTGGTCGTGGATGAGTTCGAGGTCGGAGGGGCTAGTTGTCAGGTGGACGGAGCGGGCGAGATGGCCATTGACAGGTTTGAAGCAGAAACCTGATTTATGTTTTCTAGGTTTGGGAATTTACACTCGATTTTGATTTCTTAGGTGGAGGTTCGATTTGATGTTCGTGTTGCATTTTAGGGTTGGTTTCTGATGAGAAGCGATCATCAACTGCGACCTATGATAGCCGGGGTCGTCGTGCATATGGACGGTGATGAAGTGTTTGGGTTTAGTTTTGGTTACAGGGGATGTTGCTTGTATTTCTCGAAGTTATAGGGTGAATGACTTTGAGAAGTTAGGTAGGAAACTCGAAGTTATTAATGTAAGTCTCGGGTTTGTTCTGTATTTTTCAGGTTTAGAGAAACTTGTTAAATCTGTGTTTAAATTTTAAACATCTGAAGTTCTTTTTTTTATGTTAAGCAAAGTTTAAATTCAAGTTTAAATTCAAAGTTTAAATTTTAGAATGTAAGTTAAATTTAAAATCTCAGTTTTTAAATAAAAATAAAGTTTTAAATTTGAACTTAATTATCTATTTATTTTGGTAAAGTAGTTTAAACATTTTAATAATGAAGTTTTTAAGATATGAGCAAGAATTGAAATTTTATTTAAATCTGGAAATCTAAAAGTTAAATCTGAATTTCAGTTTTTAAATTAGAAGAAGATTTAAATTTGAAAGTTTTAAACTAAATGTAAATTGAAGTTATTGAAATTTTGAAATGAATTTAACTTCAAAATTTTGATGAATCTCATTTTAAAGACAAAACTCTTGTTTGTCTTGAAATTTTTAAAAGGTTCTAAATTGTTTAAACTTTGATTTAGTTTAAAATATATTCATTTTAAATCATGTATTTAAAATGAAATTTAAAAGTAAGTTCAAAAGAAAATTTATTTTCAAATAAATTTGTTTTTAAACATAACTAAGATATGTTTTATCTTGAAATTAAGTTAAGATTAATGTTTTGAAATTAATTTCATTAATAAGATAATTAAGGAATTGTTAGTTAATTGAATTAATTATTGATTAAGGTTTAATAAATATTGATTAAGGGTTAATCAATTTATAATTAAGATCATTAATTAGGTTTTTAAATTAATGATTAAAGAATTACTAATTAAGTAATTAAGTTTTAATCAAGGATAATTTATTAAATAATTATCTTTAATTAATGTATAATTAAAGATAATTTAATTTGTAATTAATCTAAGTTAATTTATTAATGAAAATAATTAGAGAATGGTTGATGAAGGTCATTAACCAGGATTATTTAACAATTAATTAATATGGTTAATTTTTATAATTAATTAGATTAATTAATTTAATAATAATCATTTGTGAATGGTTTGAGTATAATCACTTAATTAAGAAATTAATTACTTAAGGTAATTAATTAAGTTAAATGTGATTTTTTTATTTTAATTAATTAAATTTAATTAATTTAACACTTGGGTTTTAAAGATAATTACTTTATGTAATTAATGATTTGGAAATTACTTAGTGGAGTAATTGATTGATAATTACAGGTTGTAATTAATTGAAGATGTTTAAGAATGAAGTAATCTGGAATGTAATTACTTGGTAATTAATCAAGGGATTAATTAAGAAATTAATTAAGGGATAATTAATTTGGTTTAATGAAGTAATTAAGTTAGTTAATTACTGAATGTAATTAATCTATAATAATTATGGGTTAACTACTTAAGGTAATTAATTTAAGAGGATAATTAATTAAGTAAAATTAAAGATCATTAATTATTAGAATTAATGATGTAATTAAAGATGATTAATTATGATTAATTAATATGTAATTAAAGGTAATTAATTAATGTAATTAATTACAATTAATTAATTGAAGTAATTAAAGGTTAATTATCGTTTGGTTGTGAATAATTAATTTGTGAAATTAATTAAGGATAATTACATGAATGTAACTAAGAGTAATTAATCAAGGGTGATTAACTAAGGTGATAAATAATGAATGATTAATTGATTGTAATCAATTAAATGGTTGAGTAAGCAAGATATATATTGATGAAGTAATTAATTTAATTTATTTTAAATTAATTAAAGATAAAGTAATTAATTTAATTCATTTTTGAATTAATTAGAGATGGAGATAGTTAATTTAATTCATTTTAAATTAATTATAGATGTGGTATGAGTAAATCTTTGCTTATGTATGAATGGATGACATTGATTGCCTTGAATGCTTTGTGATCTCAGAAATGAGACAGGTTGTGTGGTATGAATGCTTAGTTGCATTGTGATGATAATACAGATTATCTATTGTGATGATGATGTGGATTGCCTGTTTATTTGATAATGTTGATTATCAATTGTGACTTGTGAGTTATCTATCTGTGTATATATAGATAATTGAATTTGTTTTAAACTTTAAAACAACTTGGACCTAAAAGACACGCTTTGAATTTCGATGAGACCGGGATCGGGTTTCCATATTTGGATATCAGAAAACCACATCGATTCCAATTAAACATTGGTCGTGAATCAAAGTGGAGCTTTGTGAAGACGCGAGGTGTAAGGACTATTCGTCAGTATAACTCTAGGGGTGATTCCGTGATGAGTTTGATGGAAATAGTACTTACAAGCTCGAGATGGTGGTTCAGAGTGCAAGGGTTATCGTCGTTAACTCTGAGGGTGATTCCAAAATGAGTGTAACGAGATAATGCCTTTGGTTTCGTTCGAACCCGAAACGAACTTGTATGGATTGAATGCTTTCTGAACATCGTCAGGTGGACGATGAGCATTCTAAGTGACGTGTTCACTAAAGGTAATCGTAGCCTCAAGCCTCATCAACCGGGAATGGCTAAAACAGGGGAGGTGCAGCAAGGCTTCGTGGGTAGCCCCCACTTGAAAGTGAGATTTACCCCTGTCTAGAGGTTCCTTTATATTCGGCTGCGTGGGCGGTTGCTAGCTATAACCGCGGGGTTGTCTTGTTCGGAACAGTTCAATAAGGAAGGGTTCCGGCCTTGTGTTGCAGAGAAGCGGGCGTACTCCTCGTTACGTTGATCTAGGCCACGTACTGTGACGGGCGGTACCCCAGTAGCCCTGCCATTGTATGGAATCCAAAATCCAATAAGAGCCAACGGTTTTGATTGTATTACCCACTTTTATGGCTAGTAGCTGGAATTTAATAATGTAACAATTTCAGCTATTTCATATTTATTTGAAAACCCTAGACCTATTATAATATCATCGGATTTCCTATGAAATGTTTTGGTTAGCGTAAGGTAAAAACGTTCCCACGTTTATGTGTGGGAAGTCTTACGTGATACCTTTCTTTTCAAAAGTTTTTGAAAGTTAAGCAACCTTAACCTGTTACTCACACCAGACCCATGTCTGACCCGGAGTTTATTATGATTTTCTTAAACTCTTGGGTACTCAAATTTTTTACGAGTAGCCAAGGTATTCAGGTTTGCTTTGACGAATGGTGGAGGAGCAAATGGGTGTTTATAACTGTCTAGTATGTGATGTATATCTGTGTAACTCTGATAGTGGTTGTAAACTTTGTAATGTTTATGTTATTAATAATAATTTATTCGTTCCGCTGTTTAGATTCCGATGTTGTTTCTTTCTTCTCTTCTTTCTTTTCTCTTTCTATCCCTTTCTTTCTTAAAAATGATGCGATTTTCTATGGTAAGAAAGTCGGGTCGTTTCACTTGGTATCAGAGCATTAGGTTGAGTGAATACCTAGGCTCTGTAGTGGTGTCTTTCTTGAGAGAGCGTATTTGTAATTTTAAATATAAAAATATATTTATTTCAACCTATCTGTTGGGTTACCTGTTTAGGTTTTCCAATATAAGTTATAAAGGTAGATGGGGTAGTAGTGTGTGTAACACGACTATCATATGTTGGAGTTTGAATGTTTAAGGTTGGAAGTGTATTTGTCGAGACTGTAGACCTAATACCATCTCGAGTGAGTTCTGTAGTGATGAAGGATTTCATTGATCCCTGAAGGAAACCTGTTAAGGTCTGGAGTTTATTTCTTTGAAGTGGGATGAGTAGAGTTTGGATCTGCCAGTTGGGCAGAAGTGAGTGATGGTATTTTGATAGATGCAGTGACTATGGATGTTCCCAAAGATGTTTTCTTTGGAACAAGTTAAGGAGGTGAGTCTGCTTCGGTGTTGTGGGTGAGTTCAGCATGGTGTTTCTGTTGATGTGAGATCCGAGTTTTTCGAAGAGCTTTGATTTGGAAATCTTTGGCATCTGTGGCAGCAGTGCAGCTTGGAGTGTTCTCGGTGTTGGCAAGAGTCTTCTGGCTTAGCAGTTTTTCTGGAGTGGAGTTCAGAAGCAGTTAAGTGTACCCGTTTCTTCGATGGGTTGGCTAGTTAAGTGTAAGCTGTTCTGTTTGGTAAAGGGAGAACAGTTTTCCTTGGATTTGATTTGGGCTGACCGCAAAAGTGACTTGCGATTGTTTGAGTGTTCTCTTGTGTTATCTTAGTTTTTCTGAATGTCTTCAGAGAAGTCAGAATTCTGTCTGCATCTGGAGATTGAGTTTTCTTATCGTTTAGGATTCCAGGAGTGGTACCGGTGGTTCAGCTTTATAGAAGAATGGTTCCAAGAGATTGAGTTGATGTAGCAGCTCGGAGTTTTGGAGGAACTTCTGAATTTTTCTTATGGATTTGTTGAACCATATTTATGGGATGTGGTGTCGAGTTGTGCTCATCAGCATTTTCTTCTACTTCGGATCAGAGTTGAGCAGCGGAAGCAGTTTGGGAAGTGTATCTGCTTTTCTTTTCTGGGCAGAAGAAGTTGTTGTCTTCTGATGTTTAAGGAGTACGGTTTGATTCTGGTTGATCTTAAGGAGATCATTTTATTGAGTTGATTGGTTTTGTTTGTTTCTAAAGGCATCAGCGAAGCTTGAGCTGATCAGGAAGTTTGTAGATAGCCCAGGATCGTCCGAAGAGTTTTGTGGATTTGGGACAAAGGAATTTGGATTCTGAATTCGGAGATTTGATTTAGATAAGTTTTCTCCGATCGAAAAGGAGCTATAAGATTGGCTAAGGTTGAGAAGCTAGCTTTGAAGTGTTTTGGATCTTTTCTGTATTCTTGTGAGAATAAGTGATTGATCTACAGGATTGGATTGCCAGTTTGGATAACTGGGATTCGATGAGTTTCAAGTATCTCTGAGGGAATACGTGTATGATCTATCTCTGCTTTTGGAACCAGCAGTTCTAGAGTTTTGGTTGTTGAGTCAGACTCGTCTGTAGTCTGGTATCTTGTCTAGTGTTGTAGATATAGATGAATAGAAGCTTTGTAGCTTTATAGTATTGATTGTTTGGATTCTGTAGGGCGAGCATCCCGCTATATATACACCTGGGGAAAACTCGATGAAATTTTATCCAGAATTTTGTCTGGATAATTAGATTAGTTTGATTGGTTGAATTGGTTGTTTTGATTGTTAGCATATGTTTGATATATGCTTGTGTTTTAAATTAAAATATTTAATGAGATTATTGAATTACCTTTATTTTAAATTTCGGGGACGAAATTCTTTTGAGGGGGGAGGATTCTAATATCTCGAAATTTTAAACAATATCAATTTAATAATCTGTATTAAAAATTAAATTAATATTAATATTTTTTTAATAATAATTCAAATTGATTTAATAATCTTCTTCAATAATTATTAAATTGGTTATTTTATCTTTTGAAAATAATAAATTAGTTTCTATTTACAATATAAATATATGGTTTATATTTTAAATAGATTAGCATTGTTTTAATTTTAATAAATAAAACATATTTTTCCTAATTCTAATATTTGTAGTAATTTGAAAATTTGTTTTTTATTTAATATTTAAGCTTTCCAAAGTTAAATGAATAAATCTTGGTTTAAACTTAATAAGTGAATCATGTTTTAAAAATTCTAATATATACATTTTAATTTGGAAATTTTAATTTAAATTAGTATTGAGTTTTTAAAACTATTTAATAAATAAATATATGATTTTTAAAATTGATAAGAAAAAATATTAAATGTTTAAAATAATTTGGCTTGAGTTTTAAATTTAGAATGAATTAACAAAAAGTTTTATGGCTTAATAAAATAGATAATTTATTAATAAAAATATAATTTCTTTTAAAATGATCTTATTTTAATAGTGAGTCATTTCTAAAAATAATATCAATAAAGTATTTTTTTTTACAAACAGGTTTTGAATAAAATTTGCAAATGTTATTTCAAATTAAATTTATAGACATAACTTGATTTGAAAGTAATTGATTTTGGATTTGATTTGAATTTAAAATTCCAAAGTATAAATCTTAATTGTTTTAATTTTTATATGCATAAGTTTTATTTATAAACATGGTTTTTTTATTTCTTTTTATAAATTTATATACATATTTAAATTCTAACTAATTAATCAATTAAGCATAATATACATATTAACTTGTAAATTAATTTACAAAGATAAGTGTTGATCTCTTTAAGCCTTATTTAACAAATGTTCAAAGATTAACCTATTAATTTGACAAATGTAGAATTTTTTTTACAAGTGGAACATTTTGGTTTTAATTTTCTTTTATTTAATTAAATCAGAAAACTACATCTATATAAACTTGCATTTTCATTCATACTTGTTTTCTCATTTCCTAAAATCAAAAGAGAACTTTAAAACACCTCTTCAAAAATCAAATTTGTACCTTCAAAACATCTTCATACCATTCATAAACCCTGCATGATTCAAATCTGAACATCCTCAAAATCAAAAAGCCTGCATATTCAACTTCCTCATATTCAAAAAGGGTCTACATCACTTTCAATCCGGGAAATGAATTTCGCATGTCACCTGGAAATGAACAAATCTGCTTGCAACTTGGACAATAAAGCAACTGCATTTCACTTCAACCTGTAAAATCAATTGTTGAAAGAAGAAGCCTGCATTTTTTTCACCTAGAAACAAACATGCAAATGCATCAGGACTAAAGTATTTAAAAAGTAAAAGCAAACTGCAGTTTTTAAAGTATTGAAGCAACAACAGTTCTTAAGTTCTAAAGCAAGTTCAAAGGCCTTCAATCAGAGGCTCTGTTTCTTTATAAAAAAAAAGAGGTGAGTAACTTTTTAAATTTAAAAGTTAAAAATAGGTTGCATGTTAGTATGGTTTGATAAATGAGTATTGTTTGTGTATTTTTGAAAATCTGATGTGAAGATGTTATGTGTGCATGTTGTTACTTAATTGCCTGTTCTGTTTTTGATTTTCCTAGCACAAAACTCCATTTATAACACTTATCTTTTAATTTAGTTTCTGATATGATTAGATTTATAAAGTAAGGTTGTTGATTATCTAGTCAACTTTTAAATTTTTTAGTAAGTTAAAAAAATAGTTATTGTCTCTGGAATTACAGAAAATATCAGTGCATGATAAATCTTAACCAAAATTAAAACATGTTACATTTGTAATTCAGTTTCATAAATTAAAAGCATAAACAAAAACTTGATTTTTAAATCAAGAATTGGGATTTTTAGAGTAAAGTTAAAATGCAGTTAGAGGTTGAACTATAAATGGAATTTAAGCATTTTCTGATGATCTTTCGATTGAGGAAGCTCGGGGTTCTTCTGGTTAGTAGATAAGTGTTAGTGGATGCTAAGAAAATCATGGATGGGGTTAAAACTTATCTGAGAGGATGCAGTTTTGAATTTTTTTTAACCCTAGTTTGAAATGGGTATGAAGAATCGAACATTTCGGGATGAAGGAGTGACCGAGTTCTATGATGTTTTAGGAAGTGTTAGAGTGGTCGTGGATGAGTTCGAGGCCGGAGGGGCTAGTAGTCAGGTGGACGGAGCGGCGAGAGATGGCCGTTGATAGGTTTGAAGCAGAAACCTGATTTATGTTTTCCAAGTTTGGGAATTTACACTCGATTTTGATTTCTTGGGTGGAGGTTCGATTTGATGTTCGTGTTGTGTTTTAGGGTTGGTTTTTGATGAGAAGCGATCATCAACGGCGACCTATGATGACCGGGGTCGCCGTGCATATGCACGGTGATGAAGTATTTGGGTTTAGTTTTGGTTACAGGGGATGTTGCTTGTATTTCTCGAAGTTATAGGGTGAATGACTCGGAGAAGTTAGGTAGGAAACTTGAAGTTATTAATGTAAGTCTCGGGTTTGTTCTGCATTTTTCAGGTTTAGAGAAACTTGTTAAATCAGTGTTTAAATTTTTAAAATCTGAAGTTCTTTTTTTTATGTTAAGGAAAGTTTAAATTCAAGTTTAAATTCAAGGTTTAAATTTTAGAATTTAAGTTAAATTTAAAATCTCAGTTTTTAAATAAAAATAAAGTTTTAAATTTGAACTTAATTAACTACTTTACTTTGGTAAAGTAGTTTAAACCTTTTAATAATGAAGTTTTTAAGATATGAGCAAGAATTAAAATTTTATTTAAATCTGGAAATCTAAAAGTCAAATTTGAATTTCAGTTTTTAAATTTGAAGAAGATTTAAATTTGAAAGTTTTAAACTAAATGTAAATTGAAGTTATTGAAATTTTGAAATGAATTTAACTTCAAAAATTTTATGAATTTCATTTTTAAGACAAAACTCTTGTTTGTCTTGAAATTTTTAAAAGGTTTTAAATTGTTTAAACTTTGATTTAGTTTAAAATATATTCATTTTAAATCATGTATTTAAAATGAAATTTAAAAGTAAGTTCAAAATATAATTTGTTTTCAAATAAATTTGTTTTTAAACATAATTAAGATGTGTTTTATCTTGAAATTAAGTCAAGATTAATGTTTTGAAATTAATTTAATTAATAAGGTAATTAAGAATAGTTAGTTAATTGAATTAATTATTGATTAAGGTTTAATAAATATTGATTAAGGGTTACTCAATTTATAATTAAGATTATTAATTAGATTTTTAAATTAATGATTAAAGAATTACTAATTAAGTAATTAAGTTTTAATCAAGGATAATTTATTAAATAATTAACTTTAATTAATGGATAATTAAAGATAATTTAATTTGTAATTAATCTAAGTTAATTTCTTAATGAAAATAATTAGAGGATGGTTAATGAAGGTCATTAACCAGGATTATTTAACAATTAATTAACATGGTTAATTTTTATAATTAATTAGATTAATTAATTTAATAATAATCATTTGTGAATGGTTTGAGTATAATCACTTAATGGAGTAATTAAGAAATTAATTACTTAAGGTAATTAATTAAGTTAAACGTGATTGTTTATTTTAATTAATTAAGTTTAATTAATTTTAAACACTTGGATTTTAAAGATAATTACTTTATGTAATTAATGATTTAGAAATTACTTGGTGAAGTAATTGATTGATAATTACAGGTTGTAATTAATTGAAGATGTTTAAGAATGAAGTCATTTGGAATGTAATTACTTAGTAATTAATCAAGGGATTAATTAAGAAATTAATTAAGGGATAATTAATTTGGTTTAATGAAGTAATTAAGTTAGTTAATTACTGAATGTAATTAATCTAGGATGATTAATAATTATGGGTTAATTACTTAAGGTAATTAATTTAAGAGGATAATTAATTAAGTATAATTAAAGATCATTAATTATTATAATTAATGATGTAATTAAAGATGATTAATTATGATTAATTAATCAATGATAGGTAATTAAAGGTAATTAATTAATGTAATTAATTACAATTAATTAATTGAAGTAATTAAAGGTAAATTATTGTTTGGTTGTGAATAATTAATTTGTGAAATTAATTAAGGATAATTACATGAATGTAATTAAGAGTAATTAATCAAGGGTGATTAATTAAGGTGATAAATAATGAATGATTAATTGATTGTAATCAATTAAATGGTTGAGTAAGCAAGATATATATTGATGAAGTAATTAATTTAATTTATTTTAAATTAATTAAAGATAAAGTAATTAATTTAATTCATTTTAAATTAATTAGAGATGGAGATAGTTAATTTAATTCAATTATAGATGTGGTATGAGTAAATCTTTGCTTATGTATGAATGGATGAAATTGACTACCTTGGATGCTTTGTGATCTCAGAAATGAGATAGGTTGTGTGGAATGAATGCTTAGTTGCATTGTGATAATAATATAGATTATCTATTGTGATAATGATGTGGATTGCCTGTTTATTTGATAATGTTGATTATCAATTGTGACTTGTGTGTTATCGATCTGTGTATATTTTGATAATTGAATTTTTTTTTAACTTTAAAACAACTTGGACCTAAAAGACACGCTTTGGATTTCGATGAGACCGGGATCGGGTTTCCATATTTGGATATCCGAAAACCACATCGATTCCAATTAAACGTTGGTCGTGAATCAAAGTGGAGCTTTGTGAAGACTCGAGGTGTAAGGACTATTCTTCGGTATAACTCTGGGGGTGATTCCGTGATGAGTTTGATGGAAATATTACTTACAGGTTCGAGATGGTGGTTCGGAGTGCAAGGGTTATCGTCGTTAACTCTGAGGGTGATTCCAAAATGAGTGTAACGAGATAATGCGTTCGGTTTCGTTCGAACTCGGAACGAACTTGTATGGATTGAATGCTTTCATAACATCGTCAGGTGGACGATGAGCATTCTAAGTGATGTGTTCACTAAAGGTAATCGTAGCCTCAAGCCTCATCAACTGGGAATGGCTAAAACAGGGGAAGTGCAGCAAGGCTTCGTAGGTAGCCCCCACTTGAGAGTGAGATTTACCCATGTCTAGAGGTTCCTTTATATTCAGCTGTGTGGGCGGTTGCTAGCTACAACCGCGGGGTTGTCTTGTTCGGAACAGTTCAGTAAGGAATGGTTCCGGCCTTGTGTTGCAAGGAAGCGGGCGTACTCCTCGGTACGTTGATCTAGGCCACGTACTGTGACGGGCGGTACCCCAGTAGCCCTGCCATTGTATGGAATTCAAAATCCAATAAGAGCCAACAGTTTTGATTGTATTACCCACTTTTGTGGCTAGTAGCTGGAATTTAATAATGTAACAATTTCGGCTATTTCATATTTATTTGAAAACTAGACCTATTATAATATCATCAGATTTCCTATCAAATGTTTTGGTTAGCGTAAGGTAAAAATATTCCCATGTTTATGTGTGGAAAGTCTTACGTGATACCTTTCTTTTCAAAAGTTTTTGAAAGTTAAGCAACCTTAACCTGTTACTCACACCAGACTCATGTTTGACCTGGAGTTTATTCTGTTTTTCTTAAACTCTTGGGTACTCAAATTTTTTACGAGTAGCCAAGGGGTTCAGGTTAGCTTTGACGAATTATGGAGGAGTAAATGGAGCAGGAGGCTTCTGGGAGTAGATATGTAGTATTCCGCTGTGTAGATTTCTCTGAGTTGTTTCTTGTACTATATTGAGTTGCATAACAAGACAGGTGTTTATAACTGTCTAGTATGTGATGTATATCTGTGTAACTCTGATAGTGGTTGTAAACTTTGTAATGTTTATGTTATTAATAATAATTTATTCGTTCCGCTGTTTAGATTCCGATGTTGTTTCTTTCTTCTCTTCTTTCTTTTCTCTTTCTATCCCTTTCTTTCTTAAAAATGATGCGATTTTCTATGGTAAGAAAGTCGGGTCGTTTCATGTATAATACTTAAGTTTTTTATAAAAATTAAGCATTCATCTTATATTTCTTTTATAAAACATTGTTACCATTTTATAAAATAATTACTTCTTACTATTTTATAAAATCTCGTAATTTTATGAAATACTCTTTTAGATCATTTTATAAAATCACATACTTTTATAAAATACCTCTTTTATATTATTTTATAGAATCTTATGCTTTTATAAAATATCATTATTATACTATATTATAAAATATGTTGTTTATACTATTTTATAAAATATATCTTTACTTATAAAGTTATTTCTTTACTTAAATAAATTTACAAGTACTAATAAAGCTTCATTAAGCCTCTAATCACTTAATAATAAGTGTAGAGTTCATAACTCGCTTAATTAGATTATTAAATTCATTTTATAAGTTATTCTATCATTTTATAAAATCATTTCTTCTCTTAAATAACATCTATAAATACTAATTACGATACATTAGGGAGCTAATCACTTTAGTAGTAAGTGTTGAGATCCTAACTCACTTAATTGGCTTATTAACTTCACTAAAATGAATCCAAATGATTTAATCTTTACCAACTAATGATATGCACATCAACATATTAATTTGTCTCTAATCTATCATAACATCACACATAAATATCCAATTAAGCCAAAATCAAATCTCCAAGTTTACTAACTTTCATAAAGTTGGTAATTATGGTCTCAAACAAATAATATGGTGATGTAATCATGTCTATAATATAAACATAAGCCTATATCATCACATATATTATCTGGATCACTACACATAACTCCATGATTATTAATAAACAAATATATGAAGTATAACATATAAATAAGTTAGGAGAATTATCCCACTCACCTTCTCCTTCACCAAACCAAGCTTTGATCACCAAAAACCAACTTTGTGCTCTCTTTAAAGTTGAGATCTTGCTCCTAACTTTACTTCTAGTTAATCCCGTTGTGGGTTATGTGATGAATGAGTAGATGGAAATTATGGTGATTTTAGTTTGAATTTAGGAATTTTATTCGAGGGGGAACTAGTGGATTTAGGTTAAGGGGATTAAGAGATCATTAGAGAAGCCATTAGAGGAGGAAAAGAAGTAATGTTAAATGAAAAAATGAAATGAAAAAATGAAGAGGGTTAGCCACTTATAGGTAAGTCAATGGGCCTAAGCCTAAAATTCAATTTTTATTCCTTTCTAGAAATCAGTTTTAACTCCAAAAACTCATCTACTCTAAATATAGCCAAGTTTATCCTCATTTATGTGATTGAATTGCAATCTCAATGGTGGGTGTCTTAAGTCCAAAATTATACATCTCTAAAAAATCGAGTATAATGGGCGTTTCGTTAATTAATGGTTAAATATTTACATTAATCATTTAAAATCAAGGGTTGTTATGGTATAAGTGTAGGTTTTCCCCTTCAATGAACTTGGAAAGCATGGAGGGTATCAAAGATGCTTCTTTGAGTCTTCAAAGGCTCTTGTGCACCCTTCATTCCATGTAGACGACTTTCCTTTCTTGATGAGCTAAATATGGGTACATAACGGTCTGTGGCTTTTGACACAAAGCGGTTAAGTGCCACGATCATTCCGTTCAGGACATGTACTTTCTTGATTGTGTAGGGTATCTACATTTCTTGAACCATCTGAATCTTGTTGGGACCGGCTTTAATGCCCTTGGCGCTTACCGAATAACGAAAGAACGCTTCTTGGGGCTGAGCTTCATATTGTCCTTATGGAGGACGCTGAAAGTCTCGGCTAGGTTATCTACATGCCCTGGGCCTTTTCAGACTTATACAACATGTCATCAATGTATAGCTTCATCGAACACGATAGAGTCAGGGGTATGCCCCAGGGGCAATTATGTAATTGTTACATATATAACTCGATAATTATTATTTTTTGAAATAAAAGGTATTTTCTTACTATTTTACACTTGATATAATATATTACATTAATTAATCAATTTAATTAAAAGTATATTAAATAGAAAATACATAAAAGGTATGGTTTATGATAGTAGTTACAATGTGATGCAATCATGAATGATTCATCACAATAAAATAAACATACCGTTTTAAAGATTCATAATCAAGATGTATCGAGGTTAGATATCAATACATCCATTGAGACTAGAGTTCGTAATGCTCTTCAAATGTTGGGCAACATCTTATTCGTGATTGTTGGTGGCACCAAAGAGTTACGCACTAATAGTTATTGGATAATAATTGAATGACTCACTTGATAGCTTTCTATTGTTAACATTACTAATGTTACATTAAAGATATCGATGTGACTCACTTGATAGTTATTGGGGCACCAACGGATTAAATACCGATAGTTATTAAATAATTATGGAATGACCCACATAATAGTTTTCAGTTATTTAATGTAATTAAGGTCAAACAGAAAATATCGATGTGAAAATATTACACAATTCCCTCGACTTGAGAATTCTATCGAGCTTCGATGTGAAAACTCTACTTTGATTATAGTTAAATCATAAGACGGCATCCATCGAATGACTATATTTAGGTCGAGTGGAAGCATTAGAGATGAGACACTATTTAAGAGAGGATTCATTTCGGTTATATAAGGTTAGTATCATAGTCAACTAAATTCAACTCAAAGTCAAAGTCTCCGGCCAGAGCAGCTCGGTTGATAACAATTGCTATTATTAAACCAAGGACTTTGTGTTTGAGCTATAAAGTTGTATATGGACCATATTAGAATTTTGACCATTACCAAATTGCATAAGTCCTAATGTGATATAGTTTTAACGAAGATAATTGGTGCAAAAAATTATCACTACCGGGGTAATGCTTAAATAAAGTAATTTGGATTTTACCAAATCTATGTAAATGATAAATTTGGCCATAATGGAACAACACCTACTAAGTGACATGTGAATGTAAATATTCGTATTGCTTAATATTAATCGCTGACCGAATTTACACCTAAGAGTCACACAACCGAAACTTTCAATACTCCTATATATTACCATCTGATTTAATTAATTATAGTTATTATAAATTAATTAAATTAATATTTATATAATATTAGTTCTAAAATTTTATTTAATTTATGTTCTCAATATCGAGTAATGCGCGTATAATAGTTATAAACACATATACCGATATATGACACTGATGTGTTAAATTAGATTTAAATATGATTTTTATTAATTGAGCTTAAAATAATTTTGAGGCCCATAAAGAAGCCTATTGTCGGCATCTATAGAGGCTAGGGAGGCCAGCCATATAATGGCATGTGTAGGGTAGATATACACAGGTATGTTAAACAATTATACACGGGCATGTTAAACCTTGTACAACTTTTATGTTGCACGCGTATGTGCACACACATATGTATATGATACAATATTATACTGTAACATTAATATAGTAATAGTTTATTATAAATTAAATTAAATTATAATTTCACTTGAAATAGATTTAAACTTAATAGGCCCAATAAGATCCAGAGAGAATAATTTTTTTGAAATTTTCCCATTTACCATGCTGTATGATGCCCCAGTTCCAACAATGGCATCAGTGCCAAATAATCTATGCAGTATAAATTAGCAGTATCAGGGCTTATTAAAGTCTATCCATATAGTGGTGTGTCCAAAAAAGTAGTGTATATGGTTAGGTTTGGGTAATCATGTATTCTGTCCTACCTGACTACTGGCCTGACCTGAAAGGATTAGGTAAGACCAATCGTTATCCCCAATATAAGGGCCCAAATTAGTTTAGGCCTAAGGCTAATTTTAAAAATTAAAAGGTTAAATTTAAAATAAATAAAAAATAGTATTTTAAGTTTAAAGATTTTATTTAAAATAAGTAATGATTTTACAAATGTTTTAAAATAATTTTCTATTTTTTTGAGAATAAAATAATTATATTGAAAATTATTAACAATTAATCAAATAATAATTAATGAAACCTAATAGATAAAATAAAATAATATATATATATATATATATATATGTAACATTATATTAAAATGTAATACATAAGTATATATAATTTTTGAAATTAATTACAAGTAATTAAATTTTTTTAATTAAATAAATTAAATTTTAATCACTAAATAATATAATACGTATATATGAGATATATGTGTATAACTGCAATGTTATAGTGCACACATTCAACAAAAATAGAAATTAATCAAAATGTTTACTAATTAAATTAATAAAATAGGAGTTAATTGATAAAATTAATATAAGATTATACATAAAATTATTGTATAAGTTAATTAATATAGAATGTTATACGATAATTAATCTTATATGATATGAATGTGGGTTGCCAAATTATGGATCTTAAGGCTAATTTAACATTGGAGGGGAGGTAAATAATGTTTTCTAACTTATGCAAATCTTTTTAATTTTCTTTAAAAATTAATATCAAATCACAGATTAAAAACACAGTATTATACTATCAATCACAGATGCAATCACAGATTAAAAATAAAAGCAATAAAGTAAAGTAAGAGTTAGATAGATGACACTATGGATTTTATACTGGTTTGGATTTCTTCTACATCGAATCTCGTACAATTGCCTGTATAAATTTCTTTCAAATGTCAATCTTTAACCGAGTAGAAGGAAAACCCAAATACAATCTCGATTTCAAGGCTATGAGACAAACCCTCCCGTGTTTCGAGTCTGGGGTAAATTCACTTGATTTGATGAGGCTACAAGCATACCCACTTGATTTGAACGGGCTACTAAGCGCACCCACTTGATTTGAACGGGCTACAAGCACACCCACTTAATGTGTCCATTCATAAAGAGTTGTGTCGAAGAGATACTTCCATTCAAAATTTGAAAAACCAATTGGCGGTATGTATATCGGCATATCCGAGATATGTATGTCAACATATGTTGGTGAAAAATGAAAATTGTTTTCTTTAAAATGGTTTGAAAATTCTATATTTTGTAAAATAATTTAAACATAGTATTTAAATATTTTTGGACTTAAAAAAATTTTACAAAATATTTTAAAAATTTACTTTGTAATTAAAATAATTTATTTTTGTGTAAAAGTATCAAACATAAGAAAATAGAGATAGAGATCACAAATTGATATCAAGAACTTTACAATATATACTAATGACTCTACACACTAAATTATAATCTTGAGATCTTCATTTCTTAGTCTTTGAACTCACGAGTCTTCATATCTTTATATTGAGTCTTTATAATGTGCAGTCTTCCACTCTACAACTATGTAATACTCAACACTATATACTATATAACTTGGCAAAATGTTAGTATCTATATTTTATGTGGTTGTTGTCATCAAATTCAATAACCGAGGTATTAACAATGAATATATAATAAAATATAGAACAGTAAGAAACCCTGTTAGACTTAAGGAATAAATACATATGTGTAGTATGTATACCGTAATTTCTGATGTGTTTGACACTTGAATCATAAGGGTATTTTGTAAGAAATATTTTATTCAATAAGTCAATTTCGCTCGATTAAATATATTACGGATTATGAACCTTTAATATAAGATTTGACATCTACCATTTATATATTAACAAATTTCTTGCATACTTTCTCATTATTGAGCAAACTCAAGCTAAGGATCTTATGTATAGTATTATTACTATATAGAAATAAAAGAGGTAAGATAACTATATGTATGTGTTGAACAAACTCAATGTACATATACTGCACTTAGGAAGCCGTGAAATGGCAAGTACGAGTAAATAATCTATTTTGATTTGTTGAGCAAACTCAAGGTCAAAATGAAATTAGGTCAAGGAACCATAAGTTAGGCGTTGCATATGATACAAATATATAAGTAATTACCCATCGTATGTTGGGCTATGACTTGGTGAGAGAACTCAAGGTTAGAATCTCAAGACAGACGAATCCTAGCACCGACTAGTAAAGTTGTAAGACTTATATGCTTCGTCTTAGGGTTTGGAGAAACATAAAAGATTAGTGGGAGCCTTATTAGAAAAATGAAATGGTAGCATTTAACCTTTCTAATATGTAAGAATATCTGCTATGTACGAATTAAACTAATCTACATCGATAAATTTGTGCAATTAATAAAATGTTTACCAATTAAAATACTGATGAACTGAATTAATATTGACAAATAGAAATATAAAATATACTTACCAAATAATTTTTTTGCATATTGACCCATGCAAGCACTTAATTATATAACTACTAAATATATTTGTAACTTGGTTACTTACATGTTTAAGATTATGTATTGTTTTTTTTTTGAGTTATCAAACTCTAAAAGCAAATACACAAATATGAATATTTGATCCATATTCAATCGAATATAAATGTTATATGGTGAACAATCGTTATCCATAATGTACGAAATCTTGATGAAATTGATTCATTCGAAATAGGTAAATAAACTGTAGTGTGAGACCGTGTATTCAATAGATCGATTACAACAATAATCTTGTTATGTTAAATCTAAAATAGGACCAAAGGCTGCATGATAGATCTAAGAATTTGATCACTAAAATGTCAGTGTGATCAGATTACGTAAAGTATAATTTATTTATTGTCTTTAGATGTTAAGTATAACCAAATGCACTTCTATAAAGAGTCCTTTATGATATTGTAGTAAGAGTTCCCTTTGAATTTTTCGACCATTTAGAAAGGACAACGAATATATGAGAGTATATGTAACCTAAGGCACGGTTGTGACGAAGAGAGTGAATTGTCACTCATACTTCATGAAGAAACATTGGAAACGAGAATTGTAAAACAATAATTGGTACTTAAAATTGAAATGAGAAATATGATATCTATTCCAAAATGTATTTTCCATATAGAAATTTGTTTTCTAAGTGATTTATTCCTTTGAGTTCAAGATATTTCATCCAAAAACTCTCGATTGTGAACGGGTTATAGTAGATGGAATAAATACCCTACATATTTTGCACGTTATTATAGTAATGGATGGAAAAGTAGGAGCATGTCGTATAACACTTATTGATCGCATCAAGTTACGAAAACTGTTTTCGTAAGTTATACCAAATATTATTTATATAACTGTAACCATTTTAAGTAAGGACTAGAAAATAGACATAGTTTAACTTTGATATGAATATTTGTTATAAAATAAAACTATATTAGTGGTATTTTTTTTACAACAAAAGCGATGCGTTGGAAAATAAAGAAGTATCTAAATTTATTTGCAATTATTTTAAAATTATAGACTAAGCCATGGGTTGAAGAAATAATTCTTTGATTACATGGTTATGAGTTATATGGCATTAATGAAATTATCTCTCAAACAGCAAAGGGCAAAGCACCTATTGAGTGGGTGGGACATAAGAGCTGGTGAACTCTACGGATTGATACATATAGATGTATGCAATCGAAAGTCTTTTAATTCTCAAATGGTTCCAAGTATTTCATTGTATTCTCTGATGAGTTATCACAAATGTGAACATGTGTATTTGATACACATGTAGTATATTTATGGTCGGTTCATAGAACATAAGGCAGACGTAAATAAAATAATGTGCAAAAGAAAATAAAATGATCTGATTTGATCGAACATGTGAGTATATTGGAAAGAGTTCCTAATATACCTAAAAATGAATAATGATTCAATTTCAAAAGTCACTCATGTCTATCGTACATAATGATGAATCGATAAGGAGTAATTGATCTTTGTTAAACAAAGTATGATTAATGTTGAGTGAAATTGAGTTGATTCCTTCCTATAAGGTTGTGTACTTAAGAGTAATACACAATGTTAAAATTAATTTCATCTAAAGAACAGTTTACAAAATCATGCAAGGTAACTGTTTATAAAAAACTCTAACATATCATAGGCCAAGTAGTTGACAGGTAGTGCAAGTCGAAAGACTGCACGTAATAATTGTATGTGGGGGATCTTATATGAATCGCCCCAAAAAAAGTTTGGAATGATTGTCATTGGATGACCAATTTATGCTTTGAAAATTATTTTTAAAAACTAATACCAAATCAGTTTTTATATATAAAGCAACTCATAAAGTGTTTATGAATTCATATTCCATTGCACTAAGAAACAATCGTTGTCTCAAGAGATACCAACTTAGTAGCGAAGGAATTTCTTTTAAAACTTATTGGTTGTAAAAATGGATTTAAATATGATCTAAGGATAAAACTAATTATGAGGGATGAAATGAAATTAATCAGATCTAAATGAACACAATTTTAGAATGTATAATAAGTATTCATGCACAATGAAGAGGAACGATGAGTTTCCTATCAACATCTAGAATAGATGATCCTTAGTTGTTAATTAAATCCTTAAGAGTATCGATCTACAATATGATACAATGCATAAATCCGATAAGATTTCAAGTATATCCTCAAAATATAATTTTGATAGTTGTACCCAAAGGAATATGATCCAACAGCCGCAAATATATCTTCGAGGGAAAGACATATGCAGTTAGAATAATAAGCAATATTGATAAGAATAACATCTTAAATTTCAATTGTTGAAATTAGCATAATAGATTCGTCATTCAATGTGCTCAAGTTAATTCGAATTTACTCACAAAATTATCACTTGGTATGACTTTGTATTTTGGTACAAATGCGTCGATATGGATAATTCTAAATAATGATTTAGAATAGACTGTTTGCACATAACAACCAAAGTATATCGAAGTTAGTGGGAGTAATATTGAGTATGCGGGTTTTTTGAGTATGATCCAAAATGGATACAAAAGCATCATTCGACAAGCATCAAATTTGAACAAGTATTTTGATTGAAATATCAAAAAATTTATTTTCAGTCAAAATGTAGAGGAAGTGTGTGTCCGTAAGAATGAACCATTTAAAGTACATAGATATTTCTAAATTATAGTAACAACATACTACTATCGTTAACAAAGTTCTTATGTTAAAATTGGTAATAGTTTGGTTGTTTAATACTCGATATTGTATTACTAAATTATATATTTTATAATAAGTATAAAGAATGTTAGGAGTGTCTCAAATGATGCGCAAAGACACCTTATTACAATTTTTAATATGGAACATATAAGCTGGATTTCTTATGTAATGATAATAGAAATAATAATTCATGTTGTTTTATCTGCAATAATTTGTTTTGCTTATGTATTTAATGCATAAAGAAAATATCAAATTCAAATTAAGATCGTTAAATGGTAGGTTAGAGTATTCTTGAATATTTAGAAAATACTGAAGACTATTTATAGAAACAACGAACTCCTTATAAAGGAGTATACAGACTCAAACTTCATAAATGATATTGAGTATAATGTGTCAATATTAAATTCATGTTCAAACCTTAGTTAAAGGGCTTTAATTTAGAAATGTTCCGAACAAAAGGTTGGGGTTGATTTAATGAAAATGCTAAGTACATCGCCTTGAATAACACCATGATAAAGCAATGTATAAATGTATAAATGCATAAATTTATAACTAATCTGGGGTGTTCCAAGTATTAAGAATAATACATCATTTTTTTGACAATAATGTAATGATAAGAGCTCACTTGCAACGACCCAGAATTTCACTTCTTTGATTTATGAATATTTAATTAAGTTTAGATATTCAATATATAGGTTTAATAATGAAAATTAAAAACTTTTAAATAATAAATAATTATGGTGAAATATTTTTCCAAATGTATTTACAAAAATATTTAGTTCAAAGAAAAATCGAAAATGTGACCAAAATTCGTTTTCCGAATGTTTGACTTTCGTCGGTTATAAGTTATCAAAAACGTTGTGAACTCTTTTATGTAAATAAAAACATATAAATATATAATTTATAATGTGTGTGTGTATTAGTGTGTATATATGTATTTTACTTATGTACATAAAGTTGAAATATAATATAAGATGCTTGAAGGGACATGATGTGACATTAAGGAGGAAACATGTTTTTAAACTCAAGTACATGCACTAATTTCATGTTGGCTCCAAGGAGGACATGGGAGGACGAGGGAAAATGTGAGGAAGAGAGGAGGGGACAAGGTGGTGAGGTGTCATGCATGTAATAGGGGTAAAGGACAAGGGTAGGTTAGTAATTTTTCATATTTCATTTTATATAAAGCATCTCTCATATTTCATTCTTCTATTTTTCATTTAATTTTCCATTTTTCCTAAGACTCTGCTTCCTAAATCTCCATAAACACTTTAATGGCTTCCTATAGCATTTTCAAGATTTATATTTTCAGTTTTAAACTTTTAAAACATTTTAAACTTAGCTTCAAACTCCTCTTTTCAATCTAAAAATTTCACCATTTTCACCCTAAATGGTTTTGGCCATAAACCCTTTTATTCTACTCCAAATAGAAACTTTTTTTTATGTCATTTATAATTTCAGTGGATACAACTTTGTAGTGTACCACTTTTTCTGATTTCTGGCTTAAGTACTCCAAAAATCCATATTTTTAAAGACTGTTTTTGAATCAAGATTTTTAAGTCCGAAAATACACCTTACTGTTTTGACATTAACTTCCTCAAAATTTAATATTTTCCAGTAATTTTTTTTAATGATAGGTAGAAGAAAAATATAAAATTTTCCTTTTGACCACTTTGCCAAAATCAGAAAGGAAAGGGTCGGAATACTGAGAGCAAGTTAACATATTTTCAAGTTGGTTTTGTTGATTTCCAAGCTATACAAGTCCTATGTGTTTTTGCAAAATTTCATCGAATTTTGGTGAGTGAACATTTATTTTAAACTCAAGCTTTAAAATTTTGTATGTTGGTCGATTTGTGGCTTGGGTTGCTAGTTGAAATCGTAGTTTATTATGCGATTACTTGTATGTGCACATTGGTTGTACGTGATGGTAGTTAGACTTGAAGTTGAAATTTAATATGGTATCGTTTGGCAAGTTGTAAACTTGGTTATATGTTATGAGCTTGCTTATGTTTTGGTTGTTGCATGTATATGTTGGCATTGGCATAATTAAAAGTTAGGTTGCTAGGAAGGGTAACACTTTGATTTGGTTTCCGATGGAAAATCCTTGTATGGAAGAAAGATACAAACTTTGGTTTTAAATCCAAATCATTTTAAAGTTAGTGAATGGAAAGTTAGTATGATATGTTTGTGAATGGAAGTTAGTGAGCAATATTAGCACTTGAAATTACAGGTATCCGTAGCGATAGTCGCTTTGGACGCAGTTCCGCGTTAAAAATCCGATGTTTGAAAATTTGGTTTTTAAACTTAAAAGTGTTTGTAAATGTTTTATAAACTTAATAATAATGTTTTAGGAAATTAATTAACTTTTAATAACTAATTTTTAATCAATTAAGTTTTTAATAATTAATAATTAATTAAGCATTGAGCAAGGTTTAATAATTATAATTAAGTAAAGATTGGTTATTAATTAATTATCTTTTAAACTCAAGATTTATGTTAATTAATTATTAACTAAGTTAATTAATTTTGAAATTAATCCTAAGTTAAGTAATTGGTTTATTTTTAATTTTTATTTATTTATGTATAAGGTTAATTATTAATTAATTATTAATCAAGTGCTAATTATTTTTAATCGTAAGTTAATTAAGGTTTAATTTATAATAAATTATTTTTAAAAGGTTTAATTTATAATAAATTATGTATTAAAGGTCTAATTTATTAATTAAGTTTAATTAACGATTAACTAATTAAGATTAATTCATATTTCATTATTACTAAAGGTTTAATTAATTATTTAATAATTAATAAAGGATTAATTTGAGTTCAATTAATTATTGTTTAACTATTTAATTAAATTAAGTTAAGATTAATTATGATTTAAATAAGGATTTAACTTATAATTAATTATTTTAAAAAAGGTTTTAATGTTTTAAATCCTTTGGTTTTCAAAAGTAAATTTGTTTAAAAATACTTCTTGTTCAATGTTGGTTTTGAATACAAGTGATTCAAGTGTTGATACCATTAAGAAACCATGTAATTGTGATGAGTTATAATGTAGATTGTTGGGTTGTTTGGATATGTGTTAGCAGAATAAATCCCCGTTCTGCTATAAATTAATTGATTGTTTGTTGTTTGTTTGTGTGAACATGTGTTAGCAGAATAAATCCATGTTCTGCTATTAATTGATTGAATTGTTTGATATCTGATTAGTAGGACAAATCACCATCCTCCTATTATGTTATTTGGACATGTATATGCTAGTTAGTTCATATTGACATGTTATTCCCTGATTTGGATATGAGTTGTATTTACATATATGTTGACCGATGTAAATAACTGTTAAGTGAAATGAAATTGAATGGTAACTTAATTTGGTATCATTGGGATTGCTAAGCCTCTTTTTGAATTACTAAAATATGTTTTTGATTTAACTTTAATTCCTAAATCGATTTGGGTTTAAAGGTTATAAATGGTTTTCAAATTTTACTATTATTTTATATACTAATTTTTTAATAATATCTCTTTTTTCAAAAAGGAGTATATTAAATAAAAGGTTTTACGTAAAATGATTTACAAATGATATCTGGGAAATGATACTTTATAAAGAAGATTCTATAAGAGGATTATGAAGGAAGATTTTAAATAGTTGTACAAATAAAAAGAGATTTTATAAATCATTTTAGATATTTTTGGAAGATGTTTTAAATCAAGTTTGAAAATTTGTAAAGAGGTTTAAAATGTGAAGTTAACTTATAAAAGTATTATTTTTAAGGAATAAGTGAATGGGTTTTATAAAGTGAATGATTTTTATAGTAAGTGATGTTTTGAAAGGGAATGGTTTGGTCATTTAATATGGAATGTGAGAGGAGGGAATATTCCAAATATTTTTGGTAAATGTTTATATTGTTTTCCAAGTAAAAGGGATGTAAGTAGTTTGGAAATAGTGTTGTAGAAAGATCATTTGATAAAGTTTTATAATTACTAATTAAAGATTAATTAATAAAGGCTTAGAGGATCCCATATGGAATTTAATCAATGTTTGATTGTTTTTTTATTTGATAGTTAAATAACCGACTATCAAAACTGAACCAAAACATAACTTCGGAAATATCTAGGAGAAACACATAAATTATATGGTACAGTTACCATCGGTGGTGCTATACTATACGTATAAATTCGTTTCGTTCTTCTAGGATAAATGATAAAAAAATCTGTCCACTAACGGTTAGGAGGTGAATTCCGATCTTATCTTTTATCTACTTATTTCCTAAAGAACTGGGGAGAGTTTACCGGAAATTATCGAAAATTGTTTCGAAGAGACCGGAATCGGATCTATTATCCGAAAACCGCTTTGATCCAACTCAAGCGTTTCGAACTGAAGACATCTTGAAGAATATGGAATCGAAGATGGAGCATTGAAGTGCAAGGGCTGCTTGCTACTAGTCCTAAGGGTGATTCCAAAATGTATGGAGTAGAAGTAGTGCATTTGGTTTGTCCTTATCCTGGACAACTTTTGTGAATGAATGTTGACACTGCATTACTGACTGGAGGGCAGTGTTACAGTCCAAGTTGGTTTGCTATATAACAGGTAAAACATATGCCTCATCGACCGGGAAATGACTAAAATAGGGCATGCAGTAGGGTAAGTGGGTCGCTCCCATTAGGGTATGTCATCATCTTTCTAGATTACCCTATATTTATGGATTTGGTTGTGCATGAGAGATCTCGATTAAGGTTGGAAGACCGGGGTGATGACATATTCAATACTACTAGTCAAGTGGTAGGCCGTTTCGGTGTAGCAGGGTATAAGATGTTCTTATCAGACCTGGGTGCATTTTTCTAGAGATGTACCCATCAAAGGTAGTTCCTTACCTGGTCATAGTATGGAATCCATTCTCCAATACATGCCTTTACCATTTTGATTGTAGAACCTAATATGCTGGAATTTAATAAATGTAACAATTTCGGTTGTTTTAATAAGTATTGTACTTTAGACATTATTATAATATCACTGGATTTTGTATAAAGATGTTTTGTTTATTGTAAGGTAAAAATCGGTCTGTGTTGGCGCAGTCTTACAAGATACCTTTGATTTTTAAAAGGTTTTGAAATGTAATAATCAAGTTGTTTGAGTTTACTCACACCAGACCCATGTCTGATCCAGAGTTTTATTTTCTTTTCCTAAAACTCTTGGGTGCTCAAATTTTTATGAGCAGCCAAGTAGTTTAGGTTTTTCCACGGATGTATTTTGGAAGAGCTCGGAGCAGGAGGCTTTATCGATATCAAGTTATTATCTTGTTTCTGCTGTATACTATATACTTTATATCTGAGTATAAGGATAGGCTGTTATAACTATGCTACGTTAGAAACTGTATTAGTGTAACCCTGATGTATCATTTTTGACATTAATTTGTAAAGGATTGTATTGACTAATATATTTTATTCCACAGCATTGTGATATTCAGTGTTTGCATTTAGTTTCTCCTATCTTCTATCTTTTTTCTTTTCCCCTAACGAACGGATTTTCCAGCACTTGAATGTTCAGCATATGATACAATGGACATATTAGTGTCGAATTTTGAGGGTCGAAAAAACGGTTCGTTACATCACTAAAAGTCAAGAAACATACTCTGCCTTGTTCCACATGATAAAAGTTGTTTATCAGCATTGAAGAGAGTTGATTGATAGAGTATATTCTAAAATGACATAGCAGATCCACTCACAAAGAGTGTAACGACCCGTTAAGTTCGACCATTTAAAATTGTTTGTTTAATAGGATTTTTGTAATTTATTTAGTTGAAAGAATAAAGGTGGTAGATAAATATTAAAATGAAGGCTAGAATAAATTATATAGAAGTGACTTAGAAACCTATTTAAAGACATTTGAATAAAATTCAAATGAATTAAGTAGAGAAAGAAAGAAAATTCTTACATGTACATAAAATTTAATATGGGAATATTAAACCAATTTAATGCAATAAAAGATTGTGAACGATAAATTGAGAAACCCTGTTATTGCAAGTCAATAAATTTGTAAACCCTAATGAACATCTCAAAATTTATAAATTTATTGAAATTTAAGACATAGCATAAGCGTAGAACTATAGGTATGATGACAAACTTTTATAAATTGTCTAATTAAGGGTCAGCAAATTTATTTGGAAATCAAACTCAATTAAGGGTAAGTAATTATGATGGATTGATGGCATAAACGTTACTAATTTTTATCATAGTAACGGAAGTGCAGATGGAAGGCAACTGTAGAAATTTAAGTACGTATTAACAATTGAAAGGGACTGTCGATTGAATGGAGTACTTTAGGTTGTCTTACTAAATTTAGAATTTAACATAAGACAAATAGAAATAAATCAATAAACGTATAGATTTTAAGTTTATTATGATGAATTATTTTAACGATATGACTTAGAATAAATGAAATAATTTGGGTTAATTAGTATTTGAGGGAATTAAAGGTTGCAATATTCATAGGTAAGGATTTAGATGAAATAGATTGATGTATGAAAAATTTAATTGGATAAATGGCAATTAATTCCTTTAAATTTGTGCAATTAATGTATGTTTAATTGATAACGATAAAAAGTTGATTTTTTCCAGTGTAACCAACGTAAAATATTATCATAGCATGATACTTGGTTTGAATAAGAAGGGTGAAATTGGGAATCAAATTTTATTTAATGATAATAACGTTAGTATTGGTTAATAAATAGATTTCAATGCAGTAACCAAATAAATGGAATAAGATGAGTATATATTGCATAGAAATGAAATGTAAATTGTCACATTTGGTTGGAGCTAATTTTTAGAAACATATAAATGTTGAATCAGTAAATATTAAATTCCATTTAATATAAGAATTCAAAGGTGGAAGATTTACATTTGGATTGGAAAATGGATAGTTATTAATTAAAAGTGACCATTGAATAAATTTATACAAACGTGATATAATGTAAATAGATGGGGATCAACTTTTATTTATGTGGTTAAGGGAATTTAATTTCTATAGTATGATAATCGAAATTAATGGAAGTTGGAATAGCTAATTTATATGTTAGTTGAAATTTAGCTAGAATATGTAGATATTGAATGTTAGTAAAAAAAAAATTAATGGATATAAAAGTTTAAATTATACATTGAAATTCATACTCGCCATAAAAAGGTTAATTGCAATCCAAAGATGAGTTGGAATGGAAATCAAATATTTATTTAATTTGATTTAAGATGAGAGTATAAGTATATGATTTAATAATTGGGGTTAGAATAAAATTTATAATATCTAAATAATAAGAAAACGCAGAGGTTAACACTGCGAAATTGATATACTTATAAATTTTAATTCATATCCAAGCTTGCTAAATTATTTGAAATTGATTGGATTATATAAGTAATGAAATTTGGCCAATATTTAAAGTTGAAAGAAAATTTGGATTTTATGATTTATTTTAATTTATTTAATAATTATTAAAAATAGCCATTTTTGTCACGGACTTGGATTTCGACGAAACCAGTTTCATCGGATCCGTAACGGTGAATTATAATAATGTTTCAAGTTTCGTAGCAATCGGACTTGTCGTTTGATCGTACGGACTCGAAACGCCTTGAAATTTACGCATTTTGAAATCAATTTAAAATTTTGTTTTTTTTAGCATAACTTCTTCATACGATCGAATTTGGTTGCGAAACTTTTTCCATCGCGTTCAGAATATTTTAAAACACCTATTTGGATATATAGTTTTAACAAATCCGACTCCGGAGGCATAGCGGGCTTTTTGGACCATGGTTTGTCATGCACGTTCGCGTATCCAGTCTAGCTACCCTACCTCTAGCCTATCTATAAATATACATCTATAAACCCTAGCTCCTTTCTTTTTCATTTGCTGTACGTTCATTTCTTCACTCTTTTCTCTTCCCCAAATGTATACATATCAGATCCAATTCCAGATCCATCCACAGTTCAAAATCAAAAGTCAAAACTCAAAAATTTCAGAAAATTCCAGAAAAAATATATGTTGAAGTATTCGATACGCGTAATATACTGGTGAAATTCGTTTTTCAATTGGAGCTGTCGTTCATCCAGAATAAATTCAAACAGCCCCAAAACCGTTCATCATCGTCGCGCAAAACTTCGTCGGATCGGAAAACGGTTTGTGGGTATTGGAGAGAGGACGATGGGGAGCGCATCTATGTAGTTTGTTTCGAGAATCAACGGCTAGATCGTCGTATAATTTTGCGATTAGGGCTTCAGAACTTTGGGTAATCGGAGGCTGTGGCTACTCGAGGGGACGGCGTGGGGCTCGCTGGGTGTTGTTTGTGGATCGGCGGCGTAGGAGGCTCGTGTATCAGAGGAAGCGACGGCGAGTTATGGGGCGTTGATCGGTCAACGGTGGAAAAAAGGGGGCTGCGTTGGGTTCAAGCGTGATTTGCTCTGGAAGGGGGCGGTTTGGAAATTGCGTGAACAGGGAGGGTCTGGTGACGTGGCATCATGCATATTAAGGCTGGGAATGTGTACCATTTTGTTTAAACTAATTTTGATTTTTCAACATCGTTTTAATGCATAACTTTCTCCTACGATATCCGATTGACGCGAGTTTTTTTTTATTAGGATCGTAATTAAATTCCGGACTTGATGACGCTGGTTTGGACGAATTCTGAGACGGGCGAATTTTTGGGTTTAAATTGAATTTAAATTCGATTTAAACTCAAAAGGTGAGTGTTTTAACCCACTCACAACCACTAGAAGCTTTTATGTTTGTTAAATAAATTTTAGAAATGAATAGAAATTTATTTATGAGCTTTTGGCATGTTATTTCATTCATATCTGTAGAATTGCATTTTTTTGAATTTAACTGTTAATTTAATTGATTTATTGCGTGTTAATTGGCTGTTAGAAATTATTGTTTGCATATGAACTGCTAGTTAACAGTTATGTCAATTATCACTGAATATAAATTGTTAGATTAATAGTTGATAAATATAATTTGAAATAAAACTGCCAATTATTACCTGTTGTATATTACCAAACATATATTGTTATTGATTGATATTGCTTGATGGTTGTGATTGGATGATGGATGTGTTATTGGATGGATGTTTTATTGATATCATTAAACTGCAAGTTAGTATGCATTTTTCATTTCATTCGGGATTGCGGTTTGAAATGATATACAACCGCAGTTTTATTTTTAAATTGCGGATTGAAATGATAAATATCCGTATCACTTGACCATAGGATAGAAAACTATATACAGGCACCGCGGTCTATATATAACTATTTTAGTGTGATTTCTATGGTTTGGATGGAATACGGTTTATAAAAATCTTAAATTTTATACTGAATAAATGTTTTCTTCCATATTTATATACATATGAAGTTGAAATTTTGAAATTAAAAGGTGAATAAATTTCTTTATTAAAATGGAAGAAAATTAAGAAAATGGAGTTTGATGATTTATATCCTATGTTTAAATATTAAGTTGGAAATTTTAAAGATATGATATTTATAATTGGATTTTTCCCAAAATAATTTGAAATGAATATTCTAGTAAAATTTGAATTTGGAAATATATATATATTTTACTAGGAATTGAAGTCTTATTAATTATGGATTCTATGTGAATATTCAAGGCTAATTAATAGAACATTTGATTTGAAAGAACAAAATCCAACTTTAGTTGAAATATTTATACTCAAAAGGGATATACGTATATATATGAATTTATTGAAATGGTTTTGGAACTTGAAGCGATATTAAATTTCGGTTTTAACTTTAAATAAAGAAATGTATTGTAAAGCCACGAGAAATATTTCTTTTCAAAGTAACATTTAAGTTAAACCACTTATTTTATATACTGTGAATATCCAAACCATTTAGTTTGAAAGCAATGGTTTTAAAAACTATGAATTTCGAAGTATTATGTTGAAAGTTAATATTCAAATATTTGGTTACAAGGAATTATAAATTTTAAAAGTGGCATAATTTTTGGAAAAGATTTATATTTGGGTAATGATATCATTGATTTGGGTTTTATAAAAAAATATATCAAAATGAATCTTTTTGGGTTTTAAAGAAGAAATGATATCGTAATATTATGGTTTTGAAATGGATTATATTCTGGTTTTAAAGTATAAACTATTTTTAAATGACCGCGGTGTTATAATAACGATGGGTTGGCAAAGAGACCGGGATCGGATATGGACATACTCTCTGTCGATACCGAAAACCACTTTGACTAACCGTGTACGCGGTGGAGATTCCAGAATGAAGTAGGTGGTGGCGACGTTTCCTGTAAGGTAAATACGTGGACCCAACTCCCGTGAGTTGGCATAAGGTGGCTAAAACAGGAGCGATTCTCAGACCAATGAGGTCATTCCTCTGATCGGACGCTCCTCTTCGATATTATACTTTGACTTGGATTTGATTCAGTGGCCACTTCTATATTTTGATTTTTGGGAGTTAGTCCGAGGTGGGCGGTAACTGCGGCTACGCGTTTCCACCAGCCTGGATAGCAATTGGTATATCTACCCTGGCATTGCCTAGTTGTGCCGTGTCACCTACCATATCGAGCCTTTACTACGAGTTTCTATTTGTGTCGTACCTATGGAGTATCCTCTGGTAGCCTCCCGATCAGGAGGTATTACGGTACTGTATAGACTATTGGCATTTTACGTGTTAAGGGGAATATTGGGTCACTCCTTAACGCTATTAAAAAGTAAGTTTATTTTACAATTAGACACTATTATAATAGCGCAGTATACTACATAGTAAATAGTTTAACGGATCCTTAGGAGATGTAAATCCCGAACATCTCTTGAGTTACTGTACTCATATTTATTTCTGTTTATTTAACTCACATAAGATTTTCTAGTCTGACTCGAGTGTTTTTGTCTTTTCAAATTCGCTCGGGTCAGTCCGAGCGTTTCAGGATAGCAGATTTTAGCTTTGGAGGACGAAGACGAAGAATCAGTATTATTTTATATATAGTATTACACCACACTCTTTCTATTCCGCTGCATTGCTTGTATTGGTATGTGTAACTCTGATATTTATTGTAAAAGAAGAATCAAGCTTTTGTAAACTGTTTATGAACTGTATATTTGTTATTATATTTTATCCTTCCGCTGTGAGATTCTATTTTGTTTTATTTCTTCTCTGTTTTTCTTATTTACCCCATAACAAATCCGCCCTTCCGTATGGTTTGAATCGACATGTGTGTCGGTTTAAAGTATGCGAAAAGGCGGGATGTTAAAGCTGGTATCAGAGCTTTGGTTTAGCGATAAACCTTGGCTTTGTCGGGTTTGACTCTTTGTTAATAGGGTAGAAATATCCTATGGGAGTCGCTGAGTGTATATATATGAGAGAGCGTACTTGTTAGTGTTATAAAAAGATTTTTTTTATTGTGTTAATCTGTTCCGCTTTGTATTTATAAATTCTGGTTGATGCATGGGACGCTATGTCATCAATAGGGATTTCTAAACACTTAATAGGACAGACCGACATAATATTTGTTTTAATATAGGTGAATGAAAGAATTTTGCCTATTATATTTTCTATATATAAAAATATTTTTATAAAGATATATATATATATATATTTGGTTGCTATAGATTGAGTGTTAGGAAATAAAATATTATAATAACTGAAGCTAAGTTGAAATTATGATAAATCAAATTGGAGATTTTAGAACTTAAGTCCGGGATTTTTCCAAATCTGCTTTCAAAGAATTTGTGAAATTTATTGATTTGGTTTATAAAATTTTCTTGCATAAATATTTAGTATAATTCGGAAGAAATGTTTTAAAAAGAAGATTTTGGAAAAATTTAAATTCTGTACTTTCCTCTCTGTCGCTGGAAAATAAATTCAGTGATGACGGCCGCATCATCGACTTTCATTTTCGAGTTTCGAAGGGAAAAGGCCACTGTAGTAAATTCTACTGCAGATTTATTTTGAAATTTTCTAAAAATTTTTCTTTTATTGTTCTAAATATAATTAGAGATATAAAAGTTGCAAGAAATTAATTATCTATTATTTTGAAATAAATTGAAATTTAACCCGGTATTTAATTCTAAATTTTTCCGTTAATTAAATGTTTAAAATTTGTTAGTGAAATAAAAGTTAAGTAATAAATGGATTGAAACCTCTAATTTAAGTGAGAAAATTAATAATAGGTATAAAGGAAGTTAAAATTTTAACTGATAAATAATGGTAAAGATTTATTGAAAATCAACGAATTAAAAGGGTAATATGAATAAACATTAAATTTAATTAAAAGAATGGAGATTAAACTTGTATAAGTTCAATTGCAATTTCCTTAACATAAATAACTTACCCAAATATAAAAGTTGAAGTGTTAAATGAGAAACTGGAATTGAATATTTTACAAGTAGGAATTTAGGAAAAATGAAGTATTCAATAAATTACTGTTATAATAAGAATTTATTGGTATAAACTTAAGTGATAATTGAAATTTTACCCAAATTAAAGGTGAGTATTATTAATAGGTGATTTTAACTTAAGTAAATAAAATGAAATTCTTTAATAAATAAAGATTGATGTGTAGGGTTATAAACTTAAGTATGTTTTAAAATGCTACTAGTAATATAATAAAAAGTAGATAATATAAATAAATGTCTGTAAACCCTAGATAATGAATTAATAAGATCCTTTATTTATAAAAATGGAGGTTTTAAGGTTAATAATTTAAGTGTAAGTAGAGGGTTACTGTAATTAAATATAATAAAACGTAAACATTAAATAAAGGAATGAAATTAAGGGTAAGTTGAAATTGTAATTTATAAAACGAATATATATTTATTGAACCATTAATAAATAAAAAGGAATTGAGAAGAAACTTGTAAATTTTCACTTGCATTCTTAAACATACATAACTTACCATATAATAAAAGTTGCAATGTTAGTAAGAAAATGTAAAGGGAAATCTTACAAGTGAAGCTTGAGGTAATTAAGGTATTCAATAAATTTGCTGTTATAAATGAGAATTAATTGTATAAACTTAAGTTAAATTGGAAATTTTACTATATAAGAAAGGGTAAGTAGTATAAATAGATGATATAAACCTTAGTCAATAAATTGGAATACAATATAATGAATTTTGTAACAAATGGAAAATGAAAATTGTAAGAAACAAAGAAATCCCTCCATAAATGAAAGAAAGAAAATAAAACCACTGAAGCATGAAATAAATGTATAATAAGCTATTGTGGTGTTGATTTGAATTGTTTGGTAGATGTATGGTTGTTGGGTAAGGAATTTTGGAGTTGTTGGAGGAACAATAATCTATCTCTATTCCATTTAAAACTGTTGAGTAACGGATGCACTTGATAGTTATTTCTCACTCCGTAAAATTTCAGAATTTGAACCCGAACAACTAATGGTTGTTGATTGAATGATTGTTGTTTGTGGTGTGTGCTGTTTGTTAAAATGTATGGTTGTTGCATTTGATTTGGATATGAATGATTGAATCTACCCAAACATTTCACCGTAATATAGATATTTAACTTTTAGATTATATAAGTGAATACAGGTGATGGAAGCAACTGCTACTGCTTTTGGTTCCAAAATAATAAGCGTATTGCCCGACAGATAGGTACGTTTTCGGATTACGATTAAAGCGCTATTTATATATTTTCCAGTGTGGGATATTTTATTTTGGATATATATGTAATATATTTGTATATTTGGATATTATATTTTCTCCAGAGTCCCTCCGTACAAAGGAGACTCTGCCAAAAATTTTCGTAAATTTTGGACTTAGAATTTTGTTAAAGATATTTTTCCAACTTTAATAATTCAAGTATTAAAAGACATAATGATTATAAAACAAGTATATTTCATTAAAGGAAAGTAATCCAGTAAAATACTGTTTATAAATTAATATTTGAAATAAAATGTACTGTTTTATTCTTCCTTCTCCCTTCCTTTTCCTTTTCGGGGACGAAAAGTTTTGAGTGGGGGAGAGTGTAACGACCCGTTAAGTTCGACCATTTAAAATTGTTTGTTTAATAGGATTTTTGTAATTTATTTAGTTGAAAGAATAAAGGTGGTAGATAAATATTAAAATGAAGGCTAGAATAAATTATATAGAAGTGACTTAGAAACCTATTTAAAGACATTTGAATAAAATTCAAATGAATTAAGTAGAGAAAGAAAGAAAATTCTTACATGTACATAAAATTTAATATGGGAATATTAAACCAATTTAATGCAATAAAAGATTGTGAACGATAAATTGAGAAACCTTGTTATTGCAAGTCAATAAATTTGTAAACCCTAATGAACATCTCAAAATTTATAAATTTATTGAAATTTAAGACATAGCATAAGCGTAGAACTATAGGTATGATGACAAACTTTTATAAATTGTCTAATTAAGGGTCAGCAAATTTATTTGGAAATCAAACTCAATTAAGGGTAAGTAATTATGATGGATTGATGGCATAAACGTTACTAATTTTTATCATAGTAACGGAAGTGCAGATGGAAGGCAACTGTAGAAATTTAAGTACGTATTAACAATTGAAAGGGACTGTCGATTGAATGGAGTACTTTAGGTTGTCTTACTAAATTTAGAATTTAACATAAGACAAATAGAAATAAATCAATAAACGTATAGATTTTAAGTTTATTATGATGAATTATTTTAACGATATGACTTAGAATAAATGAAATAATTTGGGTTAATTGGTATTTGAGGGAATTAAAGGTTGCAATATTCATAGGTAAGGATTTAGATGAAATAGATTGATGTATGAAAAATTTAATTGGATAAATGGCAATTAATTCCTTTAAATTTGTGCAATTAATGTATGTTTAATTGATAACGATAAAAAGTTGATTTTTTCCAGTGTAACCAACGTAAAATATTATCATAGCATGATACTTGGTTTGAATAAGAAGGGTGAAATTGGGAATCAAATTTTATTTAATGATAATAACGTTAGTATTGGTTAATAAATAGATTTCAATGCAGTAACCAAATAAATGGAATAAGATGAGTATATATTGCATAGAAATGAAATGTAAATTGTCACATTTGGTTGGAGCTAATTTTTAGAAACATATAAATGTTGAATCAGTAAATATTAAATTCCATTTAATATAAGAATTCAAAGGTGGAAGATTTACATTTGGATTGGAAAATGGATAGTTATTAATTAAAAGTGACCATTGAATAAATTTATACAAACGTGATATAATGTAAATAGATGGGGATCAACTTTATTTATGTGGTTAAGGGAATTTAATTTCTATAGTATGATAATCGAAATTAATGGAAGTTGGAATAGCTAATTTATATGTTAGTTGAAATTTAGCTAGAATATGTAGATATTGAATGTTAGTAAAAAAAAAAATTAATGGATATAAAAGTTTAAATTATACATTGAAATTCATACTCGCCATAAAAAGGTTAATTGCAATCCAAAGATGAGTTGGAATGGAAATCAAGTATTTATTTAATTTGATTTAAGATGAGAGTATAAGTATATGATTTAATAATTGGGGTTAGAATAAAATTTATAATATCTAAATAATAAGAAAACGCAGAGGTTAACACTGCGAAATTGATATACTTATAAATTTTAATTCATATCCAAGCTTGCTAAATTATTTGAAATTGATTGGATTATATAAGTAATGAAATTTGGCCAATATTTAAAGTTGAAAGAAAATTTGGATTTTATGATTTATTTTAATTTATTTAATAAATATTAAAAATAGCCATTTTTGTCACGGACTCGGATTTCGACGAAACCAGTTTCATCGGATCCGTAACGGTGAATTATAATAATGTTTCAAGTTTCGTAGCAATCAGACTTGTCGTTTGATCGTACGGACTCGAAACGCCTTGAAATTTACGCATTTTGAAATCAATTTAAAATTTTGTTTTTTTTAGCATAACTTCTTCATACGATCGAATTTGGTCGCGAAACTTTTTCCATCGCGTTCAGAATATTTTAAAACACCTATTTGGATATATAGTTTTAACAAATCCGACTCCGGAGGCATAGCGGGCTTTTTGGACCATGGTTTGTCACGCACGTTCGCGTATCCAGTCTAGCTACCCTACCTCTAGCCTATCTATAAATATACATCTATAAACCCTAGCTCCTTTCTTTTTCATTTGCTGTATGTTCATTTCTTCACTCTTTTCTCTTCCCCAAATGTATACATATCAGATCCAATTCCAGATCCATCCACAGTTCAAAATCAAAAGTCAAAACTCAAAAATTTCAGAAAATTCCAGAAAAAATATATGTTGAAGTATTCGATACGCGTAATATACTGGTGAAATTCGTTTTTCAATTGGAGCTGTCGTTCATCCAGAATAAATTCAAACAGCCCCAAAACCGTTCATCATCGTCGCGCAAAACTTCGTCGGATCGGAAAACGGTTTGTGGGTATTGGAGAGAGGACGATGGGGAGCGCATCTATGTAGTTTGTTTCGAGAATCAACGGCTAGATCGTCGTATAATTTTGCGATTAGGGCTTCAGAACTTTGGGTAATCGGAGGCTGTGGCTACTCGAGGGGACGGCGTGGGGCTCGCTGGGTGTTGTTTGTGGATCGGCGGCGTAGGAGGCTCGTGTATCAGAGGAAGCGACGGCGAGTTATGGGGCGTTGATCGGTCAACGGTGGAAAAAAGGGGGCTGCGTTGGGTTCAAGCGTGATTTGCTCTGGAAGGGGGCGGTTTGGAAATTGCGTGAACAGGGAGGGTCTGGTGACGTGGCATCATGCATATTAAGGCTGGGAATGTGTACCATTTTGTTTAAACTAATTTTGATTTTTCAACATCGTTTTAATGCATAACTTTCTCCTACGATATCCGATTGACGCGAGTTTTTTTTTATTAGGATCGTAATTAAATTCCGGACTTGATGACGCTGGTTTGGACGAATTCTGAGACGGGCGAATTTTTGGGTTTAAATTGAATTTAAATTCGATTTAAACTCAAAAGGTGAGTGTTTTAACCCACTCACAACCACTAGAAGCTTTTATGTTTGTTAAATAAATTTTAGAAATGAATAGAAATTTATTTATGAGCTTTTGGCATGTTATTTCATTCATATCTGTAGAATTGCATTTTTTTGAATTTAACTGTTAATTTAATTGATTTATTGCGTGTTAATTGGCTGTTAGAAATTATTGTTTGCATATGAACTGCTAGTTAACAGTTATGTCAATTATCACTGAATATAAATTGTTAGATTAATAGTTGATAAATATAATTTGAAATAAAACTGCCAATTATTACCTGTTGTATATTACCAAACATATATTGTTATTGATTGATATTGCTTGATGGTTGTGATTGGATGATGGATGTGTTATTGGATGGATGTTTTATTGATATCATTAAACTGCAAGTTAGTATGCATTTTTCATTTCATTCGGGATTGCGGTTTGAAATGATATACAACCGCAGTTTTATTTTTAAATTGCGGATTGAAATGATAAATATCCGTATCACTTGACCATAGGATAGAAAACTATATACAGGCACCGCGGTCTATATATAACTATTTTAGTGTGATTTCTATGGTTTGGATGGAATACGGTTTATAAAAATCTTAAATTTTATAATGAATAAATGTTTTCTTCCATATTTATATACATATGAAGTTGAAATTTTGAAATTAAAAGGTGAATAAATTTCTTTATTAAAATGGAAGAAAATTAAGAAAATGGAGTTTGATGATTTATATCCTATGTTTAAATATTAAGTTGGAAATTTTAAAGATATGATATTTATAATTGGATTTTTCCCAAAATAATTTGAAATGAATATTCTAGTAAAATTTGAATTTGGAAATATATATATATTTTACTAGGAATTGAAGTCTTATTAATTATGGATTCTATGTGAATATTCAAGGCTAATTAATAGAACATTTGATTTGAAAGAACAAAATCCAACTTTAGTTGAAATATTTATACTCAAAAGGGATATACGTATATATATGAATTTATTGAAATGGTTTTGGAACTTGAAGCGATATTAAATTTCGGTTTTAACTTTAAATAAAGAAATGTATTGTAAAGCCACGAGAAATATTTCTTTTCAAAGTAACATTTAAGTTAAACCACTTATTTTATATACTGTGAATATCCAAACCATTTAGTTTGAAAGTAATGGTTTTAAAAACTATGGATTTCGAAGTATTATGTTGAAAGTTAATATTCAAATATTTGGTTACAAGGAATTATAAATTTTAAAAGTGGCATAATTTTTGGAAAAGATTTATATTTGGGTAATGATATCATTGATTTGGGTTTTATAAAAAAATATATCAAAATGAATCTTTTTGGGTTTTAAAGAAGAAATGATATCGTAATATTATGGTTTTGAAATGGATTATATTCTGGTTTTAAAGTATAAACTATTTTTAAATGACCGCGGTGTTATAATAACGATGGGTTGGCAAAGAGACCGGGATCGGATATGGACATACTCTCTGTCGATACCGAAAACCACTTTGACTAACCGTGTACGCGGTGGAGATTCCAGAATGAAGTAGGTGGTGGCGACGTTTCCTGTAAGGTAAATACGTGGACCCAACTCCCGTGAGTTGGCATAAGGTGGCTAAAACAGGAGCGATTCTCAGGCCAATGAGGTCATTCCTCTGATCGGACGCTCCTCTTCGATATTATACTTTGACTTGGATTTGATTCAGTGGCCACTTCTATATTTTGATTTTGGGGAGTTAGTCCGAGGTGGGCGGTAACTGCGGCTACGCGTTTCCACCAGCCTGGATAGCAATTGGTATATCTACCCTGGCATTGCCTAGTTGTGCCGTGTCACCTACCATATCGAGCCTTTACTACGAGTTTCTATTTGTGTCGTACCTATGGAGTATCCTCTGGTAGCCTCCCGATCAGGAGGTATTACGGTACTGTATAGACTATTGGCATTTTACGTGTTAAGGGGAATATTGGGTCACTCCTTAACGCTATTAAAAAGTAAGTTTATTTTACAATTAGACACTATTATAATAGCGCAGTATACTACATAGTAAATAATTTAACGGATCCTTAGGAGATGTAAATCCCGAACATCTCTTGAGTTACTGTACTCATATTTATTTCTGTTTATTTAACTCACATAAGATTTTCTAGTCTGACTCGAGTGTTTTTGTCTTTTCAAATTCGCTCGGGTCAGTCCGAGCGTTTCAGGATAGCAGATTTTAGCTTTGGAGGACGAAGACGAAGAATCAGTATTATTTTATATATAGTATTACACCACACTCTTTCTATTCCGCTGCATTGCTTGTATTGGTATGTGTAACTCTGATATTTATTGTAAAAGAAGAATCAAGCTTTTGTAAACTGTTTATGAACTGTATATTTGTTATTATATTTTATCCTTCCGCTGTGAGATTCTATTTTGTTTTATTTCTTCTCTGTTTTTCTTATTTACCCCATAACAAATCCGCCCTTCCGTATGGTTTGAATCGACATGTGTGTCGGTTTAAAGTATGCGGAAAGGCGGGATGTTAAAAAGAGTCTAACCCAATCGGTTCTCATATAACTGATCAAAGGGATGGGATTGAGATTCCATAATTGGCCCAAGTGCAAGAGGAAGATTGATAGAGTTATGGGTATATCCTAGGGGCAGTTATGTATTTCTTACATATATATAACTAGATAACCAGTCTTGTTCGAAATAAAAAGTGTTTTCTTTTTATTATATACTTGATATAACATGTTATATTAATTAATTAACTTAATTAAAAATATATTTAATAGAAAATCTATAAATGGTATATTTTATGATAGTAGCTACAATGTGTTGTAATCATTAGTGATTTATCACAATAAAATAAGCATACCATTTTAAAGATTCATAGTCAGGTTGTATCAAGGCTGCACATTGATATATCCGTTGAGACTAGAATTCATAACGCTTTCCAAATGTTGGGCAGTGTATTACTCAAGACTATTGGAGGCACCAAGAAGTTATGTACTGATAGTTATTGGATGACCGTAGAATGATTCACTTGATAATTTTCTGTTGGTTATTATAATAATGTTAAACCAAAAATACCAATGTGACAATATTATGAAATTCTCTCAACTTGAGAATATCATCGAGCTTCAATGTGGAAACTCTGCTTTGATTGTATTTAAAAAATGGCACAACATCCATTGAATGACTATAGTTGGGTCGAGTGGAAACATTGAAGTAAGACACTATTAAAGAGAGGATTTGTCTTCTCAATTGTATGTGGTTAGTATCATAGCCAATTCAAAGTCAAAGTTTCTTGCCAGAGTGGTTCTGTTAATAATAATTTCTATTATAGGACCAAATACTTTGGACTATAAAGTTGAATATGGATGATATTGGAATTCTGACCATTACTTGAGTTTCATAAATATTGATTTGATATAGTTTTAACAAAGAGAATTGGTGTAAACAATTATCACCATCGGGTAACACTTAAATAAAGTAAAAATGGATTTCACTGAATCGATGTAAACAATAAATTTGGCCATAATGTCACACCACCTACTAAGCGACGTGTAAACATTAATATTCGAATTGTTCGATATTAATCGCTGACCGAATTTACACATAAGGGTTGCACAACTGAAACGTTGAATACTTATATTACCACCTAATTGAATTAATTATAATTGTTATAAATGAATTTAATTAATTAATGTTTATGAATATTAGTTATAAATTTTTATTTAGTTTGTGTTGATCATTATCAAATAGTGTGTATATAATATTATAAACATACAATTAATACACGACATCGATGTGCATTTAAATTAGATTTAAATGTAATTTTTATTAACGGGCTTGAAGTATTTTAAGGCCTATAATGGAGCTTATTGTAGGTGTAGGATCGAGTAATATACACTAGAGTGTGATGAATATGGTATTTAAAAATATTTTGCAGAGATGCTAATAAAACATAGAATAGAGCGTGAAAATGTAAATGCAGAAAAAAAATAACACAAGATATACCCAGCTTCGGCCTAATGCATATTGTTGCCCCCAAAGTTACAACTAGGACTACATATTCAACGCTTGCAACACCTGCGAACCCTCACTCTCTGTTAACCTAAATATATTAACCATATGCCTAGTAATTATTCCTCGATTCAATATCCTGAGACCAGAATCCCTGAAATACACCACATAGCTTACCTAAAGAAATCTAGAGTTCGAAATAAAATACAAAACAAAAAAAAACAAAAACAAAAAAACAAAATGCCCAATGCGCAAATGATAAAAGTGAATGGCTCAAAACAAAATTTCCCTTTCTCCTCTAATCACGTGAATCTCATTCCCCTTTATCCAATGTTTAGATCTTATTACTAACAATTCTACTCAGCTCCTTCTCTTAATTTTTTAAACAAAATCTACTATCAACATGCTCCTTGAAATAAAAACACACGGCCCTACAAAAAATTATTGCATTGATGCACCAAATGGTTCAGAAGTCTGTCACTTGCAATTAGAAGCCACCTTCGATGCTAAGTCAGATCCAAAGTTCCCAATGACTCAAAAGCTTATGTCACCTGGAACTTCGATCACTGGAGATCTAGTAAATGCCAAAGAGATTGTCGGTTATAGAGATTATAGAGATGAATTTGAATTTGATGTCCGTTATGGTTGCAATTCCTGTAGTGCTTCCAAAGTGAGTGAAAGGTATGATTGTTTTATTTGTTTATGGGTCTTCCATCACCCACAACTTTTGTTTTATACCCATGATTTTCAAATCCTTGCGTGCATTGATGCCATCTTTTGACTTATCTTTATGGTCCATAATGGTGCTGATGAGATGCTCCGTGACATTCTTCTCCGTATGCATAACATCAATATTATGTCGGACCAAATTTGCTTTCCAATATGGTAAATCAAAAAAGATAGACCTCCTATACCATCCAGAAATATTGTCAACATCTTCATTGGTTGACTTTTTCCGTTTTCGACCAATTTCTTCTTTTTGTTTACCAACTTTCATTTTGATATTCGCTACTTTCTTTTCAACTTGAAAACCAGTCAATGGCCATTTAAGGCGACAAAGTTCTTGTTCGTTGTTGAAATTTGTCTTATCGTATCGAAACTTGTGTTCGTTAGGAAGAAACATTCGATGTCCCATGTAACACATCTTCTTAGTTTCAGGAAGATAATAAGAACAAGTGTTTTCCCCACAAACAGTACATGCAAAGTAACCGTGAGTTGTACATCCCGATAAAGTCCCAAAAGCAGGGTGATCATGGATTGCCCACAGCACCCTAGCTCTCATTGTGAACTCAGATTTATTTAACGAGTCAAATGTAACTACTCCTTCCCATAACTGCTTTAACTCGTCTATCAACGGCTGTAAATAAACATCAATATCCTTTCCTGGTTGTTTTGGCCCAGAAATCAACAATGTTAACATTGAGAACTCCCTTTTCATGCACATAGACGGAGGAAGATTATATGGTACTACAATTACTGGCCAACAATTGTAAGGGTTAGAGAGAGAAGCATGTGGACAGAAACCATCTATTGCTATTCCAAGTGTGACAGTTCGTGGCTCGACAACAAAAGTTTGATCAAATGAATCTGCAACTTTCCATTGAGAAGTGTCACATGGATGACGCATTACGGTTGGATCAGACTTGGCAAGACCATGCCAGGTCATCGCATATGCCATCCATGGTACAGTATATAGTCTCTTCAATCTAGAAATTAAAGGAAAATGTCTTAATGTCTTTCGAGGTACTTTGGTGCATTTTCTCTCTTCGTTTAATGACTCAAAAGCTTATGTCACCTGGAACTTCGATTACTGGAGATCTAGTAAATGCCAAAGAGATTGTCGGTTATAGAGATTATAGAGATGAATTTGAATTTGATGTCCGTTATGGTTGCAATTCCTGTAGTGCTTCCAAAGTGAGTGAAAGGTTCGATGTTTTCCGTCGTGCCTATTTGATTTCGAAGATGAAATATCACCTTGGGGTTGAAACTGTCATTTGATAAGCGAAAACTTGTAGTGTTTGTGGAGGAGACGTGAGGTCTGGATGTTGCAGAGATGGTGGTTGGATTTGTGTGTGAATTGGGCGATGATCTTTCTTCTGGTCGTTGAGGAATTTTTATGATATTGTTCAGTTGATATCCTATCGCCAATGAGATGCTTGAGTGAAAAGATGAAGCTGCTAGTTGAAGCTATTATTCTTAAGAAGATGTTGCTTGTGGTGGTTGTCTCCATGCCTCGCTGCCGGAGTTGCTGGCGGTGAGATCCGTGCGTGGTTGAACTTTGTTATAAAGGGGATATTGATGAACAAAAGGAGTGTTTGATTGGATAGAGATATTTAAGATTGATGCGAAAACTTAAATAGTGTGAATATACTCCTTAGCCACTGTAGTTATGTGTTAAACCTGAATCAGATATGTCGATCCATATAAGAAAAGAAAGAAAGAAAAAACATATCACTAAATCGTTTAAGTCTCTTTCTCGTTCGCTCGAAGAGGGCAAAATAGCGCGATTTATGGAAAAATATTTCTCTTCAAGAAAACAAGTTTAAAATGGTTTTTGAAAGCACTTAGAAATTATTTTTCCATAAATCACATAATTTTGTACTCTTTAAGTGAACGAGAAAGAGAATTAAACGATTTAGTAAAACATGTGTACCAAATCATGATGCCCCACCCCGAGAACCACACCAACAAAGAGTATTACTAGGTAATATTGTCTGCTAGTGTAGAGAAGGGGGCTGGTTAAGAGCGACCATCTATGGGCTTTGTCTTAAAAGAGTATCGAATACGTCGATTGGGTGATCCTTTTTTTCTCTCTTTCTTTTCTTATGTGGATCGACATATCCGACTCAGGTATAATACAAAACTACAGTGGCTAAGTACCGTATTCAGAACAAATATAATAACATCAAATACATCATATCACAAAATAGGAACACACTCATATATATACATATACAGAGTCAGCAGAAGTACAACATAACATGCTACATGAGTTTGGTTCTTATGAACCATATATATAACAAGAGTCACGAAAGAATATATACATCAGAGTACTACGACAAAAGGGGGTACATCAAAACATACACTAAGCAATAAAGAGGAAAGATCACAACGGAGCAAAGTAAGGTGGATGTCAAACTGCAATCTACTGACCTGTAATGACTCGGTCTGACCTAAGCATCAAATAAAATAATTTAAAATATTTACAAATAAGTCCCATGATTATTCCCAATAATCATTTATACTTCTATATTGTTTTAATAAAATGAATCATTTAATGGAGATATACATATTTCATATTCTTTAACAACAACTCAGATTTGTAAATCTCAGTTTACATATACCCACTTTTCAAAATTCATATAAATTAAAACGATATTCAAAGCTACTGTAAATTTTTTGAGTGAAAACGACTAAATTTCGAATTTATATGTATGTATATGTGTATGTTCCTGTGTGTGATATGAGGTATTATTTGTAATTATATTTGTTTTGAACACGATCCTTAGCCACTATAGTTTTATGTTAAACCTGAATCGGATATGTTGATCCATATAAGAAAAGAAGGAGAAAAAATGGATCACCCAATTGACGTATTCGATACTCATTTAAAACAAAGCTCACGGATGGTCGCTTCTAACCAGTCCGATTCTCTGCATTAGCAGACAGTATTACCTAGTAACGCTCTTTGTTATTTCATGTCTCAAGGTGGGGCGTCACAGCTTGGTATCAAAGCCGAGTTCGGAGTAAATATGATAAATATAGAACGAAACCAGAACAGAACATATGTTACAGAACATCACAAGGACAATAGTCGTGCCATCCCAATCTTCCGTCGTCGTTGTCCTTAACCTTTGTCCTTCAATCAATTGAGTTGTTGGGGATAGATAATAGATTTAGGAATACATCTAGGAATAGTTGTTGGACCTTAACAACTCTGATACCAAGCTGTGATGCCCCATATCACACGTTCTCACTAATCGGTTTCATATACATTAGTCAACTCCACACTAGTGTAGATTTAAGCGAACAAGTTCGGATTTAACCTAGTATAATAAACATACGCGTCCCATGCCACGCAATTTATTACATTGTTTAAATATCTTCCTTATTCTCCTGAAGAGTGCAAAAATGTGCCATCTTATATAGAAAATATACATCGAGAAAATGGGGTTTGAGAACGATTTTCTGAAAATTATTTGATAACCAGATTATTGTTGTGATATTGACTGTTTGAATGATTGACTGTGATGGATGCCAATTGGTTGATATTTGGATGATTGGATGTTTATATATATATATATATATATATATATATATATATATATATATGTAGCATGTTATCACCCTGTAATTACTTGACAACATATAAAACTATTAACTGAATTATTTCAAATAAATTAAGAAATAAGTTTAAATAATATATAACTACCGGTGGTACTTATTCTTATAGCAATTATTTTTCAATTGAATTTGCGAAAGGCTCTCCGTACAAAGTAGACTCTGCCGAAATTTCTCAAAATTTGGACACTTAGAATCTTCTATAAAATTTCATTACTTTTGATTTCTAGAAATTGTTGATTTTCAAATGTTTTCACCATTTTTTTGGATTTGGAGTTATACATAGCCTCTGTGCTATTTGATGATGATGACATGATGATTACATATTTATTGTTTTGAACTCCTAGAGGGTTCAATATGTTAAGATTTATGTAGTTTTGGTGACATGGCTTATACGCCTTATGTTGTTGAGTGATTTGGCTTTTACGCCTTATGTTGTTTGGTGATTTGGCTTATATGCGTTATGTTGTATGTTGATTTGGCTTATATGCCTTATGTTGTATGTTGATTTGGCTCATATGCCTTATGTCGTTACATGATTTGGCTTATATACCAAATGTTGGTTTGAGACGTGGGGTTCATCTCCATGACGAGTTATTATCATCCTGTGTATCTTATCTTCACCTATCATGTACTAATCCTCTTGTTTAGGCTAGACTGACCCATGTGTTTATATTTTTATATGATGCTCGGGTCGGACAGAGTCATTACAAGTCAGTAGATTGCAGTTTGACCTCCACCTTGCTTTGCTCCACTGTGATCTTTCCTCTTTATTTCTTAGTGTATGTTTTGATGTGGCCCCTTTTGTCGTAGTACTCTGACGTATATATTCTTTAGTGACCCTTGTTGTATATATGGTTCATAAGAACCAAACTCATGCAGCATCTTATGTTGTACTTCTGCTGACTCTGTATATATGTATGTATGTATGTATGTATGTATGTATGTATGTATGTATGTATGTATGTATGTATGTATGTATGTGTGTGTATATGCTCCTATTCTATGATAAGAGGTATTTGATGTTATTATGTTTATAAAGAATACAATCCTTAGCAACCGTAATTTTATGTTTAACCTGAATCGAATATGTCGATCCACATAAGAAAAGAAAGAAAGAAAAACGAATCACCCAATCGACGTATTTTATACTCGTTTAAGACAACGCTCATGGATGGTTGCTTTTAATCAACCCTATTCTCTGCATTAGAAGACAGTATTATCTAATAATGCTCTTTATTAGTATGGGTCTCTGGGTGGGGCGTCACAGCAAGCCAAAATTTTGAAATATCCACTTATATCACTTTTACTTAAATAACTTCAAAGCTCAACTAAAAATTCAAATCTTTTAAAGCAATTCGATTTCCGTAATTCAAATCATATTTCAATTCTAACTTCAAATTTCAAATTGCATTCTTTAAACAATTTCTTTTAACCAATTCCAATTTCACATTTCAAGCTCGAGTTCGAAAATAATTCAATTTCCGTATTTCAATTTTTATTTCTTTAAATCAAAATCATTTAAATAATTGCATATAAAAAAATTTAAAATCAATTAATTTAACCAATCCGATGTCCGCTAATTAAAATCATTTTAAAATCATTTATTCATTTAATTAATCCGATGTCCGTTAATTAAAATAATTTTAAAATAATTTAATTAAAATCATTTTAAAATCATTTAATTTAAAATAATTTCTACTCGTTAATTAAAACAAGTAATTTCCAATAATAAATTTATTCATTTTAAACTCAATTTTAGCAGCTAACAATTTTCGTTCTTGTTTAAATAAAATTTAAATCAACTTCCGATGTCATTACATTCATATCAAATTCAAGATTCAATTATTTAAATAATTTTCAATGTTAAATTTAAACAATTTAATTATCTAATAAATTATATTAATAAATCATAAAATTTCAAATGAATCTCAATTATCAACAATTATTTTATTTCCATCTAAATATTACAACATTTATTATCCAATCCCAACTATTGATTATAAACACATTCAATACATTGAATTTCATTCCATACCTGTTATTGCCTAAATCTTCAAAATTGGTTATTTCAAATTTCTATTCAAGTTCATATTAAATAAATTACATTAACAAATAATTAAATTTTTATTTCTAGCCATTTTTATTAAATAATTATTTTAAATTTGATAATCTTAAATTGGTTAAAAATATGGGTCGTTACATTCTCCCCCACTCAAAACTTTTCGTCCTCGAAAAGGGGTTAAGTAAAGAATCAAATATTTGATATATTTTTCTCAAATAATCGACATATAAAACATCAAAATTTTATTTACAAAATCTTTCTATGCTTCTGCTATGCCATTCTGATATCGGCTTTATGGAAATTACATTTTATTTATTAAACAAGTTATAAAACTTTAAATCTCAAAAATTTTCTAACACCCGGATTTATGGAAAACTTTGGCAGCATCTCATTTGCATGGCTTGATTGTAAAATTTTTACAATATGAATATATATCACAAATATACATCTCATCTCAATGATGAGGCATCTCGTAGGATTTTTTTTTACAAAGTGTGGTATGTAATCCGAGATATGTACCTTATTATTATTATTAATATAAGCGAGTTCGGTCATATTAAGCAAGCAAAGCAGATCAAATCTGTGTATACGTCCAAACGATCTTTGTATGCACTTATATCAACTCAAATTAGAATATTAGTTGCATATAAAAGATATAGAAACATGTATAAGTTTCATAGAATTATACGACATGAATTTTGAATCCAAATCACAAACACAAGCACCAATAAACACCATAAAACATTCAACTTTTCTTAAGTTAACTTTCATCTCACAATTCATTTCATCAACTTATTTCACATTCAATTAGTTACCATTCACTTTATTAAAACTCATTCCATTTGTATTCAATTCATTTATATCCAATTTAAATCAAATTCAATCATTCACATAAATTTTACTCACACCCATTTATTCTCATTCAATTTTCTTTTACACCCAAATTGCATTTCATTTTATAATTTAAGTTCGTATTCATTCTATTAATTCATTTTATAGCTTAAGTGGAATTAATTCACTTTACTGATTCATCTAGTTCCATTTGAATCCAATTCAATTCATTAAATCATTATTAAATTAAACTTTATTTCATTTAATCCATTACTTGGTTTATTTAACTTTATTTAAGTTAAATTTTCTCTTCACTTATCATTCACATTTAACAAATTGAAAATTTGTTTGAGATTAATATTTCTCAAATCTATAAGTTATACAAACTTATTCACTTAAAATTTCATTTCATTATTTTAACTAATTCATTTCAGATACAATTCACTTTCATTTAAGCTTTCTTGAGTTAAACTTCATTTTATTTACTCCACTTCACTAACTCAATTTATTTAGCATTTCTCAGGTTAATTCTTTTATTTCATATCTCAAATTCAAATTTTCTCTTGTTTGCTTAACTAAAATGTTCAACCGTTTTCAAAATTAAATCTTACTTTCCTGTTCAAATTCATAAGTTATACACTTATTTCTTGTCTATACTATTTTCAAAGTTCAAAAACTATTTTCATATATTTATTAAGTCAGACTTGGAAAAAAAATTCACAATCAAAACTTGTTTAACTAGAAAGAAATTTATTTTGGTAGCAATTATCACTCAGAAACTCGAAAATGAATACTGGCGATGCTGTAATCATCCCCAGAATTATTTCTCAGTGATTAAGCGAGTTCAATGCTTTTATTTCTTTCAAAAATCTTTTTAAAATGTATTTCTAGTCAAAAAACTTTCAAATAATATTATTATCAATTTTTGAAGGCCTTGAAAATAATTTTGAAAGCAGTGGGATTTAAACTCTAAAATTCTCAGCTTTTAAATCCTTTCTATTTATAAGCTATATTATAAATATACTTATATAATTCCATTACCTTATTATGGAAACATTTGTTAATTTACATCTTTGTTATTGTAAACAATTCTTATTGTAATTAGTTTTCAATTCAATTTAATTATCGAACATTTCATGAAATAGAGTTCACAAAGTATTCGTTTCTAGTTTAATTCAAACAATAATCGATGATAACTAAATGTTATCATCTCCTAACAACTAACATCCATAAATAAATTCTTATTTTCTTAGCCTATATAGTTATCGATAGAAGATTATTTCTTTTTATATATAAAATATAATTTTAGGTAAAATTATTTCATTTACCCTCTTTTAAAACAATATTATGTCGACTTGCCTCGTTTAAATGTTTAAAAACCTCTGTCGGTAACATGGCATCCCACGCACCGATCAGAATTCATAAATAACTCAACTGATTGGTCAAAACAATATAAAATATTTTATAACACTAGCAAGTACACGCTCTCTCACACACACACACTCAACAAACTCATTCTAAGGTATTACTACCCAATCTCTAATGAGGTAAACCCCACAAAACTAAGGTTATCGCTAAAACAAAGCTCAAATACCAACTGCAACTACCCGCATATCAAAAGGTTTAAATCGATAATAATCTACACATGTCCAATTCAAACAATCTGAAACACATATAATCAATGAGGTTAATTAAGAAAAAAAATAAGAAAAGAAGAAGAAAACAAACACAGAATCTCGCAGCAAAATGACAAAATATGATAATCAAATAAACAGTTCATGAAGTTGTTTATACCACACATTTGATTATAATTTTACAATATCTAACAGATTTACACCAGAACAATAGAATAATGCAGCGGAACAAACAATGTGGTGAAATAATACCAGTAATATAATATACCAAATCTTCGTCTTCGTCCTACAGATAATAATCTTCAACGCGCTGAAAACTCAGGGCTGACTCGAGCGTAATGAAAAGACAAAACACTCGATTCAGGACTAAAATATCCTAATATGATTCAAATCAATATCACATATAACAAGAGTGTAATCGTGCATGCAATAACTCAAGAGATGTTACAGGATTTTCCATCTCTTAAGGATCCATCAAAATATTTATATATAGTAGAATACACTATATATGTAATGTCTAATCTGTAAAATAAATATTTTTCTTAGCGTTAAGGCTTTAGATTGATCCCCCTTAACGCGTTTTTAAGCATTGTCATATAGTTTGCATATAACGCCCTAGGAGCAAGTCAGGGGATAGGGATGCCCCGTGATACACAACACTAAACCAAAATCGTAGTGGTCTCGTATAGGGATAAGAGTATGGCAAGGAACATGAGGCAATACCCAAGGTAGGATACTACCAGTTCAGGTCGTAGGGGGCTGGTGGTAACGCATCGTAGCCACGACCGCCCACCGCATCCATCCATCCCATATCGAGTCAAAGGGAGGTTATGCCAAATCAAGGGACAACAATCGAAACCAACATCAAAAGTAATAGTATGGATCTAGTCCAAGAAGAAAATCGAAGAATGGATGTCCGCTAGGGGTAGCTAGCCCACTTGGTCCTGTCAAGCCATCCTATTTAGTCATTTCAAATTGGCACAACTGTCGGGGTCTATTCATCATCGTTCTCTCTCTTCAAATCCAAAAAACGTATGCCAAATCCAATCACTTCATTTTGGAGTCTCCTTCGCATACACGGTTGTTAAAGTGGTTCCAATATTGACAGTAAGTGTGCTAATAAGAGGTCCCAGTCTCTTTAACAACCAAACGTCGTTTTACACACCGGTTAATTCTTTTACATTTCAAAATCGATTTATATTTGATATCAAAATATCATATTCACTGCAAAATATCATATTCACTGCAAAATATCATATTTACTCAAAATATGTCAAATGCACTTGACATCATTTCACTCCAAATTTTCAATTTCACTTCCAAAATCGTTTCGAACTTCAACTTAGGCCATAACTTCGTTTTAACCACATTCATATTTAAATAAATGATTTAAATATAAACATTCCAATATTGACCAGTTTGAACTTTTAGAAAATAGTTTGAAACATTTTAAATAGTTTAAAAAGTTAAATAGTTTAATATAAAATATTTTTAGTATTGAAAATGGTTTATATAGTAAAATAGCTTGGAAAATCAAAATAATTTAAATATTTAGAAAGATAGATTTTAAACAATTTATATTAAAGCAATTTATTTTCAGGATAATTTCAAATCAAACCGTCACTTTCCATTTCAACAAATCTGGGCCCAAGTCTAAATTCTTGTCAAATTGATTCAGATTTAATTATTCCAACTCAAATCATTTTCAGTCTCAATTTAATTCAAATCGACTTAATTTTGATTTCAATTCAAATTAATTTCAATTCCCATTTCGATTCAAATCTATTTTGATTTCAAATTAATTCAATTTCGATTTCAAATTAATTAATTTCAATTTCAATTCCAATTTGAATTAATTTCAATTCAATTCTAAATTTTAAACCATTTCAATTTATATCGATTTCAAGCTCGATTTCAAAATATTGATTTAAATCACTTAAATCAAATTTAACTTCGACGTTCAATTCAATGTTCAAATCTTTAAAAATAATTCAATCTCGAGCCAAGTTTTTGAAATATCAACTTATATAACTTTTACGTAAATAACTTCGAAGTTCATGTAAAAGTTCAAATCTTTTAAAACAATTCGATCTCCATAATTCAAATCATATTTCAGTTCTAACTTCAAATTTCAAATTACATTCTTTAAACCATTTCCTTTAACCAATTCCAATTTCACATTTCAAGCTCGAGTTCAAAAATAATTCAATTTCCATATTTCGATTTTATTTCTTTAATTAAGAATCATTTAAATAATTTCAAATCAAAAATTTAAAAATTATTTAATTTAACCAATCCAGCGTCCGTGTATAATTTTCTATCCTATGGCTATGTGAATAATTATTTCAATTTTAATTTCAAGGATGGATATATATCATTTCAATTCAAATCCAAGTGTTATAGGTATATATCATTTCAACCTATTTCTTAATTTATTCGCGATAATTCAAATAACAGTTTTATATACTGTCAAATAATATACAGGGTGATAACAGAAATATATAAAAATAAATAATCACCCAAATCGACTAATAACATCCATCACAATCAACATTCCAAGACAGCCGATATATCACAACAGTTGACTAGTTATCAATAATTGAGAATTAACTAGAATTTAATTCCAATTTCAATTTAAATGTCAATTTGAATTTCTAACAGTCAATTCATATGTCAATTAAATTATCAGTTAAATTACCAATCAACAGTCAATAAAATTAAATTACTTCATGATATTGATTTAACCAACACAAAAATATTTTTGTAGTTCGTAAGCATTATAAAACACTCACATTTTATTTGAAACTGAAAATTTTCCAGCTTCAAATAAATTCCAATTTGGTTCCATGTTATAGCAACTTCGTCGATACGATCGCAACGTGACTCGTTTCACCCGAAACGGACCTTGTATGCAAACCAAACCAATTAATTAAACTAATAATAATTAATATAATAATAATATAATAATAATAACCGCTACCCTCCTTCGTTCATGTGAACTCCATGCAAACCGAACACAACATGCGGCCAACCCTCAACGTTCACGCCACCCAGACGACGTCCAGACCGCAATCATATCGTACCACCACGACCGTCTCGAGCTACTCCACCGTTCCCCTGGGTGATGTTGACTTCACCGCTGCTTCCTACATGAGAAACGAGAAAAACCCATGTGCACAACAACCCAGATCCTGGAGAATTCGCGAGCTTTCGGCTCGACCATACTATGTGTAAAGCTCATCAAGCACTACCCTTTTGGGGTCGAACGATTTCGATGAATAGATTGGAAGAAATTAAGGAGAGAAGTTAGGGCAATTTCGGCCATTAATTCGTGAATGGAGCGGCTGCGCATTTAGGATTTGCGTGAATGAAAATGAATGGCTTATTATATAAGTTTCCGACCCGATTGACCCATGAAATTTTTGAACTCCAAACGAAGTATGCAACCTGGCATTCTATATGTTATACCCTCATTTTGAACACAATGGGATAAGTTTCAGGCGCCAATTCCATCATATTGAGAAGATAGCTTTCTAAAATCAAATTATTTTAATTAAATTTCTTCATTTGATTTTTACGCATTTCAAGCTTGCGTGGCCAACCCATAAGTCCGAACGCTATGAAACTTGAAATTCTATAATAATTCACTATTACGGATCCGTTGAAACTAGTTTTGTCGAAATTCGGGATAGTGTCCAAAATGGCTATTTCTACTCGTTAATTAATACAAGTAATTTTGCAAAAATAAATTTATTCATATTAAACTCAATTATAGCAGTTGAAAATTTTCATTCTTGTTTAAATAAAATTTAAATCAACTTTAGACATCATTTACATTCATATTAAATTCAAGATTCAATTATTTAAATAATTTCCAATAAATTTAAACAATTTAATTAAATTATATTGATAAATCATAAAATTTCAAATGAATCTCAATTATCAACAATTATTTTATTTCCATCTAAATATTACAACATTTATATCCAGTTCCAGCTATTGATCAGAAACACATTCAATATATTGAACTTGATTCTATACTTGTTATTGCCTAAATCTTCAAAATTGGTTATTTCAAAATTTTATTCAAGTTCATATTAAATAAATTACATTAATAAATCATTAAATTTTTATTTCTAACCATTTTTATTCGATAATTTTATTAAATTTAAAATTTTAAAATAGTTAAAAAATAAGGGTCGTTACATCCTCCATCGATAAAGACCATAGACCTTGGTGTTGGCCAAACCGGTTGAGATGACTATGGAGAGATCTACTAAATAAACCTGATCCCTGGAGGCAAGCTCTGTCTAATATAGCAAACCTGAGCCCCTCAAGTACTTCCAGCCACATGTGGGAGCCATAAATTAATAGAACTCGGTATTAACTATGACCACGTTGTTGATATCTGCCCACTGATATAGGGTAGGTGGATTTTGGCGGACGTTGCGCTGCTTTACTGGTCGTCTTACATTCCGAACCAGCATTCCTCATGGATCAGCCGCTCTATTTCGTCTTTGAGGTGTCAGCATTCATTGGTGAGTGGTCACTAAATTGGTGGAATTCATGTCCATTGCCCCTAAGCTCCAAACATCGCCCAGACTAGGAGGGAGTAGGCCACAGAAAGGGTATGCGATCATGTGTTGCAAGATAGACTGTCTCCATGTCACAATTTATGGTTGCATAGTTAGTGTACCTAGACTTGAAGCATGCACCATGCTCAGCACACTTTTTTCTACTTTCCTACCAACCATACTTTCGGTGGTTGGTTTCTCTTTAGCCATACTTGTTTCTCTGACTGCTCTCCACATTACTGTCAGAGATGTAGTTTCTTCGACTACACTCCACATCACTGTCGGAGATGTCAGTTTCTTCCATCCTCATTATGTCATTCTCCCTTTGAAGAAAGTCAGTCAATGATGAAGCAGGTTGCTTCTGTTGCTCTTTCCACATCAAGGACCAGTACCTTACCCCGGACAAAGGGTGCCTACCGAACTATTCTTGTCTTCTCCCCTTGCATGAGTTTATTCCTTGTTGAAGTGGTTGACATAAAAATAAAGAGACGTGGACAGATCTTGTCTTATATTTCCCATCTCGCTTGCTGTCACGATCCTTGTCTTTGATGCTAAGGAGCGGACTTCGAAGTCGAAACATAAGACACTACTGGCTTGCAAATGAAGGAACCAATGGGACGTTGGTCCCGTTGGTCCAGTCATGGTGGAGGGAAACAGTTGACTTTGCATGACTGGAAATCTAGTCAGCTTGGGTCCTTGAGTTGAAGGTGGTGATATGATCGGACGGGTCAATACTCCCGTCAAATTTATCCATAGACAAAACATATCTCTAGTGAATGTAAGCGCTTAGTATTTCTTCGAAGAATGGGTCTTCATTTTGGTCATCTGACATACCCATGCAACCGGTGTTTCTAGTTTGGATTTTGTACATCTGCGTGCATAGTGCGACATCCCTTCTCAGAGGACAAATTCTACATGCCACGGATGATGCTGACTCCTTGATGGGGAAGGGCTCCTTTGTCGTCTATCTAGTGACCTATGATGGCGATACAGTGAGGGGGAAAGACGATACCTAGCTTGTGTATGATATCTTCTTTTGACGACTAAAAGTGACCTAGGTAGAGGTGCCTCGCACGGGACTGGGTAGGTGCACCTCCCACTGGTGCCGGGAGTGGACAGATGGTTCTCTAGTTATTGATTTCTGCCTTACCCACTATAACACCCCCAATTTTTACTAAAATTATTCAGTAGATTTAATTAGATAAATTAAATTGAATAATATGATGTATGGGGATAAAAGAAATGAGATTTGATAATTAATTTAGAATGATATGATTTAAAATATAGAATAGAAGAAACTAATGAGAATGGAAAAATAGGAATCACCCCTTATTCCATTCCCTAAACCACTCTTTCCCACTCATTTTCTTATTTACATTTTTAATCAAAATAGCATCTAAATGGAGGTCGACCATTGCTAGTAAAAGAAGAAAAAGGAAACTTAACAAATCCAAAGAAGAAGCTTAAGGGAAAGATAATCAACATCAAATCTCAATCTCTTATCCAATCTAAGGTGAATAATAGTATCTACCTCAAGTTTTTATATATATTTTCGGATCTATGATCTATTTTTGAATTAACTATGATAATATGTCATGTATGGATTGACTGTATCATTAGTGGATTAAATGATGATTTATTGAAATTCTTATGGAATTAATTTAGTAGGTTTTAAGGGTAAAACCTAAATGTTTATTCTCCTACTGATTTGACATTTTGATATGTTATGTAAAACATTATTTTAAAGATGGGTTTTAAATTTCATAATTTTTCAAGTTAATATGAGTATCTTATGAATTTCGTAAGATGGAAAAGGTATTTAGTTCGGGTTTTTATTATTAAGAATAATTAAATAATTATTTTAGCATTGAAACTTTTATATGAGAAAGAGTATATAAATTTTGATTTTTTTGATATTTTAATAGATTTTTTCCATGTGATTATGATTTTCTATGAATTTATTAAGTTAGAAAAGCTATTAAATATTATTAAATAATAATATTATCTGTATGGGTTTTCAAATTATTTTGAGAAAAGTAAAATGGCCTGGCAGTAGTTTCTTTAAAAATAAATTAGTAAAGTATATTATTATCCAATATAACTGAAATAGTTTTGAGTTTAATTACGAAATTGTCATGTCACTTGATTAGAGGACCAAAAACCCTGATAATGGCCGATATCAATAGCAGTTATGAATTACAACATTGATGTGAAGGGATGCGTATGATATCTACTTAGGTAGGTATGAAATGAATTTGTTCGTATAGAGGTATAGAATTTCGACATTACTTTCGATATTAGTTTCGTAACTCTACAAAAGTTGCATCACCTTTTTTTCAAGGATAAGCATTCAATTTTTGAAGTCCGACATCCTTTATTGGTGTAAGGCTTGATGTACCTTCTTACCCTTTGTTTTTGACATCCTTTATATTAACGACATAAGTATCCCCAGTTTTAAAGAAGATGACATCCATTACCCTTTGGCAACGATGCTGCAAGTCTTATTTTCGACATCCATACTAAGCAGCATGAATACCATAAGTTATAGTTTTAGACATCCACTTTAAAGCAGAAATGATGCCCTATATTTACGATTTCGAGAACAATAGTTTTGAGGCATTGATGCTGCAAGTTCATATTTTCGATATCATTTATTTTGAGGCAATGATGCCGCAACTCCATATTTTTGATATTAAGTATTTTTTGGCAATGATGCCGGAAACCTTCAGATTCGATCCCAAAATCATTTTATACATCTCTTTAGATAAGTTTCATATCCACTTCTATTCAAATTAGTTTTCGCCATTTCATATGAATTCAATTCATTTTCGATTTCTAATATTGAGTTATATCATTCATTTAAATTGATTCATATTAGTTTCATTTACTAGTTTACTTTGATTTTCAATTTGAAATTGTTTTGTCGATAACCAAAAATTTCCAAAAATTTTCTAACTCCCAAAATTTTCAGAAAATTTTGGCAGAATCTCCTTTGTACGGAGGAGCTTTTGCAATTTGACAAGAGATATAAATATGTATACATCGACCCACCCGGTCGGAAAAAGCAAAAACAGTTTATATTTCCTATTTTTATTGCGTAGGCGTACCTTATTTAGCATTTTAAGCAAGCAGCTTATTTATATTAGCAATTAGCGCAATCCAAATCAACCAAACAGCTCCCCGGTACCTGTACTTGCTCAATTTAAATATGTAAGTGCCATATATATGAAGTTTTATAATATTTCTCTTACTTAAACGACCACAACACATCAACTCTAGAAGAAATGCATTCTAGATAACTTTCACAAGCAATTGCTATGATTTCAAAACCAATTCCATTGTTTTCAACCAATTCACATTCCATTTCATTCAATTTTAAATGATTTATTACTCAAGTATTTACATTCAATTGATTTTTAACCCAAACAAGCACCTATTCACATCAAACGATTCAAATCAATTTTATTTAATCTCTTTCAACCCATAAAATTTTAATTACTTTTGTTTACATCAATGACAACTATTTTGATGCAAATTCGACGATACTCTCTTAATAGAGTATCCATTTCAATTCATAACCACTTTAAATTAATTTTTAACTCATCCTGTATTTAATTCCGTTTCGTTCTTAATTTATTCACAAACCATACATACGCTTTTCATTTCTTCTCTGCATTGACTTCATTCAAACTATTTATTAAGTTTGGCACATTCAATACTTCTAAATTAATAACCATTTCCAAATTAATTTAATCCAAGCTTTTATTTAATGGGCTTTTAGCCTTATTCGAAACCAAGCTTCAAATAATTTTAAACTTAAGTTAATTACTTAAATTTTAATTTTAATTCACCTACTCATCTTATCAAAATAATATGCAACACATACTTAACTCATTTATACCTCAAATTAATATGTCACCGAACTTAAATTCAGTCTAATAATCCAATTCCAATCACATCTTTGATTTAGTCTTTATTAAATCAGACTTCATCCATTATTATCTAATTCAATTAACTCATTTTAACTCTTTAATTTATCATTTAATTCATTATCGAATTTATTTTATTAATACAACGCCGTTCTCAATTTATTTCTATTTACTTGAGTTTTGTTTGTAACTCAAATCAGTCTATTATAATTCACTGCATTTCATTCTACAACATTTCCATCATATCAAATTTACTTGCAAATTTCATTAAATATTATTCAAATCACACTTGGATTTTATTTGCAATTCAAACCATCACATTTTCCAATCCAACTCTATTTCATTTTTTTATTTTACAATATCTTCTCTTATTTAATTCATTATCAAACCTAAGTCGAATTCTATTTATAACTCGAATTCATTTCCAAACTTCATTATCTACTTACAATCCATTTTAGTTATCTAGGTTAAATTTTATTAACATTCTCTATTAAATAATTTATTTAGATAATTATCTTACTTCCACTTTTAATTCAACATTGGATTTTTAATTACAAAGAGTCACTTCATTAAAATTTTCTCGAGTTTCAATTTTATTTTACAATTTCAGTTTGAACTTCCCTTGATTTTCCAAAATTTCATCTCCTTTATTTTAAATTTTTTTTAGAAATGCCTATAAAATCTCATAATAATATTAAAATAGCTTTTATAAAATATTTCTTATAACTCGATGTCTCAACCAGTCCATCCTTGTTCTCACAGAAATTCAGTCATACGCTGATCAGGCGTAGGACCGAAAATCTATAAGTACTTGGTAAACCCGTTTTCAACATCCAGTAAAAATATTTGGAAAATAATTTTATTGAAAATATTGAAAACATTTTCAAATAGAGGAAATATCTTTGGTGACAATGCTCTGAAAATCATCACCCCCATCCATGGTCACAGTTACATACCAGGGTTACGTTGCAGTCACAACAAAAGTCCATGTAACTGCAGGCTCTCCGCGGCCTCTCGATTACGCCATGGATCCCACACAACAGATCACAGTTACATCCAGGGTTACGTTGCCGTCGCAGCAAAAGTCCATGTAACTGCAGGCTCTCAGCGGCCTCTGACTTTCGCTGACGAAATGAAACTTCTCCACTCCAACATAAGTCGCAGTCTACCGAGATAAACTCAACCGCAGACTGTTGGCTCTCAGCGGCACACACGACTTTCGCAATGTTACCATAGGTCGCAGTTACATCCTGGGTTACGTTGCAGTCACAACAAAAGTCCATGTAACTGTTGGCTCTCCGCGGCACACACGACTTACGCTATGGTAACTCACCTCATAATCATCAGGAACTAGTTTTGTCCGGACTCCTCACAGGATCAACTTTAGAACCCCCTTGGGGCTCAAGGCAGCGCCACCCAGTGGCACTCCTGAGAAGTCCATTCCAAGGGAGCGCCTTTTTCCCCAGAGCTATCATCAAAACACTTTATGCTATACACATATAGTATCTTTCAAATCATACACCTAGTATGAATTTTATCAAAGCTCTTTTACACAACATCGATTATTTCCAAAATCGATAATTCTCAAACTAGGCTTTCCAAATTCAATATTGATTTTACCCAAAAATCAAAAGCCTTTTTCAAATCCAAAGGTTCCTAAAATTTTTTCCAAAATCCTCATAGGATCCTTTATATATATTCTGATATATATATAAATAAACTTTTAAAACTTTGGATCCTTACTTTCTTGTAGAAAACACCTTTTATACTCCAAACACTTCTCAAAAACCATAGAAATATCCCGTTTCCATCTTTATTCATTTCATATTTCTCAAAATATTCTTTCAGTTCAAAAGAACCATTTCATATTCCTTATTCACCTTTACATTAATCCCCATTTGGATTATTACTTCAATCTTTATCTCAGTTGGGTACTTAATCAATAACAGTTTGAACTCCGACCAGTTTATATCTAGAAAATAGCTTGAAAATTCTAAAAATAGATAAGTAGTTGAAAAATAATCAATAGTTTGCAAAATTGTTGTAAAATGATTGACTAATTGTAAAAGAGTTGGAAAATAGTTAAACAGTTATAGAAATCTTAAATAATTGCGAAATAGTTGTAAAATAGAAATTAATTCATAACTTAGTTGAAAATTAGTAATTAGTGTATAAAAAGTTGTAAATAGGTAAAGAGTTCCAAAAGTAGTGGTAAAACCAGTATAAAATAGTTTAGGTTTTAAAAAGAAAGTTGTATAGTAATTAGATCAGAAAATAGATTTAAAACTATTTATATTAAAACAATTTACATTGAAAATGGTCTAGAGTCAAATTTGTTCACTTCCCCAACAATTCAAATTTAAATTTCCACTCCATTTAAATTAACCTAATCCCAATTTAATTAACTCCAATTTCCATTGGACTTGATTCATCCCCAATTTAAATTAAATTGATTCTCAATTTCCTTCCAACTTCAAATCAAATTCCATTTGATCTTTAAACTTGTACAACTTTAAGTATAATTTCAATTTTACATCTTCTATTTATAATCAATTACACTCACATTTTGCTTTTAACTCAGAATTATACATTTTATTTAGCCAATATATTTTTATTATTCCATAAACATTTAATCAAGATTCCAGAGTTTAAACAAATGTCCAAATTACAATATCACCTTAGAATTCAACTATATCCAAAATTATTTGGCAAATTCAATTATCCCTTTGAATTTCAAAATTAAACCCAATTTACAAACAATCCCAATTTAAAACAATTTGGTAGCAATTTCTCTTCTAGAAACTCGAAAATGAACATCGATGATGCTGCAGTCATCACCGACTTTATTTTCTAGTGACCAAAAGAGTTCAATGCTTTTATCTCTCTAAAAAAAAAACACTTCCAAATATTTTTGATTTCAAATCTCTCAAATTTCAAACACAAAAATATTTTTGAAATAATACTATTCTTTCTTTAAAACCCTTGAAAACCACTTTCAAACCAAAAGGAATTTTAATTTTTCCCAAAATTCCAAACTCTCAATCCATCAAATTCATATTTAAACATTACTCTGGAATTTTCATCTTACTCTATTTCAAATATTCTCTGGAATTCTATTTCAAATTATAATCTCATTTATTTATGAAGTTTATTTCAATTAATAAATTACATTTACAATCTATATTTCAAATTCCTTTTTGATTTTAAACCAATTCCACTTAAATTAAAATTCCAAAATTATTCCAATTACTTTGGACTAATATCCATTCAATTGAACCCACTTCAATTTCAATCATTCCAATTCAATCCAATTCAAATCTCCCATTTAAATATTTTTGAACTTATACATCTTCCATCCCAAATCCAGTTAATTCAAATCGAATTCAATTTGAATGAGTTCAATTCCAACTTCAAATTTAAACCATCTCGAATTATATAATTCGAGCTATATTCACAAAGATTGGTTTAACCTTTTTAAACCAAATTTAACTTTGTTCATTTAAAGTTTCAAACAATTCTAATTTCTGAGTTCTAATTCTAGAATTTCATTTTTAATTGATTTAATTTTAATTTGGTTGTATTATATTCCTTCTTCACTTAGTCCCAATTCAAGATTTCAATTTGATTGTATTATATTACTTCTTAATTTAATTCCAATAATTTAACAACCAATCTCCTTAATATTTATTAGAAGAAGATATAGCTTTATATATCAAATTACATTCTTATATAAAATCATTTAAAACCTTTATATAAGAAAGTAACAAGTACGCGCTCATATATATATATATATATATATATATATATATTCATATATTCACTCAACTCATTATAGAGTACTACAGACTCTATTAAATGAGTAATCCCCACCAGAGCCAAGGTTCTCGCTTAACCTTTCAGCTCTGATACCAAATGTAACGACCCGAAATTTCCGAACCCGAAAATTCCAGATAGTTATGAAAAGAAGAAAGAGATAGAAGAAGAAGAACAGAAACACCAAACATCTCACATTCGCAGCGGATAAAATATAATAATAAATATTAATAGTTTACAAAAGAATACTATATCTGTCGATTACATTTAATATACATCAGAGTTTCACATTATATACAGTCACTGAATATTTACAATTATCATCACTCAGATTAACAATAATATAATTACAGCGGAATACTCTATACGATATCGCCATCCAGCTCGCCTTCTGCTCTAGAACGTACCTACCTGAAAATCTGTAATACTCGGTCTGACCCGAGCATTACACCAAAGTAACACCCGGGTCAGGCTGGAAACCAGCGTGAGTAAACCCAAACATGGGATACCAAACAAACAACTTATATAAACCCGGGGTAACATATATCAATTTAACCAATTTCACAATTTGCTATAGACAACATTTACTTCTCAAATAAATTTCTGAGTACCAGACTTAGATAAAATATTCCAAATCACTTAAATCGTTCCACTCCAGCTTATTGATTTCACAAAACAGCTTATAAAAATTTCGAAGTGGTATCGGTTTTCCTAATACCCGATCCCGGTCTCTTCGAGTCCCATACCATCCTATTCCAAGATATCCAAATGAAAAACACAACACTTCATATCAGAGATATCAACATATCCCAAGCATCCAATATCATTCAGTCATCCATAAGCAGTTACTTAATCACATGTAAATTAATTCAATTGATTCTAATTGAATTTCTAACCACATTCACTTGATTTCCTTCCTTCAATATTAATTAATTCCAAAATCAATTGATTAATCAACCATTCACTATTCATCTTAATTAATCCCCTGGATTAATTATTTTCCAATTATCTTCAAGTAATAATCTTAAATTAACTTTATAATATTAATTGGTCTCAACTAAGATCATTAAGTAATCTTATTTTCTTCATGAATAAATTAATTATTTAATTACATTAATCCTTAATTACTTACATTAATTAACTTCTCATGAGTCACTTATTACTGATTAATTCATCTTAATTTAATCCGTCTTTGATTACATCGTTAATCATATTAATTAATTATTTCCATTTATATTTTAATTGGTTTCAAATCTAAAGTAATTACTTTAATGCAATCACAATATTAATTACTTCGATTAATCTCACCCTGTAATTTATTATCCATATATTTACTTTATTAAATAAATCAAATTGCTCCTTAATTAATAACCATAATTAATCTCTTGCTTTAGTTCACAAATAATTATATTTTATTAATTTCGTTAAGTAGTTATTTACCCAACCATCCAATGATTATTCTGAATTACTTACACTTAATTTATTAACTTAAACTTAATTAATTGCTTCAAAACCCTTCACCCCGAAAGTAAGTAAGCAAGCATTATTTAATAGAATTAATCAATTATTCATTTCAGTTATCCTATTAATTAAATGAAATCACACAACATCAAGCCCTTATTCAATTTAAAATGAAGACATTTCCTCTTTTATGTTTTAAGTTTAATACAACTTAGATCCCAATTTACCTCGAGTCAAAACACAATCAACTCAAGAACCAATCAAAACCAAGGTCATATCATCATAAATATATGTCCAATCAATTTAATCATTCAACCAAACCATTTAAATCTAAATAACAATCTGACTGAGTGAGATTTTACACACATTTGCTCACAATTGGCAATCCACTTCATTCAGTTAATTACATCCAGTGATTATTAATTTATTACTTTCCAAAGAGAGCTATTATTCATTAACCTTCATTGTTAATTTCTAAAACCTAATTCCCATTTGTAAATCACTAACTACAAATCACTCAATCAACAATTGCAAATCAATTACTTAATTAATTTTTTTAACTTATTTCATAAATTGCCAAATCTTAAATATACTTAAGGTAAATATGTTCTTTGTTAAATATTAAATCACAATAACATTTAACTTAATTTGTTAAACAATTAAGTTTTAAGTATCTTTTGCGTATTTAACACTCTTAATTTAACAATAAATCAAGCTGCCAAAATTTTAAGTTTTGAAAGGTATTTAATTTACAGGATTCATAAATGATTAAACAATTCCCTTTTCTTTTTTTAGCCTAAGTAAAAACACACAGTGCGGAAATAAATGAATAAAAGAAACAAAATTTCTCACCAAAGAAATTGACCGGGAGAACCCAACATGGCCTCATCGTTGCCGCCTCCAATTCTGTCAAACCCATCACCATTCAAATCCGCGAGACCCCCCCTTTTCCAACGACGCCGTGACCCCTCCTGCACATGGCAGCACCCAGACGCGACGAGGCACACCGAAACTCCTCGCTCGAATCCCTCTGCGCGGCCGCACCTAACCACGAATCGACATCCCCACATCCATCTTGCTCGTGGACGTCGCCATGCCTACAAAATCCACCACCCTCCTTGTTGAAACTGACGCTGTCGAACTCGAGCAATAGCTCGTTCATCTCGAGAACGATTCGATTTGGGAAAACCGGCTTCGGCCATTTTTTTTTTCTGATTGTTTTTTTTTTTTAAGTGAGAACTGGAAATCGTTTTCGAAGAGAGAACGATGAGCTTGATTTTAAATTGGAAGAAGAGGGGTTTAGCCCTTTATTTGATTTATTTTATCATACGAGAAGATTGGAATTTTACTGAGGTATCGGTCATTCATCATTTTTTTTTTCTCTCCAATTCGATTACCATCCGGAAGCTTGAGGAAGACAAAGATGTATATAGCTTGGAAATGGCTTCCTGCGCACGATTGTGACTTACAAAAATATCTTGTACAGTTAAAAAAAATCTTTGGTAATTTATATTTAACTCTTTATTTAATGTTATATAAATTTTCCGATTTTAATTCAACACGTTTCTCATCCGTTCGGACAAACGGTAACTCCAAACGCTACGAAAATTGAAATCCGATAATAACTAACTATTACGGATCCAATGGAACTGGTTTCGTCGAATTCCGAGACTGTGCCTCGGAAGGCTATTTTTAAGATTCAATTTAAACGATATATTATTAAAACTGAACAGATCGCCTTTATATTAAATTTTAACCATTCTATTATCTTCAGTATCATCATTATAAATTTTATAAGCCTTCAAATTATTTAAACAGGCTTAAAAATTTCAGACTCAGCATTTTATCCAATTTTCATTTATTAAATTCAATATTTAAAACATATAATTTAATGATTTAATTATCAAGTAAATATTGATATCTTGTTTTCAAGTTTTAAATTAACTTTCAAATAATTTTAAAATCGATTAATTATTCCAATTTAATTTCGTTAAAATTTCCGGGTCGTCACATTCCTCCCCCCTTAAAAGAATTTCGTCCCCGAAATTACTAATTAGGAAGAATTGACCAATACCCGTTTATCTTTTCCAAAATTCACAATTCAACATCCTACCACTTATCTTTTATTAAAGGTCCACTAACACCTTATTCAACTTTCCCAAAACCTTCTATAGATCCAATCAATACTCTTCTGCTCAATCAATTAAATTTCAAATTAAAACCAATTTTAGAATTATCAAAATTTCTCAAAAATTTTCTAACTCTCTAAATTCCCGAAAAATTTTGCCAGCGTCTCCTTTGCGCGGCTAGCTCGGTACTACTACAAAAGGCCTCTACGGGCTTCCAAATTCCAAAAAGAAAACAAAAGCCAAGTGGCTACATCAAAAACCCAATCCAATATCATACGGAACCAAAATACTTACCTTTTTAGTCGGGCAATTCAAATTTATCATTTGGAATCAAATCCAATTTCCTTCTCTTTTATAATACCTGCATATCCTGCTTAGCACTAATATTCAGACACAATATCCCAAAATCATTTTATACATCTCTTTAGATAAGTTTCATATCCACTTCTATTCAAATTAGTTTTCGCCATTTCATATGAATTCAATTCATTTTCGATTTCTAATATTGAGTTATATCATTCATTTAAATTGATTCATATTAGTTTCATTTACTAGTTTACTTTGATTTTCAATTTGAAATTGTTTTGTCGATAACCAAAAATTTCCAAAAATTTTCTAACTCCCAAAATTTTCAGAAAATTTTGGCAGAATCTCCTTTGTACGGAGGAGCTTTTGCAATTTGACAAGAGATATAAATATGTATACATCGACCCACCCGGTCGGAAAAAGCAAAAACAGTTTATATTTCCTATTTTTATTGCGTAAGCGTACCTTATTTAGCATTTTAAGCAAGCAGCTTATTTATATTAGCAATTAGCGCAATCCAAATCAACCAAACAGCTCCCCGGTACCTGTACTTGCTCAATTTAAATATGTAAGTGCCATATATATGAAGTTTTATAATATTTCTCTTACTTAAACGATCACAACACATCAACTCTAGAAGAAATGCATTCTAGATAACTTTCACAAGCAATTGCTATGATTTCAAAACCAATTCCATTGTTTTCAACCAATTCACATTCCATTTCATTCAATTTTAAATGATTTATTACTCAAGTATTTACATTCAATTGATTTTTAACCCAAACAAGCACCTATTCACATCAAACGATTCAAATCAATTTTATTTAATCTCTTTCAACCCATAAAATTTTAATTACTTTTGTTTACATCAATGACAACTATTTTGATGCAAATTCGACGATACTCTCTTAATAGAGTATCCATTTCAATTCATAACCACTTTAAATTAATTTTTAACTCATCCTGTATTTAATTCCGTTTCGTTCTTAATTTATTCACAAACCATACATACGCTTTTCATTTCTTCTCTGCATTGACTTCATTCAAACTATTTATTAAGTTTGGCACATTCAATACTTCTAAATTAATAACCATTTCCAAATTAATTTAATCCAAGCTTTTATTTAATGGGCTTTTAGCCTTATTCGAAACCAAGCTTCAAATAATTTTAAACTTAAGTTAATTACTTAAATTTTAATTTTAATTCACCTACTCATCTTATCAAAATAATATGCAACACATACTTAACTCATTTATACCTCAAATTAATATGTCACCGAACTTAAATTCAGTCTAATAATCCAATTCCAATCACATCTTTGATTTAGTCTTTATTAAATCAGACTTCATCCATTATTATCTAATTCAATTAACTCATTTTAACTCTTTAATTTATCATTTAATTCATTATCGAATTTATTTTATTAATACAACGCCGTTCTCAATTTATTTCTATTTACTTGAGTTTTGTTTGTAACTCAAATCAGTCTATTATAATTCACTGCATTTCATTCTACAACATTTCCATCATATCAAATTTACTTGCAAATTTCATTAAATATTATTCAAATCACACTTGGATTTTATTTGCAATTCAAACCATCACATTTTCCAATCCAACTCTATTTCATTTTTTTATTTTACAATATCTTCTCTTATTTAATTCATTATCAAACCTAAGTCGAATTCTATTTATAACTCGAATTCATTTCCAAACTTCATTATCTACTTACAATCCATTTTAGTTATCTAGGTTAAATTTTATTAACATTCTCTATTAAATAATTTATTTAGATAATTATCTTACTTCCACTTTTAATTCAACATTGGATTTTTAATTACAAAGAGTCACTTCATTAAAAATTTCCCGAGTTTCAATTTTATTTTACAATTTCAGTTTGAACTTCCCTTGATTTTCCAAAATTTCATCTCCTTTATTTTAAATTTTTTTTAGAAATGCCTATAAAATCTCATAATAATATTAAAATAGCTTTTATAAAATATTTCTTATAACTCGATGTCTCAACCAGTCCATCCTTGTTCTCACAGAAATTCAGTCATACGCTGATCAGGCGTAGGACCGAAAATCTATAAGTACTTGGTAAACCCGTTTTCAACATCCAGTAAAAATATTTGGAAAATAATTTTATTGAAAATATTGAAAACATTTTCAAATAGAGGAAATATCTTTGGTGACAATGCTCTGAAAATCATCACCCCCATCCATGGTCACAGTTACATACCAGGGTTACGTTGCAGTCACAACAAAAGTCCATGTAACTGCAGGCTCTCCGCGGCCTCTCGATTACGCCATGGATCCCACACAACAGATCACAGTTACATCCAGGGTTACGTTGCCGTCGCAGCAAAAGTCCATGTAACTGCAGGCTCTCAGCGGCCTCTGACTTTCGCTGACGAAATGAAACTTCTCCACTCCAACATAAGTCGCAGTCTACCGAGATAAACTCAACCGCAGACTGTTGGCTCTCAGCGGCACACACGACTTTCGCAATGTTACCATAGGTCGCAGTTACATCCTGGGTTACGTTGCAGTCACAACAAAAGTCCATGTAACTGTTGGCTCTCCGCGGCACACACGACTTACGCTATGGTAACTCACCTCATAATCATCAGGAACTAGTTTTGTCCGGACTCCTCACAGGATCAACTTTAGAACCCCCTTGGGGCTCAAGGCAGCGCCACCCAGTGGCACTCCTGAGAAGTCCATTCCAAGGGAGCGCCTTTTTCCCCAGAGCTATCATCAAAACACTTTATGCTATACACATATAGTATCTTTCAAATCATACACCTAGTATGAATTTTATCAAAGCTCTTTTACACAACATCGATTATTTCCAAAATCGATAATTCTCAAACTAGGCTTTCCAAATTCAATATTGATTTTACCCAAAAATCAAAAGCCTTTTTCAAATCCAAAGGTTCCTAAAATTTTTTCCAAAATCCTCATAGGATCCTTTATATATATTCTGATATATATATAAATAAACTTTTAAAACTTTGGATCCTTACTTTCTTGTAGAAAACACCTTTTATACTCCAAACACTTCTCAAAAACCATAGAAATATCCCGTTTCCATCTTTATTCATTTCATATTTCTCAAAATATTCTTTCAGTTCAAAAGAACCATTTCATATTCCTTATTCACCTTTACATTAATCCCCATTTGGATTATTACTTCAATCTTTATCTCAGTTGGGTACTTAATCAATAACAGTTTGAACTCCGACCAGTTTATATCTAGAAAATAGCTTGAAAATTCTAAAAATAGATAAGTAGTTGAAAAATAATCAATAGTTTGCAAAATTGTTGTAAAATGATTGACTAATTGTAAAAGAGTTGGAAAATAGTTAAACAGTTATAGAAATCTTAAATAATTGCGAAATAGTTGTAAAATAGAAATTAATTCATAACTTAGTTGAAAATTAGTAATTAGTGTATAAAAAGTTGTAAATAGGTAAAGAGTTCCAAAAGTAGTGGTAAAACCAGTATAAAATAGTTTAGGTTTTAAAAAGAAAGTTGTATAGTAATTAGATCAGAAAATAGATTTAAAACTATTTATATTAAAACAATTTACATTGAAAATGGTCTAGAGTCAAATTTGTTCACTTCCCCAACAATTCAAATTTAAATTTCCACTCCATTTAAATTAACCTAATCCCAATTTAATTAACTCCAATTTCCATTGGACTTGATTCATCCCCAATTTAAATTAAATTGATTCTCAATTTCCTTCCAACTTCAAATCAAATTCCATTTGATCTTTAAACTTGTACAACTTTAAGTATAATTTCAATTTTACATCTTCTATTTATAATCAATTACACTCACATTTTTCTTTTAACTCAGAATTATACATTTTATTTAGCCAATATATTTTTATTATTCCATAAACATTTAATCAAGATTCCAGAGTTTAAACAAATGTCCAAATTACAATATCACCTTAGAATTCAACTATATCCAAAATTATTTGGCAAATTCAATTATCCCTTTGAATTTCAAAATTAAACCCAATTTACAAACAATCCCAATTTAAAACAATTTGGTAGCAATTTCTCTTCTAGAAACTCGAAAATGAACATCGATGATGCTGCAGTCATCACCGACTTTATTTTCTAGTGACCAAAAGAGTTCAATGCTTTTATCTCTCTAAAAAAAAAACACTTCCAAATATTTTTGATTTCAAATCTCTCAAATTTCAAACACAAAAATATTTTTGAAATAATACTATTCTTTCTTTAAAACCCTTGAAAACCACTTTCAAACCAAAAGGAATTTTAATTTTTCCCAAAATTCCAAACTCTCAATCCATCAAATTCATATTTAAACATTACTCTGGAATTTTCATCTTACTCTATTTCAAATATTCTCTGGAATTCTATTTCAAATTATAATCTCATTTATTTATGAAGTTTATTTCAATTAATAAATTACATTTACAATCTATATTTCAAATTCCTTTTTGATTTTAAACCAATTCCACTTAAATTAAAATTCCAAAATTATTCCAATTACTTTGGACTAATATCCATTCAATTGAACCCACTTCAATTTCAATCATTCCAATTCAATCCAATTCAAATCTCCCATTTAAATATTTTTGAACTTATACATCTTCCATCCCAAATCCAGTTAATTCAAATCGAATTCAATTTGAATGAGTTCAATTCCAACTTCAAATTTAAACCATCTCGAATTATATAATTCGAGCTATATTCACAAAGATTGGTTTAACCTTTTTAAACCAAATTTAACTTTGTTCATTTAAAGTTTCAAACAATTCTAATTTCTGAGTTCTAATTCTAGAATTTCATTTTTAATTGATTTAATTTTAATTTGGTTGTATTATATTCCTTCTTCACTTAGTCCCAATTCAAGATTTCAATTTGATTGTATTATATTACTTCTTAATTTAATTCCAATAATTTAACAACCAATCTCCTTAATATTTATTAGAAGAAGATATAGCTTTATATATCAAATTACATTCTTATATAAAATCATTTAAAACCTTTATATAAGAAAGTAACAAGTACGCGCTCATATATATATATATATATATATATATATATATATATTCATATATTCACTCAACTCATTATAGAGTACTACAGACTCTATTAAATGAGTAATCCCCACCAGAGCCAAGGTTCTCGCTTAACCTTTCAGCTCTGATACCAAATGTAACGACCCGAAATTTCCGAACCCGAAAATTCCAGATAGTTATGAAAAGAAGAAAGAGATAGAAGAAGAAGAACAGAAACACCAAACATCTCACATTCGCAGCGGATAAAATATAATAATAAATATTAATAGTTTACAAAAGAATACTATATCTGTCGATTACATTTAATATACATCAGAGTTTCACATTATATACAGTCACTGAATATTTACAATTATCATCACTCAGATTAACAATAATATAATTACAGCGGAATACTCTATACGATATCGCCATCCAGCTCGCCTTCTGCTCTAGAACGTACCTACCTGAAAATCTGTAATACTCGGTCTGACCCGAGCATTACACCAAAGTAACACCCGGGTCAGGCTGGAAACCAGCGTGAGTAAACCCAAACATGGGATACCAAACAAACAACTTATATAAACCCGGGGTAACATATATCAATTTAACCAATTTCACAATTTGCTATAGACAACATTTACTTCTCAAATAAATTTCTGAGTACCAGACTTAGATAAAATATTCCAAATCACTTAAATCGTTCCACTCCAGCTTATTGATTTCACAAAACAGCTTATAAAAATTTCGAAGTGGTATCGGTTTTCCTAATACCCGATCCCGGTCTCTTCGAGTCCCATACCATCCTATTCCAAGATATCCAAATGAAAAACACAACACTTCATATCAGAGATATCAACATATCCCAAGCATCCAATATCATTCAGTCATCCATAAGCAGTTACTTAATCACATGTAAATTAATTCAATTGATTCTAATTGAATTTCTAACCACATTCACTTGATTTCCTTCCTTCAATATTAATTAATTCCAAAATCAATTGATTAATCAACCATTCACTATTCATCTTAATTAATCCCCTGGATTAATTATTTTCCAATTATCTTCAAGTAATAATCTTAAATTAACTTTATAATATTAATTGGTCTCAACTAAGATCATTAAGTAATCTTATTTTCTTCATGAATAAATTAATTATTTAATTACATTAATCCTTAATTACTTACATTAATTAACTTCTCATGAGTCACTTATTACTGATTAATTCATCTTAATTTAATCCGTCTTTGATTACATCGTTAATCATATTAATTAATTATTTCCATTTATATTTTAATTGGTTTCAAATCTAAAGTAATTACTTTAATGCAATCACAATATTAATTACTTCGATTAATCTCACCCTGTAATTTATTATCCATATATTTACTTTATTAAATAAATCAAATTGCTCCTTAATTAATAACCATAATTAATCTCTTGCTTTAGTTCACAAATAATTATATTTTATTAATTTCGTTAAGTAGTTATTTACCCAACCATCCAATGATTATTCTGAATTACTTACACTTAATTTATTAACTTAAACTTAATTAATTGCTTCAAAACCCTTCACCCCGAAAGTAAGTAAGCAAGCATTATTTAATAGAATTAATCAATTATTCATTTCAGTTATCCTATTAATTAAATGAAATCACACAACATCAAGCCCTTATTCAATTTAAAATGAAGACATTTCCTCTTTTATGTTTTAAGTTTAATACAACTTAGATCCCAATTTACCTCGAGTCAAAACACAATCAACTCAAGAACCAATCAAAACCAAGGTCATATCATCATAAATATATGTCCAATCAATTTAATCATTCAACCAAACCATTTAAATCTAAATAACAATCTGACTGAGTGAGATTTTACACACATTTGCTCACAATTGGCAATCCACTTCATTCAGTTAATTACATCCAGTGATTATTAATTTATTACTTTCCAAAGAGAGCTATTATTCATTAACCTTCATTGTTAATTTCTAAAACCTAATTCCCATTTGTAAATCACTAACTACAAATCACTCAATCAACAATTGCAAATCAATTACTTAATTAATTTTTTTAACTTATTTCATAAATTGCCAAATCTTAAATATACTTAAGGTAAATATGTTCTTTGTTAAATATTAAATCACAATAACATTTAACTTAATTTGTTAAACAATTAAGTTTTAAGTATCTTTTGCGTATTTAACACTCTTAATTTAACAATAAATCAAGCTGCCAAAATTTTAAGTTTTGAAAGGTATTTAATTTACAGGATTCATAAATGATTAAACAATTCCCTTTTCTTTTTTTAGCCTAAGTAAAAACACACAGTGCGGAAATAAATGAATAAAAGAAACAAAATTTCTCACCAAAGAAATTGACCGGGAGAACCCAACATGGCCTCATCGTTACCGCCTCCAATTCTGTCAAACCCATCACCATTCAAATCCACGAGACCCCCCCCCCTTTTCCAACGACGCCGTGACCCCTCCTGCACATGGCAGCACCCAGACGCGACGAGGCACACCGAAACTCCTCGCTCGAATCCCTCTGCGCGGCCGCACCTAACCACGAATCGACATCCCCACATCCATCTTGCTCGTGGACGTCGCCATGCCTACAAAATCCACCACCCTCCTTGTTGAAACTGACGCTGTCGAACTCGAGCAATAGCTCGTTCATCTCGAGAACGATTCGATTTGGGAAAACCGGCTTCGGCCATTTTTTTTTCTGATTGTTTTTTTTTTTAAGTGAGAACTGGAAATCGTTTTCGAAGAGAGAACGATGAGCTTGATTTTAAATTGGAAGAAGAGGGGTTTAGCCCTTTATTTGATTTATTTTATCATACGAGAAGATTGGAATTTTACTGAGGTATCGGTCATTCATCATTTTTTTTTTCTCTCCAATTCAATTACCATCCGGAAGCTTGAGGAAGACAAAGATGTATATAGCTTGGAAATGGCTTCCTGCGCACGATTGTGACTTACAAAAATATCTTGTACAGTTAAAAAAAATCTTTGGTAATTTATATTTAACTCTTTATTTAATGTTATATAAATTTTCCGATTTTAATTCAACACGTTTCTCATCCATTCAGACAAACGGTAACTCCAAACGCTACGAAAATTGAAATCCGATAATAACTAACTATTACGGATCCAATGGAACTGGTTTCGTCGAATTCCAAGACTGTGCCTCGGAAGGCTATTTTTAAGATTCAATTTAAACGATATATTATTAAAACTGAACAGATCACCTTTATATTAAATTTTAACCATTCTATTATCTTCAGTATCATCATTATAAATTTTATAAGCCTTCAAATTATTTAAACAGGCTTAAAAATTTCAGACTCAGCATTTTATCCAATTTTCATTTATTAAATTCAATATTTAAAACATATAATTTAATGATTTAATTATCAAGTAAATATTGATATCTTGTTTTCAAGTTTTAAATTAACTTTCAAATAATTTTAAAATCGATTAATTATTCCAATTTAATTTCGTTAAAATTTCCGGGTCGTCACAAAAAGGTGGAGAATTTTAGGGAATGTATCTCTCTATACTCACTTATATAAACCTAGCCTCCTTCTCATTCATTCACTCATCTTTACTCTTCTTACTTCTATAGCTGAATCCTCCTCTCCACTTCTCTTAAACACAAAAATCTCTCTCTTTGGTGTATTGTTACGAGACCTACAAACACAAGTAGGCAGGATACAAATTTAGTTAGGAGACTATTAGATCGACATGTGACGAACAAGTAGGATTTAAGAGGTAAACCTTTTCTAGATTCACGTCATAAACTCTAAATTATATCTATATATTTTAGGCTAAGAACACTTAATTATATACAAAAATAAACATTTTTATATTTTATTTTGAACTAAATATATTTTTATGTGTGTAATTTAAATTGAATTTAATTAGAAAAAAATTATGGCTCATAACCCTTTGTTTTAAAGAAAGGTTCTTTATTGCTGACGGTTTAGAACCAAAAATAGTGGTATTTGCCTCCTTAAAAAACCTCACCACCGTAGTAAGGAAAAAGAGCACGAGATCCCCTATATGTATAGTCTCCAATACAGGTATAGTACAAAAATTAGTGAAACACCCCCACACACCTTAGTATACGCAAAGGGACACATTAAATGATGTGGTGCATTATAGGTAGAACTAAAGCTAGCAGAGACTAAGGTTCACAAGACAAACTAGATAAATAACACAACGAAAGTAAAAAAAAACAATAAGTGATTTTAAAAATTAATACTTCATGAATACTTCAGACAAACCATATATGTTTCAAATATCAAATACAATAGTCTTATGAAAATAAAATTTCGGTCTCATCAGAAAAACCAAAGTACAAATACAAACTTTCCCTCAATACAGTGTCGGTATAATAAAAGAACAAAAAGCTAGAAATAAAAAGAAAGAATACATGATAGGGTCCCCAAGTCTCCAAGAAGCCGCGGTCTATCTTCCTTGCCCCTGATTGTCTAAGGGGAGAAGGGGAAAATAGAAGACTGGGTCAGACCAAAAGTCTGGTGAATGATAGTAATTACTAGAATCTTTAAGAAAGTAAAAGTAATAGACCTTACAACAGTTGTAGTATATAAAAGGTAACAAAGGAAATAGGAAGAAGGAATAACCTAAAAATAAATACGAATTAACTAAATTAATTAACTTTGATTGTTTGCCGTAACAACCCAAAATTTTGGGGTATTTGAAATTGGAATATTTAATTGATTATAAATATTTAAAAGTAAAATTTTAACTTGAATTTCAAATATCACTATTTATTGGGTGATTTAAATTATTTAAATTAATAATTGAAATTTGGATAAATTGTTGAATCTGGAATTTGATGCGTGTTAAAAACAAATGGAAGGCTTATAAAATTTATATTAATAATACTAAGGATAATATAAAGATTTAAAATAGAGTTTAAAGGTGATTTGTTCAATTTTAAAAATATATTGTTTGAAGTGACATTTAAAAATAGCCTTCTGAAGCACAGTCTTCGAATTTGACGAAACCAGTTCCATTGGGTTCATAATATTGTATTGTTATCGAATTTCAAATTTCTTAATTTTTGGAGTTAGAGTGGTCATACAATTTGTAAACGCACTGGCATCTATATCGAAAATTCAATATAATAACTGGGGCCAAAAAGCTGTCTTCTCCGTACGATCGAATTAGGACTCGAAACCTTTTCCATTTCGTTTGGAATAGGGGTATAACATTATAAATGCCTGGCAGCATGCCTCAATAGGAGGTTGAGATTTTGAATTGCAAATTCGAGACGGTTTGAAATTAAATTTTTTTATATATATTTATTGATGGACATTTATATTCAAATCAGAACTTTATCCTTTCACCTCAGGTCATTGTAGCAAGTTGGACTAAACACGTTTACATCCCGCCGTGTACCCCGTTCTCCCTTTTTTTAAAATGCAAGCGGGTTCAAATAATTTTAAAAACAAACAAAAGAAAAAAGGAATTGCCGCCTCGTTTTAAATTTTAGCCATGATTTGCCCCTTTCTTCCCTTAAAATCGAATTCAAATACTCTAAGCAGAGTCGAAAAAAATCACGTAGCCCTTTCCCAGTTCGAATCATTTCGAGTAGGGTGTAGGATTAAAAGCGAGGGGAAAGCAAATCAGTGTCGTGCGGGTACTGAGGTAGTCAAAGCTAAAGGAGTGGTGCGGTTGATTTTGAAGATTTGCTCGACTGATTGTAGTCGAGCAGGCATGCACGAGTAAGCGGAGGGATGTAGTCGAAGTTGTGAGTCTGGTGGAAGTCAATAGAGTTCATGGGTCTGGACCGGAAGGCGCGGTAGCACAAGGAAATGTTTGTAGAAGGGGGCCATTGTCGTGGCGGGCTCGAGGAGTCGTGGTTGTCGTTGGGGGTGTCGTGTCATCGTGTTCGAGTGCGTCTGGCCGACTCTGGTGGGTTTCGCGAGCTCGAGACGATGCTCGCAAGTAGAGGCAGTAAGATATTTTCTGTAATTAATTAAAGTTTATTGAAATTTAGGGTAGTTAATTTTATTATAAATAATATATATATTAAAGAAGAAAAGTTTTTATAGTAAAGCAAATTACTATTTTTATTATATAAATATACCTATATGAAAATATACATACATATTTTCACTTACTGGATTATCTTAAAATAATGGATTATGGTGATTAACTCGTTTAATTAACTTGTTCAATTATTTTAGTTACTAAAAATTATTTATCATAGGAAAGTTAGTTTAAAATTAAATTATTAGTTTAAATTAAATTAAAAAAGGGTAATTGATGGTTCAATTATTTTAAGTGTTAATAAACCATATAATGTTCGTACAAGGTATAAAATCGTGAAGAAAACAAGTGGAGATGGAAATGGGTTGCAAATAAAATCAAGGCGAGAATCTCTCACTCATTTGGATTACCATTTAAATTTAAATGCTTAAATTTAAATGCTTAAATTTAAATTATAGGATGTTGATTGGATTGATAAATTTATAATTTATTTGCTGGATGTTCTATATATAGCAGTATATATATTAGCATTGGAGCGATTGATATTCCCGCATTATATAGCTGATCAAACCCTATGCGACCTACATAATAGGGATGACCCTATATACCGCGATACCCCCTCGAAGTGGGATTGGTATTTTTATATTATGCTAACATCTTTGGATGCAGGGAAACATGTTGGAGAGATCCAACTGGATTCCTCAAAAATATCGAATTTTTTTTTCATATTCAGTGATATGATTTATTTGATAATCTGTGATAGATTATATTGAAAATTTAAATTATTGAATGCTATGGTTTTGCTGAATATATTTTGGTATTTTAAGACATAAAAAATGTAAAGATAGATTTTTGAAGGAAATTAGAAAAAGAAAATTTCAAGTAAAATATTTATACTGAAGTTGGATAAATTAAAAGAATAAATTTAGGAAAAAGGTAAAAGGTTTGATTTAGGGTCATATTAAATAAATTCCGAGTATGGAAAAATATAGATTTTGAATAAATGGGAATAAAAGAGTTTTATGGACTTAAGCGATATTGTTTAAGAATTAAAGGATTTATTTTTAAATTCAATATTTTAATGGTTTGGGAAAAATAAATGGAGAATTTTGAAATAAAGTAAGAAAAATTGATGTTCTAGATTTGAATAAGACGTTAAATCAGAAAAGGGCAGTGAATCTGAATGAGGGCTTTTGGGTAATTTGGGTAAATTAGAAATAAATTTCAAAACGGAATTAATTTAGAAAATCGATTTGAAAAGCGATTAAGTGTTTTAAAACAGTGGTTAAAAGGAGAATGAGACTATGGAATTTATAAGCTGGGTTTATAAATAAAGTGAATATTTATCAGTGGATAATTCGAATTTATAAGTTCATGGTGGAAATTTATAAAGAGATGGTAATTTTTTTTTAAATAAATAGTGGTTCATTTTAAAATGTGAGAAAGGATTTACAGAGTTAGAACGTAAATTTAAACTGGAGATAAATCGAGGAGGATTTATAAATGACAAGACAGGTTTTATTGAAGTGGAAATGTATTTTCTGGAAAGTTAAGTATATTTTGAAGGAAAGATTTTTAAGTATAAATTATTAGTTTTAAAGATGTTTTAAAAAAAAAAAATTTTTTTATTTAATTGTTTTAAAATGGTTAAAATAAATATTATTTAAGTTAATTTTAGTAGTTAATTATTTTAAAGGTTAAATTAGCATTATGATTTAAAGGATAATTATTAAATATTTATACTCTATATAATAGTTTAATTTTCAAAAGTAGTTTTTGGCTAAAGTTTTTACATGGAGAATTATTATAGAATTTCATAAGTATTATTTTAAAGAAAGAATTTAAGTAGTTTTATTTTAAATATTTAAGTGTATTGTTTTGGATAAAGTGATTTAATTGATTTAAAAACTAAATTTAATAAGGCTGAGTGTTTTCGGTGGGAATAAGTATTTGATTGAATTAATTGTTTATTTGATAGTTAAATAACCGATTGTCAAATTTGGACCCAAATATGACTTTAGAAAAATAAGGAGAAGTACGGGAATTATATGGTAAAGTTACCGTTCAAAGTGCCATACTATATGTATAAACTCGTTCGTTCTTCTAGGACGTTTATAAGAAAATCCATCCACAAACGGATAGAAGGTGATCTTCAATCTTATTTTCGTCTGCTTATTTCCTAAAGAACCGGGATAAAGTGTACCAAAAATAGCGAACGCTGTTTCGAAGAGACCGGGATCAGATTTGTGATTCAAAAACCACTTCGATCCAACGAGTACGTTTTGGTATGAAGACAAGAGCGTGGATTCGAAGATGGAGTAGTGAAGTGCAAGGGCTAATCGCTACTAATCCCAAGAGTGATTTCAAATGGATGTAGTAGGAGCAGTGCCTTCGGTTCTGTTCAGACAGGAAACGGACTTATATGGATGGATGCTATCAATATATCGTCATTGAAGGACGGTGAGCATTCTAAGTGAATGTATGCTAAAAAGGCAATCGTAGCCTCAAGCCTCGTCAACCGGGAATGGCTAAAATAGGGGAGGTGCAGCATGGCTAAGTGGGTAGCACCTAAGTAGGATAAGATTTCCCCTGCCTATAGTCCCTTTATTAAGGTTGTATGCCGGTCGCTGATCCCAACCACGGCGTGAACTTATTCGGACTTTCCAGGTTAGGGTAGCTCCGGTCTTGTGTTGCAGGGGATTGAGAGTGGTCCTTGGTACGTTGATCTAGACCAGGTACTGTGACAGGCGTTACCTCAGTAGCGCTGTCATTGTATGGAACCTAATCTCCAATAAGCGCCGTGCGTTTTTGATTGTGCCCAAGTATGATAGAATGTGAGATGTAAGCATTTTAACTATTTGAATAAGTATTTGTACTTAGACACTATTATAATATCAGAGGATTTTGATATAAAGTGTTTTGGTTATCGTAAGGTAGAAACCCGGCATGTTTATTTGTGGCATGGTCTTACGAGATATCTTTGATTTTTAAAGAACTTTGAAAACTTTAATAATTCAATTAAGTGTATTTTCTCACACTGGTTTTCCAGACTAACTCGGTGTTATTTTATTATAATGCTCAGATCAGACAGAGTATTACGGATTCAGGATAGGATGCTATGGAGCTCAGGAGACGAGCTGGATAGCGAAATGTACCACACATACTTAATGTATATTCCATTGTACATTATAAGATGTATAGTCAGCTTTAGTGAGGACAAGTTATTATAACTGTCCAATATTGTGCGATTGATTGTGTTGTACTCTGATGATGTAATGTATAAAAAGAGTTATAGTTCTTTTTGTATAGGACCAATTGTTTCTATTATATATTGTTCCGCTGCGGCTGTGAGATTCTGTGTTGTTTTCTTTTATTTTCTCCTTCTACCTCTTTCTTCTTTCCCTTATGGTCTGGTATTTCCAGCATTCGATTGTCGGCATGTAATACAGTTGACGTATTGATGTCGGTTTTCAGGGGTCGAAAACCGAGTCGTGACATTTGCACTTGTCTTTGATAGCTGCTTTGATTAGGTTGAATTCCTAATCCTATAATTAGGATGAAATCTTAATTCTACCTTTGATCGACCTGCTACTCCATAGACCTTACTATGGACTAGACACTATATAGCTCTCTACATAGAAATAATATCTACGAATGACACGTGAAGTATCTACTATGGACTAAACGTTATATAGCTCCCTACATAGAAGGCAATATTGCCTACGAAAGGCACACATACTAAGCACTTGAAACTCATAATGATTGCTGATCACCCAAATTGAAGTCACACGCATAACCGCCACCATGCTCGTGATCGCCGCGTCTATAGGAAATAGAGGAAATGCCATCATCCAAACAATATCTAGTTGTGCCCCTTGCACAAATCCTCATGATTTGGACATCTGCTTATTGACCAATTACTACCATTATTAGCATAAGCGTGTCACTCATCTCACTTCAGGATTATGTGAAACACCGTGCATAGAAATAATAGGGAAATGCTATTTGGTACAGGTCCTACTTTAATTCTTGATTATTAACTTAGTTAAGTTATTTAAATAAGCCATTACTTTTGTTCTTGTTATCTGTGCTTATTAATTTATCCTAAGTCTTAAAATAAGCTTCATTATGTTCTTTTTCTTATTATAACCTACCTTATAATTTAGTTAATTTACTTAATCCAAAAGTCTAAGTGTAAAAAATAAGCTTCTTTCATCTTATACTCCTTTTAGTTATAATTATAAGTTATAACTAGGCCAATTATCTTTAATTAGTCAAATTCTAACATTAATATCGTTCAATTTCAGTCTTAATTCCATTTTTATTAAAGTATTTACAATTTACATCTTATCTTCCATTATTTCAACATTCTTATAATTTTAATCCATATTCGCGTTTAATCTATTCTAATCCATACGCGAAGAAGAAGGATAAGTAAAAGAAAACTGAAAATAGAAGAAAATCCAAAACGTAGGGAAAGGATGTAAATAACGCATAAATAACAGTTAATAAATTAAAATACTATAAATAAACTATAATTAAATGGAAAAGCTATAATTAACAGAAATAAACTAAAATCAACTGAAAGGAATAGCTAAAAGAAATAGACTGAAAATAAGTCTAAAAATTGTAAATAAACCACTAAAAAGGTTATTCCAAAAATCGTAGTAGAACTACAACTATTGGAAACCCTACTATTTTAAATTACTTAAAATCTAAATAATTACAATCACTCACCTGTGGTCCTAAGCTCTTCGCTTCAGGTTATCCCAGATCCACTTGGGGTTGTTAAATATTTTTATTTAAAACGATTTCCTCCTTGGAAAATTATTCCGTTTAGGGTCCTTCCTGAAAGCAGAACCCAACTGGAGATCATAGAATGAGAAAAAGTGTTGGACCTTGGGTCTTATTTATATGGATAGAACTGGATCTCAGACCGTTAGAATTGGGGATTGAATAGGATGCATTCACTTCATAGGCTGAATAAGAGCCATCGGATGAAAACACGAAGGGACCATATGAGTTGGAAGAATGCAAATGACGAAAAAAATTCGCTAACGAATGTTACAAGACCAAGGAAAGTTTCCTTCGTCCATAACCCAAGGCGGGTCGACCGAGCGGTCGAACGCCCCTCCCTCTAAGTCGACCGGCCGGTCAACCTAGGGCGCCGTTGGGTCGACCACTTGGTCGACCTAGCCCAATAATTTTTTTTCTTTTTTTCCATTTTCTAGTTTAATTTGTAACTCACTCATATTAACTCGGATTTTGACATTCTATATACGGAAATTGACTCGAAAATTACCATGGACACAGTGGTGCAACTCCCGTGGCTTGATTCTGATAATCTCACAAAGTTGTTTTATTATTTCATTAATTAACGAATTAATTATTATGAGTTAAATTTCAGGTTGTTACATTCTCCCCTCCTTAAGGGATTTAGTCCTCGAAATATCTAAGGATAAAAGAATGAACTAATATTTTCATCCAAGTTCTACAACCAACTACTCAACCATCATCCATTCATCCATAGTCCTTAAGTTTTTTTTCTAATGCAACTTACGATACTTATGTGATTAATGTAGTGCATGTGACTCTAACTGATGCAAAAGATTAGACGGTCCACTGATTCAATTGGCCTCCTTTTATGCAATCATATCCGTGCCATGTATCCAAATGAATGAAAAAATTTCTAATGATAACTGATAGTTCTATACGCGTGCTATAAACGCCATTCAAATGCAACAATCATGTGAAAATCATCCATTTTTAGCAACCATGGAAAATAGGATAAAAATGCGCACACATCCATACGCATATGCTCTAGTGTCCTAGTCAGGCCGATCCCTAAGAGATAATAGTGCCTAATGTAAGTATATGAGTCCATAGCATCCACGAGCAAACACTTGCAACCACTAGCATTCATCAAACATAACATGTTCTATTAACATGTTTACATTAAACCCTACCATCCATAGGTTAAATCCTTAGTTCTACCCTCCCAAAGGATAATAAAGGAAAGATCCTATTCAAAACTAAAGACGTAAAATAGGAAATTCCAAAAACTTAATATCAAAAAGATAAGGATAGGAAGTACGAATCTTCTCTTCAGCATCCCAAGTAGCGTCTACAACATCATCTCTCCATTGCACCTTCACTAATGGAACCTCCTTATTCCTAAGTCGCTTGGTGTATCTTCCAACAATCTTCGTAGGGATACGACGAATAGGTGCTTCTATTTCTACTTCCACCTCCTTCAACTGGCTAGGCTCTACAACCTCTGCTAAGTCATGTAAGCGCTTTCGCAAGTGCGAAATATGAAAGACATTGTTCACTCCCGCGAGCCTTTCTGGTAGCTTCACTTGGTAAGTCATCTTCCTAACTCTCTTCATGATAGGAAATGGTCCAACAAATCTGGGGGCTAACTTTCCATTCGATCCAAACCTTACTACCTTCCTAAGCGGGGATACTTTGATAAAAACCAAGTCTCCAACCTCAAACTCAATGTCTCTCCTTCGCTTATATGTATGTGACTTCTACCTATCTTGGGTTGTCTTCATCCTTCGCTGAATCAAATCCGCTTTCTCCGGTGTCTCCCTCACCATGTCAGGCCCAAGTAGCAACTTCTTCATAGAATCCACCCAACATGAAGGGGACTTACAAGGTCTCCCATATAAAGCCTCGAATGGTGCCATTCTCATGCTTGCTTGGTAACTATTATTATACACAAACACAACCAATGGAAGATGCTCCTCCCAAGCTGTGTAGTTAATGCCCACTATTACCCCGCTACAACTCCGCTATATCTCATAGCGGATTTCTACCGCTACGATTTTTCCATATAGCCCCAGAATATAGCCTTTCCGCTTTAATCCCCGCTATTTCTGCTATATCCCGTTATTTCCGCTATATTCCGCTATTCCCGCTATATCTTTTTTAATAAAATGAATTAAAAATTTGCATTTATACATTATAAAATTATGAAACTAATTTATTTGATTTAATTTTTAATATATTTTCAGAAATGAAAATACTCTAATATTCTACCAAATTCAATTATGTTATATAGCAGTTTTTCGTTTATTTAAAGTATATTCGCACAGGTTTTTATTAGAATTATTTATGTATTATTTATAATTCAATTGAATGATAATTTTTCATTTAATTACGGTTTGTATATTTGTAAAAACATTAAGTACGAGTTTTATATGTTATTTTAGAGCCATCCGCTATATCCCGCTATATCCTCGCTGTATCCCCGCTATGACTTTTTTCACCTCCAGCGCTTTAAATCTACCGAGCGCATTAACTGCACAGCTCCCAAGTTCCACCAATGTCTGAATGCACATCTGCAAAAAAATCCTTGAGCACTCTATTCACTCTCTCCATTTGGGCATCCATCTGTGGGTGATAGGCCGTACTCAACCTAAGCTGCATCCCTAGCGCCTCCTATAAGCTTCTCCAAAACTCCCTAGTGTGGATCGGGTCTCTATCGCTCACTACGCTAGAGGTAACTCCATGTCGTCGGACTATTTCTCAAACATACAAGAATGCCAAATAAGATGTCATACGTTTTCTCTTAACTGGAATGAAACGGGCACTCTTGGTCAACCGATCAACAATCACCCAAATGCTAGTCTTCCCCTTCCTAGAATGGGGTAAACCATCTATAAAATCCATCAAAACGTTGTCCCACTTGCATTCTGGCGGGGTGAAGTAATCCACTGAGTTTCTACTGCTCCGCCTTAATCTTGGCAAATAAGAAACTTAGCTACAAACTCTGCTACATCGTTCTTCATGCCATTCCAAAAAAGTCCACATCATGTCCCTATACATTTTGTCACCACCCGGATGAATAGTCATACGGGAATGGTGTGCTTCTTCTAAAACCACTTTCGACAAATCACTAGCGTGGGAAACACAAAGCCTTCCACTCTTTTAAGCCATCCTTTGCATCTGTGGAATAATGTTGGAGGTGTCTAGAGACCTCTCCTCGGCTAATTCTATCCATAATGTCCATGAGCTTCGAATCCTCTCGCTACCTCTAGCCAATCTGATCCATAAGGGTAGGCCTCACTTCAATTGTAGCTAACAAGGGTAATGTCCGTAGAAGGCTTAAAATTAAAAGTAGAAATAAACTCCAAGCTCCTCCACTCTACGAACAAAGGACTAAGGGTTGCCTTATTCCTACTTATGCATCCACAACCACATTACCCTTGGTAGGGGTATAAGCTATCTCAAAATCGTATGATGCCAAAAACGCCATTCATTGCTGCTGCTTCAAGTTCAAATCCTTCTATGAGAATAGGTACTTCAAGGACTTGTGGTCGGTGAAAAGCTTAAACCCCTCTCCAAGCAAATAATGCCTCCAAGACTAGACTGCAAAAACTATGGCAGCTAACTCCAAATCGTGGGTAGGGTAGTTTTTCTCATGCTTCCTCAACTGCCTACTACCATAACATACCACCTTTCCTTCTTACATCAACACCGCTCCTAGACCCGTCCCACAGCAGCAGCGTATACAATAAAAGGTTTAGCTCCATCGGGTAGAACTAACATTAGTGCACTAGTAAGGGCTCTCTTAAGTTTCATGAAGAAATCCTCACAATCCACGTCCCACACGAAAGCTTTATTTTTCTTAGTAAGGCACGTGAGTGGTGCCGAAATCTTAGCAAAGTCTCTAATGAACTTCCTATAGTAGCCTGCCAATCCTAGGATGCTCCTAACTTCGATGACGTTCTTAGGTACCTTCCAATCTTGCACTGCAATCATCTTAGCAGGGTTAACAGCCAAACCTTCCTTCGAGACCATGTTCCCCAAGAAACATACTTCCTCTCTTCAGAAGTGACACTTCCAAAACTTAGCTCTTAAATGATGACTACAAAGTGTGCGAAGAACCTCCTCTAAATGAGTAGCATGCTCCTTCATATTCTTTAAAAATACCAAGATGTCACCCATGAATACTACCACAAACTTATTTAGTACCTCTCTAAAGACGTGGCTCATCAAGTCCACAAAGTAGGCTAGGGCATTGGTTTCCCAAAAGGCATAACCAACCACTCATAAAATCCGTATGAAGTCCTAAACGCGGTCTTATCTATGCTGTCATCGGCGACCCCAAGCTGATGGAATCCTGTGGCTAAATCAAGCTGGGAGAATACCGAAGAGCCAACTAACTTGTCAAAAAGATCATCAATACTAAGGAGTGGATATCAGTTCTTCTTTGTGAGCTTATTTATTTCTCTATAATCAACGCAAAGTCCAAGAGAACCATCTGCCTTAGTAGCAAAGACAACTGGCGCTCCCTATTTCGATATGCTCCTTCTTGTGAGACCTTTCTCCAAAAGCTCACTAATCTGCTTGCTCAATTCCTTCCTCTCCTTAGGTGCCATGTGCCTCATGGGTAATGCTACCGTCTTAGTATTCTCAGTTAAATAAATCCTGAAGTCAATCTGTCTCTCAGGAGGTAATCCTCTAACCTCCTCAAAGGCGTCAGGAAAATCTCTAACGGCAGGAACCGTATCTAACTCCGACGATGAAGAATCAAAGGAATAAAGGAAACTCAACATGACTGACCCTTGTGGGTCGCAAGAAACCTATCCTACCATTGCATGTCTCTAGTCTAACGACTCTTCTCTTGCATGCTAATAAAGATCCATATGTGGATAGCTAATTCATCCTCAAGATCATTCCCATACCCTGAAAATCCCAATACATAGGCATCATAGTCAAATTCTAGGCCTAGGATATAAATTTTTAAACCCTACAAACCATAGATAAGTGTGCCGATCCTCCTATGGGGTTCGAAACAACGATGGGGTCCGCTATTAAGGAAATGTCTAAGTGCAAACAATCCACAAGAGAACTAGAGATTAAAGAGTATGATGCTCTGGAATCGAATAAAGTTCGAATGGAAAAATTAAAAATGGAAATCAAACCTTTAACTATGACTTTCCTACCTCTATCTGAAAAGCCGCCTGAAGGTGCTGCATCTAACGGCTGAATCTGCGCAAACGGTGTACTAGCTCCCTGTCCCGTCCTCTGGGGACAACTCCTACTCAAGTGACCGGGATACCGACAATAAAAGCACTTTCCCTTCATCTTCTACCTTTTTCAATCTTTGGCGATATGTCCCATAATTCCACAGCTATTGCACCTCAATCCTTTATTAATCTACTTCTGAGGTCTATCGCCTTTCTTCTTCTCTTTGTTGTTCCTCTACCACTTTTTCTTTGGACCTTCTGACTTAACAACTTTCTTAGACTCTCCTTCCTTGACTGCATTAGACATAAGTGCCATCTCTACCAAAGACTCTAAGTAGCTCCCATCGGTACATGAGTCAACAACAATCCCTGAAGGGGCTCAATCCCTTTGCAAACTTCATAGCTTTCTTGTGCGATGTATTCACCAACTCCATTCCGAACCGAGACAATTCATTAAATTTATTGATGTACTCCTTCGACGATTGACACCCTTACTTCAGATTACTGAATCGCTCTAGCTGAACACTCTCCTCTGCTTGAGATAAAAACTTCCTATCAAATCGCTTCTTGAACCTATTCCAAGTCACCACTCTTCCTTCTAACTCAATAACCTCCCATCAATACGAAGCCTCCTCTTTTAGCTGCCAAGATGCTAGCTGAACTAGCTATTGATCATCCAATCCCAATAGTCTGAATATCCTCTCTATATCTCTAAACCAAGCTCTTGCCTCTACAAAGTCTCCTTGCCAGAAAAAGTCTTTCCATCCAAACTCGCAAAATCTCTACAAAGCTTAGAGAAATTGGCGGCGGCGGCATGTGGGTTGATGGGATTCCCACCCGCTGGTGCGTGATTGGACGCATTCCCACGTACCTTCGGAGTCGTCGCTTGTAGGTACCTACGAAACTAGGTTGGGACTGGAGCGCCCTCGGGAGGGTTCGGGGAATCCGCCATTCTACGAAAAAAAGATAATTTAGGAAAGAGTGGAAGGGAGATTGAATAGGATTTTTAAGGGGATTTTTTATAAAAACTCTTTTATACTTAAAAACTACTTTTAAGAGTTCTTTCCTGAAAAATACTTTAAAGGAAGTTATTTTTAAAAATACTTTTCTTTTAAAATATTTTTTTAGGAATCCTGTAACCTTAGGCTCTGATACCAAATAAAAAACCTCACACCCCACACCCCTTAATATATTTAAAAGAACACACTAAAAGATGTGTTGTGCTATATGTATAACTAAAGATAGCAGAAACTATGATCAACAAGACAAAATAGATAAACAACACACCGGAAGTAAAAAACTAATAAGCGATTTTAAAAATTAATACTTCATGAATACTTCAGAAAAACCACATATGTTCCAAATACCAAATACAATTGTCTTATGAAAGTAAAATCTCGATCTCATCAGAAAAACCAGAGTACATCCAAGTCTCCAAGAAGCTGCGGTCTATTTTCTTTGCCCCTGATTTCCTAGGGAGGAAAAAGGGGAAAATAGAGGAGTGAGTCAAATTAAAAGTCTTCTGAATAATAGCAATTACTAGAATCTTTAAGAAAAGTAAAAGTAATAGACCTTACAACAGTTCTGTCATATAAAAGGAAACGAAGGAAATATGAAGAAGGAATAAGCTAGAAATAAATACGAATTAACTAAATTAATTAACTTTTATTGTTTGCACTTATCTTTGATAACTGCCTTGATTAGGTTGAATTCGTAATCCTATAATTAGGCTGAAGTCTAAATTCTACCATTTGATCGGCCTACTACCCCATAGACCTTACTGTGGACTAGATGTTATATAACTCCCTACACAGAAACGGTTTCTACGAATGACATGCAAAGTATCTACTATGGACTAGACGTTGTATAGCTCCCTACATGGAAGACCATGGTGCCTACGAAAGGCATATATACTAAACGCTTGAAACTCATAACGATTACTGAGCAACCTGATGGAAGTCGCATACGTAACCGCCATCATGCTCATGTTACCTGTTGTTCCACCTATTGGGTCTTCTTATTACCTCAAGCTCTAGCATAAGCCTTCCCCTTATCCCACTTCAGGATAATTTGAGATCACCGTGTCTATAGAAAATAGGGGAAATGCTGTTGGTACTGGTTTGTCATCCAAACAATATCTAGTTGCGCCTCTTGTCCAAATCCCCATGATTTGGACTTCTACTTATTGACCAATTACTACCATTATTAGCATAAGCATGCCCCTCATCTCACTTCAGGATCATGTGAAACACCATGTTCATAAAATAATAGGGGAATGCTATTCGGTACAGGTCCTACTTTAATTCTTGCTTATTAACTTAGATAAATTATTTAAATATAAGCCTTTACTTTTGTTCTCGCTATCTGTGCTTATTAATTTATCCTAAGTCTTAAAATAAGCTTCATTCTGTTCTTTTTCTTATAATAACCTATGCAATAATTTAGCTTATTTACTTAACCCAAAAGTCTAAGTGTAAAAACTAAGCTTCTTTCATCTTATACTCTTTTTAGTTATAATTCTAAGTTATAACTAGGCTAATTGTCTTTAATAAGTCAAATTCTAACATTAATATCGTAATTAGGCTTAATTTCAGTCTTAATTCCATTTTTATTACAATCTTTACAATTTACATCTTATCTTCAGTTATTTCAGTATTCTTATAATTTTAATCCATATTCGCATTTAATCTATTCTAATCCATATGCGAAGAAGAAAGAGAAATAAAAGAAAACTGAAAATAGAAGGAAATCCAAAGCGTAGGAAAAGGATGCAATTAATGCATAAATAAAAATAAATAAATCAAAATACTGTAAATAAACTATAATTAAATGGAAGCTATAATTAACAGAAATAAACTAAAATCAACTGAAAAAATAGCTAAATGAAATAGAATGAAAATAATTCTAAAGGCTGTAAATAATCTACTAAAAAGGTTATACCAAAAATCGTAGTAAATTACAACTATTGGAAACCCTGTTATTTTAAATTACTTAAAAATCTAAATAATTACAATCACTTGCCTGCGGTCCTAAGCTCTTTCCTTCAAGTCTTCTCGGATCCCCCTGGGGTTGTTAAATATTTTTATTTAAAATGATTTCCTCCTTTTGAAAATTATTTTATTTAGGATTTTTCCTGAAAAGGTGAACCCAATTGGAGAAAATCTTAGAATGAGAAAGAGTGTCGGGCCTAGAGTCTTATTTATAGGGGTAGAAGTAGATCTTAGACCATTAGACTGGAGATTGAATAGGATACAACCACGTCATAGGCTGAACAGGAGTCATCAAATAGAAGCACCAAGGGACCAGATGAGCTGGAAGAATGCAAATGACAAAAAAATTCGCTAACGAATGATATAGTACGAAGAAAATTTTGCTTCTCACATAACCTAAGGCCGGTCGATTGGGCAGTCGACTGCCCCTCCCCTTAGGTCAATCGGTCGGTCGACCTAGGGCGTGGTTGGGTCAACCACTTGATCGACCTAGCCCAATAATTTCTTTTTCTTTTTTTCGTTTTCTAGTTTAATTCATAGCCTTCTCATATTAACTAGGATTCTAACATTCTATATATAGAAATTGACCAGAAAATCACCATGGAACTATTACGAGTTAAATTTTGGGTTGTTACAATTAGAAGAAAAAACATAAAAACAAACAAAGTCCAAAACTGAAAATGAACATCCGGGCCCAAATCAAATACGAATAGACACCACCGCACTTCTTCGATCGCGTCCGGTCCAGCCCAAACATAAAGACAACAAATAAAAGAAACCCTCTAAAACCCTTCTTCCCAATTCACGTAGCACCGCCATCAGCTGAAATCTCCCATATCAATGCCCCACCGTTGCAAGATTTGTCGTTTTGACGAGCTTCTGTGCCGTTGGTGAGGTCACCGAGCCATCTGTAGTCTAACATCGATTTCAACTAGTTTCATCCGAGCTCCTTTGAGCACCACTTGTTCTCATTTCGGCGACGAACACCTTCAACCCAGATGTGGTGAACAAATGTAGACGCGACTACAAAAACCACATTCGTGACTTCTAATGATACGGTGAAGTTGTGCCAAAGCTTTTATGGCTCACAACCTAAAGTAAATGTATATATAATATATAATTAAATTAAAATATGATATATATTACATTATATGTATATATATGTTTCAATTTCAAATAATGTGTGTGTATGTATATATGTATGTATGTATATGTTTCAAACAAAAATATTTATTTGTATATATGTGCATGAGTATTAATCATTATAAACCTACATGTTTTGGCCTTATATATATTTTAATATAAATAATATATGTATACACACATACGCACATTTAGGTTTAATTATAAATAAAAAGTTATGTATATATATATATATATGTTTACTAAATTATATATAACATTAACTAAACATATTTTAATATATTATATTGATAACTTGTATAAACATTTTAAGCATAAAACTATTTATATAATTTAAAATTTAAATTTTATAATAGAGTCATCATTTGAATTAGCATAATAATTTTTATTATATATATATGACTTGGTAAAAATATTTCAACCAAAAGTTATTTTGTACTCAAATTATAATAAAAAAATATAAACTTATATATAGATATACATACATATACATACATACATACACACACCTCAAAGTTTAATTAAATACATAATATATATGCATAATGGTTTTTAATATAATTATATAACATATACATAAATGGCTGAAATATTATAGATAATATGCATATTTATATAATATACGTGGTATTACATATATTTGTATACAAACCATATACGTATATTTAAATACATAAAAATATATGTATTACACACACGTTTGATATGTATATTAGGATCTCATACACTTTGTTTAATACATATGTATATACATTAGTTATAAATCACAATATCTATATGTATATATATTGTACACATGCTTTGTTTAAAAGCATATTTATTATCTTATACTACATGTTCCACTCATATCGCATATAAACATAAGTTAAATCCTTATATAAAATATCATGATAATATTGGATAATATTTGTTACATTTAATTTGATTTGAGAAGAAAATTATTATTTATATAATCCTACAATAGTCCATCTAGATTTTTTTTTAAATTTACCCTAAACTACTGTTACATATTGGACCAGATCCAATAGGCTTGAATGTCATTCTCGAGCATGGTCTCACCTCTTAGACCACTCCCGATGTCCCTACATACTTCATTAGTAATACATTAACATTAATGGGAGAGTTTCGGTAACATCATGAAGTGTTGGTCATAATTGAACCTTGTTCGACACCACCTCTGTTTGTTCCAGTGTCGAACCATTCTATTCCTTAGGTCCAGCTTTGGGTTCAACCCCTTTATGATCTATCTCTCTTGCTTCCCTTTACCTTGCTCTTCGACTATCACTGTTAGATTCACTACCATAACACAGACTTATTCTCCTTCCTAATCCTCAAGATCGGGATCTTTCTCGTTCGATAGTGCTGTGACTTGCAGCTTGTTTTTTCCCTAAGTATGTCACGAGTTGGTTAACCACTGCTTTTTGTTGAGCACCGTTCATTCAGTTTAGTCAGGACTTTATCTAAGTCAATCATGGTTTCCACGTTAGCTAATGCAATGGTGCTCGCTGAATGTTTTCCATGATTAGTAATAGGTAGGTTAGGTGCACTAATGTTCCCAATACTTTACTAGTAGCATTAGTTCTAGTCCTTGATTAGAAGGCATGCCGAGAAGGCCCTCAATAAAAGCAGCAAAAAATGTTTGCTTAAAAATAGGGTAGACACCTTCAAGAAATTTTGTAGAACTATGGATACTAAATGTATTCCATGCCCATTGATCGTATGAGAATTAATATTTTAGAGAGCAACTCAAACATAGAACAACATAGGAAATATGGCGCCGAAATAAAGAACACAAGAGATTCATTGTGGATTGACTAAAGATTGCCTACATCCACTGTGAATTATCATTTGTGTCTTTATAAATCTCAAGTACAATAAAGAAATATAAAATATAATGATATGTTGATCGAAAAAAAGGGAAAATATTGCTATTGGAATTCAGTTTGGTAGTTTTTAGCTCTCAATACTTGTTTGTTATTACTGTTCATCTATGAGAAGTTATGAGGAAATCATTTTGTTACTTCTTCAAAGATAGGCACTTCCCATGTTTGACTTATTCTTGTCGGTTTTGATTGGTTCGAAAGTGGTTCGGTTCAACTGGTGTTTTGGTTCGATAAATATAAATCAGACCAATTTCCCCGTTCGTTGGTAAAAATTACCAAACCATTTTTTGGTCTAGTAGTTGAACACTACCAGACCGTATTTCATGTTCGGTAGTTGATGATTACCGAATCGTTCCATGTTACTTACAGTTGGACCATTCCTTCTTAAACCGTTTACTTCAACTATTAAAACTTGGTTTTCTCCTTTGATTTCCGTTGGGTTGACTTTTGATTATCTTGTCCTTTTGCTTTGCCTATGTGGTCAAGTGATAACACTCATATTATGGATATTTCAGATATTTCTACACTTCTTAATTTCTTTTGCATCTATTGTGTTGTGGGCGAAAATGCCAACGACAATAGATAAGAAGATGCAATATGAGTTCATACAATTAGAAGTGACAACTACATAAGTAAATTATAAATTAAAAATAGAAAATGTCAACTATTAATTAATCAAGGAAATTTTTCGAAGTGGGCTAATTTTCAAAACTATTTCGAAATCGGAGCTAGTTTGTAAACTTATTACCAAACTAGACTGGTTTGCACCCAGTCAGCAGCCACATTAGCTTTAGTCTACTTTCTAATGTATTAACGCAATTATGAGTTGTGCCTTTGGTAAATTAACATAGGCGCACTCATAGTTCGCTTAAAATAATTATGTGATAATTGAAAAGGTGCACTATGAGTTGCGCCTACAATGTATACATATAAGAAAACTCATAGTTATGCCTATATGGGTTTACTACTGCAATGTAAAGGCAGTAGAAACCCTACTTCCCACTTCATTTATCAAAACTCACTTTGCTCTCCATTGTTCCAGCTCGAGCTCATCTCCCCCAAAGCATAATCTTGCCTTTTTTGTTCAATTCCACTCCAAATTAACACAATATGATATTGGTATTAGTAAAACCCTAGGTTTTTATGTTAGTTTCTAATTTGGGTATTATTTTTTTCTATTTGTCATTGTTAAATAGCTTGTTCTAGGTGGTCGTAATACAATTCTTACGATTATATCAATCGTACCTTGTTAACAATTTTATTCATTTGCGTTTTCCTTGCATGAACTAGTAGAACAGGAGAGCGAACCCATCGATGGTAGCGTTTTATATTTGTAGGATAATCACCGCACAAATTTTGAAGTCTGAATGAAAGTAATTTTTTTTATTTGCTAAATATAGTAAATAGTTGAAAAATTTTAGAATTTTGAACAAATTATATGTTATAATTCTCTGTTTGTTAGAGTGTAAAACCCGTCGACTGTTTGCATCATTTGTAGAGTTTCGAAGACCTCATGGAGATGGTTGATGACCATCAAGTTCAAAATCACTTCAACAAGCGGTCTTTTGGTATTTCATGCAGACAAAGTATATCAGGTTTGATAGGTCTTTACTCACAACATTATGTGATAGATGGAGGCCCAAGACTAGCACCTTTCATTTCTCTATTGAAGAAATGACAATTACTTTGCAAGATGTTACTATTTTGCTCAACCTTCTAACAGAAGGCATCGTTCTGAATTACTTTGATAATGTAGATGCCAATGATGTTTGTCACCAGTTGCTTGATGAGATTCCACTCCCTTCTCCGAAAGCGGTGGTTAATAAAAGAGAATTGAAGGTCAAAAGGATAAATAACGTTATTATTGGCCAGGACATTCCCCCAATTCATCAGCTGAGGAGGTAGAACAAATCACATGGACTGTCATATCGCTTCTTATAGCATCACATCATTTTCCAAACCATTCCAAGGGTCGAGTAAGTGTCAGATGGTTATACCTGCTAATGGACTTTACCACTATTTCTGATTATTCATGAGGTAGCGCAGCATTTATGCATTTTGTATAAGGAGTTGGATAATATGGCACTAAGGAAGTCGAGTGGGTTAGTCGATTGCAAAATCCTTCTGCAGGTATAACATTTTTCATTTATAATTTTACTAGTATTTGAAGACCTTATTTAACACTGATAATGTATAGGTTTGGTCATGGATGCGTACTTCTATTAGTCATCCAAATGTTTGTGCCAATGTCACTGTTGGATTACCTTACGGGCTAAGTAAAACTGCTGCTAATACCTTTGAAAACTCTATGTTGTAGTACAATATTCACACGTTATTTTGTTCATTGTTTGTAGCTGGACAAAAGATAGATGTTGGAGAGATAATCCATCCCGTCATCCCATACTCTAATTCACTTATATCGACAAAAATCAAACCAAGATTTCACTTTATTTAGATTTGAGCTAAAGATTTGAAACCCTTATCTACTTATTTTTTAGATCTATAAATAAAATTTAGTTTCTTGAAATCTGCTAGATTTATGACAACCGTACCATTTTTTGTCACTATGATGGTGATTTAATCATCAACGAAAATAGCAGGCCAACCTATGTTGGTGGAAAGTATATATGATCTGAAGTGAGGAAGGATTATAATTATCTTAAATTGAAAACAATTATTTGCAAAGCTACAAAGGTTGATTCAACCGAATTTGACATCTCGCTAGTAAGTAAATGGGTTACGGATGATGGTCTGATTCCTATTGAAGTGAACGACGACGACGATGTCGATTCTATGTTTTGTGTGGGGATGAAAGTAATCGAGTTGTTTGTTAAGAAGGAAAGGGTGGTACAAACAACTGAACCGCAAGCTCATATCGTAGATTATGCAAGCCAATCTAGACCAAGTAATACTACCGAGCAAAGTCAAATGTCTTACGCATATTAATCCTACCAACCACCAAACGTTTACACACTAACACTTGGGTATGTTTCCATGTGATGAATGTATGTTTCATTCTTGTGCTACATTTTTATGTAATTAAAAATTATTTATTTATTTACAGGTTGTATACACAGACACCCGGCTATGGTTTCATGCCATATCCACCGCAGCCACCCAGGTATGGTTTCATATCGTATCCTCCGCAGTCAATTCCAACTTAGCATTCAAACAAATATGTACAAAAAAATGAAGATGAAGATGTTGAAACTGAAGATATGGAGGATGAAAATATTAATAATGAAGTATCACATTTGGATAGCATGAAAATCACTGCTTCATTTGACAAAGATGATACATGGATAGATGCTATGAATGTTAATAATAATGCTCTATTAAATGATATTCCAGAGAAAGTTGATGACATTGATGAGCATATCTAAATGGAAGAACCGTTAAAGGACAATCAATACAACGACACAATCATGGAAAGATCTATTATGCAAGAAGTTCAATTTATCGATGAAATGTTTGGAATGAATGTGTGGAGAAAGGCCCTCAGGTCGTTATGGTTTTTATATCAAAAGGAATCTTTAATTGAATATATAAATGAATGGTCGATAATGTGTTCAGTTTCATTTAAAAACATTAAGTCTCGTGCTAGAGAGTTCACTGCTATATATGATATTGATGATAATTGTCCATGGCGGCTTCATGTTATTGTTTCTAAAAGAGATCATGTTGGTGGTGGTGATAAAAAATATGGTGGTGATCACATATGCCTAAATCTAGTCATCAACTCGAATCACAAACAAGCAACAACGAAGTTGATAAGCACCAAAACTTCCACATGTTCGATAGTACCCAAGTTATAGTGCAAAATCTATATAAGAGCTTATGAAAAATACGTACGAAATTTAAATAAGCTACATGTGAGCTTCGAAAGGCTAAGCAAAGCCGTGTCGAAAATATTTGACAATTAGGAATCATCATACAATGACTTGTCACGGTTTCTTTGTACAATACAAAAAAAAAATCCAGGCACTGTTTATCATGTTCATACAGAAGACGTTTAATTTTGGAAGGCATTATGGACAATTGGACCGAACATAGAAGGTTTCAAGCATTGTCGTCTGTTCTTTCTATTGATGGAACACATTTTATGGTAAATATCAAGGTACATTGTTTGTGGCTACAGGAGTTTATGCAAACAACTCTCATTTTCCTTTGGCATTTTCTTTTGTACGAACCGAATCAGCGGAGACTTGAGGATAGTTTTTTTCATGCATGTGACACTTAACTCCATCTTTAAATGCAAGATGCATTACATTCATTTCTAATAAAATGAAAGGGCAACCGCCTTGTAAGAAAAATGGAGAAGACCTCAATATCATCGCTTCTGCATTTGCCATTTGAAAGCAAACTTCAAAAAGGCAGGTTTCAGTAGCAAAATTTTGTAGAACTTATTCCATGCTTGTGCTGAAGCAAGAGACGGGGTAACATACAAAGACCTGAGAGAGCAATTAGAAAAATGTTAGTCCGGCTGCTGACAGATGGATTGACAGAATTCTTAGATAGAAGGATAAACAATGAGCTCTTTATAAGGACAATGGTGAAAGATTTTTATGATGACTACCAATGTTTCGAAGAGTTTCAATGAAGTTATAAAAGATGTAAGATCATTACCGAGGAAGGCGTTAGTAGAACGTACCTTTCATCATCTTAATAGGACGTATTGATGGGCTGGAGTACATATCTGCACTCACGCCAACGTATGATAAAATGATGGAAAAATATGCAACAAAAGCACGAAGTATGAGCACTAATAGGTCCAACTTGACTAAGTGGAAAGTAACAGGCACAAATGCATGTAATTACACAGTAAATATTGCCAATGAAAACTACAAGTTCATGCAATATTCTTATTCTTGCCCATTTTCCATGTTCTAATGTTTTGGCTGCATGCACACGGTGCAAAGGAGGAGTTAACAGAGCTTACCACGATCTTATTTCGTCGTGGTTTACAGCAGAGAGTTATAGACATAGTTGTTCCCCTGTATTTCGTCCAGTGTCTGACAGTAGATATTGGGATGTGCATGAAGGCCCTATTATACAACTGCCGCCTACAGGTAGGAATATAGTAAGACCAAGGTCCACAAGAATTAGAGGGGTCATGGATGAAATGGGGGATGGATTACATGACAGATGTGGACAATATGTAACCTGGGTCATAAGAGAGGAACGTGCGGGAAACAATAGTTAATTTATTTTCTTTTACTACTTATGTCATCCGTGTATTTTAAAACTTCTATTTTTATTCTGTACACAACTTAGGTATTAAAAGTTAAGTTTTGTCGAACAATGATGTGAGTTCCTGTGTTGTGTGATTGTGATTTATTTTGTATGCAACTTTTGTACGTAATATCCATTGTACTCAAAATAAAACAACAACCAAGTAATACATCAAATATTACATAACCATTATAATAATCAAGTAATACAACAACCAAGTAATGGATCAAACATTACATAACCATTACAACAACCAAGTAATACAATACCCTGGTAATACATTAACCAAGTAATACATCAATCATTAAAACTACTGAATCCGTAACTTCATCACGTCAATCTTCTAATTGGAACTAAGGACTATAAATAGTTTATCTAATGTCGTAGCCTACTATTTTCCTTTTCCATTTTCCTCACTTCGATTTACATCTCTAGGGCATATTCAACGCCCCTAGGAACCAATGGGAAGCACCTACAACACTTGACACCATTTGGGTTAGTTATATGATCTAGGTACTGTACACATCCGTAAAACCGACGTTCTATATATGTCTGACTCTTATATACAACTATCTAACAAATAACTCCACAATAACAAATTGGATGTGCTGGTTGTCTTATTCGACTTTCGCAGCTAATTTGTTTCAACGATCTTCGATTCGGTTCATTTAAACAAACCTGCTTCTCTAAACCAGATTCAATAGCAGCACCATATTTTGAGGAACTGTTTCAAACTGATTTTTAGGAATAAATTCACATTCAACTTCCCATTGTTTACCATATTTCGCCAATACATCATCTTCGATCTTCAAATTATCCATATTGGTTCGACTAGCTTAATATGAAAAATGTAGAACTAAAAATCAACACAAAATATAAAGAATTCAGAATGACACTAGATTTAAAAGTAGGGTTTAGTCAATTACCTTACAAAGATTGTCGTAGCTTTGTTCTATTGATTAATGATGCAGAAATATGACGATTTTGAGTGGATTTGACGAATAAACTAGAATTGGGAAAGTAGGAAGGAGGAATGAATGTTAAAGTGAGAGTGCGGTGAAAAGTGTGACGTTTGTTGTTTTTATATGCAGTAGGTCATACAGGCACAACTATGAGTTGTAACTAAAAGTTTATAGCATATGGCGCAACTATGAGTTGCGCCTATGCTATATTCTTGTAGACGCAGATCATATGAGCGCCATATCAATTTGAAAACAAAATGGATAAGCGCGACTCATAGTTACACCTTTTCAATTATCACGTAAATTTTTTATGCGCAACTATGAGTTGCGTCTATGTTAATTTACCAACCATGAGTTGCGCTAATACGTTGTAAGTTAGACCAAAGCCAATGTGGCTGCTGCCTGAACGCAAACCAGCTCTGTTTGATAATAAGTTTGCAAACTAGCTTTGACCGTGAAATAGTTTCGAAAATTAGTCCAGTTTGAAAATTTGTCCACTAATTTATTGTATATGCTCGTTAAAGTAACTATATTTCTCAAAATTAATGGATCAACTAAGGGTGATAAATAGACATGATGGGTTGGATGAGGATCTCCACACGTGGTTATTCGGGTAGGATTCTGTTAAGTTTAAACTGTTCAAATCGGTTTCCATCGAATCATGTTATAGCCAAACAGAAGCACGCATTCGTTGGGCAGTTTCTAATTGTTGGTAACTTACTTTCTACTTTTATTTTTATTTTAAAAATAAACAAGATCGGAAAATGATTTTGAGTTGGAACCGCATCAAACCACTATGCGCCTACCCATAGACAATATCTTCATGTAGAAGTTATAAAAGGTTAATTAGATCAATGTTTGTACGAATAACGTGGGAAATTCGTGTACGAAGATTCCTCGTGTCTCTCAAGATTTAGTTCCTTCCTAAAATGCCCCTCCTTTTTTTCTGCATATAAGCCTCGCACTTCCCCTTCCCATTCCACTCCCTCTTTCTTTCTAATTTTAACCATCACCGTTTCTAATTTTCTTCGGTAGCTTTCTTTCTCCACTAGCTGTAGAATTCGTTAAATATTCCATCTTTCTGTTTGATCTTACTGTTAAGAATCAAAATTATCCAAATTATCGATTATTAAGCTAAAAGCCACAGTCCTAATGCGAAATTTTTAGGGTTTCAACCACATTCATTATATACAAATCTTGAATTCCGTCAATTTGTAGAAAGCCCCAATTTTTGGTTACGTCCATTTGAAACTTTACCGAGGGAGAATCATCAGTTCATAATTTCAATGTTTTTAACCCTGATTCGGTATAAAATCGATTAGCCCTTTATGAGTTTTGCTGATCTGCTTCGACGCCCTCTGCTTCAATCATTCTCAGTTATTTTGCTACACTACTTTTACGTAATTTCATGAGTTTTGTACCTTTAACTCGTATAAGTTTCGACTTTTATTATTTTTGAGTCCTGAATTTGATTTTTATCCTTTCAATATTCAAACCCTGAAATTTCAATATTATAATCACTATATTATTACAATGTCGTCCACACAATCTCAACAAACTTCAGCATCCGATGACTCCGCATTGGATTCAAGAAAGCGGAAGAGAATGATCTCAAACCGTGAATCAGCAAGAAGGTCGAGAATGCGAAAGCAACAGCATTTAGATGAACAAATCAATCAAATAGCACAACTCAAGAATGAAAATAGCAGAATTCTTTTGCAGATTGATCTGTTAACCCAACAGTTCCTTGTTGTTGATGGAGCAAACACAATGTTGAGGATTCAGGCGACGCAACTAGCCAGAAAATTGGAATCGTTAAACAATGTGCTTGGTTTTGTTGAAGAGTTTAGTGGGCTGGAAATGGATATCCAAGAGGTACCCGACCCGTTGTTGAAACCATGGCAATCGCCGTGTCCGGGTATGCCTATTGTGGCATATCCTAGCATGTTTTAGTTCTAAAGAGTATTATTGATTGGTTTATGAACAATATCAATTAGTTCGAAGTTTATGTGCTACATTTTCAGATCATTTGTGTTTCATTTCTCTTTTTTGTTAATGTGTTCCCTTCAACTTCATTCTGGTTTGAATTTAATCTATTTCACTGAATGGTTTGGTAAATGTGAATATCACTGATTTGTGTATTAAGTTGTAGAACGCTGCATGCATGCTTCCAGTACTTCTTGTTGTGCTCCATTGTTTTATTTTGGATCAAATACCAAATATATAAGACCCTTAGATTTGTTTCTCATACTGCGTTTCATTTCTTCCATGTGAAAATGACTTCCACTTGATTTTTTGCTTCAAGAAAAAATGAATTGTTTTGATTTTCAAAAAAACAAAAACAAAAACGTTATTTAAATCCATCAAAACGGGAACTTGAGTTGGCATTTCATTTTTCCCATATGAAATTGACAATATTAAGCAGGTACTGGCAGCAGTTGTCACAAAATTAATGAGTAAATTCACAAGTTAATTAGGAAAATTTTGAAAAAGGTCGTAATTCAGTAGTTAAGGGTAGTTTAATTAATATCTTTTAATCTCAGAATTGATCGTCTTCAAAGCAAGTTTAGTGGTGTGGGTTTGATCCCTGGACGCGTGGGGTATTATTCATATTAACAAAAAATAAAAATAAATTTAATAATAGTAGTTTAATTAATATCTTTTAAACTCAGAATTGATCGTCTTCAAAGCAAGTTTAGTGGTGTTGGTTTGATCCCTGGACGTGTGGGGTATTATTTATATATTAACAAAAAATAAAAATAAATTTAATAATAGTTGCAGGTATTGGATGTTATAATTTTTTGGTGTCAGCGCGAACAAAATATGATCTAACAATCAAACTTCTTTTACAAATTCAAGACATCCGCCTGCAGATGTTATTAAATATTAATATCACTTAAAAATATGATCTAACAAATAAATTTATTTTACAAATTTAAAAAGTTCATCTACAATAACTACCAAATTTTAATACCACCTAAAAATAGAGTAAAAAAATAAAATTTCTTTATAAATTCGGTCTTTATTAATCAATAATATAAATAAAAATCCAAACCAAAAAATATTAGATGTTGCTAATTAGAAATAAAATTCAAATAAACAATAAATGATTTCAACATAAAAAATGATAAATATTTCTACGAATTATTTTATCTTGAATATACTAAACATATCACATTTGCATAAAAACAATTCATGTGTGAATTGTGCGTCATCATTACACACGAAGCGTGTCGTAACTAGAATCATTTTGTTATCTAAATTGTCCAGAGCAATTTTCTTATTACGTCGATGTTTGAGCCAAAAATGGCGCAAACACCCGGAAGATTACGTAGAGAATAAAAGTGAAGTAAATAAATGAAAATGAGTAAGGAAAAAACACACAGCGTTTATAGTGGTTCGATTAATCTTGGCCTACATCCACTTAGTGATTTTATTGCTTATATAACTAGATTACAAGCAGTTGTTCTTACAAATTGGTATGAACCCGAGGATAATTACAAGAAATTAGAGTAGAAAAAGAGAGAGCCAGAAAGATTTATAAAAGAGCCATGCCCATCTATTTACAGACATAAGACGCCTAGAAAATCACCTCCACAATCTCACCTCACTGCAAGAATAATAGTATATAGCGACAACACACTTCCGACGACCGTCGACAGAAATTTCCGACGACTAACGACGGCCTGTCATCTTCGTGTCATCCCTGTAACTAAAATACAACAACTGTTACAGGCCGTCGAAAACCGATGCAAATACAGCCGTAAGGGTCATCGACCGTCGTCGGAAATAAACGTGTTTACAGGTCAGATTGGCCGAGAGTTGCTTCATTATCTCCCTTTCACCCAAATCAATCAAAATACCCAACTCCCCCACCTCCTCCCCGCGACAGTCAACGCCCCACGTCTTCTGGAGCATCTCCAACATCATCAATCATCACTCCTAACAACTCTAGCCTCTTCATCCATTTTCAAATCAGGTTCCTAAACCCTAATTGATTTTAATTTATTAATTTAGGGTTAAACTGTAATTCTAGTTGTTTATAATAGCTGATTGATTGTTTATTTACATTAACTAATTAGTAATTTGATTAGTTCATTTATTTAAACCTAAGCCCTAATTAGTAATTTCTTAAACCCTAATTAATAATTTGATTAGTTTATTCACATTAACTAATTAGTGTTTATATACGTTGATTATTTAGTGTATATGGGCATTTGAGCTAGCATTTGGTTAGCATTTGGTTAGCTAAGACTGATGTGAATGATTGTGTTTATCGTTTGTAAAATTTCAAAAACGATAATTAAATTATATTAGTCATAGTTAAACCCTTAATAGTTTATATAAAATCAAGTTTGGTACAATATTGTGTGGCATGATATAAACTAGTGTATACTATAGTTTAATATTATTTTAAATAAAATATAATACTATGTACGTAATTCGTTAAATTTGAAAACGTGAATAATATATATTTTCGAAATAGTAAAATCATATAATATAGTATATATTCAATAAAACAGTAAAATGCAAATAAACTATTGTACAAATGCTAATATATGTTATATAATTAACTAATCGTGCATAATATTGATATATAATGCTAATATTGATAATCTATAAACAAATTAGACGTGCGTAATGTGTTTTACTTTTTATAAATCCCTTAGAGAGTTTATGACCCCGTCTGACAAGTATTGTATATGATCGTTATATGAATATTCGCTTTTATTACAAAATGGACATTCATATACATCTGATATAATATTTGTTGGATTTATCCCTGTATTAAACAAGTTACAAACACTATAAAGTAACTACGTTTCGTAAATCATTTTATTTTAAACAGTTCATAAAATTTCGATAGTACTTCCTTTTTGTTCCTTGTGTACATGCATTTATGTACGATACAGGGAACGCGGGGAAGTGCTGTCGAAATTTTGTGAAATCATTTAAACTGAATTGATTTATGAAATATAATTACTACTATGTTTGTAATGGTAAGTAGGAAGATCGACCATCAAAGCAAAAAATAATATAAAAGCTAAAAATTTAATATTATATTCATTTCAAGGCGCAAAACCAATTCAAGTCGCAAAAAAGACACAAAAGTAATTTCAATGTGCAAAAAGGTGCAAGAAGACGCGAAAAGACGCAAATTAGCAAATTCAATAACATTATAAATAAATACTTTTTTATTAAAAAATAAAATGTCAATCCATAAAATTAAATGATTAATACTAATTTTAGTTTCTACCATAGGTTTTAAAGTAAAAAAAACGGTCAATTATTTTACTGATCGAAGCTGAATGTATTAATAACAAAGGGAAATGGGAGGCTCAATAAGTGAATATTTTTGTAATGGGGCACATGTGTTTACTGAATTCGCTTTAAGTAACAATGAAAATGACGAAAAAATTCGTTGTCCATATAGTGGATGCAAATTGTTGAAGCATTTGATACCGGATATGGTTAGAGTTCATTTACGCCAATACGGTTTCGTGCCGAATTATTTGGTGTGGGATCGTCGTGGAGAAATTGTAGCACCTAATCAAGAACAGTCAGAGGAGGAGGTTGGTGATGAAATTAGTACGACGAATCTCATAGAACATATGATTGAAGATGCAGCACGATCAACGTTCCCTACCGTTGAAGTTGATACTGACGATGTTAACATGGAAGAGGAACCAATTGTTGGAGTAAAAAATATATGTTATTTATTGGATGTTGCTAAGAAACCCTTATGGAATGGCTGTACAAGTGATACTCAATTATCAGTAACTACAGAGTACATTACGATCAAATTAAAATGCAACATCATAGAAGCCGGATTTATAGCTGTTGTTTAAGTTGCTAAACGGCATATGTCACCCGATAATTTAACGTGAGAAAATCATTATGAAGTAAAAAAACTTATGTCTGCTTTCGGTTTACCGTATCAAAAAATAGATACTTGTTTAAATGGTTGCATGTTGTTTTGAAAAGAATATATTAATCTTAGAAATTGCAGAATATGTAACCAGGAAAGATACAAACCAAGAAAAAAGAAAGGAAAAGAAGTTCCATACAGGCGTATGCATTACTTACCTATCACTCTTAGACTTCAAAAGTTATATGCATCATCTGTAACAGCGCATCATATGAGATGACGCAATGTGTGAACATAGGAAGAAGGTACGTTAACACACCCAACTGTTGTAGAAGCATGGAAGCATTTTATAAGAAATATCCTGCTTTAGCAGCGGAGAGCCGTAACATTAGGCTTGGTTTATGTACATATAGATTTTCACCGTTTTTTGAGTATGATTCTAAATTTATCCCGGCCTATAATCGTTACACCTTACAATTTACCTCCATGGATGTGTATGAAAACTCCATATATGCTTCTCACAATTGTGGTCCCTGCTCCAGATGATCCGACATAGGGAATCGATGTTTACTTACAACCGTTAGTCGATGAGTTGAAAACGTTGTGGTACAAAGGAGTTGAAACATACGACGTACTAGAAAAAAATTCGAATGTTTGCTTCTTTGTTGTGGACTATTAGCGATTTTCCTACATATGTAATGCTTTCGGATTGAAGTACGACCGGTTGTTTAGCGTGTCCTTATTATATGGAAGAAACATAAGCATTTTCTTTATCAAATGGGAAATTTTTTTCATGATTTGATTGTCATCAGTGTTTCTCCATATTAATCATCCTTTTAGAAGAGATAAAATAAACTTCACAGCTAATAGACACGAGACTTTGCGACCATCAACAATTTGGCCAAGCGAAGATATATATGAAGTTGTAAAGAATTATCCAAAGATACATGAAACCAGACAACAAATTGAACTTCAAGGTAAATTGACGATTCATAATTGGTGCAAATAAAGTGTATTTTTAGAGTTGCCTATTGAAAAAATCTCCTAATCCGTCATAACATTGACGTGATGCATAACGAGAAAAACATGTTCAATAATTTGTTTAATACAGTTTTGAATGTTAAGGGAAAGATTAAGGATGATTTGAAATCAAGACATGATATAGAAGAAATTTATAACCGTCTTGAGCTTCATATCAAGCCAAATGACACTAAAAAATCCAAAGCATGCTATGAGTTGGACAACATTCAAGTTAAACTATTGTTAAAATGGGTGGAAGGATTATGGTTTTCCGATGGGATTTCCTCTAATCTTCGTAGATGTGTCGACTATAAGAACATGAGACTAAGTAGGATGAAAAGCCATGATTGTCATATAATAATGGAAAATTTGATGCCCGTCACAGAGAACTATTCCCCGAAAAGATTGGAAGGTTGTAACAGAACTTATTGTTTTATAAGGAGTTTTGTTCAACTACGTTAAAAGTTGATCATTTACATAAACTTGAGGAAGAAATCCCAGTACTGCTCTTCAAGAGGTAAGGTTTTAATATCAATTATGGTAAATATTTTTTTAATTACATATACATAAGTTAATTTTGAATTGAAATATTTTCTATTAGGCACTTAAATCATTTAAAGAAAAAAGTGAGACAAAAAGCTCGAGTTGAAGGTTCAATTTGCAAACCATACATCGAAGAAGAAGCCTCGTTCTTTTTTCTCATTATTTCAGCGATCATGTGAAATTATCATTTGAAAGTGCTACGCGTAATGATAAAGCCGTTGAACAAGATTGTTCTTCTAAGGCAATGTTATCTATTTTTAGACAACATGGACGACCTGTTGGAAAATGTGCGGAAGTATGATTAGCCGATAGAGATTACAATGTATCACACGCATATATTATTCTTAATCGTACTGAAGTCGCACCAATTATTAGGTAATATTAAATTACAAGTCTGGATATATTTAATTAAATACTATTCATGTACATTAATTATAATGCAATATATTATCTATGTTTGCAGTGTTTATGAATCACAACATCCATGCAGCGATATAAACAAAGATTTTGCTACTTGGTTTTCAAACTGCGTATATGATCCGATAAATTGTGTGGTCGATAAAGGATTAAAACATTTAGTGATGAGACCAAAAAGAAAAGTTAAGTAATATCTCATTTTCTTCGTTAATGGATATAAATTCAACACCAAAGAATATGGTGCTGAAAAATTAACTAACAATACTGGTGTATTTGTTAAACGCAATGATGAACCAAATGATCGTATAAATTATTTTTATGGCATGTTAACCCAGGTTTTCTAGTTGACATAATTCACTAGACCCACAGAGGAAGTTTTTTTTTTTGTTTAGATGCAACTAGTTCAGCAATGTTTCAGGTTCTGGAGTTATCGTGCATTCAAATTATAATCTTATAGAATTAAAACATATCTCGCGTTATCAAAGAACGATCCATTTGTACTAGCCAAACAAGACCTACAAGTTTATTATACCCCTTATCCATCTTTAAAAAGAAATAAAGTAGACTGATCGGCATTTTTTAAAAAGAAGGTAAGATTTATATTTGATGGAAAGAATATTCCAGGCAAACAAGCCTATCAAGCAGATATCGAGGAAAATGTTGAAATAACAATAATGGATGATCATATGGATTTTCGACCTCTAAATGATGAATCAAATGTATTAGTAGAAGCATCTGAAACTACAGAGGAAAGCGATATAGAGTACGAAACCGAGTCCGAATCAGAAAACGACGAGGATCGATTTCTAATATACAATTTAATATAAGGTAATTTACGTGATTGTCCATGTTATATTTTTCTCATCAATTATGATATGTTTTCTCATAATTATTATGAATTATATGTTCGGACATAACAAATTAATATGTACATGACATGTATTATGTCTTTTTTCCGAAGGCGTAGCTCTCCCACTCCGGTTTTCCCTCTTCTTCTCGAAGAGGGAATAAAGGTGATGATAATGGACCTTCAGAGCCAACAGCACGACCAGTAGTGTATTTACAGCCAAAGCCGATGGATTGCAAGTATTAAAATTAGTAGCATATCATTAGAAATATTTTTTGTATGATATATATATATATATATATATAATAGTCTAAAACTATGTTTCAAATTTAACACAAGGGATTTGAGCTAGAGCCATCGGGAGTGGTTCTTAGTATTTCCAAGCAGGCATATATGAGTAGGATGACTGGTTGTTGGCCCTGATAGAGTAAGATCCCTAACTCGATCAGAGAGATTATCTGGCAGGACTTTTTGGTGAGTTCAAATTTACATATTTATAAATTACCATTTTACAATTTGTTGACTACTTATATTTAAAAATGTACAACTTATATTTAATTTTCTCAGTGTATAGGGTTCAGTAGATCTGCAGGAAGTAGATATTTCCCTTGTGTAGCACCACTGGAATTCTAAGATAGTGAAGAATTATCGAGACACGATGTCAGGCCTTAGGAGAGCTGGCGAAGAAACCGAATTGGATGGGTGCTAGTGTATGGAATGCTTAGGTTGCCTGGTGGAACAATAATGAATTCAAGGTAATTAATCTATCATATATATCTCACTACTTTGTTTTATAGCTATTAAATATATTGTTTAATTATTTAAATTTGTAGGCGGAGTCAGAGTGGAACTCTGCGAATAGAAATAAGAACCCAGTAACATATCGTGGTGGTTCCAAGTCATTTCAACATCATCGTGAGGATTTGGTAAATTTATTAATTGCGATTATAAACAGTTATTACATTTATATAGTTTAAGTTATAAGTTATTAATAAACAGTTAATATGCGTCGACTTCTGGTCTTATACATAGAAGTATTTGCTCATACCCATGCCATAAAGCAAACTGACGAAGCTGGAAACCTTACATATGCAAGGAAGGATGAGGATAAGGTAACGACTGCATATGTGTGCATATTTTGAATTTTAAGTTATTAGTATTGATTAGTCTAACTAATTTGCTTTAAAGAATTAAAATAATATTGTGTTAATTTCAACTGTCAATTTTTGGCATTGTTAAAAAAGTTTCAAGTCCTAGGGGCACAGATGCTAAAGGGAACGGATCGCGATGAGTTGACCTGCGAGGAGGAAGATACTATTTTTAACTCCATTATGGATCTGACGCAGCTAATCGACGTTTTGGTTACGGAAACCAAGTGGTAATTTATAAAAATAACCTATCGTATAAAAGTTACACGGTTGTCATAAAGTCGTCGAAAATTTCTATAACAGTTTTTTCTATTCGTAGGCTAGGGCATCTCAACAGGCGTACCAAAAAGAGCAGGACAAAGCCGATTTAAATCAGCCGAGAGCAATGGTCGAGCAGTTGCAGGAGTAGGACTATCTTCGTGCTATATAGATGGAGCATTTGAATCAGCGCTTGGCGGAGTACTTGCAACAACATGGTTCATTTCCTTCGTCGTCTAGTGCTTCTGGAGGCGAGGACGACTCTTGATACGTACGCTTTTCTATGTTTGTTTGGATGTTGTATATGTTGACTTGGTGTTGGTGATGATGATTTGTTTTGGTATGTTTAATACACTTTGATGAGAGATTGGATGTGCTATATTGATTTGGTACATTTTATGGAGTTATTTGATGTTTGATGTTGATTGACAATGTTTTGTTGGATGTTTGAGGATGTTGGATGGTTGATTTGTATATATTGGAGTTTATGATCTTTACTTTGTATACATTAGAGTTTATGGTTTTGTATATATTGGAGATTATGGTTAATATTGTTGTTGGTATAATACATGATGTCGGTTATTATATATATATATATATATATATATATATATATATATATATTATCTATGTGGAATGGAGTTGAGAAGTATATTGATATATATGTAGATTTGGTGGAAGTCGAATAGATGCAAAAATAAATAAAAAATAATCCTAGATTTCCAACAGTTACCGACGGCTTACGGGTCACAATCTTCCAACGGCTATCGACGGCTACCGATGGATTATTAGTTACGAGTGGATCCACGTGTACCTCATTGGTCATCCAAAACAGTCGCTATTTTTCGTTAGAAACCATCAAAAAGCCATTGAAAGATTATGGTGGACGCTGTCGAAAGTTGACAAAACAAAACCCATGTACACTATTCCGATGGCTATACCATCGGCTTTCAAGGGCCGCCAACGGCTATTTGCCATCGGAATAGCCCTATGTTCTTGTAGTGCCTCGTTTTCCATGCCAAGACCAAGTCCTCTAGAGAAAATGGCGGTCACCTCTACGAAATACATGGATCGGTAACGATCCATGGGCTTGGATCGGTATCGATCCGTAAGATGGTCAAAATGGTTGTCTTGAATTCTTCGTGTTGGCTCGATTTGGGGTTAGCTTCGTGATTTCAAACTTGGTTGCACCTAAGTCCAAATGGTGGATCTTTTGAAGAATGAAGTTGATAACTTTGAGTTCTCATGGAGATCGATAGAGAATTGCATGAAATTGACAAAACAACACCTAAAATAGGCTTCTGGGATCATCACTAACTTGTAATAAAAGTGGGGGAAATTTGAGCCAAAGTTAATGGATCGATACTGATCTATAAGTTGGATCGGTACCGATCCAACTTCTTGTTGGTTTTTCCCTTCTCGAATCTTTCGATGGTTTTGTATTTGCCTCTTGGCTTTGATTGTATTTGGTTTCTAGACTTTTAGGCTTCATACCTTGATAGTTTCCAAGTTTGATTCGTCCGATTATCCGAATATTGCCTGTCAAATGGATGAATAATAATTGCTCCCAAAGTACATCTTGTTTCAAACATGATGTGCTTCGAATCGAGATGGGTTGGGTTTTCTACGAAGAATTTTACTCTATGCTTTGAATGGTTGTTATCTCTTTTGCAAATCATTTCTATGGAAAGTTATATCTATAGCTATTCGTTGCGATGCTTTACCAGCATCTGGTACTATAAATCCAAAGTACGCTCTCACGATTTGTCATTTCGAACTCTGTAATTTTAAACTGGTTCCTTTCATGGACTTTCTACGTCCAAATCTGATTTCCTTTGGCTCTAATTTTCGAGGTTGAATATGCACACGCAAATGTATATAGTGCGCATTCTATAGCAGCTCCAATACCATATGCAAGTACTCATGTAGGCATATAGATAAATTGGACATCAACACTGTATTTTTTTTAAAAACAAGACTTAGTGCCGATCGAACTTCTTCGATCGGTACCGATCCAAGAGTTGGGAATATTCTCCAACTTTGTAGCCAAGAAAGTTGGGTCCCTGGGTATAAACCGAATTCAATCCATCATCCTTTTCACTTTTAACTTACCGATCCATAGCTCAAAGCTCCGCCATTGAAACCTAAACGTTCCAACCTTCGAGTCGAACATCCCCTCGTCAGGGGCTGATCATTGAGCCGACGCCGCCTTCTCGCCCAAGCACGACATCGCCCATCTTGCTTTGATTGAGCTTGTGCCTCCCTTGCAAGACCCCATCCATAGCGTCATCGAACCAAGACTTGAACCAATCGCCCCAAGGTTTAAATGTTTCTAGGTGGGTGTCGACATAATCGTGGATGTGCTCGACGTTGATGGCCGTGGCTTTGGCCATACCTTAATGGGCCTAAATTTCGACAAAAATCGAAACCCAAGTCCATCAAAGCATAGATCGTTAGATTTGGTAGCTATATATAAACAAGAGAATTATCAGATATTGATAGAAATCTAAATTCACAATGAAAATAATAATAGTATAAGAATACTGGTTGTGACTACTACCTTGTAATTTATGATATTCCTTGGATAGCATATTTCACATCAGCATCAAACATGAGAGAAAAGAAGACTTCTCCAACAACAAGCACATCTAGTTCCAATGACTTTTTCCTCTAAATTCCATCCCGTGGGTTGTAATGAGGAGTGGTCAGAACAACGTTCCAGTGACTAAACAACCTATAACTGTCCATAACATTAATTTATACTGATTGGTTTCCATTTAATAGTTATGTCTATTAAGTTCAGCAACTCTAACCTTGCAATGCACACACAATTACTTACCTACCCCTTACCGATGAAGCCTTATCAACCACTAATACTTTCAAACCCATTTACCACTTAATATTTCTAAATATGAAGCGACTTTCTAAAATCATCACCAAATACTTTATAAGGGAAATAGGCAGACTTTACCATTTATGACCTCAATCAAGATAGACCTCGTCATTTAAGACCTATTCCCAAGGCGGTTTTCTAACAATGTTGTCATTGGTCGGTGGGTCCTAGCTACAAAAAGCTCTAACCAGTATTTAAGGCTTTTGATATTTAGTGTCCAACTATTACCGTTTCTATCACTAATAAAATCATAGCGATGTAAGAAATAGTACCAAAGCTAATTAATACCTTTAAAAGGACTAGGCGGACTTCTAACCATTTCATACTTATATTCTAGGCAGGTCCTCATCATTTAATACCCATCCTCGGGTGGACTCCTCACCGGTATTATCATTATTACGGCCCTAGCAATGTGAGAGACTATACCTAAGCCACTTAATACCTTATTAATAAGGACTAGGCAGACCCCTGACCATTTAACACTTATATATAGGTAAGCCTTTGTCATTTAATGCCTAACCCTAAGGTAGACTCCTCATTGGTACTATCTAGCTGATATCGCTTGGAATCTCATTAGGTTACTTAATACTTATTTTTAGGACAGTTGCGATTCCTTAGATCAAAGATTTAATATTGTAAACCCGAAGCGAACCCTTTTCAAGATATCCACTATCACTCTTAATTATGAATATGGAATCTCATTAGGTTACTTCTTTCGGTAGGGAGGCAGGCTCTATAGCCAATTAATTCCTCAACACTAAAGTAAACCATTTTAGAGACATCCTTATTTGTTTAGAATCTCATGAGGTTACCTAATACTTGCTTTTGGAAGAGAGGCGGATCTTATAGCCACTTAATACCTCAAAGCAGAAGCAAACCCCTATGGAGATATCCATCACTGCTTTTAATTCCAAATTTGACCATTTAATATTTTCCAAGAAAGCAGGCCCAATCTCTCATGTCATCACGAGTCCTAGGATTAGCGATATCTCACATTAGTAGTAAGTGCACCCAACTGCTAGCAGCCTCAAAATAAAGGGCAGTCTTCCACTGAGTGACTTTACTGACCTTACATCACTAACCTACTAAGCCCAATTAACCAATCTAAGATTTTACTTATATCATCTTAGGTAGACATTGGACTTAGCTTACGAATTCCCTTTTTATTTAAGGTAATAAGATTTACCTTAAATATTTATTTACCCATAAATCCCTGTTTAATGCTCACAAATGTCAATTTATCTATAAAAAATCCTAACAGACATTTTTTTAATACATTTATGTATGATTACTAATTTTACATTAGTAACCTTTTTAACTACTCCATAGTTACTGATTCATCATCTTTTTTTATCAGTCCCATCAATCCATTTACCCATTAGATTATTGCAACTCCTATATTTATTTCCCATTTATTGGAGTTACAACCTTTTAAATTCATTTTCCATTAATTAATTATCCTAAACATGAATATTGCATGCAAGCATCCTTAATAGCTAAGTTTTATTTTAATTATTATAAGCACAGCGAATTACGTATAAATATCTACTTTTATCAAATATATTCCAGTGATATACCTTCACTATCGTCCATGTTCAATTGTTGGAACCATATCTAAAAAGATTATCCGCTATAATTTTCACAAATTAGTCCAAAATAAAAGATTTAACTTTGAAATATTAAAGAGTACATCGTTTGAAATTACAAGAAATAATCATTTCTGTCTATTACTGAAATAGACAGTGTAAACTATAATGAATTCATACTTTACACATCTTTTTCTCTTTTTATTTGCATCCATCCCTTGCTAGATCAAACATTGTATTTTTACAAAAAGGGAAAGAAATCAAACTAATTTATAAAAATTAAACGGATCTAAATTCCAATAATTCCAAATATATAAAAGTTCACATTCCAACAAGATTAGGGTAATAATCCAAATTCATAGCGTTATTATACAACATATTTCAGATCTGGAATAAATTTCATTCAAATCAATATTCTAAATTCATACTTTTGGGATTGATTTTCATATCAGGTTGTAAACAAGTCTAAATCAATTCATAAATAAGAATATGTTGGCGACATTTATTATATTCAGATCATATTTATTTTTTGCCTACAACTCATATACAATTATTCGGTTAGGTATAAAAATCAAATAAACACCAATGAGATTATTTTCATATTATAACAATCTATAAAATTGTCCACTCAACTTTTAAAAGGGATCCAAATTTCCAGTCCGAAGTAGAACCATTGATTCAACTCTAAATCCTTTCTAATCCAAGAGATATGTATAAAAGAGTATATACATACATTAGAATGATAGATGTGACGAGAGATTTGGGTTTGGAAGAGAAAATAGATACAAATATATAAATTACCTCCAATGCGCGTATAGTTGATTCTCTTCTCTTCTTCTTTTACTAAATTTCTATTCTTCTCCAGTTTGTATGAATATAGATATAAATATCTTTTTTCATAATTAAAAAGAAAGTGGAGAAGAAGAAATGGCAGAGCTTCGCTACCGCCTTTTGAAAAATATTAGAAGAGAAGGGATGGTTAGGTCTGAATTTATAGGTGCTAGAATCAATCAGAACCGTTAGATCGAAATATATTAAATTCAGGCCATTGGACCTAAGCAAACCCTAGCCGCTTGAAGGTGGTCGGTCGACCACCCAAGGAGCACCAGTCGACTTGGTCGATCAATCCCAATAAAAGGTTGGCCTGTAGGCCCGAACGGTTAATTAATAAACGTAAATTTTTCTTATTTATTTATTTTCGTTCTGAATTCATTTTTCGTCCGTCACTTTTTCGTTTGGACTCCGATCGTAAAATTCCAAATCTGAAAGTTGTTCAAATTTTCACCATGAATGTAACGGTGAAGTTTCATGATCAAATTCCATCATTTGCACAAATTTCATTTTTGGAGCCTGATTAATTAACTAGCTAACTATTAAATAACTAACGTCAAATTACCGGGTGTTACATTCTTCCCTCCTTAAAAGGAATTTCGTTCCCAAAATTTCACTAATGACTAATCATGATTTTGGCTCCTAATTATCCTAAACTACACAGACGATGAGCGTACAACCAATTTTGCAACCAATGTGAGCAAATGCATAGTGTATTACTGTATCACTACACAAAAATATGTATGCATAATTATTCTAAATCGGATCCTCCGATATGAGTGCATCCCGTTTGAAAATATTTTTGAAAACATGATGCAAGCAACCTATATATATACTGGTAGTTCTATATATGTACAGCTTTTGAGAAAAATATTTTCAACCAAAAACCCCCATATCTTACGAATAGAGGTATCAAGCAACCAATTTTGCATCCTGTTCCTACCATCCAATAATCTAACGCATCGAAAAATCGCTTCCTAAACTTTACTCCTATGCCAGAAAAAAGGAATTTAGGTATCTTCATATCCCCATAGTACAATGGAAATTTTCTCACCGCTCCGCGTTCACTCCAAATTTTCCATGCACAAAACACATAAGGAGGCTTATTTTCAAGCTCTAACACGGAATTAAGTCTAAAAAAGACTTGCATGTCATTGACAAGGTATGAAAATATAAATTCTACGACTAAAACAGTTTTTTACTTGTTACCGCTTGCATTTATCGCATCGTCAATCTTATGCACAGCTAAATTCACAAATTATAACTCTACTTTCCTTCCCTACGCCTAATATGTGGCCTTCAAATTCAAAGATTTCACAAAAATCTTTCCCACTTTTCAAATTTATAAGTTATTTGAAAAATAAAATCTCAAAATATTTAGCGCACATTTCCCTTGAAATCAAATTTTTGGACAAAAACTCTAAAATAATTTAAGATTCAAAAATAACTACAACCTAAAATATTTTTTTCCAAATGAGAACTTTTCAAATCAAGTGGAAACTTTTTAAAATATTTTCCTTTTCAGTTTTTTGATAAATCAAGCTACAATTTCAGCGTAGTCAGAAGTCTGTTATGTGTTAAATGCATAAACCTAATTCTATAATCTACAACTAACCTTCGCTCATATAACTTGACATTTTATTTAAAAATGTCATCGCATCTATTATTCAAATATTTCATCTTTTAATGAGCATAAGCAATGATCCTTGATATCGAAACAACTTTATCATGTCCTTCACTAAAAAGATTCAACTATTCTGACCTTGCAGTCTTATATTGCATTTACTGTTAGTCAAGTGTCTTTATGATATTCATATATTTATACTGCATCTTTATTATGCATATATATGAGCGGTTTGCTTATCCAAAAACAATAACACGGTAATAAATAGAAACTCATCGTGCGTGCCTTTTACAAGAGACAACTAATAGTTACAATCCAAACAACCTACAAAAGGACAAATGCTGGAAATAAAAATTACAAAAATCCTAAATAAAACACCGCCTACGAGCTGTGAGAAGGTCTCGCTTCGTGGCGGGAGCTCGAGCCATTGCCTCGACCGTGGAATGGTCATAGTATGATGGCTATGCACCCAATCTCACGTCTCTGGCACTGTAATCTGTCCTTACCTCTTGGAGCTCTGCCAGAACCTAACGGATAGCAACAAGCTTAGGACTCAAGTATCCCTTAACACCCTATGTTATCCCCTGCTGCTAGTGTTGCTACTCTAGTGCTGGTACAGGTAGTGCGGTTGGTGGTAAAGTGATATTCATCCTCTTAGTAGTGGTCTAGTCGATAGCGGGAGGGATCTTCCTCACTGCTAGCTCTCCGCTCAAATTTACCTAGTAGTGCCTAAACACTTGAGTGAGCAAGTGGCAAAATGGAACGTGAGTTCTCGAGGTACCAACTCTCTAATCGGCTATACGAATCATCAAAACACAAGCCCATTTGATGGATATACCATTGTTTATAGCATAAGCGGCTCTCAGCACTGAGGTATAGATCTGGTCGAGGCTTTCTGTCTTTAGAATGATGTTGTGCTGAATGATGCACACAATGAGATGGGCAACCGGTCGCAAATTATCGGTCCTCCAATCACCGACATTTCTAGAAAAGATCCATTGTAGAATCCTAGGATCAATCATCTCCGTGTCATCCAAATCCGCACCTACTGCAGATATCTCCAAAATCCAAATGAGATCATCATCTGTCGTCTCAATCCAAGCTCCCTTCACCTCGACTCAATATAGCTGTTGTCATCATCAAAATTCTATGTCATTTGTGCATCGAAAAGATGGATGCAACCGAGTAATATTACCACTCAAAAGTCTCAAAGCAGAGGATTGATGTAAATCCTATCGTGACGAATAGCTCTTCCAGCCCAAAAGCAATGAAACCTTCTTCTCATTTTGGTCCTGCCAAGTGGCTTCTTCAGGGCTGAGACCATAACAGTGCGGGGAAAAAACAGCAGTGTAGAAAGGTAGCTTGGTCTAAGAAGTGATTGGAGGGAGGAAATAGGGTTTAGATCTGGAGTGGTGGTGCCGCGAGATCTAACGTGAAAAACTAGCAAGAGGGGGAGGTGAGGATGCTACTCCAAGGGAAAAACGACATCACCTAGGGGAGGAACAGAAGAGAGAGGTTGCTACTTGAAGAGGAGGATGGAGATTGGGTTCGACTTGCTGAAGGAGGAGAAACGAAAGAATGCAATTGAGAAATTTGGATGCGACTTTTATAGTCCTGTTTCATGTTCAAGTTGTGCCAAAACTCGTTAACTGGTAGACCACTCTAGGTTTACCGCTAAGTGGACAATGGCCAGATGGGCTTTGGATGTTAATTGAACCTAAACCCAATTAGGGCCAGATTAAATAATAATAATTGTTTCATGCCGTCTTCTTCGATATGACACGATCTAAAAAATTCCTATCCTTATCACGGTGGATTCAAAGCCTACCACCTAGTCTCGAACCATGATCCAGCAATTCACAATAGTTCCAACAAAACTCTACGACTGACAACAATTCCAAAAAATCCGAAAATATTTCAGCTGTTATTTCCTGCCTACTTCGCACAGAAATATTTCTTCCAATAGCCGGTGGTGCAACAATACTTTGAACTACATACCCCAACAAAATTAAATGTCATTCCTATTTTGTATGTACCATAAAGAGAGAAAATATAAAAACCTCGATTTTGTAAACCAAAAAATTACCGAGCTAAATATACACTTCTTTGCACTTATTTCTAAATAATAGAAACTATTTCACACCAAAACTTCCTTTAAAAATCAAACATATATATGTAAATCTTTTAGGGTTTCCAAAAACCTTTTTGAAATACAAATTTTCCAAATTAGAAAAAACTATTTCCTTACCAAAAGTAAAAATCAAGTCTTTACTGATATATACAAGTATTTAAGGATTTCAAAGTTTAATCTTTTATAAACTAAAAATTGGTTAACACGACCGACTTAGTAGTATACATGTTTCTTTTAAAATTTCAAAACTTTTCGAAAACAAAATTTTAGAAATAAATCCTTGGGAAAAGAAATCCTTTGAAAAACTTTTTTCAGAATTTAAGGCATTCCCAAAATATACTTTATAAAAATTCTCTTGCAGGTTTTAGACTAAGGAATTAAAATTAATAATCTAGTTTTGCCATCAAACAGGTGATCAATGAATGCACCATAGAAAAAACTTGTGACATGCAGACTCTAATTTCCCATCCATTTGGAATAAATGTGTCTCCCCGATTGGAACTCATCATCAAAATCCAAAATCACAAGGTAGCTAGAATCTCAATCACCAAGTCGAACACCTTAAGTCTTCAAGATTCTGTCATATGTCGTGCACATGCTCTTTATCAACAGTGCTTTATGTATCGCCAGCACTCCATGGGGTACTTCGGAGTTGGCCTAAAAATCTTAACTCTAAGATATTTCCAACCCTTAGTTGCTTTGCACATTCCTTCAGAGTGGAACTACAACTACTTCTATAGTCAGAACTCTTAGAATCTAATGTAAAATATAATATTACTAGATAAGAAAGTATAAATATTTTCTCTCAATTTATCCTAATTCCTCTAATCTACTAACCTAGGTTCTGATATCAAATGTAACAAACCATACGTTAATGGGTCTAAATTTTGACAAAAATCAAAACCCAAGTCCATCAAAGCACTGATCGTTGGATTTGGTACCTACAATTAAGCATGAGCATTGTCAGAGATTGGTAGAAATCTAAACTCACAGCAAAAAGAATAATAGGATGAGAATACTAACTATGACTACTACCTTTCCTTGGATAGAATATTTTCACATCAGCATCGAGCATGAGAGAAAAGAAGACTTCTCTAACAAAAAAGCACATCCAACTTCAGTGACCCGTTTTTCTAAATTCTATCATGTGGGTTGTAATGAGGAGGGGGCTAAAACAATGTTCTAGTGACTGAAAAATCTATAAAATGTCCATAGCCTAAATTTATACCGATTGGTTTTCATTTAATAGTTATGTCTATTAAGATTAACAATTCTAACCCTGCATTGCACACACGATTGTTTACCTACCCCTTTCCAAGGTAAAAAATACCAATGAAGCCTTATCAACCACCCAATACCTCCAAACTCATTTGCCACTTAATAATTCTAATATGAAGCGGACTTCTATAATCATCACGAAATGCTTTAAAAGAGGAATAGGCAGACTCTGCCTTTTAAGACCTCAATCAAGGTATACCCCGTAATTTAAGACCTATTCCTAAGGTGGTTTTCTAACAATGCTGTCAATGGTCGGTAGGTCCTAGCTACAAATACATCTAACCACTATTTAAGGATTTCGACATTTAATATCCAACTATTACCACGTCTATTACCAAAAAAAAATCATAGTCATGTAAGAGACGGTATCCAAGCCACTTAGTAACTTTAAAAAGACTAGGGGACTTTTAACCATTTAATACCTATATTCTAGGTAGGTCCTTATCACTTATTACCAATACTCAGGCCGACTCTTCACTGGTACTATCTTTATTACGGCCTTAGAAATGTGAGAGATTGTACCCAAGCCACTTAATACCTCATTAATATGGACTAGGTACATCCTTGACCATTTAACACCTATTTATAGGTAGACCTTCGTAATTTAATACCTAACCCCAAGGCAGACTCCTCACCGGTACTATTTAGCTGACATCGTTGAAATCTCACTGGATTACTTAACACTTCTTTTTAGGAGAGAGGTGAACCTTAGATTAGTCACTTAATACCTCAAATCCGAAGTCAACCCTTCTTGAGATATCCACTATCACTCTTAATTATAAGTATGGAATCTCATTAGGTTACTTCTTTTGGTAGGGAGGTGAGCCCTACAGACACTTAATACCTCAACACTAAAGTAAACCCTTTTAGAGACATCCTTATTTATTTGGAATCTCACTAGGTTACTAAATACTTCCTTTAAGGAGAGAGGCAAACCCTACAGCCACTTAATACCTCAAACTAGAAGCGAACCCCAATGGAGATATCCCTCGTCGCTCCTAATTTCAAATTTAGACATTTTAATACTTTCCAAGAAAGAGGCTCAATCTCTCACATCATCATGAGTCTCAGGATTAGTGATATCTCGCATCAATAGTAAGTGCATCCGAATGGTGGTAGCCTCAAAATGATGGGCAGTCTTCCGTCGAGTAAATTTACTGATCTCGCATCACTAACTTTCTAAGTCCAATTAACCATCCAAAGTCTTTACTTATATTATCTTAGGTATACATTAGACTTATCTTACTAATTTCCTTTTTATTTAAGGCAATAAGACTTACCTTAAATACTTATTTACCCATAAATCCATGTTTAATGCTCATAAATGTCAATTTGTCTATAAAATCCTAATGGGCATTTCGTAAGACATTTATGTATGATTAATAATTTCAAATTAGTAACCTTTTTAATTGCTCCATAATTACTAATTCATCTTCTTTATTTATCAGTCCTATTAATCCAATTACCCTATCAAATTATTAAAACTCCCATGTTTGTTACCATTTATTTCCCATTTATTGGTGTTGTAACATTTTAAATTCCTTTCCGATTAATTAATTATCCTAAATGTGAATACTACGTTCAAGCGTTGTTATTCGCTAAGTTTTATTTTAAATATTATAAGCGCAGCGTATTACGTTTGAATATCTACTTTTATCAAAGATATTCCAGTGATATACCTTCACTAAAATATTCTTTTCATGTTCAATTGTTGGAATCATATCTAAAAAGATTATCGGCTATAATTTCCATAAATTAGTCCAAAACAAAAGATTTAACTTTAAAATATAAAAGATTACACTGTTTGAAATTACATGGAATAACCATTTATTTTTAGTTCTAAAATAGACACTGTAAACTATAATAAATTCATATTTTACACATCACTTTCTTTTTTATTTGCATCTATCCCTTGCTAGGTCAAATGCTGTCCTTTTTCGAAAAGGGAAAGAAATCAAACTAATTTACAAATATTAAACAAATCTAAATTCTAAATTCCAAACATAGAAAAATTTACTTTCCATCAAGTTTAGGGTAATAATCCATATTCATAGCATTATTATACAATCTATTTAAGAACTTGAATAAATTTCATTCAAATCAATATTCTAAATTCATACTTTTAGGACTGATTTTCAGATTAGGTTGTAAACAATTCTAAATCGATTCATAAATAAGAATATGTAGGCGGTATTTATTATATTCAGATCATATTCAATTTCTTGCCTACAACTCATATACAATTATCCAGTTAGGCATAAAATCAAGTAAACACCAATGGGTAATTTTCATATTATAACGATCTATAAAATTTTCCACGCACCTTTTAAAGGTGATCCAAATCTCCAAATCTGAACTAGAACCATCGATTCATCTCTAAATCAATTTTAATCCAAGAGATATGCATAAAAGGGTATATACATACATTAGAATTACAAATTCAAGAAAAGATTTGTGATTGGAAAAGAAAATAGATAAAAAAATATATAAATTACCTCGAATACGTGTATAGTTGATTTTCTTCTCTTCTTCTTTTGTTAGATTTCTATTCTTCTCCAATTTGTATGAAAATAGATAAAGATATCTTATTTTTATAATTTAGAAAGAAAGTGAAGAAGAAAAAATGACAGAGCTTTACTACTGCCTTTAGAGAAGTATTAAAAGAGAAGGGAGGGTTAGGCTTGATTTATAGACGCTAGAATCAACCAGAACCCTTATATCGAAATATGTTAAATTCGGGCCCTTGGGAATATGCTAACCCTAGCCGCCTGAAGACGACCGATCGACCTCCTATGAAGCTTGGTTGACCGCTAGAGGTCGACCAGTCCCAATGTCAAGTCGGCTCATGGGCCCAAGTGACTAATTAATAAACATTAATTTTTCTTATCTATTTATTTTTGTTCTGAATTATTATTTTTTGTCCGTAACTTCTTCGTTTGGACTACGAATGTGGAACTCCAAATATAAACGTTGCTTGGAATTTTGCCATGGACGCAATAGTGCAGGTTTCGTGGTCAAACGCCATCGTTTGCACAAATTCCTTTTTTGGAGCCTAATTAATTAACTAACTAATTAAATAATTAAAGCCAAATTACGGGGTGTTACAAGGAATGAGGAAGTGGACTAATTTCCCTAAGGAGTTGGATCGGCATTAATCCAACACTTGGGTGAATTTTATGAACTTTAAGCTCTCATGTGTACTTTGCCTCTATGAACTAATGATTTGTATCGAATTTCTTTTCCTTGGTTTCAAAGCATTTCCAAAGCATGGCCAACAATTCAAAGCTCATCGCGATGGTCTGCGATGATGGTCACTTTAAGCGGTGCCCAATGATTAAAATGAATTGTTGTACAATATTGAAAATCTGACTGCACGACATTGCATAACACTGCATAACACCACACTAAGTTTCACTTTAGCACTGGAGGTACAACTTTAAACTAGTCTGATGTTTATTATCTATTGAGCATTTGTAGAAATGGATCGTAGAAGTTCTAAGCATCTTGCAACTCAAGCCACAGATCCATCTTCTTCCAAATATGCCAAATCCGATACTGAGCCAAGCTCGACTATGGTTCCTTTTGAATAACGAACTTCACAATAGCCCATACGTCCAGTTGAGAATCCACAAGAGTATCCAACTCATCTACAGGTCCCTTAAATGCTTGCACAAGGCCTTGAAGTAGAAATAGAGGTCGGTCTTGACACACTTGAGGATGCTATCATTCTAGACGATCGCATCGATTCCATTACTTTATAGATAAAAGAGGGGCCGTTTCGTAGAATCTACAAAAAGCATGGAATTCCATTCGATGGCATGCTAGTCCCTTCTCGCCATCAAAGAAATCACAATCCCCTGGAGGGTTACACTGCTTGCAACATATGCATGCATTTGATGGGTTGCATCCTAATATTCAACTAATTTGTTCGTCGAGTCCTGAACTTCATGAGATTAGCTCCGATGCAACTTCATGAATTCTCCTTGTGAATTATCAAGCTCAACTCATGTTCTTTCTGTCAATCAAATGTTCCAATGAGACCCAACGGTGCGGCTCTTGAAACTGCCGTCAGAGTTCTCATGGTAGTTTCGAAGGGGGATAGAGACATAGTAGTTCTTCTCTCCAATGAGAATCTCCTAGCCCCTAATTTTTAGAAAGGGATCGTTGCACTAGTCCAGTCCAAGTGGCTTTTGAACGATGATAGTGGTGATGATGATGTTAATTACTCGCCTATAGGTGGCGATGTAAATCATGACGTACCCCTAGTCCCATGTCCAGGAGATGAAGTTGAAAGAGAGCAAGAACACGTCGAAGAAGGCCAAATCAAAGGTGAAGGTGGTGAAATTGGTCGAGACGATGTGGATCCTAGCCACAAGTCTTTGACTGAACAACCCAAAAATGACAACCAGTCTGTTCCAAAGAAGAGGCTAGTTATGAAGATTTCCAAAGCACAAACTTCTACACAACCTCTACAAGCCATAACTACGGAGAGAACTCCTTCTCTTCCTCCAACGGATACATTCACTAACTTATGGCCAATTCCTACAAAAGTTGTCTTCTTCGGTATTGGGAACATGAGCCTAGAGGGTATCGACTCTCCCCTTCACTTTGACGATGACATAATTTATACTACGTGGGAGAGATCACTCCTATGAGGAAAGCTCCAGAACATGGTCCGTTAGGGAGACACTAGGACACTCGCACACACATACACTACATTGCACTTGACACGCATCCCCTCTAGTCGAAGGAGATCTTAATAGGAGATAAGCCTATGGTTCTAAAAGAGGGCCAGCCTATTCTCCATCCGGAGCTAGTTGATGCAGTGCAGAAAGACTTAAGCGAAGGGTCTGGATCATTATCCAAAGACGCCACTACTGAGGATACCTCCAGAACCCAAACTGATCATGATTCATCTTCAGTCCTAGGATATAATCCAGATCAACCCCAAATGCTAAAGTCCACCATTCTTTCTTCCATCTTAGAAGGTAATTATGAAGGCACACTGGTCCACATTGAATCCCAAACTGAAGGAGGTATCTCGTAGACCTCACCTTTATTTCAAAGAGTCCATATATCGCCGATTGACAACGCTAATCTCTCTTTTTATATCTCTCAAGTTTTAGATCAGCTCATTCCGCTTCTCGACAAAGGTCTCCAATCAGGACAACAAGCATCTATAATGGAATCGGTGACCGTGACCACTTCAACAACTGCATCGAGTATCTCGATTTATCAAACTCCTGGGCCTGGTAAGCGAATGATAGATGATCTACAGAATGAAGGGATGGGTGAGCTTCAAGGGGATCAAACTGATGATGATGTTGTTATCAAGAGATCCTCCAATCCCATATGGGGTCCCACTATGAGTACGCTTAAGCAGTAACTGGTCCTAGCAAAAGAGGTTGCAATAATCCATAACTTTTGAGTTTCCAAATTCTAATATTAACAACCATTATTTTGAGAAGCAATTAATCAAAGTTTGTGATATATGAAATATAATATTTTTGTCTGTAATTATTTCTGTGCGAAAAATAAGTATATATATATTAGTTGAAAAGAATTTCATATTCTCAACTTACTTCACAAGCCCAAGGTTCATCAAGGCCTTATCTAGACTTGCAAACTCTAGAATTTTCCCATGGCTTCTTAAATACACTTCATATTGGTTGATAGCTTCTCTTGGAAGCTTTTTTTGATAGCATTGCTTAAAAACTCTGTTTGCTTCTCTTGGAAGCTTTTTGTGATAGCGTTGATGGAAAGCTTTGATGGCTTATATTTGAAGTTTTTTTTGATAGCTTCTCTTAGAAACTTTATTTGAAGCTCTGTTTTGTTAGCTTCTCTTGAAAGCTTTATTGTTATCTTTGCTTAGAAACATGATAGCTTCTCTCGAAAGCTTTGTTTTGATAACACTGCTTGGAAGCTTTGTTAGCTTCTCTTGAAAGCTTTGTTTGATAGAGTTGCTTGGAAAGCTTTTATATCTTCTCTTGAAAGCTTTGTTTTGCCTATATATATTTAGAGTTCATTTGCAAAGGGAATAACAAATTTCTTAAGTTCAAAATAATCTCTAGAAAACCCTCCTTCTTTTGGCAATATCTTTCAAACTAATGATCCAAATCAAGTGATGCTTTTTTTGGAAATATATCTCAATAGGAAGAAGTTTAACTACATTACATGATTCAAAATATAGGACATCCAAAAATCACTTAGAAGAGAAGTTATTTTTTTGCCCATATTTTACTTTTAGAAATACATACCCCCATTTTTTTAGCCATAACTTTCAAATTACTTATCCAAATTCAACGATTCTTTTTGCCGGAAAGGTGATTCGATAAGAAACAGTTTAATCTTTATCAAAAACTCTAATTTGAAAGTTATCCTTGTCAAATCAGGTTGCGAGATGGATTATTTTTTGGTCAAAGTTTTAAAGGTTGAAATATACCATAGCTTCCAAAAATCTTATTAAATCGAAAAATGATCCAACAACCTCAAATCTTCATCAAAACCACCCTTGTTTAACCCTATATCCATATTCAAACGAATATTGTGGAACTTCCTTGAAATAATTGGAGGAAAAGAAGCAAAATGAATACGATTGTGAGCATGAGAGGGAAAGATGGAGCTAGTCTTAGTTGCTTTGCTTTTGGTGATGGTAGGAAGGCTCTAGGGTTCTTGCTTTAGCCTTGGATGGCTTAGAAATAGGATTAAGGACTTGGTAGATGTCGTTGAGATCTTTAAAATTTCATTGAATTATATAATGTCATACATGCAATTTTAATGCAAGTATAGTGATCATAACACATCAAAAGGTTAAGTTTGAAACCTTTGGCTTTTAAAAGCAAAGAGCTAACTCTAAAATAATTACTATTAGTTGTATGCCTTTTATAACAAGTCATATGGTCTATATTTAGTATATGAATGCTTGGTTGAAAGTATATGTGAAGCTACAGAAGTGCAAAGACCCATATGTTTAGCTATTTAAATTGTTAAATTTAATGTAATTATTAAATAAAAATGGGTAAAATAAAATTTAATGAATTATTAGTGGAGTTATTGAATGTGAACCTGAATAAAAATTTAAAATAATAAATTCCAAAGATTTAGGCAATAACAACTATTGAAATAAAAATTCTATTTTTTGAATGTGTTTATAATCGATGTTTGTAATTGGATAATAAATATTGAATTATTTAGATGAAAATAAAATGATTGTTAATAAACGTTGAATTATTTATTAATGGTGATTTATTGAAAATTTAATCGTTGAATTTAATATTGGAAATTATTTGAATAATTGAATTCTGGATTTAATATGAATGAAAAATGGTATCGATAGTTGATTCAAATTTATTTAAATATGAAGAAACATTGTTAACTTCTAAAATTGAATTTAAAGTGAATAAGTTAATTTCTAGGAATTTCTCTTTTTAATTAACAAGTGGAAATAGCCATTTCGGCCACTGTCTCGAATTTCGACGAAACCAATTTCATCGGATTCGTAATAGTGAATATTATAGGATTTCAACTCTCGTAATGATCGGACATGTTCTTTGGCCGTGCAAGCTTGAAACGCATAGAAATCAATTTAATTTTGGAATTTAATTAAAATTTATCGACTTTGAAAAGCATCTTCCGCATACGATCAAATTAGTCCTCGGGACTAGTTCCATTGCATTCGGAATGAGTGTAAAACATTATGAACACCAGGCGGCACACCTCGATTGGAGTTCGGACGGTTTTGGACCTAACTATATAAATATGGCGCATAACGAGAAAAATATTATTCTAATATTCTAAAACTCTAGCCAAAAACATGGCTGCCGTTCTCCTTGTTTTAATGGCCAAAATTTTTCTATCTACTTCCCCTTCGATCTCCTTCATCTGTCATCGAATTCAAAAACTTCGAACATGAAAGTTGTAGATCTCAATCTCCTCTACACATCCAACAGTTGAATTGTTTTATTCATCACGAAATCGCCAGAATTTTGCTTTGAAGATCACGCATTCTTTTGAATTTTAGTGGTCATTGGCGGCGGCGGAGGGGGCGTGTTTGTAGATGTTGGCCTCAGGGAGGCGCTCGCGTGGGGATGTCCAGATCGGACTTCGTTCGAGTATGGGGGCGTGCGTGCTCGTGCGATCCTTGCGTACATTGGATTCCAGTACCTGCGTGATGTGTTGAGTGAAGAATGAAGGTATAGGCCATTGTTTTTATTTTTTATTTTGTTGATTTACATACTAATTAAACTTTTAATTATCGACATGTTAATAAAATCGTAACTTGTGCATACGAGGTCCTTTTCGTACGAAACAAGAAACATTGGAATCGTATCGACGAAGGATTCATCATGGAGTTGGTTTGAAATTTTTTTGAAGCTGAGAAAATTTTCTTTTCAAATAAAAGGTGAGTGCTTTATACGCTCACAATTGACTAGAATATTTTTATGTTAGTTAAATTTGAAGTTATGATGTGATTTAAATTTATTAATTGTTTTTTGATAGATTAAATTGGTATTTAAATTGACATTGAAATTAACTGATAGAATTTGAATTGATAGTTAAATTGAATTAGAAATAATTGCAAGAAAAATCCCTAATTTTTTATAACTAGTAAATTGTTGCGATACTTTGGTTGATTTGGATGTTGATTGTGATGGATGTTATTGGTTGATATTTGGATGATTGGATGATTAATTATTTTTATATATATCTTATTATCATCTTGTATATTATTTACAGTATATAAAGCTATAAATCGAATTACTTCAAATAAATCAAAAAATAGGTTGAAATGATATATACATATGGCATTTATTTTGGATTAAAATGATATATATCCATCCCGGATTTAAATTGAAATAACTAATTCACTTAGCCATAGGATTGAAAATTATATACAGATACCAGATTGGTTAAATTAAATGATTCTAGGATTTTGATTTGAAATTATTTAAATTGATTTTGATTCTTTTGAAATAAAATCAAATTTATGGAAACAGAATCATTTTTGAACTCGAGCTCGAAATTTCAAAATGAACTTGTCAATCGAAATTGTTTAAAGAGTCGAGTTTGAAATTTTGAAGTTATAATTGAGAACCCATTTGGATAATGGAAATTGATTTGTTTAAGTGATGTGAACTTTTACTCGAACTTTGAAATAAATCCAAGTAAAAGTAATTTAAATGGATATTTTGAAATTTGAGATCATAATTTGATTATTTTAAAGATTCGAACCTTAAATTGAACATTGAAGTTGAATTTATTTAAGTGATTTAAATCGATATTCTGAAATCGAACTCGAATTTATATAAAATCGAAATGGTTTAAATTTGAGAATTGAATTAAAATTAATTCAAATTGGAATCGAATTGAAATTAATTGGAATTGAAATTGAATTAATTTGGAATCGAAATTTAAATTGATTTGAATTAAAATTGGAACCGAAGTTAATTCGAATTGAAATCTGAATTGAATCTATTTAAATGAAAATGGAAATTGAGTTGAATTAAAAGTTTGAAATTGAATCGGTTTGACTTTGAAACTGTTTTCAAAATAAATATTTCATTATACAAATTGTTAAAGGAAAAAAAACCTATATTTTGATGTTTAAATTACTTTTATTTCCAAACTATTTTACTATATAAACCATTTTCAATACGATTAACCTATTTTAACTTTTAAACTATTAAAAAAAAATTGAACTATTTTCTAAAAATTTAAATTGGTCAGAGTGGAAATGTTTGTATTTAAATCATGGATTTAAATGCGAATTGGGTTAAATTGATGTTATATCCTAAATGGAAATTCAAAATAATTTTGAAAGCGAAATCGATAGATTGTGGCGCAAATGATTTTGAAGTGGAATAGCGTATTTTGAGCAAATATGATGATTTTGAAATGGATTTGATTTGAAGCGAATATGATATTTTGATATCAAGTATGAATCTTTTCGAAATGTAAAAGTACCAACCAGTGTGTAAAACGACGTTTGGTTGTTAAGAGACCGGGGCCTCTTATTGGCATACTCTCTGTCAATATTGGAACCACCTTAACAACTGTGTAAGCAGAGGTGACTCTAGAACTAAGTGGCTGGATTTGGTGTCATTTGCTGGATTTGAAGAAAGAGAGTGATGATGGATAGACCTCGGCACTTATGCCAATTTTGAAATGACTAAAACAGAACGGCTTGACAGGGCCAAGTGGGCTAATTACCCCTAGTGGACATTCGTTCTTGGATTTTCTTCTACTCGGTCTATATTATTACTCTTGTTGTTGGTTTCGATTGGTGCATCTTGATTTGCGATAGCCTCCCTTTGACCCGATATGGGATAGATGGACATGGTGGATGGTCATGCCTATGATGCGCTACCACCAGCCTTGTGACCCGAACTGATAGTATACCTGGCCATTGCCTCACGTGCCTTGCCATACTTTTATCCCTATACGAGACCTATAAGATTTTGGTTTAGTGTTGTCGTATCAAGGCACATCCCTATCCACCAAGAAAAATATTTATTTTATCGATTACACATTATATATGTAGCAATTCTACTACATATAAATATTTTGATGGATCCTTAAGAGATGGAAAATGTTGTAACATCTCTTGAGTTATTGCACGTATGTTATACACTGAATAGAAGATGTAAAACTAGTAAACATCTCTAACGCCATGGCACTCACATTATATGTGATATCGATTTGACTCACATAAGAATATTTTAGTCCTGACTTGAATGTTTTGTTTTTCATACGCTCGGGTCAGCCCTGAGTTTTCAGTGCGTAAAAGATCATTTTCTAGAGGACGAAGATGAAGATTTGGCATATTGTTACTATTATTATTCCTGAATCATGTTGTCTGCTGCATTATTTTATTTATCCCTATTATATATATAACTGTGATAAATGTTGTATAATTATAATCAAATGTATAATATAAACAGCTACAAGAAAAAGTTTCGGTGCGGTGATGCCCTACGAATCGTTGTAGAAAATTCTTATTTCATATCTTCATCGATTTCTTATCATTTTTTTGATTTAAACTCTAATAAATGAATTGGAAATTTTGAATGAATTGAAAATTTTAAATTGAGTTAAATTGATTAATAGAATATGAAGAATAATTAGAATTGTATCGATAAAATGATTTTGTTTAAAACCAAAATTGAAATTCTATCGTAATTTCTTGTATCTATTGTTGATATTCTGATTTGAAAAGATATTTCTCTATCTTTGAGTCTATCTCTGTGTTGTTTTCGTGCCTGCGAATTTCGAGGACGAAATTCTTTTAAGGGGGGAAGTCTGTAACGACCCCGGATTTTTATGAATTTAAATTGATAATTTAAATGAATTTTTGAATAAAAAATTGTAAAATTAATTTTATAAAGGGCAGCGAGTTTCCCCGATTCAAATAGAAATTATATTAAGTCGTATGAATTTGAAGATTTGTATATATGTGAATATATATGTATATATTGGATTTTAAATAAATTCTTAAATAAATGATTTTGAAAAATAAATAATATACTTTGGACAAAAGTATAAAAAAAAAAAATTGATTTAAAAATTTATAAATGATGATAATTTGAGTTATATAAAATATATGTGTACAAAGAGAAATGTAAAACAATAATTTTTAAAGTAAAATTTATGATAAATAATTAAACTAAAAATAGAAGTAAAATAAATATTTGAGTTAAAAGATAAATAAAAGTTAAGTATCGAACCAAACAAACAAAATAACAAACAAATACATAAGTATTAGCAATAAATGTTTCAAATAAATTTATGGTTAGAAATAAATGTTAAAGTTAAATTAGAATTCAATACATAAGTAAAATGAACTACAAGCAAAGTATAAAATATAAATCTAAGAAAAAAATGACAGTAAACAAAACAAAACAAAAGACAAAAACAAAAGGAAAAAAAATAACAAATCAAATACAAGAGCTTGTAAATTAAATCAAGCAAGTTAAAATATATCTTAGTAAACAAAATAATAAAGTAACTAGATACAATGTAACATATGAAACAAGTCAATATAACAAAACAAATACATAAGTATGCAAAGAAAAAAATAAAATAAAATAAGAGAAAATGAAAGTATTCAAACAAAAGAAATAACATACAAAGTAGAAACCACATAATTATAAAATTATGTAAAATATAAAACAAAAGAAAGAAATAAAATAAAATATACGTTGTAAATTTAATACGTATGTTAGAAATATGATTTGAAGATAAATTATAAAACAAAAACAATAAGTATAAAACTAAACTAAAAAGAACAAGTAAACAAAAAATACATACAAGTATGTACACTTGTAAAAGAATACCTAAAAACCTGGAAACAAGTATGCAGGCAAGTAAAGAGATCAACAAGTACAACAAAATATTATCACTTGTACAGCTGAAATGGAGTATGGAGAGGAAAGTATACAAGGCAATAAATGCCATACATCTCAACATTTAATGCAAGCATACCAAGCCATGCCTATTATACAAAACAACTTGTATGTAAGATAAAATAAATACTTAAGTTAAAAAGTATATACTGTACTTGCCTACCTCCTTTTCTCTATAAACAATCTTCATATATACTTACACATCCATAAACTTTAGTTCATTCGTTCAAACAATTCAACAAAGAAGAAAAAAAAACAGAAATAAAAGAGAAAACAAATATCATTTTTTTTAAGTTTAAAACAATTTACTGAAGAGAAAGGAGAAGAAGATCATCACCTTCTATTTACATTTGAAAACTATTTACTGGAGAAAAACATCACTGTGTATTCAAGATGGAATGCAAAGGTTCAAAACTGGAAACAAATAAAAATATCAAAACAGGCTCATTTCTCTGTTCCTTGTTCTTGTTCTCTGCCTTATTCAAGATCCAGGTGAGCAAACTTTCTTTCTTTTATTTGACTTCTTTGTTTTTACCTGTGAGTAAACAAGTGATTTAAAACTCAAGTTATTTTAATTTATATATATATATATATATCTATCTGGATGTTGCTTTGTATGTTGATGCCTGTATTCAATGCTCTGTAAATTATCATCCTCTGCTAATTCACAGGGTATATGACAACCAAGAAATCCAATTTCTCATCATCTACTTAGTGTTAGGATGTGATGTCAAAAGAAAAGTTGTGTGTTCAAGTAAGAATTATGATTTAAAAATATATTAATTTTTTTTTAGATGTATACAGGAGGAAAAATAAAACTTTTACAGATGAAACTTTAAAACTTGGAAATTTCGAATTCAACAAAACAGTGATTCATTAATATAACTTGAATCCTTACCTAAAGCTATGATTTTTAAAATGAAAATGGTGATTTTTGGTTGTGTATGCCATGAGCAGTTCACAGTAGAACAGGACACGCATTTTAATCAAATTCAGGTGATCGAGTAAATCTTAGGTGCTGGATTTTTGTTTGAAGCTAGTTGGTTGATCGATGATTTCAGGAAAATTGTTGAATAAATTTTCCATTGCACGAGTTGATGAGACGAAGTAGAATTAGGGTTTTACCGAAATTTTTGTTTCTCTCTGTAAATCTTCGATTTCGACGACATAGCGTGATCGAGCCGCGCGAGAATTTTAGGAAGGAAGGATGGTCGTGTTGTTGACGTATGGGCGAAATCTTAGGTGCTGCAGGTGGTTGGAGAGGCGGCGGTGAGGCGATCTTCCACGAGAGTTCATTGCAGTTTTTCGTCCCATGGTCTAAATTTTGAACTCGAGTTTTTGATGGAGATCTGATCTTTGTTTTCGAGTGTGGGGGTGGATTGTGGTTTGTGGGCGCTGGCGAGGGGCGCCGGAGGTGTGCCAAACCACCGTGCACGTGCACGGTGGGGATGGTGATGGGTTTTTGTTTTTCGGTCGACATGAGGGTGCTTCGTGTCGAGTTCAGGCTTTCTTCGGTGGTGACTCGAGTCGATCACAAACCTGAAGGTTGAATTCCTGATGTTCATTTATATAACGTTTAACAAACTTACAGAAGAAAAAGAGAAAGAAGAGCAGAGGAAGGAGATTCACGCGAGAAGATTTTAGGGTTGTCTCGTGTTTCACCCGTGTAAATCGCGTTGCTGTCTTCGGTTTTTAAGTGCTGATATTTGCTACCTGTAGCACTAAGTTGAAGGATATATTTAAGTTAAGCATTAATCAAGTTGAGGATGTTAACAGATTAATTTAAACTAAGATCTACTTAAATATTACTGAGCAAGTTTTACAGAAAATAAAACGAGTAAATGATTTAAACTCAAAGTTAATTATGATTGAAATAAATTTATAATTGTGATGTAATAGTAGTTCAAAATGTAATCGAATTTGTAATTAGGGAATTTAATGATGATCGTGTATAAAATCATTTGAAATCAAGATTTTAATCAATTATTTGAAATTGGTTAATTAACAAATCATAGATAACTGATTAAATAAATAATTAATGTTGGAACGATTAAGTTAATTAATAATAAAGGATTAATTAAGCAAATAATAATAATAAATTGTCTAATTAAGTTTTATAAATCAATAATTAAGGTTATTGATTAGTAATTAAGAATTAATTCATTAATTAAGTGTATACTTAATAGGTAATTAATGAATTGAAATAAGTTAATTTATTAGTAATTGATTAGTTATCGTAATTAATTAAGAATAATTGATTAAGATGATTTGTAATTGAATAACATTAATTAACTAAGATTATTGACTAATTTGTTTTGGAATAATCAGATGATTAATTGATATTGCTTAGAGATGTTTGGATTCTATTTGATGATTGAACTGTTGATATTTCTGATTGAGATGTCCTGTTTTAATTTGAGCAATGTTTACTGTAATTTATTATCTGTGATATGTACATCTGTGATTGTGAATATGGGATAAGCGTTACAATTGGTTTGTACCGCTTGTCAAAAATATAAGCGTTATAGTTTATACCGCTTATTAAATAGATTGTTGTATTTGAATCTGTGCTGAATGATGTTGCACGATTGTGTTAAACCCTGGACCACACCATACACACACAATTATAGATTTCACGTGGAAATCGGTTAAGTCACAGATAATTTAAATGTAATGTTTTTGAAATTAAAGTTTTAAATTTCAAATTTAGATTGAAAATGGATTTGGGTTAAAGGTTAAAGCTTTTGAAATGGGGTTTTTAAGATAAAAGCTATTTTGAATAACTTGGTAAAGTTTCAATTTAAATAATACAAATTTTGAAATTGAATTCCATGATTTGAAAATTATGATTAAGGATGTTATAAAGGTGTTTATATGAAGTTCAAACATTTTAAAATATTGGTTTGAGAATTTGGATTTAACCCAAGGGTTTCAACTCGTATGAATGAATCAGATTTCCAAAATGAAACTGTTTGTTTAAAAGAATAAAGGCTTTCAGATAAGAAATGAAATTCCAGTTAATTAGGGGAATTTCAAGATTGAATAGAGAAATGATTTTCCAAGTTATGAATGAATTCTTTTTGAAAGCTATGAATTAAATCTGTTTATTTTTAACAGATTTAAATTGATGATTTGTTTAAATCAAATTGAAATGAAATTGTTTCGAAGGTTATAAGTTAAATCTTTGATTTAAAGATTTAACGAGTTAATCAAATTGAAATGAAAATTGATTTGGAAAATCTGTGAATGAATCTTTTATTTAAAAGATTAAAATGTGAAAACTGTTTAAACCGTTAAAGGTTGTGAAAATGAATCTTTTTGTTTAAGAGATTTGAGATGGTAATCGGTTTAAACCATTTGAAAGAAAGTTTTGAATTATTAAGTTGTGACTTAATTGAAATCCCATTATCCATTTGTTTTTGAAATATAGTGCTCACTATTCGGTTTAGCCGGGAAAGGACCTTTGTGTCGTATAACCCATTCCGAATAAGTGATACGTTGTTATGAATTGCATTGAAGATCGGTGTTGAAGACCAAGTATTTGTGAAAGCGATAGGATGACCTATCGATTGTCTCTGCACTGGGTAGCTCCTGGTATAGAGATTCCCTAAGTGATGGGAAATCCGATCGGGATTGTGAATATCCGGGTTGCAAGGACTTCTTTGTAAGTGCCTTCGGTTCTGTTCGATCCCGGAACAGACTTGTATGGATTGTATGTCTGACATTACAAGTTGAGATATAAAGCAGATTTCTTTCAAATATATTTTTGTTGGTGGCGGAGAAATTATTCTTTTAGCTTAACACCCTTCTCTGAGACGTACGAGCTCAGAGGTTATATAGTTGAAGTTATCAGCGATATATTCCCAATTTGGTAATGTGACATGCTGAGTGTTGCTGTAAATGATCATTGTGTTGATTTTTGTGATAGGATCGTTTATTTGATCGTCTATCTTAGTGATCATTGTGTTGATCATTTGTTGACCCAAAGCATGGCTTTTGTATAAAGTATGTTTTGTGGACGTGACTTCGTCGAGCCTCACACCCCGGAAATGGTCAAAACAGGAAAGATGCAGCAAGGTTATGAGGGGTAGCACCCTTTAGGGTATGTACATTTCCTTCTGGATAGAGGTGGTATCATGGTATGGAGCCCAGATATTTAACCTATGTGGTTACTACGAATTTATTACTTTGTGGTTGTTGGCTATCGGGATCCCGTGAGAAAGGTCGTTTACGATCGGGGAATGGCGTGCTCGTGTCAGTAGTTACCCAGTTAGGGGTAACCCGGCCTTGTGTTGGTAGAGTTCCGGTTTGGTTCTCGGGGATGTCTTTCCAGAGGCATTCTCATGTGGCAATGGGAAGTTCCTTGGCCTGATCATTTGTTGGAAATCCAAAGAAACAATACGAAACTTGTACGGTATTAGTTGTAGAACCTATCATTCACTTATGGTGTCGCAACACTGTTTGGATGGTAGCTATAGTAGGCATAGTTCGAAATGTCTACGTTGGCTAAGATTTATATTCTACTTTCGAAATGATTTTCACTACACTATGCACTAGTAATAATATCAGATGTTCTTTTTAAATGCGTATCAAGCATCTTTAACTATCATAAGGAGAAATCTCCTCCGATTCTGCGTTTCCATTGTGTGCGTGTGCGGGAGGCCTTATGGTAGTCTCATTTTTAAAAAGCATTGCGAATTGACTTTGAAAATCTTTTGTTGAATGTTTTTAATAGATAAACTGTTTTGTTGCTCACACCAGTCCCACGACTGATCCGGAGTTTATTGTTTCTTTCCTAAACTCTGGGTGCTCATTATATTTCTACACGAGCAGTCTAGAGTTGGGTTTTTCAGATAATCAGATGTAGTAGATTATCTGGAGATTAGTTCAGTCTTTGGTTCGCACCAGTCTTGTTTATCTTCGTGCATCGTTATTGGGAGTTCGAGCTATTGCTGGATTGATTCTTGGAAATGGAGTTGCAGATCTCGGAGTTCTTCGTTGAAGACTATTTTAGAGTTATATTGTTCCGTATGTTAGATGTTATCTATTTTCTTTCTGCTGCTATTTATTGTATCATATCTCTGATGTATATTGATATCTATTGGATCATCTGTTGTATCAGATATTGTATCAAAGCTGTATATCAATGTATTATTCTTTTATTCCGCTGTGTTGTTTACTTAATGATTGTTATAAGCTCCGGCGAATCGGATTTGAACGGTCGAATCTACGGCATTCGAATACGATTTGAAGTATGGATGTCGATTTTTGAGCGGGCAAAAATTCGGCTCGTTACATTTGGTATCAGAGCTAAGGTTAAAACTTTAGCTCAGGAGTGTAACACATTAAGTAGCTCATTAGAGATAGGGTGAAGTAAATCCTAGAATGAGTAATCCTTAAGATATCCGTTTTGAATGTCTCAGTAAAATCTCTTACTATCTACTGATAGTAAGTATGAGTGCAAGAAGAGAACGAGATAGAGGACAGGGAAATACGACTATAATTGGTCAATACTCTGTAACAACAGTAGAAATAACTTTCTTATCAAATTTTCTTTGATTCGTCTCTAAATTCTTTTGATTGATTCGTGACAGCTACAAGAAAAAGTTTCGGTGCGGTGATGCCCTACGAATCGTTGTAGAAAATTCTTATTTCATATCTTCATCGATTTCTTATCATTTTTTTGATTTAAACTCTAATAAATGAATTGGAAATTTTGAATGAATTGAAAATTTTAAATTGAGTTAAATTGATTAATAGAATATGAAGAATAATTAGAATTGTATCGATAAAATGATTTTGTTTAAAACCAAAATTGAAATTTTATCGTAATTTCTTGTATCTATTGTTGATATTCTGATTTGAAAAGATATTTCTCTATCTTTGTGTCTATCTCTGTGTTGTTTTCGTGCCTGCGAATTTCGAGGACGAAATTCTTTTAAGGGGGGAAGTCTGTAACGACCCCGGATTTTTATGAATTTAAATTGATAATTTAAATGAATTTTTGAATAAAAAATTGTAAAATTAATTTTATAAAGGGCAGCGAGTTTCCCCGATTCAAATAGAAATTATATTAAGTCGTATGAATTTGAAGATTTGTATATATGTGAATATATATGTATATATTGGATTTTAAATAAATTCTTAAATAAATGATTTTGAAAAATAAATAATATACTTTGGACAAAAGTATAAAAAAATAAATAAATTGATTTAAAAATTTATAAATGATGATAATTTGAGTTATATAAAATATATGTGTACAAAGAGAAATGTAAAACAATAATTTTTAAAGTAAAATTTATGATAAATAATTAAACTAAAAATAGAAGTAAAATAAATATTTGAGTTAAAAGATAAATAAAAGTTAAGTATCGAACCAAACAAACAAAATAACAAACAAATACATAAGTATTAGAATTAATGTTTCAAATAAATTTATGGTTAGAAATAAATGTTAAAGTTAAATTAGAATTCAATACATAAGTAAAATGAACTACAAGCAAAGTATAAAATATAAATCTAAGAAAAAAATGACAGTAAACAAAACAAAACAAAAGACAAAAACAAAAGGAAAAAAAAAATAACAAATCAAATACAAGAGCTTGTAAATTAAATCAAGCAAGTTAAAATATATCTTAGTAAACAAAATAATAAAGTAACTAGATACAATGTAACATATGAAACAAGTCAATATAACAAAACAAATACATAAGTATGCAAAGAAAAAAATAAAATAAAATAAGAGAAAATGAAAGTATTCAAACAAAAGAAATAACATACAAAGTAGAAACCACATAATTATAAAATTATGTAAAATATAAAACAAAAGAAAGAAATAAAATAAAATATACGTTGTAAATTTAATACGTATGTTAGAAATATGATTTGAAGATAAATTATAAAACAAAAACAATAAGTATAAAACTAAACTAAAAAGAACAAGTAAACAAAAAATACATACAAGTATGTACACTTGTAAAAGAATACCTAAAAACCTGGAAACAAGTATGCAGGCAAGTAAAGAGATCAACAAGTACAACAAAATATTATCACTTGTACAGCTGAAATGGAGTATGGAGAGGAAAGTATACAAGGCAATAAATGCCATACATCTCAACATTTAATGCAAGCATACCAAGCCATGCCTATTATACAAAACAACTTGTATGTAAGATAAAATAAATACTTAAGTTAAAAAGTATATACTGTACTTGCCTACCTCCTTTTCTCTGTAAACAATCTTCATATATACTTACACATCCATAAACTTTAGTTCATTCGTTCAAACAATTCAACAAAGAAGAAAAAAAAACAGAAATAAAAGAGAAAACAAATATCATTTTTTTTAAGTTTAAAACAATTTACTGAAGAGAAAGGAGAAGAAGATCATCACCTTCTATTTACATTTGAAAACTATTTACTGGAGAAAAACATCACTGTGTATTCAAGATGGAATGCAAAGGTTCAAAACTGGAAACAAATAAAAAAATCAAAACAGGCTCATTTCTCTGTTCCTTGTTCTTGTTCTCTGCCTTATTCAAGATCCAGGTGAGCAAACTTTCTTTCTTTTATTTGACTTCTTTGTTTTTACCTGTGAGTAAACAAGTGATTTAAAACTCAAGTTATTTTAATTTATATATATATATCTATCTGGATGTTGCTTTGTATGTTGATGCCTGTATTCAATGCTCTGTAAATTATCATCCTCTGCTAATTCACAGGGTATATGACAACCAAGAAATCCAATTTCTCATCATCTACTTAGTGTTAGGATGTGATGTCAAAAGCAAAGTTGTGTGTTCAAGTAAGAATTATGATTTAAAAATATATTAATTTTTTTTTAGATGTATACAGGAGGAAAAATAAAACTTTTACAGATGAAACTTTAAAACTTGGAAATTTCGAATTCAACAAAACAGTGATTCATTAATATAACTTGAATCCTTACCTAAAGCTATGATTTTTAAAATGAAAATGGTGATTTTTAGTTGTGTATGCCATGAGCAGTTCACAGTAGAACAGGACACGCATTTTAATCAAATTCAGGTGATCGAGTAAATCTTAGGTGCTGGATTTTTGTTTGAAGCTAGTTGGTTGATCGATGATTTCAGGAAAATTGTTGAATAAATTTTCCATTGCACGAGTTGATGAGACGAAGTAGAATTAGGGTTTTACCGAAATTTTTGTTTCTCTCTGTAAATCTTCGATTTCGACGACATAGCGTGATCGAGCCGCGCGAGAATTTTAGGAAGGAAGGATGGTCGTGTTGTTGACGTATGGGCGAAATCTTAGGTGCTGCAGGTGGTTGGAGAGGCGGCGGTGAGGCGATCTTCCACGAGAGTTCATTGCAGTTTTTCGTCCCATGGTCTAAATTTTGAACTCGAGTTTTTGATGGAGATCTGATCTTTGTTTTCGAGTGTGGGGGTGGATTGTGGTTTGTGGGCGCTGGCGAGGGGCGCCGGAGGTGTGCCAAACCACCGTGCACGTGCACGGTGGGGATGGTGATGGGTTTTTGTTTTTCGGTCGACATGAGGGTGCTTCGTGTCGAGTTCAGGCTTTCTTCGGTGGTGACTCGAGTCGATCACAAACCTGAAGGTTGAATTCCTGATGTTCATTTATATAACGTTTAACAAACTTACAGAAGAAAAAGAGAAAGAAGAGCAGAGGAAGGAGATTCACGCGAGAAGATTTTAGGGTTGTCTCGTGTTTCACCCGTGTAAATCGCGTTGCTGTCTTCGGTTTTTAAGTGCTGATATTTGCTACCTGTAGCACTAAGTTGAAGGATATATTTAAGTTAAGCATTAATCAAGTTGAGGATGTTAACAGATTAATTTAAACTAAGATCTACTTAAATATTACTGAGCAAGTTTTACAGAAAATAAAACGAGTAAATGATTTAAACTCAAAGTTAATTATGATTGAAATAAATTTATAATTGTGATGTAATAGTAGTTCAAAATGTAATCGAATTTGTAATTAGGGAATTTAATGATGATCGTGTATAAAATCATTTGAAATCAAGATTTTAATCAATTATTTGAAATTGGTTAATTAACAAATCATAGATAACTCATTAAATAAATAATTAATGTTGGAACGATTAAGTTAATTAATAATAAAGGATTAATTAAGCAAATAATAATAATAAATTGTCTAATTAAGTTTTATAAATCAATAATTAAGGTTATTGATTAGTAATTAAGAATTAATTCATTAATTAAGTGTATACTTAATAGGTAATTAATGAATTGAAATAAGTTAATTTATTAGTAATTGATTAGTTATCGTAATTAATTAAGAATAATTGATTAAGATGATTTGTAATTGAATAACATTAATTAACTAAGATTATTGACTAATTTGTTTTGGAATAATCAGATGATTAATTGATATTGCTTAGAGATGTTTGGATTCTATTTGATGATTGAACTGTTGATATTTCTGATTGAGATGTCCTGTTTTAATTTGAGCAATGTTTACTGTAATTTATTATCTGTGATATGTACATCTGTGATTGTGAATATGGGATAAGCGTTACAATTGGTTTGTACCGCTTGTCAAAAATATAAGCGTTATAGTTTATACCGCTTATTAAATAGATTGTTGTATTTGAATCTGTGCTGAATGATGTTGCACGATTGTGTTAAACCCTGGACCACACCATACACACACAATTATAGATTTCACGTGGAAATCGGTTAAGTCACAGATAATTTAAATGTAATGTTTTTGAAATTAAAGTTTTAAATTTCAAATCTAGATTGAAAATGGATTTGGGTTAAAGGTTAAAGCTTTTGAAATGGGGTTTTTAAGATAAAAGCTATTTTGAATAACTTGGTAAAGTTTCAATTTAAATAATACAAATTTTGAAATTGAATTCCATGATTTGAAAATTATGATTAAGGATGTTATAAAGGTGTTTATATGAAGTTCAAACATTTTAAAATATTGGTTTGAGAATTTGGATTTAACCCAAGGGTTTCAACTCGTATGAATGAATCAGATTTCCAAAATGAAACTGTTTGTTTAAAAGAACAAAGGCTTTCAGATAAGAAATGAAATTCCAGTTAATTAGGGGAATTTCAAGATTGAATAGAGAAATGATTTTCCAAGTTATGAATGAATTCTTTTTGAAAGCTATGAATTAAATCTGTTTATTTTTAACAGATTTAAATTGATGATTTGTTTAAATCAAATTGAAATGAAATTGTTTCGAAGGCTATAAGTTAAATCTTTGATTTGAAGATTTAACGAGTTAATCAAATTGAAATGAAAATTGATTTGGAAAATCTGTGAATGAATCTTTTATTTAAAAGATTAAAATGTGAAAACTGTTTAAACCGTTAAAGGTTGTGAAAATGAATCTTTTTGTTTAAGAGATTTGAGATGGTAATCGGTTTAAACCATTTGAAAGAAAGTTTTGAATTATTAAGTTGTGACTTAATTGAAATCCCATTATCCATTTGTTTTTGAAATATAGTGCTCACTATTCGGTTTAGCCGGGAAAGGACCTTTGTGTCGTATAACCCATTCCGAATAAGTGATACGTTGTTATGAATTGCATTGAAGATCGGTGTTGAAGACCGAGTATTTGTGAAAGCGATAGGATGACCTATCGATTGTCTCTGCACTGGGTAGCTCCTGGTATAGAGATTCCTTAAGTGATGGGAAATCCGATCGGGATTGTGAATATCCGGGTTGCAAGGACTTCTTTGTAAGTGCCTTCGGTTCTGTTCGATCCCGGAACAGACTTGTATGGATTGTATGTCTAACATTACAAGTTGAGATATAAAGCAGATTTCTTTCAAATATATTTCTGTTGGTGGCGGAGAAATTATTCTTTTAGCTTAACACCCTTCTCTGAGACGTACGAGCTCAGAGGTTATATAGTTGAAGTTATCAGCGATATATTCCCAATTTGGTAATGTGACATGCTGAGTGTTGCTGTAAATGATCATTGTGTTGATTTTTGTGATATGATCGTTTATTTGATCGTCTATCTTAGTGATCATTGTGTTGATCATTTGTTGACCCAAAGCATGGCTTTTGTATAAAGTATGTTTTGTGGACGTGACTTCGTCGAGCCTCACACCCCGGAAATGGTCAAAACAGGAAAGATGCGGCAAGGTTATGAGGGGTAGCACCCTTTAGGGTATGTACATTTCCTTCTGGATAGAGGTGGTATCATGGTATGGAGCCCAGATATTTAACCTATGTGGTTACTACGAATTTATTACTTTGTGGTTGTTGGCTATCGGGATCCCGTGAGAAAGGTCGTTTACGATCGGGGAATGGCGTGCTCGTGTCAGTAGTTACCCAGTTAGGGGTAACCCGGCCTTGTGTTGGTAGAGTTCCGGTTTGGTTCTCGGGGATGTCTTTCCAGAGGCATTCTCATGTGGCAATGGGAAGTTCCTTGGCCTGATCATTTGTTGGAAATCCAAAGAAACAATACGAAACTTGTACGGTATTAGTTGTAGAACCTATCATTCACTTATGGTGTCGCAACACTGTTTGGATGGTAGCTATAGTAGGCATAGTTCGAAATGTCTACGTTGGCTAAGATTTATATTCTACTTTCGAAATGATTTTCACTACACTATGCACTAGTAATAATATCAAATGTTCTTTTTAAATGCGTATCAAGCATCTTTAACTATCATAAGGAGAAATCTCCTCCAATTCTGCGTTTGCATTGTGTGCGTGTGCGGGAGGCCTTATGGTAGTCTCATTTTTAAAAAGCATTGCGAATTGACTTTGAAAATCTTTTGTTGAATGTTTTTAATAGATAAACTGTTTTGTTGCTCACACCAGTCCCACGACTGATCCGGAGTTTATTGTTTCTTTCCTAAACTCTGGGTGCTCATTATATTTCTACACGAGCAGTCTAGAGTTGGGTTTTTCAGATAGTCAGATGTAGTAGATTATCTGGAGATTAGTTCAGTCTTTGGTTCGCACCAGTCTTGTTTATCTTCGTGCATCGTTATTGGGAGTTCGAGCTATTGCTGGATTGATTCTTGGAAATGGAGTTGCAGATCACGGAGTTCTTCGTTGAAGACTATTTTAGAGTTATATTGTTCCGTATGTTAGATGTTATCTATTTTCTTTCTGCTGCTATTTATTGTATCATATCTCTGATGTATATTGATATCTATTGGATCATCTGTTGTATCAGATATTGTATCAAAGCTGTATATCAATGTATTATTCTTTTATTCCGCTGTGTTGTTTACTTAATGATTGTTATAAGCTCCGGCGAATCGGATTTGAACGGTCGAATCTACGGCATTCGAATACGATTTGAAGTATGGATGTCGATTTTTGAGCGGGCAAAAATTCGGCTCGTTACATTTGGTATCAGAGCTAAGGTTAAAACTTTAGCTCAGGAGTGTAACACATTAAGTAGCTCATTAGAGATAGGGTGAAGTAAATCCTAGAATGAGTAATCCTTAAGATATCCGTTTGAATGTCTCAGTAAAATCTCTTACTATCTACTGATAGTAAGTATGAGTGCAAGAAGAGAACGAGATAGAGGACAGGGAAATACGACTATAATTGGTCAATACTCTGTAACAACAGTAGAAATAACTTTCTTATCAAATTTTCTTTGATTCGTCTCTAAATTCTTTTGATTGATTCGTGACAGCTACAAGAAAAAATTTCGGTGCGGTGATGCCCTACGAATCGTTGTAGAAAATTCTTATTTCATATCTTCATCGATTTCTTATCATTTTTTTGATTTAAACTCTAATAAATGAATTGGAAATTTTGAATGAATTGAAAATTTTAAATTGAGTTAAATTGATTAATAGAATATGAAGAATAATTAGAATTGTATCGATAAAATGATTTTGTTTAAAACCAAAATTGAAATTCTATCGTAATTTCTTGTATCTATTGTTGATATTCTGATTTGAAAAGATATTTCTCTATCTTTGAGTCTATCTATGTGTTGTTTTCGTGCCTGCGAATTTCGAGGACGAAATTCTTTTAAGGGGGGAAGTCTGTAACGACCCTGGATTTTTATGAATTTAAATTGATAATTTAAATGAATTTTTGAATAAAAAATTGTAAAATTAATTTTATAAAGGGCAGCGAGTTTCCCCGATTCAAATAGAAATTATATTAAGTCGTATGAATTTGAAGATTTGTATATATGTGAATATATATGTATATATTGGATTTTAAATAAATTCTTAAATAAATGATTTTGAAAAATAAATAATATACTTGGACAAAAGTATAAAAAAATAAATAAATTGATTTAAAAATTTATAAATGATGATAATTTGAGTTATATAAAATATATGTGTACAAAGAGAAATGTAAAACAATAATTTTTAAAGTAAAATTTATGATAAATAATTAAACTAAAAATAGAAGTAAAATAAAAATTTGAGTTAAAAGATAAATAAAAGTTAAGTATCGAACCAAACAAACAAAATAACAAACAAATACATAAGTATTAGCAATAAATGTTTCAAATAAATTTATGGTTAGAAATAAATGTTAAAGTTAAATTAGAATTCAATACATAAGTAAAATGAACTACAAGCAAAGTATAAAATATAAATCTAAGAAAAAAATGACAGTAAACAAAACAAAACAAAAGACAAAAACAAAAGGAAAAAAAAAATAACAAATCAAATACAAGAGCTTGTAAATTAAATCAAGCAAGTTAAAATATATCTTAGTAAACAAAATAATAAAGTAACTAGATACAATGTAACATATGAAACAAGTCAATATAACAAAACAAATACATAAGTATGCAAAGAAAAAAATAAAATAAAATAAGAGAAAATGAAAGTATTCAAACAAAAGAAATAACATACAAAGTAGAAACCACATAATTATAAAATTATGTAAAATATAAAACAAAAGAAAGAAATAAAATAAAATATACGTTGTAAATTTAATACGTATGTTAGAAATATGATTTGAAGATAAATTATAAAACAAAAACAATAAGTATAAAACTAAACTAAAAAGAACAAGTAAACAAAAAATACATACAAGTATGTACACTTGTAAAAGAATACCTAAAAACCTGGAAACAAGTATGCAGGCAAGTAAAGAGATCAACAAGTACAACAAAATATTATCACTTGTACAGCTGAAATGGAGTATGGAGAGGAAAGTATACAAGGCAATAAATGCCATACATCTCAACATTTAATGCAAGCATACCAAGCCATGCCTATTATACAAAACAACTTGTATGTAAGATAAAATAAATACTTAAGTTAAAAAGTATATACTGTACTTGCCTACCTCCTTTTCTCTGTAAACAATCTTCATATATACTTACACATCCATAAACTTTAGTTCATTCGTTCAAACAATTCAACAAAGAAGAAAAAAAAACAGAAATAAAAGAGAAAACAAATATCATTTTTTTTAAGTTTAAAACAATTTACTGAAGAGAAAGGAGAAGAAGATCATCACCTTCTATTTACATTTGAAAACTATTTACTGGAGAAAAACATCACTGTGTATTCAAGATGGAATGCAAAGGTTCAAAACTGGAAACAAATAAAAATATCAAAACAGGCTCATTTCTCTGTTCCTTGTTCTTGTTCTCTGCCTTATTCAAGATCCAGGTGAGCAAACTTTCTTTCTTTTATTTGACTTCTTTGTTTTTACCTGTGAGTAAACAAGTGATTTAAAACTCAAGTTATTTTAATTTATATATATATATATATCTATCTGGATGTTGCTTTGTATGTTGATGCCTGTATTCAATGCTCTGTAAATTATCATCCTCTGCTAATTCACAGGGTATATGACAACCAAGAAATCCAATTTCTCATCATCTACTTAGTGTTAGGATGTGATGTCAAAAGAAAAGTTGTGTGTTCAAGTAAGAATTATGATTTAAAAATATATTAATTTTTTTTTAGATGTATACAGGAGGAAAAATAAAACTTTTACAGATGAAACTTTAAAACTTGGAAATTTCGAATTCAACAAAACAGTGATTCATTAATATAACTTGAATCCTTACCTAAAGCTATGATTTTTAAAATGAAAATGGTGATTTTTGGTTGTGTATGCCATGAGCAGTTCACAGTAGAACAGGACACGCATTTTAATCAAATTCAGGTGATCGAGTAAATCTTAGGTGCTGGATTTTTGTTTGAAGCTAGTTGGTTGATCGATGATTTCAGGAAAATTGTTGAATAAATTTTCCATTGCACGAGTTGATGAGACGAAGTAGAATTAGGGTTTTACCGAAATTTTTGTTTCTCTCTGTAAATCTTCGATTTCGACGACATAGCGTGATCGAGCCGCGCGAGAATTTTAGGAAGGAAGGATGGTCGTGTTGTTGACGTATGGGCGAAATCTTAGGTGCTGCAGGTGGTTGGAGAGGCGGCGGTGAGGCGATCTTCCACGAGAGTTCATTGCAGTTTTTCGTCCCATGGTCTAAATTTTGAACTCGAGTTTTTGATGGAGATCTGATCTTTGTTTTCGAGTGTGGGGGTGGATTGTGGTTTGTGGGCGCTGGCGAGGGGCGCCGGAGGTGTGCCAAACCACCGTGCACGTGCACGGTGGGGATGGTGATGGGTTTTTGTTTTTCGGTCGACATGAGGGTGCTTCGTGTCGAGTTCAGGCTTTCTTCGGTGGTGACTCGAGTCGATCACAAACCTGAAGGTTGAATTCCTGATGTTCATTTATATAACGTTTAACAAACTTACAGAAGAAAAAGAGAAAGAAGAGCAGAGGAAGGAGATTCACGCGAGAAGATTTTAGGGTTGTCTCGTGTTTCACCCGTGTAAATCGCGTTGCTGTCTTCGGTTTTTAAGTGCTGATATTTGCTACCTGTAGCACTAAGTTGAAGGATATATTTAAGTTAAGCATTAATCAAGTTGAGGATGTTAACAGATTAATTTAAACTAAGATCTACTTAAATATTACTGAGCAAGTTTTACAGAAAATAAAACGAGTAAATGATTTAAACTCAAAGTTAATTATGATTGAAATAAATTTATAATTGTGATGTAATAGTAGTTCAAAATGTAATCGAATTTGTAATTAGGGAATTTAATGATGATCGTGTATAAAATCATTTGAAATCAAGATTTTAATCAATTATTTGAAATTGGTTAATTAACAAATCATAGATAACTGATTAAATAAATAATTAATGTTGGAACGATTAAATTAATTAATAATAAAGGATTAATTAAGCAAATAATAATAATAAATTGTCTAATTAAGTTTTATAAATCAATAATTAAGGTTATTGATTAGTAATTAAGAATTAATTCATTAATTAAGTGTATACTTAATAGGTAATTAATGAATTGAAATAAGTTAATTTATTAGTAATTGATTAGTTATCGTAATTAATTAAGAATAATTGATTAAGATGATTTGTAATTGAATAACATTAATTAACTAAGATTATTGACTAATTTGTTTTGGAATATTCAGATGATTAATTGATATTGCTTAGAGATGTTTGGATTCTATTTGATGATTGAACTGTTGATATTTCTGATTGAGATGTCCTGTTTTAATTTGAGCAATGTTTACTGTAATTTATTATCTGTGATATGTACATCTGTGATTGTGAATATGGGATAAGCGTTACAATTGGTTTGTACCGCTTGTCAAAAATATAAGCGTTATAGTTTATACCGCTTATTAAATAGATTGTTGTATTTGAATCTGTGCTGAATGATGTTGCACGATTGTGTTAAACCCTGGACCATACCATACACACACAATTATAGATTTCACGTGGAAATCGGTTAAGTCACAGATAATTTAAATGTAATGTTTTTGAAATTAAAGTTTTAAATTTCAAATTTAGATTGAAAATGGATTTGGGTTAAAGGTTAAAGCTTTTGAAATGGGGTTTTTAAGATAAAAGCTATTTTGAATAACTTGGTAAAGTTTCAATTTAAATAATACAAATTTTGAAATTGAATTCCATGATTTGAAAATTATGATTAAGGATGTTATAAAGGTGTTTATATGAAGTTCAAACATTTTAAAATATTGGTTTGAGAATTTGGATTTAACCCAAGGGTTTCAACTCGTATGAATGAATCAGATTTCCAAAATGAAACTGTTTGTTTAAAAGAACAAAGGCTTTCAGATAAGAAATGAAATTCCAGTTAATTAGGGGAATTTCAAGATTGAATAGAGAAATGATTTTCCAAGTTATGAATGAATTCTTTTTGAAAGCTATGAATTAAATCTGTTTATTTTTAACAGATTTAAATTGATGATTTGTTTAAATCAAATTGAAATGAAATTGTTTCGAAGGCTATAAGTTAAATCTTTGATTTAAAGATTTAACGAGTTAATCAAATTGAAATGAAAATTGATTTGGAAAATCTGTGAATGAATCTTTTATTTAAAAGATTAAAATGTGAAAACTGTTTAAACCGTTAAAGGTTGTGAAAATGAATCTTTTTGTTTAAGAGATTTGAGATGGTAATCGGTTTAAACCATTTGAAAGAAAGTTTTGAATTATTAAGTTGTGACTTAATTGAAATCCCATTATCCATTTGTTTTTGAAATATAGTGCTCACTATTCGGTTTAGCCGGGAAAGGACCTTTGTGTCGTATAACCCATTCCGAATAAGTGATACGTTGTTATGAATTGCATTGAAGATCGGTGTTGAAGACCGAGTATTTGTGAAAGCGATAGGATGACCTATCGATTGTCTCTGCACTGGGTAGCTCCTGGTATAGAGATTCCCTAAGTGATGGGAAATCCGATCGGGATTGTGAATATCCGGGTTGCAAGGACTTCTTTGTAAGTGCCTTCGGTTCTGTTCGATCCCGGAACAGACTTGTATGGATTGTATGTCTGACATTACAAGTTGAGATATAAAGCAGATTTCTTTCAAATATATTTCTGTTGGTGGCGGAGAAATTATTCTTTTAGCTTAACACCCTTCTCTGAGACGTACGAGCTCAGAGGTTATATAGTTGAAGTTATCAGCGATATATTCCCAATTTGGTAATGTGACATGCTGAGTGTTGCTGTAAATGATCATTGTGTTGATTTTTGTGATAGGATCGTTTATTTGATCGTCTATCTTAGTGATCATTGTGTTGATCATTTGTTGACCCAAAGCATGGCTTTTGTATAAAGTATGTTTTGTGGACGTGACTTCGTCGAGCCTCACACCCCGGAAATGGTCAAAACAGGAAAGATGCGGCAAGGTTATGAGGGGTAGCACCCTTTAGGGTATGTACATTTCCTTCTGGATAGAGGTGGTATCATGGTATGGAGCCCAGATATTTAACCTATGTGGTTACTACGAATTTATTACTTTGTGGTTGTTGGCTATCGGGATCCCGTGAGAAAGGTCGTTTACGATCGAGGAATGGCGTGCTCGTGTCAGTAGTTACCCAGTTAGGGGTAACCCGGCCTTGTGTTGGTAGAGTTCCGGTTTGGTTCTCGGGGATGTCTTTCCAGAGGCATTCTCATGTGGCAATGGGAAGTTCCTTGGCCTGATCATTTGTTGGAAATCCAAAGAAACAATACGAAACTTGTACGGTATTAGTTGTAGAACCTATCATTCACTTATGGTGTCGCAACACTGTTTGGATGGTAGCTATAGTAGGCATAGTTCGAAATGTCTACGTTGGCTAAGATTTATATTCTACTTTCGAAATGATTTTCACTACACTATGCACTAGTAATAATATCAAATGTTCTTTTTAAATGCGTATCAAGCATCTTTAACTATCATAAGGAGAAATCTCCTCCGATTCTGCGTTTGCATTGTGTGTGTGTGCGGGAGGCCTTATGGTAGTCTCATTTTTAAAAAGCATTGCGAATTGACTTTGAAAATCTTTTGTTGAATGTTTTTAATAGATAAACTGTTTTGTTGCTCACACCAGTCCTACGACTGATCCGGAGTTTATTGTTTCTTTCCTAAACTCTGGGTGCTCATTATATTTCTACACGAGCAGTCTAGAGTTGGGTTTTTCAGATAGTCAGATGTAGTAGATTATCTGGAGATTAGTTCAGTCTTTGGTTCGCACCAGTCTTGTTTATCTTCGTGCATCGTTATTGGGAGTTCGAGCTATTGCTGGATTGATTCTTGGAAATGGAGTTGCAGATCTCGGAGTTCTTCGTTGAAGACTATTTTAGAGTTATATTGTTCCGTATGTTAGATGTTATCTATTTTCTTTCTGCTGCTATTTATTGTATCATATCTCTGATGTATATTGATATCTATTGGATCATCTGTTGTATCAGATGTTGTATCAAAGCTGTATATCAATGTATTATTCTTTTATTCCGCTGTGTTGTTTACTTAATGATTGTTATAAGCTCCGGCGAATCGGATTTGAACGGTCGAATCTACGGCATTCGAATACGATTTGAAGTATGGATGTCGATTTTTGAGCGGGCAAAAATTCGGCTCGTTACAAAAAGAATACTCTGTGAACTCCATTTCACAAAATGTTCGGTGATTAAATTGAATTGGAATCAGTTGCAATAAAAATTATTTATAATGACAAATTTGTAAATTAATGAAATGTTGGCAATAAGTTAATAAATTTTTTGTAAGTATATTTATAAAATGGATTATAAATAGAGTGGATTTAAAAGTCGATAATTTTTGAATTTAATACCTGTTGCTTTCAAAATTTATTTTCAAAGCATTCAAAAACTAATAATATATTGTTTGAAAGTGCTTTGACGAGAAATATATATTTTGAAAAGATTTTTGAAAGAAATAAAGCATTGAACTCGCTTTAATCGCTGAGAAATAATTCTAGGGATGACTACAACATCGCCAGTTTTCATTTTCGAGTTTCTGAGTGAGAGTTGCGACCAAAAGAAATTTATTTCCAGTTAAAACATTTTTTGATTGTGAAAAATATTCAAAGTGTAATTTGATAGATATATGAAAATAGTTTTTGGACATATAAATTGAAAATAGTATAGATAAAAATAAGTTTATAACTTATGATTCGAACAGGAAAATAAAATCAAATAAATGGTTGAACATTTTAGTTTAGCAAACAAAAGGAAATTTGAATTTGAGATATGAAATATAATAATTAGCTTAAGAAATGTTGAATAAATTGAGTTAGTAAAATGAAGTAAACAAAATGAAGTTTAACTCAAGAAAGATCAAATGAAAGTGCATTGTATTGGAATGAATTAGATAATATAATAAAATGAAATTTTAAGTGAATTAATTTGTATAACTTATAGATTTGCGAAATATTAAGCTACTTTTTTTTAAATTTTTGTTGAATGTGAATGATAAGAAAAAAGCTTTTTTAAATAAAGTTAGATAAACTGAGAAATGGATTAAATGAAATAAAGTGTAACTTAACAACGATCAAATGAATTGAATTTGATTTGAATGAAACTAGATAAATTAGTAAAGTGAATTAATTCCACTAAAGCTATAAAATGAATAAAAAGAATGAATACAACTTGAATTATAAAATGAAATGCAATTTGAACTGTGAAAGCAATTGAATAAATATAAACGGGTGTACGTAAAATCTATATGAGTAATAAAATTTGATTTAAATAGGATGTAAATAAATTAAATACAATGGAATGAGTTTTAATAAAATAGAATGTAACTAATTGAATATAAAATAAGACAATGAAATAAATTATGAATTGGAAATTAACTTAAGAAAGTTGAATGAAAGTGATTGTGATAAAAAGAATTTTTTTATTAATATGAATTTGAGTTCTAAAATAAAATTTACTTAAGTAAAATTAATAATATGAATTAAAGAATTGAACTAATGAGATGAATCGATGAATTAATATTAACTTAAGCTGTAAGTAACAATAATAAACGTGAGTTTGTTATATAAAATGTTTATAATAAACTAATATTAGTATTAAAGAGAATGTACTAAGCGGTAATGAAACAAAATTTAACTTAAACAAGGTTAAATGGAAATGACTTATAAAATGGTTCATAGATGAATTTATAGAAAAATATGTTAAAAAAAAAGTGAAACCATTGGAATTTAACAAATTGAATTGAATAAATTGAATGTGAATGAAATAGATGTAAATAAATTTGAAGCAAATCGATTAAATGTTAATAAAAATTGAATGTTAATAAAAAAATTAAATTCATAAATTAATTATTGACATTGAAAATGTAAATTGTAATAGGTATGAATTAATTGGTTTAATTAGAGGAGTATTGATGGTTGAATGATTTCTTTTGTTGCAAACCACTGTTATCACTGTTTTGATCGCATATGATGGTTGTATGTTATGTAATTGTGCCCGCGCTTACAATTTGGATTCAAAGTTCATGTTAAATGGTCTTATTAAACTTATACATGTTGTATATCTTATTATAAGTGACTAATATTCTAAATTGAGTTAAGATAGATACATACGAAGACTGGTGGACGTATATGCGGATTTATTTTACTTTTGCAAGCGAACTCGCTCGTATTAATAATAATAAGATACATATCTCGGATTACATGCCACGCTTTTATATTTTTCTCTATGGGATGCCTCATCTTTGAGATGAGACGTATATCAAAATATATATTTGGATTATATATTGTATTCTAAAAATTTTCCGATCGAGCTGCGCAAAGGAGACTCTATAGGAATTTTCCGTAAATCCGGGAGTAAGAATTTTTTTAATGTTTTGAAAGTTTTATAACTTGTTTTGATAACTAACTTGTAAATTCCATAAGCCGATCGGAGTAACGTTGTAGAAACATGGTAATGGTTTTATAAATGAGATTTAATGTTATATAAGTTGATAGTTTTGAATAAAATATATCAAATGTTAAATTCCGTACTAAGTCCCTTTTCGAGGACGAAAAGTTTTGAGGGGAGAGAATGTAACGACTCGTATTTTTAGCTATTTTAAATTATTAAATTTAATGAAATTATTAAATAAAAATGGTTAATATAAAATTTAACGAATTATTAGTGGAGTTATTGAATATGAACCTGAATTAAATTTGAAATAATAAATTTCAAAGATTTAGGCATTAAAACTATTGAAATGAAAATTCTTTTTATTGAATGTGTTTGTAATCGATGTATGTATTGGTTAATATATGTTGAATTATTTAGATGAAAATAAAATGATTGTTAATAAATGTTGAAATATTTATTAATGGTGGTTTACTAAAATTTAATCGTTGAATTTAATATTGGAAATTATTTGAATAATTGAATTCTGAATTTAATATGAATGAAAATGGTACCAAAAGTTGATTTAAATTTTATCAAAATATGAATGAAGATTGTTAACTTTTAAAATTGAATTTAAAGTGAATAAATTAATTTAATTTCTCGTTTTAATTAACGAGCGGAAATAGCCATTTCAGCCACTGTCTCGAATTTCGACATAACACTGTTTCAAAATAGGGTAAATGAAATTATTTTGCCTAAATTATATTATATATACATATAATGATTATAAATGAAATAGCTGTTAGGAGATGATAATATTTAATTATCATCGATTATTGGTTGAATTAAAATAAAAACGAATACTCTGTGAACTCCATTTCATGAAATGTTCGATAATTAAATTGAATTGGAATCAATTACAACAAAAATTGTTTAAACTGACAAATTTGTAACTTAATGAGTTGCGTATTGGTAAAATTTATAGTTTTGATTTTGGTATGTATTAAAGCACACCCTATATATTTAAACAAATACTCTAATAAGTTGTATTAATTGAGAGCGTATCCTATAAATTTAGAAATTTTGAACATCTATCAAATAATGTTGTGTATTAAGTTGGTAGTTATTATTCGTAATTTTAAAATGATCGATTTTTCACCGATTTTGACTTGTCCAAAAATATGGGTCATTATAGAGGTCAAGATAGAGAAAATATAGACCTTTCCTCCTTCTCTAACCATAGCTCTGCATGGTTAGACTATCTTTGCCTCCGTCTCCCTTCCTTCACTCAAGAGCACCAAGGGCATGTCTGTTGAATCCTCAGAGAGCACTCCATCCAAAGGTAAAAGAAGCGGGGGAAAGATAAGGAAGCAATCGAAAGGATCCAGTGTGCTATCTTCTGCAGAGAAGGAGAGGAAAGAGATAAAGAAGAGGATCAAGAGGTGATCATCCATCTTCTTTGTCTTTTTTGGTTGTATAGTAACACTTAGGTTCCTTTTAATTGTCCACTTTTTTGTTTTTCGACCGGCGTTGCGCAGATTCGGCCTTCGTTTTTGCTCTTCAGTTTAGATGTAAATAGAAGTTGTACTTCTCCTTCCAAGTTCTATTGAATGTGAATAACAAAATCTTTTGTTTATTTCAATCTTTGTTGAAATTCGTTTAACAATTTAAGAAATGCGCTTTACATTCAATATACTTGAGATCCATTCCTTTTTACGCCCATTATCAGACTAATTCATTAGTCTGTTCCATGATTTGTCGGCCTTTTATCATTCTAGTAAACGCAAGGTAATCGTTAAAGTGCTAAGCTCTGGCATCAATTAGGGAAAACTATTTAGCATAACGGTTTAGGTATCCTTTTCCAAGATAATGACATCCGATCACGCCAAGCTCTGGGCAATGGCTTGAGCTGATTGCTTAAGATCGTAGTTTGCACATCCTCATCTAAGATGTTTACCTTCAATCATGCCTAACTCTGGGTGTTGATCAAAATTTACAGGTAAGATCCCACCTTACACCAGGCATGGATCTTTCGTCTTGCTTACTCCGGGCAAGGTATCAGTGATTGGATGGTCTGTCACATCCATTTTGAATTATACTTTTGCCCTTACATCAAGGGAAAAAGTTAGTTAAATAAAGTTCAAATCACGTCCTATTTGATTTATACTCCTGCCCCCACGTCAAGGATAGGATTTAGTTGGCGGATGGTTGAATCACGTCCTATTTGATTTATACTACTGCCCATACATCAAGGGCTAGATTTATTTTGGTATCTATCTTCGGGTGTCAAGAATGGTTGAACTCCGAGGATCTGATTGTGGAACATAGAAGTTTGGTTGGCACCCAACTCAGGGTACCTCCATACCTGCATTGTACACAATCAGATTCTTTTGAGTCGGTCATATTTTATAATTCTTAAGCTATATAAGGACAGAAACACGGATTCAGAAAGCCATTTCATTTATTGAAGACAAGAAATGATTGAACCTGTCCTGTCATGGGTTAATTCAATTATGTGTGAATTTATTTCTAAGTGAAATAGCATCATAAATGCCTGCTATTCCACGCCCTCGGAGTGAGATCCCGTCAGCCGTTTCTAGCTTAAAAGTGTCATCTCCAAGCTATTGCTTATTGCATACGAACCTTCCCATGTCGGGCTCAAGTTCCTAGGGTCTGGGAGGATTTGTTTGAGAACTAGGTCACCAATCTCAAAAGTTCCAATTCCTGACCTTGGCATTGTAATATCGGGCGAATCAATTTCGGTGCACAACTGCTCTAAAGTTAGCTTCGTCTCGCTTCTCATTGATCATGTCAAGAGACTGGAAGGAGTTGTTCATTCATCCATACGTTGTAGTGAATCACTCAAGGATAAGGCATTTCTAGACTTCCAGTTCAACTAGAATCATAGACTCTAATCCGTAGGCTAAGGCGAATTGAGAACGGCCAGTCGCTAACTTGTGGTTCGCTCGATAAGCCCAAAGTGATAATGGAAGTTCATCGATCCACTTGCCCTTAGCCATTTCCAAACGCTTCTTGAGAATGGACTTAATAAACTTGTTTATAGCTTAAACTTTTCTATTCTCATTAGGATGTGCTACCACATAAAATCTTTTCTCTATGCGATGTCGGCGGCAGAAATTCTTGAACTTGGTGCTATCAAATTGGGTTCCGTTATCGGTAATGATTACTTGTGGAACTCCAAAACATCAGATGATATTCTGGACCATGAAGTTGATTACTTTCTTTGTTGTAATTGTGTCTAATGACTCCACCTTATCCCATTTGGAAAAGTAATCAAATGCAACGATGGCATACTTCGCAACATATTTAGATATCGAAAATACATCAATAATATCAATTCCCCAAACTATATATAGCTAGCGACTAATCATTTAAGTAATCTCTTTTGGCAGGGCTCTTAGGATCTTAGCAAACCTCTGGCACTTGTCACACTTTTTAGTGTAATCAACTGCATCTCAGTTGACAGTTGGCCGGAAGTACCTATAGCGGAATTTTTTTTCTCCAGGGTTTGCCCCCTAGTGTGGTCGCCACAGGCCCCTTCGTGCACTTCTATCAGGACTTTTTTGGCCTCGTCGTTGGCGACACATCGTAGCAGTGGGACTAAGAATGCTTTCATGTAAAGTGCTCCCTACTAAAAGATGTATCACAAAACTTAATGAATGAGCTTCCATTGTTCGCTCTTCCTGTCCGAAAGGATTCCCCTCTGTAATTAATTCTTTTTGGGAGTCATCCATGATTCCTTCTCATGCTCGGACTCCAAGATCCAATTGATATCCATATAATCGATGCTCGAAGTCGACAATACTTCCACCAAAACCAAGCCAATGAGCTGTGCATCTCTTAAACTGACCAGTTTAGCCAGTGAGTCGGCCTTCGCATTTTCCTTTTTTGGGAATATGTGTTATTGTGTAATATTCAATGTCACTGAGCAGCTCAAGGATCTGGTTTAGACAAGGAGCCAGCCTCGCTCCTTTTGCTTGAAGCTCCCTCCTAACCTGACACACTACCAACTAGGAATCATAAAAGATGTGCAAAGTTTTAACTCCCAATTACTTGGCAATTTTGAGTCCCGTAATGAATGATTAGTATTCCCCTTTGTTGTTTGTTGCAGGAAAGTCAAGTCTCAGGGCATAAGAGATTGAACGTTCCCCAGGACTGACAAGTACAACTTCAACATCGGAACAACGTTCGTTTGATGCACCATCCTTGTACATTTTACACCAAACATTTTGCTCGCCACTGCCCTTCGATGTATCGTCTTGCACGGTGAATTCAGCTATGAAATCCGCCAAACCTTGACCCTGGATAGCTTTTCGAGGATGATAGGTTATATCATATTTTAGTTCAATTCAACGTTCCATTTAATAGCCTTTCAGAAGTCTCAGGTCATTGCAAGACTTGTCGCAAAGGATGTTCAGTGAGAACTTTTGATCGGATGAGCCTAAAAGTAGGGGCAGAGCTTTCCTAAAGCAATTAATAGGAAATATCCAAGTTTTTCCAGCTTTGGGTAATTTCTTTCTACTTTTGTCAACCGTTTACTAATGTAATAAACCAGTCATTGGATGTGGGATTCCTCTAGAACGAGTGCGGTGATCAATGCACGCACTGACACTGCCAAATATATAAACAAATCTTCATCATCCGTCAGCTTCGAGAGAACTGAGGGACTCCCCAAGTGATCCGCTAGATCTTGGAATGCATCTTTACACTCCTGACTCCAAACAAAGTTCCTTTTTCCCTTCTTAATTGTGTTAAAGGAAAAGATGCACTTATCGGTGGCTCTGGGGATGAACCGACTCAGGGCGGTGACCTTCCCATTCAAGCTCTAGACCTTCTTGATCATCTTTGGGCCTCGACATTTCTCAAGGCCTGGATCTTTTTTAGATTAGCTTCGATCCCATGGGAGTTCACAATGAAGCATAAGAATTTCCCTGATGCAATGCCGAATGAGCATTTTAAAGGGTTTAGCTTCATCCCATATTTTCGAAGAACGTTGAACATCCCAGCCAAATCGTCAACGTGATGTCCTTATTATCGTGACTTCATGAGCATGTTGGCCATATAGACTTCCATCGAGCGCCCAATCCGGTCATTGAACATTTTATTTACCATCCTCTGGTAAGTTACTCCAGTATTCTTTAGTCCAAAAGGCATGACCAAATAGCAATAAAGTCCCAAATCGGTAATGATGCCCGTATGGTTTTGGTATAGGACGTTAATTAGAATCTAATTGTATCCATAGTACGCATCCATGAATGAAAGCAGTTCGTGGTTGGCGATCAAATCCATCAACTGATCGATCCTTGGGAGTGAGAAGTTGTCCTTCGGTACCTTATTCAGATTAGAATAGTCAACGCATGTCCTCCATTTTCCATTTTACCTTTTCACTAAGATCGGATTGGACATCCATTCCGAGTATAAGGCATCGTGGATGAAGCCATTATCCTTCAGCTTATCCACCTCCTCCTTAAGTGTAGCGGATTTCTCCTGAACCTAGGCTGTGGCGCTTCTATTTCACATGAACACGTTTGGGATTTATGTTCAGTGCATGGCTCGCTATCTCCGATGAGATTCCACACATATCAAAGTGCATCCAGGAAAATTCATCTGAGTTCTCCCGAAGAAAACTAGCCAACTCCTTCATCATTCTCACAACGAGCTGTGATCCGACCTTCAGGACCCATATCAGGTTATCCTGACTAATTGGAACGTTGATTGTTAACTCAGCATGAGCTGCTCTTTCACCTTCCGGCTCTATCTGTAGATCCATGTCCATATGGAGCCGACTATGCGGCTTGAGCCAAGGCTCAGGTCTTAGTGCTATGCATCTAAAGCCTTGACACGGAGGGTCCCCTCTACACCTTTTCCTTTCTCTCTTCACCTTGCCTCCTCTAGCTCGATGACATAACATTCATAGCCAAGCCCTTTATCTCCGTGCACTACTTCCATGCTGTTCTCTGTAAGAAATTTAAGCGTCAAATACCAGGGAGCTATAGCCGCTTTGAATTCAACCACGACTGGTCGACCTAAAAATGCATTGTAAACTGAGTAAATATCCAACACCACAAAAGGCACGACACCCACTCGCCTGCGATTGCCCTCTCCAAGTACCACCAGTAGTTCCATATATCCAACTAGCTCAATGGTTGTCTCATTAAATCTTTGAACTCGAGATTTACATGGTTTTATGTCCTTTCCTTCCAAAAGCATATGTTTGTAAGATTTTTTGAATAAAATGTTGACCAAACTCACACAGCAAATAACACCTTTCATACAATAGCATGGCTAATCGTGGCCATTGTAACCAACAAGTCAATCGTCGGGGCTTCTTCCCCATCGGCATCTCTATTTTGAAAACAATGTCATCTATCATGGCTATGAATTGTTTCATAGGAGTTTCTTCCTCTATTGCTAAACAGCTCTCATTCTCGGCATGCTTCAAAGCACCAATAGACCTATCCATCTCATTCAAACTCATATCGGTTGGATGTGGTCCAACGATAATTGTATTTATTACCAAACGTTTTTCAAGCTGCCTAGGCTTCTCACCACTAGGACTAGCTTGCCTCTATTGGTAAGATGACCCAAGAGGGTTAGAATTTCCTTGCCTGCCATCCTATGAGGCTTTCACAAACTGTTGCAATTTCTTCTTTCGAATCTGCTCTTCAATCATATCACACAAGTATCTGCGTTCATTGATATTATGATCGTGGGTCTCATGAAACTTGCAGAACTTCCCAGATATCTTTTCTTTTTTATTCGACTCCCTCGAAGCCGGCTTCTTGTATTGCTTAGTATCTTGAGTTGTCAGATGGATATTCTCGATTGAGTTATTCAACTCAGTATAATTATCATACTTAGGAATCCTAGGTTGATTCCTATTATCAGGCTTTCGCTTTCTGGCCTCATTGTCATCCTGTTTCTGACCACCGCTCTTGTCGCTAATGTTCACAACTACATTCCCGGAACTCCATCTAGATTGTTTTACAACAATGTTGCTCTGTGTCACTTCAGGTAAACTCCCAGCCTCACCTCTCTGGGGATGATTGTGTGACTCCTTCAAATGCAGGAATTGATTATCCTTTATATAGAAAATATCCATCATCGACGGGGGTTTCATTTCCAACGGTTTTCCGAAGTCAATCTCGAGATGAATCCCCCTCATCAATGCCATCAACAATATATCATCGCTAGAATTTGTTACTTCCATCGCAGCTGTATTGTACCGGTTTAAAAAATCCTTTAGCGACTTTCCTGCTCCTTGTAAGATGTTTGATAATGACATCACATCTTTTAGACATGAAGTGTGTAAATGGAATTGCCCTAGAAATTTTCATGACAACTTAGCGAAAGACGATATGGATCTCAGTGGTAGCCGAGTGAACCACCTCGTCTCTACTCCCTCTAGAAAAATTGGAAAGCAACGACATGTAATGGCATTAGATGCTCTAGCCGAGTTCATATGCCACTCGTACTTCATCAAGTGCTGCCTTGGATCTATCTTTCCACTGTACAACAAAATTATTAACATTACAAACCTTCGTGGATACTTAACACGTAGAATTTTCTCAATAAACGAATTACGACTAGGAAAAGTACCCTATTCGTCGTTGCTTCTAAATTGATTTTTACTTATAAGTCTCTTGATCATATCCTCCAAGTACTTCGGGTATATAGACTCGATTGAATGGCGGTAATTAGGGTCCGCCTCGAGTGTTCAGCCCGGTGAATGCTCTTGCATAGGCTCTTGATACCTAGGCTCTTCAGACACTAGAAGATCCATTCGTCCAACAGTCCCCCTTGTTTGATTCTCGTGCGTTATGTCATTAGCAGTAGCTCGATATTCTAGATTATGATCATCAACAACATGTCAAAAGTCACATCCACGCCACCCTCCATAGGTCGACCTTCGAAGCCAACATTAGCTGGATCGGTACCAAACCGCTCTCTTGAATCGGTACTGGTCCACAAACCCAAGCCATGGGTTTATCTCATCCCTTGATTTGAGGTCCCAGCTGTTTTTGAGTCTTCTTCTGCTCCCCATCCCTCCGTCTTTGCTCGAATGACGAGGAACTTTCAAATTCTGAACTTGAATGGTCTACGTCGCTCTTGCTCCTCCTATGGCTATTCTGAGTTAGTTTATTCAGCAACCTCAAGCATTGCTACATCTGCTGGTTCATACCATTGCAAGTCTCGTGGAATCTATCCTCCATCCGCTTTATCGTATGATCCATCTCCATTCTGGTCATGACTTGAATTGGATTCTAGATCTCAGCTTATTTTGGTTAGGCAACTCCATCCATATAGTGGGTTTCTTGGTTCTCAGCATCATTAGTAGCTTTGGAAATTGTAGCATGTTCTCTCCTTGATGGGGCCATGGAGAATAACTTCTCTTAGATTATTGAGAATCTGAATAGTTGAACTATATGGTTGGAAAATTGGATATATCTCTCGGTTCTAAGATATTCAATAGTAGATGATGGACCTAATTAGCTCGAGAATATCATTCTCAGTGAAAGTACCAAAATGTTTGAGGAAAAAATGGTGCAAATTCCCAAAAGAATATGTAGAGAATAAAAAGTGAAGATAATAAATGAAAATGAGCAAGAAAAGAACATACAACATTTATAGTGGTTCGGTTAATCTTGGCATATGCCCACTTAATGATTTTGTTGCTTATATCACTAGATTACATGCACTTTTTCTTACGGATTGGTATAAATCCGAGGGTGATTACAAGAAATTAGAGTAGAGAAAGCGAGAGCCAAAAAGATCCATAAAAATGAGCTCTGCCCCTCTATTATATACGTAAGAAGCCTAAAAACTCGCATCCACGATTTCACCTCGTTTTCCATGCCAAAGTCCTCTGGAGAAAATGGTAGCCACCTCAACAAAATACGAGGATCGGTACCAATCCTCGGGCTTGGATCGGTACCGATTCGTAAGATGGCCAAAATGGTTGTCTTGCATTCTTTGTGTTGGCTCAATTTGGGGTTAGCTTTATGATTTCAAATTTGTTTGCACCATTATCTGCTTGTTCCTAAGTGCAAATGATGGATCCGTGGAAGAATGGAGTTGTTGACTTTGAGTGTTCGTGGAGGTCAATAGATAATTGCATGGAATTGACAAAACAAAACTTGAAATATGCTTCTGGGATCATCATTAGCATGTAATAAGAGCGGGACAACTTGGGACCAAAGTTAGTGGATCAGTATCGATCCATGGGTTGGATAGGTATCGATCCAACTTCTTGTTGGTTTTTCCGTCCTCGATTCTTTTGATGGTTTGGTATTTGCCTCTTAGCTTTGATTGGATTTGATTTCTGGACTTCGGGCTATCTCTTTGGGCTTCATGCATTGATAGTTTCCAAATCCGATTCGTCTAGTCTATTCGAATATTGCCTGGTCAAAAGGCTGGATAACAGTTGGCCTTACCTATCTTGGTAAGATGTTGCTCACAACTCGGTTTGGTAAATTTCCTCACTTATTTTAGGTTGTGTTTAATGGGTTCAATTCCTATCATCGGTCTCCTATCACAAATTCATTTCACCCGTTAACTTTTGTATCAATTCAATATTTTAATAGTGCAATGAGACCCAATAAACAATTAAATGCAGAGCTAAGATTGATCTAAACACATTAGACAACGAATAGGGGAAAAGAGGAGACAATATAGATGTTTCATTTTAGAAACCTTCCCAAAATGTGTGAATTGCATTGATTGGCAATTTCGTTCATCCAATAATTTGATATAAATTTTGATGAAATTAGCTTCACTATCACTGATGCAAAAGAGCATTAGTTTCACAATGATTGGACTACATTTTGAAAAACAAAATTAAATAGTCTACCAAAAAATTCATGAAAAAATATATAGTTAAACATCAAAAAAATTAACAAGAAAAATAAGAAAAAGATATAGTAAATAAGAAAAAAATATTGTTCCATGATTTATTTTAAATACACATCGATGTTTCAATGCATACTCTCTTAAAGTTTAAAAACTTGGTATTTTGACACTTAAAAATAAAGGGAAAAACCTCGTTAGAAAATTTTTAAACAATAAAAGTGTGTACTATACTCGGCGGCAAATAGACCCAAATTCTACCCGTAAATACATACCAACCATAGCTCATACATATATACATACATATATGGATATACATATGTATATGCATATATACACACATGCATATACATATGTATATCCATATACATATGTATATCCATATACATACATACATATACATATATGTACGCACGTACGTACGTATGGTAAAGATCGGTTCCACCTCATTTTTGCTACACTTCAAATCCCCTCTGATTTCAACCACGTATTTGATTTAAAAGAATATACTATACTTGGCAACAAATAGACCCAAATTAACTCTACCAACGAATACATACCGACCATAGCTTTCTTACACACACTTATACACACACACATACATATACATATATATAGGATCAATAACAATTTTTATTTAGCATAATTTGTAGCCTTCGATATTAGCCGTAGGCTTCTATTTAAATATTTGTTATTACTCTCTTCTGTCACATGGTTCAAATATTTAAATATAAATTACGATAGACATCAAGAGCTACAAAATAATGCTAAATAAAGAATGCTACTGATCCTAGCTCTTATATATATATATATGTGTGTGTGTGTGTGTGTGTGTGTGTGTGTGTGTGTGTGTGTGTGTGTGTATTGTTGAAAATGGGTAAAAAGGCTTTGTTAGGCTTATCCAGCCCAAAGTTGCTCGGTCCATGGCCGCATACATGTACAACACTACACAAACATATTTTACAACAATACAATCAATACTTTGGTTCACTTGTCCAGATCTAAGCTCTACATTTCTAAATTAACATCATCTTCTTACTTCATATTTTCATGGTAGTTGATACCGATATGAGCTACTTGAGATTTATGCCACTTCCTTCTGATGTCTATCCCTTATTCTTTGCTGGTAATCTACCCATCATTACTTTATATGCTGTAAGAGCCATTTTAAGGTTATTTACTATGTCCCAGATTATCTTGTACCATTTTGTATGTTGCTCTTACAAACACACATATGTAAGCATTAATTACACTTCACTTTTACTACACCTCAAATTTCCTTTGATTTCAACCATGCATTACAAATTAAATAATATATTATCTCTCTTTTCTCACTTCAGGAGAAATAATATATTATTTAATTCAGAACATGTGGTTGAGAACAAAGAGAATTGTGATGTAGCAAAAGTGAGGTGTAGCCTAGACCTGTCAACGAATACTTTCAGATGCGGATAGTGCCATATCCGCATCCACATCCGAAATCATTTTCGGATATCGGATATCCACATCCGCGGATAAGGACGGATATCAGATAATTATCCTATCTGCTAACGATCGATAAATCAAGAAATATAAATGAAAAATTTAAGTTTAACGTAAACTTTTTTCGATCCCATTAATTATTAAAGTGTTAAAAATATACAAATATAATGATAATAAATAGTTTTGAGTAGTTAATATGCATTTAGTGCGTATAATATTAACTTATAACTTAATAAAACCATAAATAAATATATTTCACTGTACTAAAATACACAATTTAAACTATAATCTTGAAAAATACCGGACAGATAATTTTTAGATGTGGATGTCTTCATATCCGCATCTTTTTTTGTTATCGGATATTTGTCCGCTTTTCGGATGCGGATGAATTTTGGATTTTTTAGATATCCATTGACAGCCCTAGTGTAGCCGATCCTAGCCACATACATACGTACATTGTCAAAGGTCAGCTACACCTCATTTTTGCTACACCGAAATCCTTCTGATTTCAGCTATATGTTCCGGTTTAAATAATATAGTTTCTCTTTCTTGTCACTTCATGAAAGAGACTATGTTATTTAAATTAGAAAATATGATTGAAATCGAAAAGGGATGTGTATATAAAAGAGAAACTATTTTAAATCAGAATATACGATTGAAATCAAGAATGGGGCGTGTGTTTAAAATAGAAACTGCATTATTTAAACTGAAACACATGGCTGAAATCAGAAGAGATTTGAAGTGTAGCAAAAATAAAAGCCGCTTATATATATGTATGTGTACATGTATATGTATATACGCATGTATAAAAGCTAGAATCAATAGCATCATTTATTTAGCCTTGATATCAACCGCAAATTTATATTTAAATATTATAACCATGTTACATAAAAGAGAAATAACAAATAATTAAAAGAAACTTACAGCTGGTATTGAATGCTACATACGATGTTAAATAAAGAGCGTTTTAATCTTACATAGATGTATGTGTAGCACAAGGACATAATATCCCTCATTTCTGCCACACCACAAGTCTACGCAGAAATCAATAGGACATGGCATTCCTCATTTCTGCTACACCACAAGTCTATGGAGAAATCAATAGATAACAGTAACAAAATTGGACAAAAATAATAACATGAACGATGCTTTAAGATGAAGTTCATACGGCAGATAACCAAATTCTAACAAAAATCAACCAAAGATTATGCAATACCATCAAAAGCAAACATAATCAGTAAGGTAACACAAATTGAATTCATAATTATAACAATATTTTCGGTGATTTGCTTAGCTTTCAAAATTGAAGCAGTTGTTCTGTTGAATGATACAACATTGCGAACAGATAAAATGTACCAAATTTCTGAATAAAACCGTGGCAGGGAGCAAAATACATTTAAGTATAGTTCGATTGCTTATTGCATTCCAGTAACAATAACAAGCACTTAGGATGTAAAGATTATAAAAATCTAGTATGAGGAGATTTCATTTCACACCAGTAAATTCAGCTGGCGGTGTTCATGTCTTCTGGTGCAGCATTACCTCCATCTAAAATGAAAATATAGTACAAAATTGAGTACATAATATGTAAGACGAAGTTTGTGCTTTCAATGAATGATGTTACCTTCAGCGCTAGCAGAAGCATAGGCAGATCGACGTGATCTAGCTTGCTGATTAGAGGAGGGCTGAAAACAAAATCACATTCGTAATATGAACACAATTTTCTAAAAATACACAGAAAGTAAACAAATAATGAATAATATAAGGGGAATGTATCTCACAAAAGAAGTCTACACATTATTGGGTTATGGATATTTCAGAAATATTCATCAATTCCACCTTTTTTTTCCTCTTCTACTATTTATTTCCTTCCGAAACTAAAACAAAGGTTAAATTCCCAAAAATTTCCAAACAAATCTGAAGCTTGTCATGCTACAAACCCTCAGGCCGTTACATTGTCATGCATGCGCTGTGAAGGTGTCGCAATTAAACAAAAAAATTAATGCTGAGAAGATGCAGGTGAAATCGATTCATCTTCTATATGCATATCTCTATCTCTGATATTATTAACCCTAGCACTCACAGCACTCCTATTTCAACAGTCGAATTAATGAAATAATAATCTTTCATCAGACCCATCAATTTCAACTGTCAATGGATTTGTATTTCTATTTTTAAGTTTGTGGTTGATCTTATATTCAGATCAAACTTTGTTTCGCAAGTAACTTAGTGCTGTGGAAAATACATGAAAATAGTAATAGGAACAAAAAAAAATTACACATTGAGGTTTTAAGTACCATTGGATTGCAAAAATACGCATAATTCAGATTTAATCTTACATATATAATATTGATAGAATTCAAGCATGTGCGACAAGCGGACATACTACAAATGATATATGCATGCACACCCCTGTGCCAGCAGAGCAATGATAACAGGTCTTCATCATCTTATATGTACCAATCACATGATACAGTATAAATAATTATAGTGACAACGACTAAGCGTGCGTTTGGAGAAAATATGAATGAAGTTGGGAACAACATAAAGTGAGTGATTTGGGTTGGAAGCCCACTTGAAAAAGCGGAAACGAGTGGAAGGGGTTTCAACTTCAAGTATTCCTAATCATTTTTTAGCAGCATAAAGATGGATGCAAAGAAAGCTGAAATGCATTGACTGCTTTTATTTATTTATATTATAATCATTTATGTAACATAAAACAAATTATTTAAGAGTTAGGATCAATAACACCATTTTATTTAGCCCCCAACCTTAACCTCCTAATTTCAGCCACAAGTTTATATTTAATTAACAGTATGATGTGTTAAGACAGAGAAAGAAGGATAATTAATATAAACTTCAGTCTGAAATTAAGGGATTAAAGTTGGAGGTTAAACAAAGTAGGCTATTAATCTTAGCTCTTTAAGTAATGTATTTATTTAATTAACAAAAATTACATACAGGAAACTAAAAATATAGTGATATTAATAAATAAGGACACAATAATAAAAATATAAGAAATGTACATTTCACCCAAATACAGCTACTGCTAATTCAATAATAATGGTACCTGGTACACATTTCATTAAATACCGGTCAGTTTACTGGTTCATTTTCTCTTGTGTTGTGATTCCCTGTTTCATAATAATCTTGAAGATATACTTCCAAAACAAGGTCGAAATCATCATCATACAACAAAAAATCATTGTTGCTATTGTTATGTTTTCATATAAAATTGAAAATAGCCATTTAGCAACGACTACTTTTACTTGATCATTAAAATAGTATGATGATGCATCTCTTAAATACCACAAAAATTCTTTTATATGCCCAACTTTCATTATACAACCATACATAAACTTGAACGATCTTCCATTGGTCAGGATATCGTGAAAATGAAAAATATGATTTTTCTGATTGATGGAGGGGAGATGTCCCATTTCCATTTCATATTCTGAAATAACTAAATAAAACTGATCCGGTGTTAAATAAGAAATATATGCATCACAACCATTTTGAATTAAACTTCTACTTCTGAAACCAACAGATTACCTTCTAGACATAACAAAGGTGAATGCAGAATTTAACAAGCACTTGGGTGATATACTGTGTATAACATATCATTTGAATTTGGTATATGGAACAATAAGATCAAAGATAAATGTGCGACGATATCTCCAATGTAACTTCTAACTATAAGGATAATTCAGATTTGATAATCTAATTTCTTCTTATTGAATCAAGGGTCTTTTGCCTTAATAAAATCTTCAGCAAGTTGTACTGCATTGTTCAAGATGACAAGAAAATAAATAAAAGTCATGCTACCTACCTAAAATTTGTCCTGTGTCAATCGATTCGGTACACCATGTCTAATGGTATACAAAAAAGATCTTCGCTATATCATTAACTTAAAAGTGTGTTACTCTCAAACTGTAATTGTTTTGAAGACGACCACATAAGAAACAGTCATTTCATTCAGAAAATCATGTAGCAGCACTTATGGTAACCAATAAATTTTATTTGAAACTTTGAAGTGAAAGAAATAAAGAAGACGAGGAAGTGTTGTAAAGGGAAGCGAGAAGAGTTGGATTTTTAAAGGAAAGATATTTATTTTTCTCAAAAATAATAATCGTGATCATCCACCTGTGTCCCTGGCGTTGGACGCCAGTGTTGGAAAAAGCTATGCTCACTGGAACATGCCCTTTCCTCGTAACCGCATCGAACGTCACTGTTGTCTGTGGCATCTAGTCGCAAAACACAGATGTCTGACGCCATTAAGTGGGAAGAAAATGGCAATGAACGGCCTCTAAATACAAGCATAGCTGAAAATACAAGCATAGCTGAACATACAGGCTATTATGTATCTATGATGTACTGTCCTCTGACACAAGTTAAAAGCGGAGGTACAAAATGATACCTGTAGTTTTGGGCGAAGAGCCTCAAGAGGACCTTTAGGCTTAGGGGTTCCTCCTTGCTATAATTCATCAAGAAAGATAAAACAATTTTGAGAAGGAATTTCAATATACTTAATATAATTTATTCTTAAAGAAAGATAAAAAAGACACATTTGAAGAACACAGACAGATTGACAATTATACCTTTCCTAAAGCCCAATCAGCAGAGTCAAAGAAAGCACGCTCATGATCCTGAAGTTACAATGAGCATATCATAATCACAAAAATCTAACTGTATCACGTCATTATCGCGTAGATGACAAAAGGTATTATAAACTAGTTCATTACCTTTGAAATGAGTGGTGGCTTTTTGGGTAACATCCCACCATATTTCTTTCTGATAACTTGCTCCTGTAAAGACAGCAATCATAAATGAAGCGATGAGCTTAAAATTAGGATGATCATGATTATATGCAATCTCTAAACGTCCAAGTAGTAATGACAGACCAACAACTTTTTTCTTCTCACCCTGCTACAACTGTGATTATGCATCAATAGTCAACAGTTTTCACTGCCCCAAAATGTGAAGTTTGCAACTAATGATTTACTTTGGATATACCGCATTGGCTTACTTATACTATATAGATCTGTTGCATAAGATATAATTGATATAGTTATATTGCATTATCTTATGGAAGCAGCTATTGGAACACAAAATTTGACCCAAGAAGTATAGAACGTTGGATCCTTTTGTCTTTACATGGAAGGTGAGAATCAAGGAAGATCTAATGATCAAGGACTCTTGTGTCCCCGTGTCTATGTTTTGTATTCAAATAGAATTCCGTCGTCTTATTTATTTAAACTACACACACATACATATATATATAGCATTAGATATAGTTGCTATAGATATATTGCATTATCTTAATTGCACTATGTCAGCAAGAACGAGAACACACACACACAATGTGTGTTGTGCCATAACATGAAGAGATGACTATTTCATTTTCTTTTTCTTTTTTTGGATGGGGGTATATTGAAGTTTGTTAAACGTATATGTGAAATCTATGAAGTGCTTTTATTAAAATTAAAAGTCATATGGCATATTTCCTAACTTAAGATATTAAGCATTTTATAAAAGAATGATATATATACATTGTTTCCACCATTTTTTAGTTCGTTTAAGGTTTTAAATAGAAGCATACTCAGCTACAACAATTAACCTAGGACTTGTCAACATTTTCAATTTCCAACTTAACACCATATTACAGGATGGGCATAATAATTGCAGTATAAATCAAATACTAATAAAGCTTTAAAATACTAAGCGCAGCTATAAAATGGAGGTCTAATACCTCTTCGGCAGGGGAGGGTGCAGAAATCCCTTCATTTTGGTCAATAGGCAGAGAAGAGTCCTCAGCCACTTGCTCATTTGTATTAACACTCGTCATGTCTGCCATAGCGTGCCTAAATTTGACTTGCAGATCACCTAAAAAGAACAGAAAAACATGAATTCATGCATCAAAGCTACATGCATGCACAACTATACTGTCCAAGCTCGGCCTAATTTAAATTTGGTGTCCAACTGCCAAACAGTGGTGACGTGGCGGATATTACGAAAACAAATGAAATCGATGAAATGTAGCAATTGGTGGATTGATGAATACCGAAATGCCCAAATTCGTTGATCCGAAGATACCGAATTCTAGCTATCCTCGTCACGTTGATCGCGCACGATACCGTGAAAGAAGATCTTCAATTCTTCAAGCGTTGATCAAGCGCACTTGATTCCGCGAATCGGCTTCAACAATCGTTGATTCGAGCGCACTCGAATAACCGAAAGTGGAGATAGGAGATTACACTCAACTACCAATTTAAGATGAAAGCACACAGCAATCAACAAGAATTTTATTCAACAAAAATCAACAACAACAAAAGTTACAACGCACTCGCTATTTATAGAAGTTTCACACCCTGACCCTTAAGTCGTTGCCGACTTAACTCCCTTAAGTCATTGCCGACTCATGACTCACGACTCAACTAGGTCGTTGCCGACCTAACAGATACTACTCGCCTTAACTGCAACACAGCACATATATATACAACACAAACGACTTAGACAAGGTCGTTACCGACCTAAGTACATCACAATCTCTTGACGCGACCTAAAAACAACTCACGCGACCTAACAGACACAACACCACAGCACAACGACCTAAGAATAAACGGCACACGTCCTATCTTCATGCGGCATATCTCTTCAGCGACCTAACATAGATCGGTAGGTCGTATGAGCGACCTAACTAGGTCGTTCAGCGACTTAAGAAATCCATAGCAGCATAACTAGGTCGTAGGTCCTCGGAGTGGCTTAAAGAAGTTTCTATTATCTCGTTAACTCGTAGATCGTTAGGTCGTTTTGCTACTTCATTAGCTCTTGTAGTTGTAGGTCGTGGACGGCCTAAAGATTCCGAACGACTTAACGTTTTGTTAGGTCGCAACTCCTTTTCACATAGCCTGTTAGGTCGTGATCGACCTAAAACTCCTCCACTAGGTCGTTTCCGACCTAACCCTTCTTCCTTAGGTCGTATACGACCCATGTTTTCACCTTCTAATCTGTTAAGTCGTGAACGACTTAAACTCCCTCTAGGTCGTGAACGACTCATGCCAATAGCTTGCAATTGTTCGACCTTGGTCTGAGCTGCAACATCCTCCCCTGGTTGAGAACAATTCGTCCTCGAATTTGTAACTTCTTCCACATCAGACTGTTCATCCCCATAATATGACACAAGATGCTTAACATTGAACACGTCAGAAGTGTACACATCCTCCGGCAGCTTCAGCTTATAAGCATTTTCATTAATCCGTTTCACAACTTCTATAGGACCAATTTTCCTGGCTTTCAATTTATTATACGCGCCCACTGAAAAACGATTCTTTGTTAACACAGCATATACTAAATCTCCCTCTTTAAACTCAACATTTCTTCGTTTCTTATCTGCAAATTGTTTATACTTTCATTTGCCTTTTCCAATCGTTCTTGAACGATTTTATGACATTCCGTCAATCCATCAACAAAATCTACAGCTCGTTTAACCATCCCCTTCGGTTGTGGTACTACCGTTAAGTCCAACGGTCCCCTGGGTAGATTTGAATATACAATCTGAAATGGACTGAATCCCGTGCTACGGTTCACTGCATGATTATGAGCAAACTCTGCTTGGCATAACTTCATGTCCCAACTCTTCAAATTGTCCTTCACAAGACATCGCAACAAATTTCCCAATGATCTGTTAACAACTTCTGTCTGTCCATCTGTTTGCGGATGATAAGCGCTGCTAAAGTTTAACTTCGTTCCAACCATCCTCCACAAACTTAACTAAAAGTGACTCAGGAAACGAGTATCCCTATCCGACACAATAGATTCTGGCAATTCATGAAGTCGATAGATCTCCTTGAAAAATAACTGAGCAACATGAACAGCATCCGCCGTCTTCTTACAAGCAACAAAATATACCATCTTCGAGAAACGATCCACCACAACATATATCGAGTCATTTCCCCTTTGCGTTCTCGGCAAACCCAACACGAAATCCATGCTAATGTCCATCCATGGTTTTGTAGGTACATGTAAAGACATATACAAACCCGCATTTGTAGTTGTTCCTTTCGAAACTTGACAAACATGACATCTCTGAACAAACCTTTCAACTTCCTTCCTCATCGATGGCCAATAGTAGGATTGAGAGATTAACTGCAATGTTCGGTCTCTACCCACATGTCCTTCCTCATGAAGCTTCTTGATAATCTTCATTCTCAAACTGCTCTCTGGTATACATAATCGATTCCCTTTGAATAAGAAACCATCAACCAATGCAAATTCATCAGTATTTCCATACTTAACTTTCTCAACGAACTTTGCAAAGTAAGGATCCTCCTCAAACAATTCTGGCAATAATTCAAATCCTGTCACCTCAATTTTCATTGTCGTTAATAAATGACTCCTCCTACTCAAAGCATCAGCTACGCGATTCGTTACCCCTGATTTGTGCTTCACGACAAAAGTAAACTGCTGCAAATAGACAACCCATGATGCATGCCTTGCTGAAATCTTGTCCTGCCCCTGCAAATGCTTCAAAGCTTCATGGTCTGTGTAAAGAACAAACTCCTTATGGAACAGATAGTGTCTCCAATGTTTCACTGCTTGCACCACAGCATAAAACTCCACATCATACGTATTATATCTCATCTTTGCCCCTGATAACTTCTCACTATAGTATGCAATAGGACGTCCCTTCTGACTCAACACCCCTCCAATCCCAACCTTAGAAGCATCAGTGTGTAACTCAAATAACAACTGAAGGTCTTGTAATACAAGAATTGGTGCTGTCGTCAAAAGTCCTTTGATTCGTTCAAAAGCAAACCCTGCCTCCTCCGACCAAGAAAACTGTTTCCCTTTCATACAATCAATAACTGGAGCCATCACGCTACTGAAGTGTGGAATGAATCTTCGGTAGAATGACGCTAGCTCATGAAAACTTCTCACTTCTGTAATTGTCCTCGGTTGTGGCCAACTTCTGACTGCTTCAACTTTATTCTGGTCCACCTGGATACCTTCTCCTGACACAACATACTCCAGAAATAAAACACTCCTCGTCATAAACACACATTTCTTTGTTGCGGCATAGAACTGTTCTTCTCGAAGAATAATTAACACCTTCCGTAAATGCTCTACATGCTCCTCTGTGCTTCCACTATAGATCAGAATATCATCAAAATAAACTACCACGAACTTCCCAATGTATGGTCTGAAAATTTGATTCATCACCCTCATGAAGGTACTAGGTGCAATCGATAGACCAAACGGCATAACCAGTCATTCGTATAGACCCTCCCTGGTTTTAAAAGCAGTCTTCCACTCATCACCCGGTCTAATACGAACTTGATGATATCCGCTCTTTAAATCAATCTTCGAAAAGATAGTTGCCCCACTCAACTGATCTAGCAAGTCATCTAACCTCGGCATTGGGAATCTGTACCTCACAGTGATCTTATTCAATGCTCGACTGTCAGTACACATCCTCCATGTTCCATCCTTCTTTGGTACCAATAAGGCTGGAACCGCACAAGGACTTAGACTTTCCTGCACACGCCCTTGTTCTAACAGTTCTTCCACTTGCCTTCGCAACTCCTCATGTTCCTTTGGACTCATTCGATAATGTGGTCGATGTGGCAACACAGCTCCAGAAACGAGATCTATTTGATGTTGAATATCCCGCAACGGTGGTAACTCCGTTGGCAACTCCTCAGGAAAAACATCGTCAAACTCTTCCAATACTGGCTTCACTTCATCAGGAATTTCAACCACTTCATTACACTCTCGTCCAATCAACAAAAAGACTTCAGGTTCCTCTTCAACTTCCCTGACAAACTCCTTCAAAGATAATAAGGTTTTCAGCTCTTCAATCTCCTCCAGCTTGCTTTCCTTCTGTTGTTGCTTCTTAGGAACTAAAATAATCTTAGTACCTTCAAACATGAAACTGTAACTATTAGCACGACCATCGTGTTGTACTGCTCTATCAAACTGCCATGGTCTGCCCAACAACAGATGACACACATCCATGTCTACAACATCACACCAAATTTCGTCTTTGTATTTCTTCCCATTGAAAAATTCACACAAGCTCTTCGTCCAACTTTCACCTCACCACCTTTCCTTAACCATGCTAACTTGTACGGTTTAGGATGCTTCTCAGTTTTCAAGTTCAACTTCCTTACTGCTTATGTAGAGATAATATTGTCACAACTCCCAGCATCAATGACGAACTTGCAAACCTTTTCCAGAATAGTGCATGTGGACTGAAATATGTTATTCCTCAACCAACTGTTTTCCTCTTCCTGTTTCGGTGCCAAATAACTTCTCCTCATCATCAAATTACACCCTTCATCTTCGGACAACTCTTCTTCCTCCTCAACATAAGGTGAATTAGAACGTTCAGCTTCCACATCCTCTTCTTCAATCTCTGCGACCATTGCTCTCCTCTTCGGCTTTGGACATTCATTGCTTTTGTGACCCAACTCCTGACAATTGTAACATTTGAAACTGCTATTAACCTTTGGCTTCGCAACTTCATTCACAACTGGTTTACTGATAGATTTAGGAACATTAGAGCTTCCACTAACACCCTTCACTTGATTGTTGGAATTAGTAAACACACCACCTCCACGCCTTCCCTGCTTCTCCCAAGCCAACGCTTTCTGATGTGCTTCTGCTACAAATCTAGGATCAAACATATTCACCATATCTTGGATCTGCATTCGCAACCCTCCAACAAATCTAGCAGTCAGCTGTTCCTCTGTCTCCATAATGTCATTTCGAGCAATGAGTTGATAAAATTCATCAGCATAATCATTAACTGACTTCGTCCCTTGCCTCAAGTTCTGCAATCTCTGGTACATAAGTGATTGGTGGTTGTAAGGTAAAAATGTAGCTCTCATCAACTTCTTCATCTTATCCCAAGACTCAATCTTTGACTTCCCCATTCTCTCTCTCGTAAGTTTAGTTTGCTGCCACCACGCCGAAGCTCTCCCCCTCAACCTAGTAGCAACCAACTTCACTCGTCGATTCTCCGGAACCTCCTTGAAATCAAAGATCTCTTCAACATTAGACAACCAATCAAGAAATTCTTCAGCTACCATTCCACCTTTAAATTCAGGAATTTCCATCTTCATACCCGATTCCCATCGACGATCATCATCTGCATCTCGATATGAATTTCGAACCTGGTCTCGATCTCGATAATGAATGCTAGCTCTATCACCCTCTTCATTAAAATCAAAGGTATGTCTATATCGATCTCGACCACCAACATCCCTTCGATCACGCATGTCTCTTTTACTATGTCTCTCTTCATCTCTATATGGCTCTTATTCAAACTCACATGGAGTTCTTCTCTCTTCATGTCCATAGTCATGGTGATCTCTCCTCGATGAAATTGATGTTTCTCTTCTCTCTCTAAAAGATTGCGGTGATACCTTTCTCGCTTCCGTAACCGATGGCGAAACTCGGTTTCCTCCATGGTTCGAGATTGGTGATCTCCTCCTTTGATTTTGATTCAAATCATTCATCAATTTCTCTAACTTTCCAATGCCTTCATCAAATTTCTCATTAATGCGTTGTTCCATTTGCTCGGCCTCTTCTCTTCTATACAAAGCTTCAACATTCTGATGACGATTAGCTCTCCTTGGTGGCATGATTGAATCAAACACAAATACTTTACAATTCAAACTTCAACACAAGTCAACAAGCACGGCTCCAACTCAATTTGGCTCGGCCTTGCGACTTACTCCTTAGCTCGGCTACACCCCCACACGACTTCAAACTCCTTGGCTCCAAGTCTCGGCTTAGCTATGATTGGCTAAGTCTGACTCTGATACCAAAAAACTGACGCAGCGGATATTACGAAAACAAATGAAATCGATGAAATGTAGCAATTGGTGTATTGATGAATACCAAAATGTCCAAATTCGTTGATCCGAAGGTACCGAATTCTAGCTATCCTCGTCACGTTGATCGCGCACGATACCGTGAAAGAAGATCTTCAATTCTTCAAGCGTTGATCAAGCGCACTTGATTCCGCGAATCGGCTTCAACAATCGTTGATTCGAGCGCACTCGAATAAGCAAAAGTGGAGATAGGAGATTACACTCAACTACCAATTTAAGATGAAAGCACACAGCAATCAATAAGAATTTTATTCAACAAAAATCAACAACAAAAGTTACAACGCACTCGCTATTTATAGAAGTTTCACACTCTGACCCTTAAGTCGTGTTGCCGACTTAACTCCCTTAAGTCGTTGCCGACTCATGACTCACGACTCAACTAGGTCGTTGCCGACCTAACGGATACTACTCGCCTTAACTGCAACACAGCACATATATATACAACACAAACGACTTAGACAAGGTCGTTACCGACCTAAGTACATCACAATCTCTTGACGCGACCTAAAAACAACTCACGCGACCTAAGAATAAACGGCACGCGTCCTATCTTCATGCGGCATATCTCTTCAGCGACCTAACATAGATCGGTAGGTCGTATGAGCGACCTAACTAAGTCGTTCAGCGACATAAGAAATCCATAGCAGCATAACTAGGTCGTAGGTCCTCGGAGTGGCTTAAAGAAGTTTCTGTTATCTCGTTAACTCGTAGATCGTTAGGTCGTTTTGCTACTTCATTAGCTCTTGTAGTTGTAGGTCGTGGACGACCTAAAGATTCCGAACGACTTAACGTTTTGTTAGGTCGTAACTCCTTTTCACATAGCCTGTTAGGTCGTGATCGACCTAAAACTCCTCCACTAGGTCGTTTCCGACCTAACCCTTCTTCCTTAGGTCGTATACGACCCATGTCTTCACTTTCTAATCTGTTAAGTCGTGAACGACTTAAAATCCCTCTAGGTCGTGAACGACTCATGCCAATAGCTTGCAATTGTTCGACCTTGGTCTGAGCTGCATCAAGTGGCATAACAGCGGTCCACATAATCCACCATGGTGTTGATTTTTGGTGCTTGCCTCTTTAGTTTAGAACCTTCAGTGCTTAATGCTTGCCCATAACAGCAAAGATATACGGTTCAGAAATATGAAGTACAATCAGTTATTCCAGCTGCCAAGTAAGAAGACAGCACACTTTTTTGAAAGCAAACCTAAAATATTAGGGTTTTTTTGATTTGAAGATTTCAGTTTTGATTTATATAACAATCGAAATGCAATGGGTTTCCAAAACATCAATGTGGAAAATGGTTTTAACATACAGAATTGAAAACGACTTCTTCTTGTTTTCGCCTTCTGGAAATATCAAAAACACAAAAAATTATCATCTTCCTTCCTCTTCTTTACCTTTGTTATAGTGGTTACAATTTTTCCGGTCTATTCTCCTCTCCCATGCCTTAAATACATGTCGAAAACGCAAAACACAAGATTCAAAGTTCAAACCAAACAAACCCTTGTAGCTTTGAAGTTGAATCCCAAAATACATAAACTAAACTATCACTCCTTTTGATCCCAGAAGTATTATTGGGTCTCTCTTAATATATATTTTTCCTGTTGTTCCAACTGAGATTCCACTGTAGGTTACCTTATCCAGTATTATTTAGTATAGATCACTAAATTCTGCACTGGTTATAGAAGAAAATTCAAGTACAGATCAAAAACAAGTATATTGCACCAGACAGCAAACAAAAACAACTTTACAAATGAGGAAAACACTATGGAAAGCTAAACATGTATGAGAAGAATACCTTAATCTAGATGTTGAAACCAAGACACTTGGAAACAATTAACATGATCTTCAAGCATCGGGCTCTTGTACACTTGAGTTTATATGATTTGAGCATGATCAATACTAATACAACCATGTTAAGTTTAAAGACTGTTTCTCTTAATCGTTGTTATGTTGCATTATTAATCATGTCATTAACCATATTCAGAAACAAAGTATGGTAAAGAACACTGGATGCAAGTACTAAATTTTAAATAATCATGTTCATTAAATTTGTAACCGGCAAAGATCGCAAAAATCGTAAGATCGTAAGTTCCAAAACGCGATTCGGAAGGAAACGCAGCCTTCCCGGTCCAAGAGTTAAATTGGATTGCATCCCGTGTAAGGTTGTGTTTGTTTTTAATTAGAAGTTCTAAATTTAACTTCTGATTTATAATTCAGAACTTTCTATATTGCTTGTTTTTTATCGGTGTTCTAAATAAAACCATCCATTCAGATAAAATAATTCAGAACTTTCTACGTTGCTTGTTTTTTTATCCGTGTTCAAAATAAAAACCATCCATTTAGACAAAATTATTCAAAACAATTTTCCTTCTTATTTTGTTCTGAATGCTAAATACCGTTTCTTGTTTTGAATGCTGCATGCAAACAGAATTCAGCAATCAGAATTCACCATTTTAAACAAAGTATGAAATGCTGAATTTGAATTTTGAATTTTGATCACTCCGAATTCTGAATGCTGAATTTTGAATAGTCACTTACTTGTTTGTTTGGATTTGACACACTTACTTGTTTGTTTGGATTTGACATTCAGAACAGAAATTATCATTCAACATTCAGAACATAAATTATCATTCAACATTCAGAACAAAAAATAAGAAAAATAAAAGTTCTGACAATTTTTTTCAAAATAGATGCTTTATTCAGGATATTGACAGAAAACAAACACAGCAAGTCCTTACTTATAAATCGGAAGTTGGATTCACAATTTCTGACTAAAAACAAAAACAGCCGTACGATCCTAATTCAGAACTGAAACATTGAAGCCCCAAATTGCATAGCGATTTCAGTTTAAGCAACGAATCGAAAAAAACAAAAAGAGATTTAGTTCAGCATCGAGATCACAGTTCAGCAGTCAAAAGAGAAACAAGAAGAGGAATAGGAAGAAACAGCAGCAGCATACCTGAATTGAAGAATCTAGGATTCAGAGGCAAGTTTGTTTAATTTTCTGATTTTTTGCCCCCTTCTGATTTCTAAGTTCTTTCCTTCAATTATTAACCCTAGGATTCACGGAGGAAGATATCTCTACGAATTATAAAAAGCGTCGGGCGCACTAACTTAATTTCAATATTGCGTTAAATCTAAAATTATTTTTAACGGATTTCGTTTTTATTTTTTTCCACCTTAATCTTGTATTTGCCAAAATTAATATATTATTTTCAGCTGTTTGAATATTTTTGAAAAAGTGCAAATATTTACAAATTCAAACCCACAAATATTTGCCATTTGACTAAAACTAAAAACACGGATAATTTTTAAAACTTGTTTTTAGAAAAGATGGTTGTGTTAGACCCGTCCATGGATACCGGAAAAATCCGAAATCCGTCCGAATCCGTATCCAAAAATACAGATATTATCCGATATTCGAAAAGCGGATGCGGATATGAGTGTATCCGTATTTAAAAAATATCCGTTTGATCCGAAACTAAGTACGTTTATAATAATTATTATTTTAAGTAGACCGCTATATTAAATTATAACGAAAATTTAGTACATATTTCAATTTTATAAAGAAATTTCATACAACCGTTGGATTTCATATCTACAACCAATCAGGTATTTAGATAATAAACACTAAATATATTCACTAGCCCCGCCACGCACGCTTCCATTTCTCAGTTCTCCCATTCATTTCACAGCAGCTCTCCGAAAAAATTTAAAACTCTAAATCAACCCTAATCGACCTCGACGCTTGGTCCTGGTATCGATGATTACTGCGATCGACGTTCTTGCAATCCTCAACGACGATTGACATGTTTCTGCAATCTTCGTCGACGATTGCTCCTGGTATCTTTGATTCTTTGATGTTCGGAAAGCATTGTTATTAATATATATTTTTTGTAGTCCATGTCTTTGATGTCGTCAGTATGTATTAATGTTCATCATTAAGTTGATTAATACAGTGTTGTGTCTCTCCATTGTCATATATACCTAGTGGTTTTCCTATTCAATTGATTAGCGTGTGTTATATGCTTCTCATTTTCAAACTTATAAGCCGTGTTTTAATTTAATTGTAACCCCCTAATTCCTAAATGCACAATTACTCGCTGTAGGGTTGTAACTATATATATAGTTTCTAGCACTAGATATATTTGATATCCCTACAGTTCTTGCTGCGTCTTTCTTTTTTGAAGTTTGGATTCCTTGTCGCCTCTTTTTTTTATGAAGTTCTAGTTGCTTACTGATGTTATAATAGTTTGGTATGTCTGTTGCATGTGCATCAACCTAATTAAAACTGATATCATAGTATAATTATTTTTGTATTATAGACTTTTGAAAATGGCAAACACCTCACAAGTTGTAGCAACAAATCTATTGCATGTGCATCAAATGCTTGTGCCAACGATAACATAGTTGTGCAAGAAACTCAAACCACGGACTCTAGTGTGCCACAAACTCAAAATCTTTCAACAAATGAAGAAAAATCAACAACTTTAATGTAAAGCCCATGAAATCCGAGGTATGGAAAGATTTTGGTAGAGAAGTGTTAAAGGGTAGTAATAGTGTTAAGGCTACATGTAAACATTGTTTAGGGATGTTCAATGGAGCTACATCACTAGGAACAACACATTTGAAAAATCACATAAAAGTTTGTCCTAAAAATACTAACAATAAGATCCTATCTGGACAACTTTTGACTACAAAAAAGTCTCCAGGTAAACCATTTAAACTAGCAAGTTGGAAGTTTGATCAGAATAGGGCTCGAATATGTTTTGCTCATATGCTTGCCAAACATGATTATCCATTCAGTATGACAGAACATGTTTACTTTCAAGAATATGTCAAGAGTATTAACCGAACTGTTAAGCTCTCTTCTAGAAATACAGTTTGTTGTGATGCGTTAAAACTTTATGCTGACATGAGAGCTGAATTATAACAAATGTTTGATTGTTTGTCTGCTCGTGTTAGTATTACTACGAATTTATGGACATCTGAACATCGTAATATAGGTTATTGTTACATAACTTGTCATTACATCGATGATGATTGAAAATTGCAAAAAAAATGTTTATCATAAAATGCCTCCTTCACACACTGAACTTGCATTTAGTGCTGCTACTAAAACAAAATTATTGCATTGAAACTTAGATAAGAAGTTATTTTCAATTACTGTTGATAATGCTTCTAATAATGATGTTATGATAAGAGATTTCAAGGATTGGTTAGATAGTAACGATATCCTGGTTTTAAATGGTTATTTATTTCATATGCGTTGTTGCACACATGTATTGAACTTAACTGTGCAAGATGGGTTAAAAGTCGTGCATGATCTCATTGTAAAGATAAGAGGAAGTGTTAATTTTACAAAGTCGTCACAATTTAGAAAATAAAGTTGGGAAAACGCATTGACACAAACTAGATTAATTGGAAAAGGAGTTTCATATGATGTTCCAACACAATGGAACTCAACATACCTTATGCTTGAAAGCGCGCTTGAATTACGTCCCGCATTTGAACGATTAGTTGAATTAACTTCTGATTATAGATGTTTGCCTTCAAGGCAAGAGTATGAGATAGGAAAAGAAATTTGTGAATGCTTGAAAATCTTTTATGAAGTTACATTTAAATTTTCAGGTATTAAATATCCAGTGGCTAATCTATATTTAGAAGTGTGTGATATTTATTAAAGCATTACAAGTTGGAAGTTAAGTTAGCATGAGTATATTAGCTCTATGGAACGAACGATGAGAGTTGAATTTGACAAGTATTGGAGGACTTGCAATTTAATGATGAGTATTGGCATGATTTTCGATCCTCGTTATAGAATGACCTACATTGAATTTTCTATGATATGATTTATGGATAAGAAGTACAAGTTCACATATAGAAAATTCTTGAATCGATGAAAGCTCTTTTCCAATTCATACGAAAGAGAAGGTCCATCGTATAAGAATGTATCAATTTCTTCTTATTCATTTGATGATAACTCTGATAATGGGCCTAAAAAGAGAACAAAAATGGATCTTAAATGGAGGAATTATATAGAACAAAAAATCGAAAGTTTACAAGTTTCTAAGATAAGCTCGATAAATATTTAGAAGATGAATTGTTGCCAATTGAAGATGATGACAACTTTGTTATTTTAATGTGGTGGAAAACAAATGGTCCTACATTTCCTATTCCTGCAAGAGTTGCTCGTGATATTTTAGCTATTCTTGTATCTACTGTAGCATCCGAATCCTCGTTTAGTAGTGGAGGTAACTTGATTACAGAAACTAGATCCTCATTACCTCCGGATATGGTAGAATCCTTAAGTTGTATTAAGAATCGGTTACATCGAACATTGGTTAGTTATTTTTACATATTAAAATTAGTTTAGAAAGATAACCATTTAATGCTATTGGTTAAAAAAATTCATTTAACAGGCAAAGATATAGAGCTCTTAGATGAAGCATTCGCTCCACTATGAAGATGGCCGCACAAGGTAATTATTTTTATATCAAAAACATTAAAATCGATTCGTAGATGTTTCACACGTGCTGCTGCTAACAGCAGCGAGCAGCTTACTTAACTTAATTTAATTGATAAATACGTCTGTATCTTATTTTCTGTTTTTCTTAGAATAAAATTTGTAATGTGTGTGTTTAAAATGTTCGCTGCTGTATAATTGGTCATTGAATTTGTTTAATGAAACATTCATCAAGAAAACAATGCTTACACTTACGTTACTTGTTTGGGGATTTCATGTTATTTATTTGAACCTATTGTACAATACTGATTTGTTTTCAAATTTGACATTATTTTACCATTATTTTTCCTATTCCCTTATTTTTGTTGAAGTTAGCATAGTTATTCTATCGTCAGTATTTCAATTCTCCCTCTTGATAGTAGTGCATATTAAAATGGTCGATTATGGAGTTTAAAGATTGATTATAACCAGGGAAATGAATTTATTATGCTCTTGTTGCATTATATTACTTCACATTGACAGTCTCCTACCGTCGCACTTTGCAATTTAAATGCACTGAACATATTTTTTTTCCTTCTTTCTGGAGGTAATCTTTTCAAGCATGTGGAAGCAATGCAATTTTACACTTCTTTCCTAATGCAGGTAATAATAATGCTAAAATTTTAGATATAATATATATTTTCTACTATAATATTTGATATATTATGCTTTTAGGTTTTAATTCTTTTACATTTTCTAATCAGACCACTTATAGACTATTGTCACGCAATGTCTACAACTATACCAAATATACATAACATGCTCCACTGATATATTCGAGAGATAACATAAACCTTATCGAGATTATTCAATAATTAATTTTCATTGTTTTGATAATAGTGGTGTAACAATCCGATATTTTCAGCCATTCGCATCCATACATGACAGAGTTGAATTGCTCAAAATACCGCATTGTAAATAATCTGGAGCAAATGAAATACAATCACAGAATCACAAACACAGAAATATCAGAATAACTTGCAGCGGAAATTAAAATAGCATAGTAGTCCATAAAGCTACTATAACAAACTCTCAAAACATAATACATAATGTCAGACTGAAAAACATATACAATAGATATCTCCAATACATAGAAGTTCACAAATACCAAAGCTGAAACAGAACAACTGAATTGAAACGGAGGGATAACTAGATAAGCAAAAATCTCCAGCGATTCCTAGCTCCAGAAAAGGAATCCAAAGCTAAGCTGTAAATACTCAGGCTGACCCGAGCGTAAAATAAAACACAAAACACTCGAGTCAGGACATACATACTTATATAACGTAAACCAACTCAAGTGAACTGTAGTAGTAATGCACAATAGCTTAAAGGATGCTTGGGATCGCCCATCCTCTAAGGATCGGTTAAATCATAAACTAAATACATCCCATGGTTAAAATTTCAAAATGGTAATTTATACTTTGAAATCAAATATCATTTCAAAATTCAATATCATTCAAAATCCATTTCAAAATATCAAAATATCATATTTTTCCAAAACCACATCCATTTTATTTAATTTAAATACCATTTCAAATCACATTTCAAAATGGTTTATATTTTAAATCAAAATATTCCATTTAAACCATTTAAATGAAGTTATTATATTTAATAACCAATTATTCAATTCCCCAAAATTCACCATTTTCAGAATTCATTTATTCACTTAAATTTATCAAAACAGTGAAAATTCAACTTTCGCAGCACTTAGAAAATGCTACGGAAAGTTATGTTTAAAAATAATTCAATTAGCATAAGACAGCATTTAAAATGTTGTAATAGGTTTTAGATTTCAAGTAAAACCTTAGTTAAATTCAACAACTACAGCACTTACAAAGTGCTATAATAGCCCTTAGTTCATTTTAGCCATTTAGTTCATTTATATCAATTACAACATTTACAAAATGCTGTAATATCTTTAACTTTAGAAATGATAGCATTTCAGGAATGCTGTCAATTTAATTCTAAACTTTCACTACAATTTCATAAATAATTAAAATTTATTTAAATCCATTTTAACTTATAAAAAACCATATTTTCTCACTTTAAAAACAATCATTTAAATACCCCTTAATTTATGATTTTACAAAGTGAATTTTTCAAAAATAATTATCAAATCTTTAATAATTCAAAAATAAATGTAAAATTTTATAACGTTTCATTTACCTTACATTTTAAATTTAATTTACAATTTCATAAATTAAATTTAAATTCCCTTTTATTTTTCTTAACTTAACTTTATTTTAAACACAATTTCACATTTTCCAAGTTAAGTTATATTTCAAATTTCAATTTTTAAACATTTATTTATTTAACTATTTTAATTTACAGAAAAATCAATAACACTTTATAAAATCATTTTAAATTCAAATTTAAATCAAATTATCATGTTTTCTTACTTAATTTAAACTACATTTATAAACAAAATCATAATTTCCAAAATTAACTTATATTTCAAATCCTACTTTACCATTTATTTATTTCACTTATTTGACTTGTAGAAAATCACTAATACTTTTTAAAAATCATTTTTAAATTTAAATTTAAATAAAAATATCATAATATTTACATTTTATAATATTTAAAAAATTTATAAAAATATATATTAACCACGGGTTTGTATATAAAATTTCTAATCTAAGTCAAATGTTACGGATAATATATCATTTCAATCCGTAATTTACAAAGGAAAAAAGTCCGGGTTCTATTATTTCAAACCCGAAATCTCAAGTAAATAAAAATAAATAAAAATCACTCAGGCCTATCATTTCAGCCCATAATGATTTTTCCCTATTCTAATATCCGTTTGGGTATGTATTATTTCAACCCATAGTGATTCTATTCTACAGGAAACTTGCAGTGTGATAAACAGATATAAATAAACAGAATAGCATTACACAACAGTAACAGATGATATGACAGGTGTATAAACAGGGTGGTCATCATATAAATAATATCACAGGCAGGTATAACATGATAATATAGTCTACATATTCACTGAATGTCAATTTACTACTTATATAAGTAAAGAATGTCTGGTGAGAAATACTCACCTCTTTAAAGCTGGAGTTTGCAAACAACACACACAAAAGAAAGTCCGGAAAGCACGATGGAACGACTTAATTTGAGTGGAGAGAGCCAGGATATTAATCTTGTATTCGACAATAAGACAAAGCAAAGTATAAATATAAATACAATACAAACTTATATTGAAACAATTATGGAAATAAGATTAAACAAAGACATCACCAAGCTTCCTATTCAACTTTGCTTGACCCAAACTTCACATATGCTCAGCCACACATGCTATTTGGCTTGGCCACCACATTGTTTCAGGTGGAATGGATCTGGTTTGGACTGGAAATGCAAGGCTAGGCTTGAGAATGCAAAGGGTTTGAGTGTTACAAAGTGAGGAAGGTCAAAAGGCAAGGCTAGAAAGGATTTTGGTTCAACTTGGTCTCGGTCAAAGGAATATTTGGGCTCAGCCAGAGGCTGCTACAGGTCAGGTCATAGGTTAGTGATGGTGTTCAGAGGTGGTGCTTTTTGGTGATGGTGGCTAAGGGGTGGCCGTGGCAGGCAATGAAGGTGGTGTTGCATATAGGGTTCGGTTAGGCATAGTTTCAAGGATTATTGCAACTTTTTGTGGACTTTTTGTTCAAGGGAGGTCACGACCAGTATAGGTCAGAGGAGGAGGATGATTTGCAGCCGTGGATGATGGGAAGGAAGTTGTGATGGTCGGTGGTGGATATGGTGAGGTGATAGGCCGAGCAAACATGTGAGAAGCCAAGGCAAAATTCAATGGAAAAAGCAAGGGAAAATGAAGAGAAGATGGAAGCCATTACCAAAATGTTTTTCAGAGATGATAGGCCGAAATTTTTCTGGAATGAGAAGTAACATTCATGTGAAAAGAAAATAAGAAACTCACGGCAATAATAAAGTGTTGAACGGTCCAAAAATTGAAGAGTCTAGCGCATGAAAAGTCATTGTTTTAAAGCTTTTGTCCCTTCGAATTTCTAATATCATTTATACAAAATAAATAAAATAAACTCAGTAAATAAAACAAAACAAACTGAAATAAAGTGAAGAAAAGAAAACAAATAATTTGTTTTAGGAAAAATAGGAAAATAAATAAAGAAAATAGCTTAATATATTGAGACTAGTTTTTAAAAATTGTAAACAAAATACCCTTAACTTTGGAAAAATTATAGCTATACTTTAAAAATATTTAAAAAAATAAAATAAAATATATACCTAATATGTCATATAACACATATTAGAACATGATTTATCAAATAAAAATATTATTTATATAAATTAAAATAGACAATTTTATTAAATAAATCAATTTACATACAATATTGTAAAAAGCATAACTTTCACAATATAAATCGGATTTCAACGAAACGAAAAGCAGTATTCTTGAAATTTAATTTATTTTCATAATAAAAGATAAAATTAAAAAATTCAAATAATTAAATTTTAAATTTAAAAGTCAAAGTTTGGCCAATTTGACCAAAATCCACATTTTTTGGAAATATTCTATTTATTCAGGTTTGGAATTATAATTCATCCAAAATTAAAATTTATATTTAAAATAACAAAATTTATTATTTTTAATCAATATAATAAAGTTTTTAAATCAGGATTTTCAATTTAAATAATTAAAATAAACAATTAAAAAAATACAAAATACTGGGTTGTTACAAGTGGTGTTGATATGAGGTAATAGTGGTTATGCTTTTCTTTGTAGAAATGGTTAAAAAGCTATGGTGGCTAGAAGAAAAAGAATGAAAGTTATCATTTTGTTTTATTATGTTTTTGTTTATTTGAATTGTAGTATCATATGAACTCAACTAATGTTACGTGTGTTGCAATTTTTTTCCATTTGAAAAACCGATGAAGTATTGTAGTTTATATGTGAATGTTTTCTGAGAAAATGAATGTTTAAAACATTAAATTGTGATATTTTAGTTTAAAAAGTTTAGTGTAAAAAACATTGTCCAATTTTGGATGCGGATATTTCAGATACTTTTGGATATTCGTAAATATCTACATCCTATTTTCGGATGTGGATATTTTCTGATATCCGAAAAAAATCCGCGGATGCGGATGTTAATTCTTTGACACGGATATAGGATGCGGATTTAAATTTTCGGATATGGATGTAGATATTGCTATATCCGCATCCATTTGGATCCGTTGACAGGTCTAGGTTATGCATTTTGAAAATTAAAGAGGTGTTTCACAAATGTTCCCTTATTACAAATGACGTTAGCACTATAATTTATCCATTAAAAAATTGAACAATGCTACGGCGAATAGCATAAAACCGAGTGTTTTTGAACCTGCATTACCGCTACTACTACTCTCCTAAGTTGTTATTTTTTCCTTCATCTATATTCAAAATTAGAGCTGTGTAATCGAAGAATGAGAAGATGACAAAAATAAACTATCTATATTTTATTAGTTATTCGTCTCTTTTTCTTGTGCTTCTATTCTTGAGTATTTGATCTTTGGTATTATATTTTCATTTATATAATTAGTTTGGAGATTGTTGATTTTGGGGTATTTGACATGTTTGAGTTTACCGTCTATAAGGAAATAGTTTTCTAACTGAATCAGTCATATATAGTAATGAACTTCATGAAATCAAAATTGAAGTGTTAAAGTTAATACAAAAGAGTTAATATTTACTTTGACTATTTTTATTTTAAGCTTGTAGTAGCTAAAAAATTATTGATCCGCTTTTTTTACACACTGTAGGTTAATCCTCAAGTTATTTCTTTTGAACCGAACACGACGATCAAAGATGAAAGACGATCAAAGATGAAAGAAAATACTGAAATAGAGGATGTGCAATGTGATTTTATAGACATTAAAGATGATTCTATATTTTAAAAATTGTACAGTACATTCATATACTGGTTTTAACTATTATTTATTATTATTTTGTAGGCATGTACTTCTCAAGATGCATTTATATGTTGGTGCCAATCATAAACGAAGAAGATAAATATCATTTTTGTCATAACTAAATCGGATAAGATTGAAAGTTCGCGAAAACCATGAACTTAATGTCTTATGAGAGAGCGGAAAATATGGGAAAAATAAACAAGATGAAGAAATTATGATAAATAAGAGGAAATTTCCATGAAATGCAACGAAAAAATGTAAATGCTCATTTCTAATCAAAGATGTATGTCCAGATTCAGATGGTTGGATCATGGAAATATTTAATGGTACTCATAGCTATGATAAAAAATGGATACAGAATTCAAAGACAATCCCGTATGAAGAACAAGCAAAGAAGAGCGGGATAAATTTTGGCTAAGTCTATGGATCAGTATATATCCATGGATGGATCTGTACCGATCCATCAAATTACCTATTTTACTTCCAAAACCTTTGTAATGTAACAACCCACATCTTTCGACACACCGATCCAAAGTTTAAGGTTGCTTTCACACTCGTGTTATGACAAGAAATACGAGCTGTTGGGTTTTTGAAACATTACAAAGCATAATTTAAGAGTAAATTATAATACATTCTACACTTTCAGATCTCGCAGTGGAAGAAATTATATTATAAGTACTGGAAAAATAGACATTTCAGAAAATAGTCTCCAAAATACTTAAATTTCATATACAATTCCATGTACACTATTCCCAAAGTACACCATAAGTTGTATAGACTTTTAATACAATAAGTAATTACATGATGAATAATAAAGAATATGGGAACTTAAATATATAGCTCCTTCTCCATGTACTATGTCCAATCAACTGCTAACCTATCATCCTGCAGTAGGGTAAATGAAAAGAAGGGGGTGGGTCAGACAAAAGTCTAGTGAATGAGTACAGGTTTAATTTATGGCGATCATGTGCTGTTAACTTTAGTTCTACTTTATGTATGCTACGGTGTCCTTTAAGTATTCATGTATTCCTATGATCCATTACCTAGGGGTTTCTATCCAACACATGCCCGTACTACAATTTGTGCAGGCTACTACAAGGATCAAATTATGAATAGAACCTCAATAACTAACGATCGGCCACTTCTCCTAGAGCTACTCAACATGAAAACACCGCCACTAGGCTATATGGGAACAAATTTCCCATAAATATGACCACGTGTAACCCAACTATGCATCAAGAAGGAAACCAAATTGCTGACTCGTCGGGGTATCTCATCATCTACATCTGTGTCCATGTCTCGATCGTAGCATACACATCTTATTGCATGCTCTAGGATCCAACATCTGAAGTGTACCATGTCACATCAGTCTCCGTGTGTACCAGGACATCCATTGTGCTAGACCACACTTCATTAAGCATCATCATCAGTGCTACGTGTCCACTGTAGAACCTCCCACGAGTGCATTTTTGCGATAAAAATCGCCACCGGTCAAATATCAACCTTCCATTGGATAAAGAACATTTACCCAATACTATATCTTCCTAATGTCATCTCATAGGGAATTAGCTTCCCTATAGCTCCTAACATACGTACAAATAGGCTCACACAATTGTCAATGTTTATATTTATTTTTACTATTAACTTAGGCCTTAGACCAAGGTTCAGGCTGTGAGTTTCAAGTGACAACCGATCGACCACTACATCTTAACCGGTTGACCGCTCAGGAAGAGGGTCAGCCGATCGCATACAAAAATTAGTTTTCGTCTTCTTTTTCTAATTTGATAACCAATTTATGTTAATTTTATTTATTACAGCATTTACAGTGAGCATTTATAGTGAACTCTAAGCAACTACAGTGACCAGTCTAAATTCCTAATTTCATGCGTTTACACAATTTTCATTGATTTAGTGTTCATGCAATTTAACATGTTACTTATGCTAACAATTATTCAATTTCTAGGGTTTCAATTTAAAAGGGGTTTGCATATTATTCAATCTACCGTTTTCAAGTTCTAATCCACATTTCTGGTTTAATAATTAGGGTTTACAATTAAAATTGGTAACAACCTAGATCATATATATAGAATAGGCTATATTTAACTATAATAAATCGTCTTATTAAACTTGTTCCTACTCACCTTAGATCAAAGTGCTAACTTTGTTCCTTGTCGTTGAATCGACATCCATTAGTTTGCCTCCTCATAGATTTAATTGCTACCGTGCTCTTGCTTTGATTTTATTTTAATTTTTGAAAGAAAATTGAGAATGGAGAGAAAGATTTTTGACAGAGTTTCTGTAGTTTGTAAGTTTTCTACTAGCCTTGGTTTCAATTTATAGAAGTTGGGAATCAATTTGGTGCGTTGATTCAGCCTGGAGAATATTTTAGTGTGATTATGTATGCTTATCAAAACTTGTCGAAAAAGCAAACAATCTTGGTCGTTGAAACGAAGTGCATGATCCTCGAATTTTCCATATGTAGGGTCAATTGCCTCTCTCCCTTGGTCAACCACTACCGATCGACCATCGACCCTTTTGGGTCGACCCATGTTGTTTAAATTTGGGAAGTTTTGATTTTTAAAGCTTATTTTATTTTTAAGTTTTCAAATGCCCGTATCTTCTCCATACTAGTTCCGATTTTAAAGTGTCATATATGAAAATTATCTAGAAAATTGCTACGAACGCAGTGATGCAAGTCTTGTAGCTAAATTCGGACGTCTGTGAAAATTTCATTTTAGTCCTTGTTTTATTTAAATTTAGTTTTCTTATTAAATTTCTGTTAAGTTTTTGATGTATTACATGGAATGATGTAGGTACCAATGCAATGAAGATAATAAAAAATTTGACTAAGTCTATAGATCAGTGTCGATCCATAGATTTCCTCCATAAAGCAAATATTCTTAGTAAATACATGAAGGAACAAACTTAGAAGCATCAAAGGAAGACTTTAAAAATCTGCTACCTATATAAATAGGAGGCTAAGGGGACTAAACACCCTGCTTATTCATACCTAGGGAAAGTTTGCCATTACCAACTCTATAATAGATTTCTGAGTTATTCTTGTAAAAACAATATATTTAGTGTGAATCAGGTAATAAAACATTGATAAAGTGGACGTTGACGTAGTTGAACTACTATAAAAAATTGCGTTCTCTTGTATTCCTTATTTTTCCTCTCCATTTTTACATTTTTCTTACTGATTTGCCATCTACAGATATACTTCTACTATCTAGGATTGTTATTACTTGAAATCTATGACTTTGGGATGCTAGACTAATTTTTTGGTGCTTTGACTGAGAGTTAGAAGATCAAATTAGATCTTTATTGCTACTAAAATCTCCAAAGGGATATGATTTTGATTAAAGGAGAACCACGAAAGGCCAATCATTGAAGAATCTAAATGAGGGAATGCTAGAGACACTAATAGGAGTGATGGATCAACTCAATCTCCACCAAATCTAGTAACTAAGGAGGAGTTGGATGGAATAATGGTTGTTTTTACTCAAAAGATGAAAGTGATGCAACAAGCTATCGTGTAAGAGCTAAAAAAGAAACTTGCATGGATAAATAAACCTTTTCAAGGAGATGGATCTGTCCTAAAAGATCATGAAATTAAGGAGGATCTCCAACTGGATCAGGTGAAGGAAGTTCGGTTGGAAGATGAAAGGATGAAAGGGAAAGAGTTGGAGATGTAGATATAAATGGGAAAGGAAATCAAAGTAATTGAAATGAAGCCAATGCTCGAGCTCCAAGATTGATCAGGGTCAATCCATCATGAGTTGGTGTTGATCCATCATGGAGAAGGAACTATGACCGTAACAATGTAGATGAAGGTGATAGGCATGCTATATGTCTTACTAGAGGAAGATTTGGAAGAAATGATGATAGAAATGTACACAAGAGAAGCGGTTGTAGGGAGCGGAGTCACGACCGACATCATAAAAAGTTAAGACAATTGGACTTACAAAGCTAGGGTGACCTAAGCATTGTGATGCAAGCCATGACTGCTTGGGCAGTGTCCATAGCGGTCCCTTGTGGAATCGAGCACACAGTGATGCACTCGATGACCACTGTCCAGAATGAAATGAAGATGCTTATGGAATGATCAATGAGGCAACCCGAAGATTTCTTTGGAACGATTAATACGAGGATAATTAGGAAACCACTTCCAGTCAAAATCTGTTTATAGTAAAGATTAGAGCAGTGAAGTATCCAAGGAAATTTATGATACCAACAATGTCATCGTATAATGGATTGGAAGATCCTTTACAAAACCTATTGGAATACGATTGTCATATGGATGGTGCTAAGGAGGATGACTATGTAAAGTGTAGATGCGTTCCATTATTCTTAGAATGATTGGCTACGATGTGGTTATGCAGACTAGAGTGATGGTCAATACCATCTTATGATCAATTAGCAAACAAGTTTTTGACTCAATTCTACGTTAACTTTGTATAGCCTAATGATGCCTTTCATTAGCAAGCATTTAGCAACAAAAGTAAAAATCTCTAAAAAGCTATCTAAAATGATTTAATGTAGCTACAACTTCAGGTAGAAAATCAGAAGATAGCTTAGTATTGATAGAAATGACTGACATAGTGGATAATGATTCTGATTTCGGGAATTGGCTGACTTTGAAGAAGCTAGCCACATTAAAAGACTTGTACAAAAAGGAACTGATTTATGTGTTTGGAAGAGGAAAAATGGATAAGAGGTTTAACGTTAGCGGTTAAGTAGGATTGTGCAGTGTAATGCAAAGTATTGAAGCTATTAAGTAGGACAATAGAGGTAGTATGTAAGGAATCTACATGAGTGTGGACAAAGGAACAATCAGCCTCCGAGGCGGTAGCCTTAGGTAATACAGAAGAAACTAGTGGAGAAGGACTAAGGTCACCTAGTTATGGCTTAGTGATTAACATGATTATAAAGGTCCGCATCCCATGAAGAAAAGATGGTATGAAATGGAATGTTATGAGAGTTGCTTAAAGCACTACCCCAAGATATATGTTATGTAATCGAGGATGATGTATCTACTAAGTAGCGAAAGAGGATGAATGATGATATAATATTCATGAATAGGGATGTTGATGGGGCCAAAGCGCCAACCTTCAATCTGATGGTGATGACGACCATGATTAGACCGACTACCATTCGCCAAGCGGATTGATAGTGGACTCTCGGTTGATATTTTGTTTAAAAGAGCATTCAATAAGATGCAATATGATGAGACATATTTGTTGCCTTTGAATCTCGCCTTTAAGGTTTTACCAGAGATGCAATGTCTTCGATTGGATGTATCAAGTTGTTGGTGTATCTAGATGAAAAACCCCATAGGGTGATATAGGTATAGTATTTTGTTGTTAACAAATTTCTTTGCTAATTAAGTATGCAGGGCAAGCTAAGATTGGTTTGGATAAGGGATTAAGTAGCCTTATGCAAGCTTAGGATAATATGCAAGTCCAGTTCAAGTCCATGTGAAGTCATATGCATGTCCGCTATTCAAACTCAAGTCTGAAAAATAGTAATATGTTTGTCCATAGTTCAATAATAGTCAAATGAAGTCCTTCGAAGAAGTATGCTATGTAAAAAGTTTATTGTAAAAAGTTCATAAATTACAATCGGGTCTAAAATCCTCAAATGAATTTAGGGTTTACAACTTTAAAACTTGAGGGAACGAGGAAGGAAGAATCCCCCAAGCAATGGACGGGTGCCTATTTATAGAGATAGTGGCAGGCAAGTTGGCTGCCGCGTGTCCACTCGGCTTGATGTATGTTATCTGTTCAAATCATTGGCATTTGATATCCCTTTCTTCTTGGAGATTCGACATCCTCTCTGCATGGATGAAGCTCGATATTTCTTACTCTTATTAGTTTAGCTATACTATCTTCCTTTGGTGGCTACTCAATAACTTTTATGATGGTCGGTACTCGACAATAGTTATCATGGTAGTAGCTTGGTGATAGTTGGTATAGCATATACTCATTATCTCTAGAAGCTCAACGTCTTCCTTTTTACCGATTCTACAATACTCCTTATTGTAGTGGTTCGATGCCTTCCCCTTCATATTTACCTATACGATTATCTCTAGGCTCGGTAACCTATACATTATAGAAGCTCGATATCTATAAGTGTTTGTTGATTCGATACCTTCTTTACCTTGTAAATTCAACATCTTAATTTGTTGTTGATGTTCAACATTACTTCTATTTGTTATGTGCTCGGCATTCGTTACAGTTGTTGAGGCTCAACACCTTTTTTGCCTTACATGCTTAACATCTCCTATTTTCTTTAATCAAGCTCGACAACTCTTATATTTGTTAAGCACTTGGAGCTCGGCAACTTTAGAGGTTCGACACCTTTTTTATATGTGTTAATTATTTAAGTATGCGACATCCTTCTTATCATAAAGGTTCAACAACATTTTGCTTTTAGACGTTTGATATCTCTTTGTAAGTGTTTGAAGCGCTATCCTTTGTTAAATGTAGAGTGCTTGATGACCTTACTCTCTTCTAGCTCGACACCCCTTATTATTTGCATATTTATAGTAACAGTTGTGGTGTACAAATATTCTACCTACAATGCCCTTTTGGGTTGCCATGCCTTTGTTGATTTTTGGTTGCCATTGCCCGTGCTGTTTGATGATGAAATTTTCCACGAATGGTGAAGTCAGGGTAATCTAATGTGACTAGAGTAAAGGGAGACAATACTATGTTGTGAAATCATAAGAAGCTAGACATGAGGAGAAAGGAAAGGGTGTAGAGAGGTCTTTATGCATTAAAACTCAAAAACACAACAATAACCATTCAAGCCTTGGCTTTGTCCACCAACAGAAAATATGAACTATGGACCTATGAAACTAGTTAGAAGAGGTAAGAGTAGAATCGGTAAAGCTGATGGATGAGATTCGAGTGGATAAAGAAGAGTCGATGAAGATTGTCAAAATTGGGTCTTAACTCAACTTGAGGATAAAGAAGGAATTAGCTAGGTTTTGAGAGCGAATCGAGATGTATTCGCGTGGACTTATACCGAGACGTATGGGATTTCACCTAAATTTGCATGTCACACATTGAATGTTAGCCCAACATTCATTCTTGTGAAGCGAAAAAGACATGGTATGGAACCAGAGGGATCTGACGCATTTGAAGACGCAGTTGATAAGTTATTGACAAACAAATTTATCTGAGAAGCATTATACCCTAATTTGGTAGCTGATCCCATGATGGTTAGGAAGGTTAAAGGAATGTGGTAGATATCATTGATTATTCGGACTTGAAAAATGCATGCTCGAAGGACTGCTTCCGTAGATTGACCAATTCATTGATGGAACTGCCAGATATGAACTAATGTCTTTTGTGGATGCGTATTCAGGTTACAATTAGATTGCAATACACATTCCAAATCTGAAGCACGCGAGTTTTACGATGAATTTGGGAATTTATTGTTACTAAGTGATGTTGTTTAATTTGAAGAAACACGCTGGAGCTACTTATAAGCTTTTGGTTAATAAAATGTTCTTATAACAATCGGATGAATGATGGAAGTCTATGTGAATGATATAATAGTGAAGTCAAGGAGATGGATGGACCACAAAGGTGATTTACTAGAAATTTTCGACGTGCTCTATATGTTTGAGATGAGATTGAATCCACTGAAGTATTTTTTCAGAATTGCATTAATAAAAAATTTGGGTACAAAATCAACTCTTGGAGCATTGAAGCCAACCCCTAGTAAATCAAAGCACTAAAATGAGTTATATCCCAAAGACTATAAAGGAAATTCAAAGCTTAAATAGTAAAGTCATCGTATTTAAGCAGGCTCACAAAAGCAACCGATAAGTGTATACCATTCTTTGATGCCATCAAGAAGGAAAAATGGAAGTTTCGATAGATGAATGAATGTGAAGCTGCTTTTGAACAACTATAGAAAGATCTTGGAAAACCACTAATTTTGTAATGTTCTCATTTTGAGACCCAAACATGAACACCAATGATGTTGTAGTTATCATTGGAATTATTTTCAAACGACAAAATGGGGCATTAATTTTCACAACCTTAAGTAAAGATAGCAACTATTTTTTTCAACACACTGAATATTAGATTACATTTTAAGTTCCTATCATGCCCATGTAGGGTTAAATATATTAAAGCATAAATAGTCATGTCATGCCGGATATGAAGACGGTATTATGAACAATTAACTTGTTGTATATCTTGGTTTAACAACAGTGGAATAAAAATAACTTTTATTAGTTACAAACCTCATACTTCGCCTTTGGAGTTTTTATCCATTATTCCAAAAGAAACTGTCTAACCCATAAACTTAGTCTACTCGAATAAATACCTGTGAGATTAGGGAGAAAATAATAACAAAAACATGGGTTGGACATAATGCCTAGTATGAGTAATGCTTTACCCTAAACATGTCATATAGTGAGACCATGCTGCTGAAGCGCTGGATGGGTTTCCCTTTGCTATTAAACACAAGCATAACAAGAAGAGTGAACATATTCACATAGTCATAATTATCACCATCACAACATTTATAAGTGCCCCTCACTTACTTGCAATACTCCGAATTAGTGCTTTAGTTTACCCTTTTGGGTTGTTTCTATCATTTTGGAATCATATCATGGAAATACTTTTGGTTATCGCCTATGGCCTTACACTGTCCCTTTTATTTTCATGTCATTAATAGACCTTCAGATGCCATTTATGGCCTTATGCCGAGGTTCCCTCTATTTGTTGGGAATAGACCCCCGGTAGCCACTTATGACCTCACACCAAAGTTCTCATCATTTGTCGTGAATGGACATTCGGATGTCACTTTACGGCCTCACATTGAAGTTCTCGTCATTTGTGTTGAATATACTTTCGGATGCCACTTATGGCCTTATAGGATGTTCTCACATTTTTCATAAATAGATTTTTGGATGCTACTTATGGACTTATAGCGAAATTCTCATCATTTATCACGAATAAACTTTCGTATGCCACTTATGACTTTATACCGAAGTTCTCATCATCATTTAAAGGGTTATAACTTGTCATTACTTAGCTTTATAAGCTTAGTTTAATCTTTTCATTTTTAGTAAGTCTTTAGATTTTAACTTATTATTTTCTATGTTGAATTCAACCCTATGAAATTATAAATCATCAATTTGGAAATTGGGTTCCAAAGTGTTGCTAAAATTTCACTTATTCTACCTAGAAAATTTAGCATAGCTATCGCAAGTTACGTTGCGTAACTATCGTAGGCCTATTTTAAAAGCTATCGCATGCCATGATATAAAAATATTAGAAGTCAAATTTTAGGTGTTATCACATGTCACAGCTTGAAGCTATCGCAATTCAAAATAAATTGCCATCGAAGGTCAAGCTATCACATGTCATAATCCAGAGCTATCGAAGGATAAGCCGTAGGAGCTATCACATGTCACTGCTTAGCACTATTGAGGTTCAAGCTGTTGTATGTCACCATCTAAACCCATCGATGTTAAGCTATTGCATGCCAACGCATCGCATGCCAAGCTATCACGTATCACATTCTGTAGCTTTCGAAGGTTAAGTTATTGCATGCCAAACTATCGCATGCCAATCTATCACATATCACATTCTAAAGCCATCGAATGCTAAGCTATCGCATGCCAACCTATCACATGTCAAGTGATTGCATATCTCACTCTAAAGATATTGAATGCCACGACTTAGAGCTATCGCATGTAAACTTATCACATGTCATCTTGGCCTTTTTGTAAAACAAACAATTTTATTTTCATAAAAAGTTCTTACTTTCTACCTAATCTTGTTATATGTTAAAAATTTCATTTATTGCTTTGGCTCCCTATAGTTATCTTTTAAGAAAATTAGAGATGTAACTTTTGTGCCCAAAATGTTAATTAATCTCATAATTAATTAACTAATTCGGTACTTATAATTAACTTTTCCTTGGGCTAGGAAATTCATATTAAATAGAAAATTGCTAGGAAAATTTCCAAGAATTCATAGAAATTCAAAGACATCATTCTTTACCTCTAATAAATTTTTTGGATCAAAGTATTAGAATTTAATATTTTTAGATATTAACATAATATCGAAAATGCATATATTTCACTTTGAAAATTCATAATTAATCAATCCTTCATCTAATGATTAAGAAAATTAAAATTCGCTTCTAATTTACTGTCAGAAACATTAAATTAAAATTTGAAAACATTTAGAGAAGATTAATACATGTTTTTCCCTAAAACATGTCCAAAAATTCATCCATTTAATTATCCAACCATATATAAATCATTCATTATCATCCAAATGTGTTTATCATCATTAAAACCTATAAAACACATCAAATCCGAATCTATATGGGTTTGAAGGTAATTAGAGCATATAATACTCATCTAGGTTTGATTAATATCCTCTTTTACTCTTCTTGGAAATGAAAGCTTCTCCTTTATATTTGATTTTCTTTTTCTTCTCCATTTAAATTATTGGTCGGCCTTATGTTCTTTTTTTGTTTAGTGTGAGAAAAAAGAATGTAAAGGAAGATGAAAACATAGTTAAGGGCATATAATTCCCCTTAATGCAAACCCTCTTCGTTTAAATATTAAATTTTATCTCCTCATACATATATGGTAGATTTTAATTGCTTTAATTATTCTCGGTCCATTTAATTAACGTGTTAAAGTGTCACATATTTAGTTAACTAAATATTATTTAAGCCCTTTCAAATAAAACTCTCTTGACAATTACTTAATAAATTATTTTTACTAATTATCTTCTATTATGGTTCTCCAAAATATGGGGTGTTATAGTCTCTCCTCCTTATAGGAATTTCATCTTTTAAATTTAGATAACGCAGGACAAGGACCACAGTCATCCATACATATGTACACACTGTACCAACTTTACATTAGTTCCATACTAATGTAAATCATCCATCATAAATCATAATGCATTAATGCCATCACTAACACATAATAATATCTCATCAAGAAAGCATACTAGTGACACTGCTAGTTTATAAAACAAAATATACATGCCTAATTATACATGTCAAAGAAAATCGAGATAAATATTGCTAATCTTATCCTCTACCTCCAGGTACTATCATCTGCATTGTAACTCCACTAGCTGAGAATAAGTTTAATAACTTTATTCATTGATTCCTTTATGTCCCGACCTACTATCACTTTTGGTTGTCTAACATATGTCAAATCTGGTTCTATAGACAAGTCCTTATCTACCTTCGGTTCAACTACTGTATTTGGGTCATGAGCACATTTGCTCTAATGTGATATGTAAAAAACATTGCACACACCCACCAATCTTCTTAGTAACTCATATCGATATACGAGGATATAGATCCTATCAATCATTGAAAACAAACCTACATATCTAGATTCCAATTTTCATGCCTTCCCAAAGCACATATCATCTCGTATCGGTGAAACTTTCACAAACACATGATTGCCTGCTACAAAATCTAGTTCATTTGTCCTTTTATCAGCATAACTCTTCCGCATTGACTGCACAGCCTTCATTGTAGCTTAAGTTGACTCCACCTTCTCCATGGCATCTTTTTCCAAGTCGGGTCCAAACACGAGGCTATCTTTCATGTCCAACTAACACATCGACAATTTAGACGGTCTAACATAAAGCGCCTCGAATGATGTCATTCCAATAATCGATTGTTAACTATTATCATAGGCAAACTCCACCAAATGCAACTGATCTTCCTAATATCCTCTGAAATATAAAACACATACCTTCAAAAAATCCTTTAGCACGCGGTTCACCATTTCGGTTTGACCATCTATCTAAGGATGATAAGACATACTCATATTCAAGTCCGTACCTATTGCACTCTACAAGCTTCTCCAGAACTCCCTAGTAAATAATGGTATTTATTACAAACAATACTACTTAGAATTCCACGCAATCTTACAACATTCTTCAAGTATAGCTTCTCCAAGCTAGTTGTTCCCGTCGACTTCGCTATGATAAAATTGAAGCACTTTGTTAAATTACCACCCAAATGTTATCATTTCCCATTCTCAACCTTAGCAACCCTTCTATAAAATCTATAGATACAAAATCACACTTCCAAGTCAGCACTTTCAAGGGTTGAAGTAAACTACTTGGCTTTTAATGCAGTTTTTATCAAATGTAACGACCCGCAAATCCGTACCCCTTGAGTCAACACTATTCTACAACAATCAACTCAAGTTGCACAGAAATACGAACCATTGGGTTAAAGAAGAAGAGGTAGAAGAAGAAAATAGAAAACAACATTAGAATCTAACCATCACAGCGGAATAAAATATAATAGATAATAAATGATCTTTACACAAAATCAAATATATCTGTTTATATATTACATCATCAGAGTACATCAATCATAGTTCAACAACATCAATAACATACAACCGGATACACAGCTACTCTACACAGCGGAATATATATAAAACAGGTACGAAAGTGCGTATCGTCATCCAGCTCGTCTCCAGAGCTCCACAGCATCATATCCTGTATCTTATAATACTCGGTCTGACCCGAGCATTACAGTTAAATAACACACGAGTCAGTCTGGAATACCGCATGATAAAATCACACTCAATTGATTATTAAAGTTTCAAAAGTCCTTTGAAAACAAAAGCATCTCGTAAGACCACGCCACAAATAAACATGTCGGGTTTTTACCTTACGATAACTAAATTTTTTTATAGAAATCCTCTGATATTATAATAGGGTCTATATACAAATACTTATAAAATAGCCAAAATTGTTACATTCATTAAATTCCATCTACTAGCCACAGAGTGGGTAATACAAATAAAACTCGTACAAGGCTCATAGGGAGAATGGATTTCCAACTAATGACTAGGCACTGGGGTACCACCTGTCACAGTACGTGGCCTAGATCACAGTATCGAGGAGTACGCCCGCTCCTCTGCAACAGAAGACCAGGACTACCCCTTACTCGATAATCCCGAGTGAGATCACCCCGCGGTTGGGATCAGCAACCGCCCACTAAGCCGAAATAAAAAGGGACATCTAGACAGGGATGACCTCACCCTTCTTGGGTGCTACCCACCTAGCCTTGCTGCATAACCCATGATTTTCAGTCATTCTCGGTTGATAAGGCTTGAGGCTAAGCGTTACCTTTTTAGAACATATTCCTTAGAATGCCCATCGTCCACCTGACGATGTTCCGAAAGCATTCATCCATACAAGTCCATCTCGGGTTCGAACGGAACCGAAGGCACAATTCCTACTACATCCATTTCAAAAATATCCTCAGGATTAGTAGCGACTAGTCCTTACACTTCACTGCTCCATCTTCGAATCCAAACTCGTTTCCATGAAACGTGCAAACCGGATCGAAGTGGTTTTCGAGAAATAAATCTCGATCCCAGTCTCTTCGAAACGATCAACGCCGTTGGCCAATATTGATAGTCGGTGATTTAACTATCAATAATTATTTACAACATCCATCAAACAATAAATAATCTCCCAAATTATTTATTTATCTCAAAAATATCTTCAAAAGATATATTTTGACTTTCAAACCCTTCTGAAAACAGTTTTCAAACTATCTTCCTTTTCTGAATAAATTTCCCAAATATTTCCTATTTCTTCTGAAATCACCAAGTACAACACTTAGATTTTAAAATGATTTAAAACACCTTATTATAAAATATACTTTTAAATATTTTAAATTAAAAAATACTTTAATGCTTTATTAAAAATATATATATTTTGAAAATAATTAAAATAAAGCTACTTTTTAGAATATAGAAATAAATTTCTCTTTTAAACAAAATACCAAGTTACCTTAAATAATTACTACAATAATAGATTTGAAAAATATTTACTTTAGAATTTAAACATTTATAAATAATAACTTTTCTAAAACATGCTTTTTAAAACAACATTAATTTTTTTATCTTATGTTTAAAAATTTACTTTAAACGTACTTGGCTATCCAGAGAAATATACTTCTCTTCACATTCTTCTTTAAATCTCCAATTCAAACACTTGAATCAATTTCCAAATTGATTTCCAATTTACTCCCCTTTATTTCAAAATACATTAATTTCATATTTTATTCCTTAATTATGATTTAAAATATTTTTAACCGAGAATACCAATTTTTGATTTCTCAAATTTCTTCTTAATCATTTTAAATAAATTTAATCTTTAAATTTTAAAATAATTCTTTATCCCTTTAAAATAATATCACTTGATTTTACAATTCATTAATTTCTGTTTATTCAAAATCTTTTCATACCTAAAGTTATTTATTAGTATTGTGATATCACTTCCATTTCATTCTATTCATTCTTAATTTATTCAAATTTTATATAATTATTTCGTTTACAAATTCACTTCTTTTATTTCCTTCCCAAAATCCAAATTATATATTTTTGGTAACCCATTATACCCAAATATAGTCAATCAATCCATAGCATTCAATATCCCGATATAATTCATCATAGAATATCAAATAATCACAACAGAGAATATTAAATAATAAATGTTGAGGGGTCCAGTTGGATCCCTCCAACATGTTCCTGCATCCACAGACGTTAGCACAATATAAATCAAACATTCCAAGATGTAGTATATACTATACTATAGCACATCAACCAATTCAACCATTCAACCAATTTATTTAAATATAATCATTTAAATTTAAATTTAACTGAATGAGATTAACTCGCCTTTGGTTTTTATTGCAGTCCATTTTCATTCCATCTTGTTTCTCCGTGATTTAGACCTTGTAACAAACATGTAAGGTTTATTAATATTCGAATTGATCGAACAATTTATTATCGTATTTTAATTTACTGGATAATCCCGGTCTTGTGTTGCAGGGGAGCGGGCGTACTCCTCGGTACTGTGATCTAGGCCACGTACTGTGACAGGTGGTACCCTAGTGCCTAGTCATTAGTTGGAAATCCATTCTCCCTACGAACCTTGTATGAGTTTTGTTTGTTTTACCCACTCTGTGGCTAGTAGCTGGAATTTAGTAGATGTAACAGTTTCGGCTATTTTATAAGTATTTGTATATAGACCCTATTATAATATCAGAGGATTACTATAAAAAAATTATTTTAGCTATCGTAAGGTAAAAACCCGACATATTTATTTGTGGCGTGGTCTTGCGAGATGCTTTTGTTTTCAAAAAGATTTTTGAAACTTTAATAATCAATTGAGTGTGATTTTCTCACGCTGGTATTCCAGACTGACTCGGGTGTTATTTAACTGTAATGCTCGGGTCAGACCGAGTACTATAGGATACAGGATATGATGCCGTGGAGCTCTGGAGACGAGCTGGATGATGATACGTACTCCCGTACTTGTTTATATATATATTCCGCTATGTTGTTTAGTTGTGTATCCAGTTATATGTTATTGATGTTGAGTTGTGATTGATGTACTCCGATGATGTAATATATGAACAAATATATTTGTTTTGGTGTAAAGATATGTTAATATTATATTTTATTCCGCTGCGATGGTTAGATTCTGTTGTTGTTTTTCTGATTTCTCTCCTTCTACATCTTCTTCTTTAACTCAAATGGTTCGTATTTCTGTACAACTTGAGTTGATTTAGGTAGAATAGTGTTGACTCAAGGGGTACGGATTTGCGGGTCGTTACACTTTGTATCAAAGCTTAGGTTGGTGATAACCTTGGCTCTGGTGGGGATTACTCATTAAATAGAGTCCATAGTACTCTAGAATGAGTTTGAGCGTATTAATAGATATGAGTGCGTATTTGTTAGTGAATATAAAATTGTTTTATACTGTGTTGATTTATCGGTTGAGTGTTTATGGATTCTGGTCGATATATGGACGCCATGTCATCGATAGGGATTTCTAAACTCTTGAACAAGGTAAACCGACACAGTATTGTTTTTAATAGGGTAAATGAAATAATTTTACCCAAAATTATTTTGTATATAAAGGAAATAATTATATATGGATGCTTGGATGGTGGGAAGTGATCATATTAAATTATTATCACTATTGTGAGGAAATTTAATAAGAAATTGAAATAATAACCAAAGATTAAGGAATAAATTAATAAAATGAATGAAATTTGTAAATGTGAATTATAATTGAATAAGGAATTGAAATTATAATTAAAAACTAGGAAAACAAATTCATATACAAATGAAATTTTGTAAATTTTACTCTAAATGTGAATTATAGTGTGATTGGTAATTAAAATAAGATAAAATTTCAAAGTAATGTTTGAATATGAATTTAAAGAGTTTGGAATTTGAAAATTTGGAAATTTAAATTCCTTTGAAATTTGAAAATGATTCCCAAGGGTTTGGAAAAATAATATATATTGAGAAATATTTTTGAATCGGATTTGAAATCTAGAGAGAGATTTGGAATTTAAAAATATTTGAAGGGTTTTAAAAGAGATAAAAGCATTGAACTCTTTTGGTCGCTAGAAAATAATTTCCGTGATGACTGCAGCATCATCGATGTTTATTTTCGAGTTTCCAAGAGAGAAATTGCTACCAAATTGTTTTGAATTGGAATTGTTTGCAAAGGATGCATTTGATTTTTTGAAATGCAAGGAATTTTGGATATAAAAGATTTCAAAGGGAATTTTTAAATGTTAAAGACTGTTTAAACTCTGGAATCCTAACTAGCAAAGCTTATAGCATATAATAAGTTTGATGACATGTAAATTAGGAATTTGTTGAAATAAAATTCAACGTTGTAAGTAAGTAAAGTGGAAACTGGATACTGGAAGTTAAAATTTAAATTGTGTTAAACTGTGAAATGGAAAAATTTAGTCAAGTTGGACTAAATAAAATAAAGTTTTAAGACTTAAAATTTATAAGTAACTGATTAATTACTATGGTATGTAAATGAAATGAAATTCAATATTGGATGATGCTTGATTTAAATATGTAAAAAAATAAGTGTAGAATTAGTTCAAATGAACTAAAAATAATTTATGTTTGGAAATAAAATTTATTGGTTGACAATGAATTTGTGAATGAATAAATGGATCAACTATTGAACTTATAAAGTAAAGTTGATATTGATAAGAAGACATTGGAAATTTTAATCCGGGAATCAAAAGTTAACTTAAGTGAATGAAAGTGAAGAAAATATATTTGAATATAACTTGAGATAAGTTAAATAAATTGAAATTTGAAATTGAATTAAATTTGATATAAAGTTGAAAGGTTAAATGATTATAATTGTGAAATGAAAATTTATACCTTAAGCTAGTAAGTGTTATATATAATTTGAATTTGGTTATAAGATGAAATGACTCAACTGAGCAATATAAGCTTTTAAGTAAATAAATAAGTTTTGAACTCATATATTGAGAAACAAAATTTAGTTAGATTTGGATTGAATTGAATCAAAATTCAGTTGTGTCATGAAGGATATTAATGGAATTAAGTCCTTGCTTAACAAAAATTCAAAGAATGATATGTAACTAGATTTAACTGAAACTGAGTTGGAATAAAACTGAATTTAAATGAATTCAGTCGAATTATAGATAATACTGACTGGAATGAAATTCTACTCAAACAAATAAATGTAAATTAAGCAAATGTTGAATTAGAATAAATGAGCTTCGGAAGCTTATAAAAGAATTGAAAAGCATTGAATATATATATATAACCCCTAGTTAAAAGTAAAATGTGAATATAATTGATTGTAAATAGATGGGGAAGAGTGAATATTAATAAGTGAGTAGTTTATAAAAAATTTTAAAAAAATAAATAAGCCGGAATAAAAATATTGTATTCTGAGATAAAAATCCAAACTTGGGATATAAAATAAGATTGAACTCAAGGAAATCAAATAAAATGATTTTCAAGATAAATGAAAAAGAAAATCAAGTATGGGATTGTAATTGGATTATAGTTGGAAGTGTTGTTAAATGAAAATTTGAATTGGATTAAAATGGATATGGTGTGAAATATAAACAAATCCAATTCAAGCATAAATTGAATGGCCTTATTATTAATAAATTCAACAATGAATTGTTAATGTAAATTAAAATCTAAAATGGATAAAAGAATAAACTAATCGAATAAATTAGTGAAATGATTGGGATTTGATCAAAGGAAAATCAAATTGAAGATTGTGAATAGATAATTGAGTTTGGAAATGAAGCTTGAGTTATAAACAGAAACTCAACTTAAAATTTTAAGTGAATTAAATATGAATTGAAGTCGTATGGAATTGGATCAAAATAAAAATGATTTGAGATGAAAATAAATCCAATTCGAGTACGAATAAATTAAAATGGGGATGAACTTAAGTTATGAAATGGTATTGAATTGAAGTAAATTAACTTAAGTTTAAAATTAATAGAAGCATGGGATGATGTCATGTATACTAAAATGGTTTGGAATCAAATCTTTTTGGATATGAAAGAAATGCAGGAAGTTTGTGAATAAATTTAAAATGGGATGGGTTAAGTGTAAATTGAGTTGGAATCAATTTAAATTGGTTATAAAGCTTATGTTATTATTTATTCACATTGATATTGTCGAATTGCATTAGAAAATTGGTCGTTCAAAGTAAACGGTGGTAAACAAAATTATATGAATCAATAGCAGTTTAATAATTGATGGTGGCATTTATTGAAATGAATATGTGTTCATTTCGTTTAAAAATGAATTGAATGGAATGGTATGTTATTTGGATGCAAACAATTTAAAACTAGCCTTGAAACACTGCATATGTACTTATGAATGTATATCACATGCGTTACTTATGAAATCTATGTGTTAGCTATTTGAATATAAGTGAAATGTTATTAAATTGCATATATTTAGTACTTACATATTTAAATTGAGTAAGTACAGGTACCGGGAAGCCGTTTGGCTGGATTGGATCAAATGCTAAGATAAATAAGCCGCTTGCTTATAAATGCTAAATAAGGTACGCCTATGCAATAAAAATAGGAAATATGAACTGTTTTTGGTTTTTTCGACCGTATGGGTCGATGTATATATATTTATATCTTTTGTCAAATTGCAAAAGCTCCTCCGTACAAAGGAGACTCTGCCAACAAAATTCATAAATTTTGGGAGTTAGAAAAAGTTTTGAATTATTTTTTGTTAACGACAAAACGATTTCAAATTGGAAATTGAAAATAAATTAGTAAATGAAGCTAATTTAAAATAATAATTTGAATCGGTATAAATGGAAGATAAAATTTAAACGTTCAGAGTTGAAAATAAATTAAACCAATTTGAGTAGAAGCAGATATAACTAGAATGGTAAAGTGAAAATAAATAAAGGAACATATAAAATGTTTATACTAAACTCAAGTAAGAAATGGTGCATTCTCAATTGGAAATTGATATTGCAAATATATTCTAAGTTAATATTTGATGAATAGATATTGACTTTGGTAAGGAAGTCGATAAAAATGTTTTTGAATGTTGTGATTGGATATTATTGCTAAGTGGAATATGCAGGTAATATAAAAGGAAAATAAAATGGGTTTTTATTTCCGAAGATAAATTTGAATTGCTCGACAAAAAGGTATATGCTTAAATTTCAGTATGAAATTTGATTGGCTTTCTGATCGAACCACTTGGCCTTTTGTTTTCTTTTGGAATTTAGGAGCCCGTAGAGGCCTTTTGTAGTTGTACCGAGCTAGCCGTGCAAAGGAGATGCTGGCGAAATTTTTCGAAAATTTAGAGAGTTAGAAAATTTTTGAAAAAATTTTGATAATTCAAATTTTGGTTTTGAATTGAAACTTGAATGGTTAAACAAATAGTATTGTTTGAAACTATTAGGAGGGTTTGGAAAGTTAGTAAGAGTGATAAAGGGGTCTTCTATATAAAGATAGTTGGTAGAATGCTGAATTGTTGGTTTTGAGAAAAGTAAACGGGTATTGGACCATTCTTCCTAACTAGTAATTTCGGGGACGAAATTCTTTTAAGAGACGAAGAATGTGATGACCCAGAATTTTTAAGTCTTTAAAATCAGAATATTTAATTGATTTTAATATATAAAAGTAAATTTTTAACTTGAATTCAAATATCACTAATTATTGATAATTAAATTATTGAATTAAATAATTTGAAGTTGAGTGAAATGTTGAATCTGGAGTTTTAAGCCTATTGAAAATAAATTGAAAGCTTATGAAATTTATATTGATAATATTGAAGACAATAGAAGTGTTAAAATTGAAATTAATAGTGATCTGTTCAGTTCTGAAATTTTATCATTTTAAATCGAATTTAAAAATAGTCTTCTGAGACACAGTCTCAGAATTCGACGAAACCAGTTCCATCAGGTCCGTAATATTGAATTATTATCGGATTTCAAATTTCATATTGATCGGAGTTGTTGTGTGAGCGTACGAGATAAAAACGCGTAGAAATTTATATTAAAAATTCAATATAATAATTGATCTAAAAAGTTATCTTCTCCATACGATCGAATTAGCACTTGAAACCTTTTCCATTGCGTTCGGAATATGGGCATAACCTTATTAACGCCTGGCGGCACGTCTCAGTATGATGTCAAGATTTTAAGCTACGTTTTCGAGACAATTTAAATTTAAATAATATCATATATATTTTACAGCTTGACCAGTCAAATAAATGTCAGATCGTAGCCAACCTATCTCTGTTCAAAATCGACCTAACCCTGAAGGCGCTGCTCCCTAGCTCTGAATAACGTCATCCCCTTCAACTTTAAATCACATACCCTTCCTCTTTTCAATTCAGTTCAAACGAAAAAAAAGAAAGACCGAACCGAATTCCCAAATCGGCGTCTCGTTCGAAGATGGGCCGTATCGTTCAAAATCAAAGGGAGAATCGAAGCGTGACAGAGGGAAACTCGAGTTCGAGATTCGATTTGGCAACGGCGATGCTATTTTGAGAGGGGGGTACGGCTTGGGATCGCGCACGCTAATCGAATCGAGGCTCACGGAAACTCCTGAAGCGCAGGCATGTTCGCGCACGCGTAAGAGAGGTTCGACGACGAAGTGAGAAGCGAGGCCGAGTTGATTTTGGGTTCGCGTATGTCAGTAAGAGGCTTGGAGCTTGGGATTTCGCCGATTCTTGGAAATCGTGAGGCGAGTACGACGTGCTGGTGACGGCTGCTCGATGCTATTGTCTCGCGTTCGAATAGGTAACCTGATTTTAAATTTCAAGTTTAAAAAGTTATTTAAGTTAAAGCTGTTAATGGAATTTGTTTGTTCTTCCTATCAAAAATATTTTTCCAGTAAGTTGATCACTGTCATGTCAATTACTAGAAAAAAGGAAAAAAAGTACAATAATATACAGTCAGTTACCTAAAAATAGCTTATGTTTACAATTTGAAAACAAAATACATATAGGGATGATCAGACGAAGTTTGTGTGTGTATATATATATATATAAATTTTGGAAATATATAATTTTGAATATTTTAGAGTTTATATAAGAATTCGATTTTTTAGATCTACATAGATTATTTTGTATATGTGTGTTTCAAAAAGAATTATAAATATACATACATACATTTTAAATTTATTAGTTTCAATTAAAATATAATTTTATTAAGGTGACTAATGTGGCTAATAAACTTATTTAAATTATTTAGTCACTAAAAGGTATTTTAAAGGGAAATTGGTTTAAACTAAATTATTAATTCATAAAAATATTTTTATTTAAAAGGAAATTAGTTCAGAATTTAATTACTAGTTTATAAATCCTTAGTTAATTAAATTAAAATACGATAATAAATTGTTCGATCAATTCGAATATTAATAAACCTTATATGTTTGTTACAAGTTCTAAATCATGGAGAAACAAGCTGGAATGAAAATGGACTGCAATAAAAACCAAAGGTGAGTTAATCTCACTTAGTTAAATTTAAATTTAAATAAATTGGTTGAATGATTGAATTGGTTGATGTGCTATAGTATAGTATATACTACATCTTGGAATGTTTGATTTATATTGTGCTAACGTCTGTGGATGCAGGGAACAGGTTGGAGGGATCCAACTGGATCCCTCAACATTTATTATTTAATATTCTCTATAGTGATTATTTGATATTTTATGATGAATTATATTGGGATATTGAATGTTATGGCTTGATTGACTATATTTGGGTATAATGGGTTACCAAAAATATATAAATTGGATTTTGGAAAGGAAATAAAAGAAGTGAATTTGTAAACGAAATAATTATATAAAATTTGAATAAATTAAGAATGAATAGAATGAAATGGAATTGATATCACAATACTAATAAATAACTTCGGGTATGCAAAGATTTTGAATAAACAGAAATTAATGAATTGTAAAATCAAGTGATATTATTTTAAAGGGATAAAGAATTATTTTAAAATTTAAAGATTAAATTTTTTTAAAAGGATTAAGAAGAAATTTGAGAAATCAAAAATTGGTATTCTCAGTTAAAAATATTTTAAATCATAATTAAGGAATAAAATATGAAATTAATGGATTTTGAAATAAAGGGAGTAAATTGGAAATCAATTTAGAAATTGACTCAAGTGTTTGAATTGGAGATTTAAAGAAGAATGTGAAGAGAAGTATATTTCTCTGGATAGCCAAGTAGGTTTAAAGTAAATTTTTAAAAATAAGATAAAAAGTTTAATGTTGTTTTAAAAAGCATGTTTTAGAAAAGCTATTATTTCTAAATGTTTAAATTCTAAAGTAAATATTTTTCAAATCTATTTTCGTAGTAATTATTTAAGGTAACTTGGTATTTTGTTTTGAAAAGAGAAATTTAGTTCTGTATTCTAAAAAGTAGCTTTATTTTAATTATTTTCAAAAAATATATATATTTTAATAAAGCATTAAAGTAGTTTTTAATTTAAAATATTTAAAAGTATATTTTATAATAAGGTGTTTTAAATCATTTTAAAATCTAAGTGTTGTACTTGGTGATTTCGGAAGAAATAGAAAATATTTGGGAAATTTATTCAGAAAAGGAAGATAGTTTGAAAACTGTTTTCAAAAGGGTTTGAAAGTGAAAATATATCTTGTGAAGATATTTTTGAGATAAATAAATAATTTGGGAGATTATTTATTGTTTGCTGGATGTTGTAAATAATAATTGATAGTTAAATCACCGACTATCAATATTGGCCAACAGCGTTGATCGTTACGAAGAGACCGGGATCGAGATTTATTTCTCGAAAACCACTTCGATCCGGTTTGTACGTTTCATGGAAAACGATTTTTGATTCGAAGTTGGAACAGTTATGTGCAAGGGCTAGTTGCTACTAATCCTGAGGATATTTCCAAAATGGATGTAGTAGGAATAGTGCCTTGGGTTCCGTTCGAACCCGGGATGGACTTGTATGGATGAATGCTTTCGTAAACATCGTCAGGTGGACGATGGGCATTCTAAGGGATATGTTCTAAAAAGGTAACGCTTAGCCTCAAGCCTCATCAACCGGGAATGACTGAAAATCAGGGGTTATGCGGCAAGGCTAGGTGGGTAGCACCCAAGCAGGGTTAGGTCATCCCTATCTAGATGTCGCTTTTTATTTCGGCTTAGTGGGCGGTTGCTGATCCCAACCGCGGGGTGATCTCCCTCGGGATTATCCAGTAAGGGGTAGTCCCGGTCTTGTGTTGCAGGGGAGCGGGCGTACTCCTCGGCATTGTGATCTAGGCCACGTACTGTGATAGGTGGTACCCCAATGCCTAGTCATTAGTTGGAAATCCATTCTCCCTACGAGCCTTGTACGAGTTTTGTTTGTATTACCCACTCTGTGGCTAGTAGCTGGAATTTAATACGTGTAAAAATTTCTGCTATTTTATAAGTATTTGTATATAGACCCTATTATAATATCAGAGGATTACTATAAAAAATTGTTTTAGCTATCGTAAGGTAAAAACCCGACATATTTATTTGTGGCGTGGTCTTACGAGATGCTTTTGTTTTCAAAAGGATTTTTGAAACTTTAATAATCAATTGAGTGTGATTTTATCACGCTGGTATTCCAGACTGACTCGGGAGTTATTTAACTGTAATGCTCGGGTAAGACCGAGTATTGTAGGATACAGGATATGATGCCGTGGAGCTCTGGAGACGAGCTGGATGACGATACGTACTCCCGTACTTGTTTATATATATTCCACTGTGTTGTTTAGTTGTGTATCCAGTTGTATGTTATTGATGTTGAGTTATGATTGATGTACTCTGATGGTGTAATATATAAACAAATATATTTGTTTTGGTGTAAAGATATGTTAATATCTATTATATTTTATTCCGCTGCGATGGTTATATTCTGTTGTTGTTTTTCTTATTTCTCTCCTTCTACCTCTTCTTCTTTAACCCAAATGGTTCGTATTTCTGTACAATTTGAGTTGATTTAGGTAGAATAGTGTTGACTCAAGGGGTACGGATTTGCGGATCGTTACATTTTAGTTATTGGCATGTGATATACTTTTTCATTGATTCTCCTACATCTCTCTCCATCCCCTTCCGAAAGAAGACATCCTTTTATGATGCGATACGTATTTATTCTTAAGGGATGAATCATAAAATTAGAACAATAAATCTTCTTTAGGAGCTCTTTCAAAGATCTCCCATATTCGAAACACAAATTCTTCCTCTTTTTATAAGCCATCCTTTTGAGAATTCTAGAATCCTTTTAGATCCTCAACATCTTTGCTCATCTCCAATCGTTTAATTCTGTTAGCTAACAATAGGTCATCTCATTGCTTTAAGGGATTTATGTCCACAAGTGTTGGATGCACTTCCAAACTTGTTAAGTCTCCCGGATTAGGATTTGATACTGCATTTATTCTATAATGCACTCCACAAGACACCGATATCCCTAACGTCTTCCATTCTTCAATCATGGATAATACTCGATTTTATTGCTTTCTACTTAAAGCATCTACAACCTTGTTTCCTTTTCTTGGCATACAATCTATACCAAAGTCATAAGATGTCAAAAACTCCAACCATCAATGTTGTCTCATATTTAACCCCTTTTGAGAGAATGGATACTTAAGGGACTTATGGTCCGTATACAACTTGAATCATTCTTCTAAAAGATTATGTCTCTATATATTTAATGCAAAAATCACTGTCCCCAACTCTAAGTGACGAGGTTGGATAACGAACTTCATGTGACCTCAACTACCGAGATGCATGAGCTATCAATCTTCTCTTTTACATCTATACCGCTCTCAATTTAGTTCCACAAGCATCATTATAAACCACCAAATTCTTATTCCCTTGAAGTACGGTCAAAACATGAGGATTTATCGGTAACTTCTTTAAATCTTGAAATGACCCTTCATACCTACCAGTCTATATGAATTTCTCATTCTTCCTGGTCAACTTAGTCAAGGGTGCTACTATACACGAGAAATCATTAATGAATTTGTGATAATAGCCAGTCAATTCCAAGAAACTTCTTTTCTGCATAGCGTCTTAGGTCTCTTCTAATCATTAATGGTCACTAATCCCTATCTTCAATGGATCTAGCACCAACCCATTCTCTAAAACTACATGACCGGGAAACATAACTTTTCATTTCCAAAAGTGGCATTTGGAAAACTTCACATTTAACTAATGTTGTCGCAAAGTCTCCAACATTAACCTAAGTGGACTTCATGATATCTTTTATTCTTAGAATACAAAAATGTCATCAATGGATACCAATGCAAATCTATCCAACTGATCATGCAAGATTTAGTTTATAAGATCTACAAAGAACGCATGGGCGTTGGTCAGTCCAAATGGCACGACTAACCACTTATATGAGCTATACCTTATTCTAAATGAGGTCAATGGGAGGCTATCCTCAGCTACCCTTATTTGATGGAATGCTTTTTCCAAATCTAACTACAAGAACATTCTAACTTCATTCAACTGATTAAACAAAATCGTCTATCCTAGGCAATGGATAGTGATTCTTCATAGATAACTCATTCAAGTTCCTATAGTCAATACACATTCGAATTGATCCATCTGATTTTTTCACAAATACCGTGGATGTGTCTCGTGAACTACTTAGCCTAATGAAACTTTTATGCTCAAGTTCCGCTACTACTTCTTCAATTCCTCCATCTCTTTCCATGGCATGTTGATAAGTGGTTGAGCCCTCGTAATGAATCTACACGGAATCCAATCGCTCTTCTCGGTAGTAATCCTGTTATTGGCTCAAAAATATCAACAAACTGCCATACTACTAATACTCTATTGATCCAATCCTCATGATCTTCCATTGCACATAACCTCGACCGTTACTTCTCCTTCGTCTCTTCCAACACCATCGTAATCCTCTCTCCATCCCTTGGATTCTTTAAGGTAATAACTCTATTAGCACAATAGACCCTAACATCATTACACACTAACTAATCCATCCCCAAAATTATCACATACCCTACAGAGTCAAATACATATGGATCACAAAGAAACAAATGTTCATACAAATCAAACTTAAGGTTAGTGTAGTTTAATATGTGAGTGGCATACCCATCTAAGAGATCAACCACACAAAGTACATAATCAAGAAGATAGTGTCTAATTCTAACATATCCACCAAATATTTAAAAAATAAAGGAATGCATGACACCAGTATCAAAAAGGATTGTAGTGAAAATACTAGAGATTGAAATTATATTATCTAGCACGACGCCCTTTCCTTTTTCTTCGACCTCCAACTGAAGGTCTTTCCAAAGCAAGGACCCTTGACTGCTTCAGCTCTGAGCAATCCATCTTCTCGTGGCTAAGTTTGTCATAGTTGAAGCACTTGGTCTTAGCAACTCCCTTGGGGTATGGTCACTTAGATGCACAATGACCAAACTGCCCACTATAATAAAAATTAACTTTTGAAATGTCCTTTTGAGCCATCCTCCTTGTACCTTCCTCTTCGACAATTGCCTCTTTGAACCCTTTTTGTGTGGAGCGAACTTATTTTTTTTCTACCAGGCTAGGATTTGTGCTCCATGCCTCTCCTCCCAGTATACATAAGCTCGTGTCTTCTGGCCATGTCTACCGCCTTTATGAATGTAGGTGCTAAATGGGGAAACGTCCTGTCACTCAACTTTAGCCTCCACCCCAGAATAAACTTCTCTGCCTTTTTCCTTGGTGTTCTAATTTGGTTAACGCCATACTTAGACTATGTGTTAAACTTCTACACACTTCAGTATAGTTATACTCCCCAATTACAATTCAATAAGTCCCATATAGATGATGATTCCGATCCAGGAATGAAGTAGTCTTTGAACGACTTCTTAAACCTTTTCCAGGTAACTTCTTTCTTAGAAATCTCCACTCTCACTATATCTCACAAAATACTTTCCAATCCTTTAAACTATATGGTTTCCAACTTCACCTTGTAGATATCTGTAAGCTTCAAGTGTCCATAAATTCAATCACACATCTAGCTAATCACTTACCTCTAATGCCTATTTGATCCCATCAAAAATCTCTCCTCCCAAACTTTGGAAATCCTTATTCATCTTAGCAAAGTACTTCGTAACTACCTACACCGGGCCACTTAGCACATTTGGGGTGTGACGACCCGAAATTTTCGAGCATTTAAAATTAGGATATTTAATTGATTTTAAATATTCAATAGAGTAATTTTAACTTGAATTCAAATATCACTAACTACTGATAATGAAATTATTGAATTAAATAATTTGATGTTGGATAAAATATTGAATCTGCAGTTTTAAACCCGTTAAAAATAATTTGAAGGCTTGTACAATTTATATTGATAACACTGAAGATAATAGAAGTTGTAAAATTAAATTTAACCGTGATTTGTTCAGTTTTGAAAAAAAATATCGTTTAAATTGAATTTAAAAATAGCCTTCCGAGGCACAGTCTTGGAATTCGACGAAACCAGTTCCATTGGGTCCGTAATATTGAATTATTATCGGATTTCAATTTTTGAGGCGTTTGGAGTTGTCATGTGAGCGTACGACATATAAACGCACTGAAATTTTATCGGGAATCTAATATAAAAACTTGGATTCAAAAAGCACGTGTTACCTTCTTTAATACGCTTCGTCGTTAATAAAGAAAATTTGTCGTTCAGGAGAACAATAAAAAAATGATGAAAGATGGCTTTGTTCGTAAGCTAATGAACGAAAGGAAATAAGTTCTTTCTCATCCTTTTGTTACTAGCCCTATCATTTTACAAAAAAGGATTAATGGCTGAGAAAAATCATCAGAATGAAATTATTTTCGTTTGAAATTAATGAAAGATAATAGCCGCTCTTCTTCTTCTTTTTATCTCTAACCAAAGTCGAGCCTTCATCTTCGAAATCAAAAATGAAACTAATGTCAATCGCGAACCAAATCGCGTTCGTTCCTGTTAAGTGAATTTGCGGAGTTGCCTGGAAATTCAAAAAAATCGAGTTCCCTACTCGATCTCTTGACAGGCTGAATTCTTTATGAAGGGAAGTGAGTTCAATTCAAGGGCATGCTTCCTTCGTTCTTCGATTCAGATGAGGCGTCGTGATGCAGTAAGATGGTGGCGCACTGCACATCTAGTGTTGGTGAGGGAGGATTCCTCGAAGACCTTGTCGATGCCACGATGGAATTAAGTGTCACATGGGGCTTGGTGGCTAGGGGTTTGGTTGGCGACGGTTTGGAGTCGCCGCGAGCTCGCGTGGATGGCAGCGGTTTCGAGCGATGCGACGCGCGAGACAGAGGAGTAGTTCGCTGTAAGGTAATCATTTTATTAAATTTTATATATACACATAAATTTTTTAATTTGGAATTAGTTAATTAAATTTATTTATTGATAATAGTAAACAGCTAGTTAATAAAGAAAATTTGTCGTTCAGGAGAACATTAAAAAAATGATGAAAGATGGCTTCGTTCGTAAGCTAATGAACGAAAGGAAATAAGTATCTTTCGCATCCTTCTGTTACTAGCCCTATCATTTTGCAAAAAGGGATTAATGGTCGAGAAAAATCATCAGAACGAAATTATTTTCGTTTGAAATTAATGAAAGATAATAGCCGCTCTTCTTCTTCTTTTTATCTCTAACTAAAGTCGAGCCTTCATCTTCGAAATCAAAAAATGAAATTAATGTCAACTGCGAACCAAATCGCGTTCGTTCCTATTAAGTGACTTTGCAGAGTTGCCTGGAAATTCAAAAAAATCAAGTTCCCTACTCGATCTCTCGACAAGCTGAATTCTTTATGATGGGAAGCGAATTCAATTCAAGGGCGTGCTTCCTTCATTCTTCGATTCAGGTGAGGCGTCGTGATGCAGTAAGATGGTGGCGCACTGCACATCTAGGGTTGGGGAGGGAGGATTCCTCGAAGACCTTGTCGACGCCGTGATGGAATTGAGGGTCACGTGGGGCTTGGTGGCTAGGGGTTTGGTCGGCGATGGTTTGGAGTCGCCGCGAGCTCGCGTGGATGGCAACGGTTTCGAGTGAAGCGATGCGCGAGACAGAGGAGTAGTTCGCTGTAAGGTACTCTTTTTATTAAATTTTATATATACACATAAATTTTTTAATTTGGAATTGGTTAATAAATTTATTTACTGATAATAGTAAACATCTAAATTAATTTATCATAATAATAAAATAATAATTAGGTTATGTATCGTTTAAAAATAGTTGGGTTACTGGCGTATTACAATGTTTGTTTTAAAAAAATAGATATACGGGGGTTTTAAAATGTTCAAAGAATTTATAAAAAGTTGGATTTATGAAATCTATAACTTATTTTGTAAATATGTTTGTAGTTCAAAAGAAATAAATATACATATATGTTTTCACTTACTATAATAATAATAATAATAATAAAATATAAAAAATATAAGTACTAGGGTGATTAACTCGTGCAATCAACTTATTAAATCATTTTAGTTATTAAAGGAAATTAGTTTAGATTGATTATTTGTTTAAATTTAATCATTGGCTAAAATTAAAACTAGTAAACGATAATTGATTTTTCGATTTGTTCGAATATTAATAAAATCCTCTAATGTTATTCAAGGTCCAAATTTTGTGAAGGAAATAGCCGGTTGAGTCGAATTGCAAATCAAAGGTGAGTTGATCCCACTCAGTTAAATTTAAATTTAAATGATTAAATTTAAATAATTGTTTAAATGGTTGAATTGATTGATGTGCCATAATATGGTATATTTTGGAATTGGTGTATTATATTGTGCTAACGTCTGTGGATGCAGGGAAAACAGGTTGGAGGGATCCAGCTGGATCCCTCAACATTTATTTAAAATTATTTAATACCCTCTGTTGTGATTATTTGATATTCTATGATGAACTTTATTGGAATATTGAATGCTATGGTTCGATTGGATATAATTGGGTATGATGAGTTACCAAAAATATATAAATTGGATTTTGAAAAGATAATAAAAGAAGTGAAATTGTAAGTAAAATAATTATAGAAATTTGAATAAATTTTTAAATGAATTGGAAAGAAATAAAGTGACTTTAAAATTCTAATAAATATATCTTGAGCATAGAAAGGAAATTTGAATAAACAGAAAGTTAATAGATTTTAATCTTCAGTGATATTATTTAAAAGAACAAAACATCTATTTAACAATTAAGATTTAAATTATTGGAAAGAATAAAGAAGAAATTGGGAAAAAGCTGAAATTCGTATATTTCAGTTAAAAAGGTTTAAAATCAAACGGGAAATAATAACATTAATATTAAGTCCATAACTAATGAATTTTGAAATGAATTGAGTAATTAAAGAAACTTATTTCAAATAAAATAAATTGGAAATCAATTTGGGGAAATTGATTTAAGTGATTGAAGTTGGAATTTTTCTCTGGATAACCAAGTACATTTTTTTTAAAAAGTAAAATTTTAAAATATAAATTGAAGGTTTTAAAGTTGGTTTTAAAAAGCAAGTTTTGTAAAATTTATTATTTCTAATATTTAAAGTCTAAAGTAAGTATTTTCTTTTAATTTATTTTAGCAGTAATTATTTAAGAAGCGACTTAGTATTTTGTTTTTAAAAGTGAAAATCTAGTTTTATATTTTATTAAGTAACCTTATTTTCAAATATTCATATAATATGTATTTTTAACAAATTCTTGAAGTTGTTTTAACTTAAATGTTTTAAAATATATTTCAAAGTAAAGCGTTTTAAATTATTTTTAAAATCTAAAGTTTTTTGCTAGGTAATTTTAGTGGAGATAGAAAATATTTGGGAAAGTCTATTCTGAAAAGGAAAGATGGTTTGAAACCGTTATCAAAGGATTGAAAATAGAAAATATATCTTGTGAAGATATTTTTTGAGGCTAATAAATAATTTGGTAAATTATTTATTGTGTGATGGATGGTTGTTTGTGAATATTATTTGATAGTTAAATAACCGACTATCAATATTTGACAAATGCGTTGATTGTTTCGAAGAGACCGGGATCGAGATTTATTTCTCGAAAACCACTTCGATCCGGTTTGTACGTTTCGTGGAAAATGATTTTTGGATTCGAAGTTGGAGCAGTGAAGTGCAAGGGCTAGTCCCTACTAATCCTGAGGATATTTCCAAATGGATGTAGTAGGAGTAGTGCCTTCGGTTCCATTCGAACCCGGGACGGACTTGTATGGATGAATGCTTGCGGGACATCGTCAGGTGGACGATGGGAATTCTAAAAGATATGTTCTAAAAAGGTAACGCTTAGCCTCAAGCCTCATCAAATGGGAATGACTGAAAATCAGGGGTTATGCAGCAAGGCTAGGTGGGTAGCACCCAAGCAGGGTGAGGTCATCCCTGTCTAGATGTTCCTTTTATTTCTGTTTAGTGGGCGGTTGCTGATCCCAACCGCGGGGTGATCTCACTCAGGATTATCCAGTAAGGGGTAGTCCCGGTCTTGTGTTGCAAGGGAGCGGGCGTACTCCTCGGTACTGTGATCTAGGCCACGTACTGTGACAGGTGGTACCCTAGTGCCCAGTCATTAGTTGGAAATCCATTCTCCCTATGAGCCTTGTACGAGTTTTGTTTGTATTACCCACTCCGTGGCTAGTAGCTGGAATTTAATAGATGTAACAATTTCGGCTATTTTATAAGTATTTATATATAGACCCTATTATAATATCAGAGGATTTTTACAAAAAATGTATTAGCTATCGTAAGGTAAAAACCCGACATGTTTATTTGTGGCGTGGTCTTACGAGATGCTTTTGTTTTCAAAAGGATTTTTGAAACTTTAATAATCAATTAAGTGTGATTTTATCACGCTGGTATTCCAGACTGACTCGGGTGTTATTTAACTGTGATGCTCGGGTCAGACGGAGTATTATAGGATACAGGATATGATGCTGTCGAGCTCAGGAGACGAGCCGGATGACGATACGTACTTCCGTACTTGTTTATATATATTCGGCTGTGTTGAGTTGCTGTGTATCCATTTATATGTTGTTGTTGAATTGTGGTTGATGTACTTTGATGATGTAATATATAAACAGATATATTTGATTTTGAGTAAAGATCATTTATTATCTATTATATTTTATTCCGCTGCGATGGTTAGATTCCGTTGTTGTCTTCTATTTTCTTCTTCTACCTCTTCTTCTTTAACCCAAATGGTTCGCGTTTCTATACAAACCGAGTTGATTTAGGTGGAATAGTGTTGACTCAAGGGGTACGGATTTGCGGGCTGTTATAGTTGGTATCAGAGCTTAGGTTGGTGATAACCTTGGCTCTGGTGGGAATTTACTCAAATAGAGTCCGTTGTACTCTAGAATGAGTTTGAACGTATTAATAGATACGAGCGCATATTTGTTAGTGAATATAAATTGTTTTAATATTGTGTTGATTGGTTTATTGAGTGGCATATAAACCTTCGTCGGCACAGTCTGGACAACTGTATCGAAGGGGTTTCTAAACACTTGAATAGAACAGTTTGACACGGTATTGTTTTTAAATGTGGGTGAATGAAATAATTTTACCCAAAAATATATTTTGATATAAATAAAAGTTTTTTTAAACTATTTAGCTAATATATGGTTGCTTGGATGTTAGGAATGATGATATTTAAATTATCATCCTTATTGTATGGAAATTTAACTAGAAATTGAAAATATAACCGAAGTTTAAGGGAATAAATTCATTATAAAATGAAATTCATAAATATGAATTATAAATGTAAATTATAAATTGAAATATAATCTAATGATAATTTGAAGCAAATGAATTATTGTTAAAATTGATTTAAGCAGGATTTGGAAATTTAAAATTCCGGAGATTTTGGAAGTGTTTGTCGAGGTGTTTGGAGATAAATAATAGCATTATTGTTTTAGAGATATTTCTGAAAGGGAATTGTTTTAAAGGGATTTTGAAAGTGATATAGCATTGAAATCACTTGGATTATTGGAAAATAATTCTGATGATGACGGCAAGCATCATCAGTATTCATTTTCGGATTTCTAAGTGACGGATTGCTGCCAAAAATTGATTTGTTTAGAAAAGTTAGTTGTTTTTGAAAATTTCAAAGGAAATTTGTTGGGGATAAAAACCAGGATTGGTTTAAATATTTGAGAAGTGAGATTTGAGATGTTGGAAATTTCAAAATGATTTGAAACCAAAAGCCGGGTGTTTGAAAATCCTGATGCGATAGGTTGTAAGCTTATAAATTGGGATGATTTTTAAATCAGGAAGGAAATATAAGCTTTGAATGTTGGGAATTTAAATTTAAAGTAAAAGGTTAAAAATGAAATTAACTTGGATTGGGAAATAAAAATTTGACTGGATTGAAATTAATTGAATAAGCTGAACATAACATCCAGTTGTATTCGAATTAAGTTAAAATCGAACCGAGTTAAATAAATCTGAGTTAAAATAAAATAGAATTGAAAAAAAAATTATGTTGAGTTATTAAATAGAATTAGATTCTTACTAGAATAAATGGAGGTAAGTTGAATAAGAATTGGATTGGAAAAATAAATAAATTAGCATAACTTGTAAAGGAATCAAAAATCCATGGGATAAAATATGCTTGGGTTATAAGTAAGTATAAGGCTTGAGAAAAAAAATAAAAAGATGAATATATTCAAGCCTAGAATGAATGGAATTGTGTAAATAATAAGTCGTGACTTATAAAATTGAAAATGGAATACAAAATCCAAAATAAATATTGTTTGATGTTTTGGATAATAAAACGAAAGAAAATCCAAACTTGAATTATAAAATAAATTGAACTAAAAAAATTAAGTGAAGTGATATTTGGAATTAAAAATCAAGTATTGATTATAAATCGAGAAAGAACTAATTAGGTAATAAATTAGTTAATGAAATGTGTAAATGGAACCTATTATAGTTAAATAAAGCTGAATTTTTGAGTTAATAATGAAGTTTGAAAATAAAACTCAAGTTATAAATCAAATTCGACCTGGATCGATTGTGAAGTAAATGTAATTGAATTGTGAGTTCATGAAATTGGATGGTAAATTATAAATGAATAGTGGATTCAGAACTTGAGTTATAAATTAAAATTTAACTCGAAGTGTTAACAAATTAAATATAATTGGAATGTATCGAATAAAAATGTAAATAGATTAAAATAGTAATGGTAGGAATTGCAACTAAAATCCAAATAAGAGAAAATAAATTGGATATGGCCTTGTAATCAATTGAACAAGTTGAATCTGAAAGTTAAATTTTATAATAACTAATCAAATAAATTTGTAGTTTAATATGAGATTTAATTAAGAGAGAATTAAGTTGAATAAAAGAGAGAAAAAATTTCTCGTAAGATGAATTGAGCTTAAGTATAAATTGAAGTAAATTAACTTAAGCTAAAAAGATGGAAAGGAGTTGATTTAAATTCGACTTAAAACTAAGTTTAATAATGTTGGGTTGGATATAAATCAAGTGAAAATAAATTTTAATTGAAATAAAATTTGCTAAGTTATAGATAATATTTAATGGAATGAAATTCTTAATTAAATAATTGTAAACCATTTAAAATGTTAAAGAATTGAAATAACTTGGAGACAATATGAACAATTGAATGTTTTCAAGTTTAATAGAATGGTTTTAAATGGAACGCAAATGAATGGGTTATGAATAAAATTGAAATGGAATCTGTCGAGCTAAATAAATGGTCATAAATGACTTAAAATAAAAAGGAAATCTAATTGGTAATGAAGATGACCCTAAGTTGTTAATGGTTTTGAATGAAGTAGTTTGGTTAGTAAAATGAAATGCAAGTGAATGGAATCAAATTTAAAATGCAATGGAAATGAGAATATATGGATTGTGAATAAATTTAAAAATGGAATAGAATTAAGTATAATTGAGTTGAAATCAATTTAAATTGGTTATAAAATATAAATACTTATTTATTCACATAGATCTCGTCAAATTGCATAGAATAAATTGTCATTTGATATAAATGGAAGTAATTAAAATTCTGTGAATTGATAGGAGTAAAATAAATTGTTTTTGTGAGCAATTGAATTAAATATGAGTTCGTTTTGCTTAAAAATAAATTAATGTAAGCTTGTGAGTTGTCAACCATTCGGATTAAGTGAAACAATATATGATTGGTTGTAAGCAATTAAAATTAATGTTGGAATATTTAAATTGCTTATAAAAAGTGTTTAATATGCATTGCTGTTAGAATTCATGTGTTAAATGTGTTTAACTATTGCGAATAAGTGAAATATTGTTAAACTTCATATATTTGGCACTTACAAGTTTAAATTGAGTAAGTATAGGTACCTGGGAGCCGTGTGGCTGGATTTGGTTGTGCTATTTGCTAAAAATAATAAGCTGCTTGCTTAAAAATGCTAAATAAGGTACGCCTATGCAATAAAAATAGGAATTATGAACTATTTTTGGTTTTTCCGACCGGGTGGGTCGATGTATATATATTTATATCTTTTGTCAAATTGCAAAAGCTCCTCCGTACAAAGGAGACTCTGCCAAAAATTTTCAAAAATATTGGGAGTTAGAAAATTTTTGAAAATTTTTGGAAAAATTTTAGTTAACGACAAAACGATTCCAAACTGGAAATTGAAATAAATTAGTAAATGAAACTAATTAAAATAATGACATAAATTAGTTACAAATGGAAAAATAAAATTTAAATATTCAGAGTTAAAGATAAATTGAATTCATATGGAAATGAAAGAATCAATTTGAATAGAATTAGATATAAACTAAAGTGGTGAGGTGGAAATAAATATAAGGAACATATGAAATGCTTATACTAACTTAAGAAAGGAATGGTGAATCCTTATTTGAAAAATTGATACTACAAATATAATCTAAGTTAATGTTGGAATGAATAAATATTGACATTTTGTTTAGGAAGTCGATAAATGTTTTTGGAATATTGTGATTGGATATTAGTGCTAAGCAGGATTTGCAGGTATTATAAAGGGAAAAGAGAATTGGTTTTGATTTTAGAAGATGAATTTGAATTGCTCGACAAAAAGGTATGTGTTTAAGTTTCTATATGAAATTTGATTGGGTTTTTGATCGAGCCACTTGGCATTTTGTTTTCTTTTGGAATTTGGGAGCCCGTAGAGTCCTTTTGTAGTTGTATCGAGCTAGCCGCGCAAAGGAGACACTGGCAACAATTTTCGGAAATTTAGAGAGTTAGAAATTTTTTGAGAAAATTTTGATAATTTAAATTTGGATTTAAATTCAAATTTGAATGGTTGAATAAGTAAAGTTATTAGAAAACTATGAAAGATTAAGGAAAGTTGGTTGAAGAAATAGTGGGTCTTTAAATGAAAGAATGTGTTATGGCAAGTTAATTAAACTGTTTGGCTTTGGGAAAAAGAATAATCAGGAATTGGACCGTTCTTCCTAATTAGTAGTTCGGGGACGCAATTCTTTTAAAGGGGGAGGAATGTGACGACCCGGAATTTTTGAGCATTTAAAATTGGGATATTTAATTGATTTTAAATATCAATAGAGTAATTTTAACTTGAATTCAAATATCACTAACTATTGATAATGAAACTATTGAATTAAATAATTTTAAGTTGGATAAAATATTGAATCTGAAGTTTTAAACCCATTAAAAATAATTTGAAGGCTTGTACAATTTATATTGATAACACTGAAGATAATAGAAGTCGTAAAATTGAATTTAACAGTGATTTGTTCAGTTTTGAAAAAAAATTATATCGTTTAAATTGAATTTAAAAATAGCCTTCCGAGGCACAGTCTCGGAATTCGACGAAACCAGTTCCATTGGGTCCGTAATATTGAATTATTATCGGATTTCAATTTTTGTGGCGTTTGGAGTTGTCGTGTGAGCGTACGACATATAAACGCACTGAAATTTTATCGGGAATCTAATATAAAACCTGGATTCAAAAAGCACGTGTTACCTTCTTTAATACGCTTCATCGTTAATAAAGAAAATTTATCGTTCAGGAGAACATTAAAAAAGATGATGATAGATGGCTTCGTTCGTAAGCTAATAAACGAAAGGAAATAAGTGTCTTTCTCATCCTTCTGTTACTAGCCCTATCGTTTTACAAAAGGGATTAATGGCCGATAAAAATCATCAGAACGAAATTATTTTCGTTCAAAATTAATGAAAGATAATAGCCGCTCTTCTTCTTCTTTTTATCTCTAACCAAAGTCGAGCCTTTATCTTCGAAATCAAAAATGAAATTAATGTCAATCGCGAATCAAATCGCGTTCGTTCTTATTCAGTGAATTTGTGGAGTTGCCTGGAAATTCAAAAAAATCAAGTTCCCTACTCGATCTCTCGACAGGCTGAATTCTTTATGAAGGGAAGCGAGTTCAATTCAAGGGCGCGCTTCCTTCGTTCTTCGATTCAGGTGAGGCGTCGTGATGTAGTAAGATGGTGGCGCACTGCACATCTAGGGTTGGGGAGGGAGGATTCCTCAAAGACCTTGTCGACGCCGCGATGGAATTGAGGGTCACGTGGGGCTTGGTGGCTAGGGGATTGGTCGGCGAGGGTTTGGAGTCGCCGCGAGCTCGCATGGATGGCAGCGGTTTCGAGCGAAGCGATGCGCGAGACAGAGGAGTAGTTCGCTGTAAGGTACTCTCTTTATTAAATTTTATATATACACATAAATTTTTTAATTTGGAATTAGTTAATTAAATTTATTTACTGATAATAGTAAACAGCTAAATTAATTTATCATAAGAATAAAAATAATATTTAGGTTAGGTATCGTTTAAAAATAGTTGGGCTACTAGCATATTACAGTGTTTGTTTTAAAAATAATAATATATAAAGGGGTTTTAAAATGTTCAAAGAATTTATAAAAAGTTGAATTTTTGAAATCTGTAACTTATTTTATAAATATGTTTGTAGTTCAAAATAAATAAATATACATATATGTTTTCACTTACTATAATAAAAATAATAATAATAATAACAATAATAATAATAATAAAATATAAAAAATATAAGTACTAGGTTGATTAACTCGTGCAATCAACTTATTAAATCATTTTAGTTATTAAAGGAAATTAGTTTAGATTGATTATTTGTTTAAATTTAATCATTGGCTAAAATTAAAACTAGTAAACGATAATTGATTTTTCGATTTGTTCGAATATTAATAAAATCCTCTAATGTTATTCAAGGTCCAAATTTTGTGAAGGAAATAGCCGGTTGAGTCGAATTGCAAATCAAAGGTGAGTTAATCTCACTCAGTTAAATTTAAATTTAAATGATTAAATTTAAATAATTGTTTAAATGGTTGAATTGATTGATGTGCTATAGTATGGTATATTTTGGAATTGGTGTATTATATTATGCTAACGTCTGTGGATGCAGGGAAAACAGGTTGGAGGGATCCAACTTGATCCCTCGACATTTATTTAAAATTATTTAGTACCCTCTGTTGTGATTATTTGATATTCTATGATGAACTTTATTGGAATATTGAATGCTATGGTTCGATTGGATATAATTGGGTATGTTGAATTACCAAAAGTATATAAATTGGATTTTGGAAAGATAATAAAAGAAGTGAAATTGTAAGTAAAATAATTATAGAAATTTGAATAAATTTTTAAATGAATTGGAAAGAAATAAAGTGACTTTAAAATTCTAATAAATAAATCTTGAGTATAGAAAGGAAATTTGAATAAACAGAAAGTTAATGGATTTTAATCTTCAGTGATATTATTTAAAAGAACAAAACATCTATTTAATATTTAAGATTTAAATTATTGAAAAGAATAAAGAAGAAATTGGGAAAAAGCTGAAATTCGTATATTTCAGTTAAAAAGGTTTAAAATCAAATGGGAAATAATAACATTAATATTAAGTCCATAACTAATGAATTTTGAAATGAATTGAGTAATTAAAGAAACTTATTTCAAATAAAATGAATTGGAAATCAATTTGGAGAAATTGATTTAAGTGATTGAAGTTGGAATTTTTCTCTGGATAACCAAGTATATTTTTTTTAAAAGTAAAATTTTAAAATATAAATTAAAGGTTTTAAAGTTGGTTTTAAAAAGCAAGTTTTGTAAAATTTATTATTTCTAATATTTAAAGTCTAAAGAAAGTATTTTATTTTAATTTATTTTAGCAGTAATTATTTAAGAAGTGACTTAGTATTTTGTTTTTAAAAGTGAAAATCTAGTTTTATATTTTATTAAGTAACCTTATTTTCAAATATTCATGTAGTATGTATTTTTAACAAATTCTTGAAGTTGTTTTAACTTAAATGTTTTAAAATATATTTCAAAGTAAAGAGTTTTAAATTATTTTAAAATCTAAAGTTTTGTGCATGGTAATTTCAGTGGAGATAGAAATATTTGGGAAAGTTTATTCTGAAAAGTAAAGATGGTTTGAAACTGTTTTCAAAGGATTGAAAATAGAAAATATATCTTGTGAAGATATTTTTGAGGCTAATAAATAATTTGGTAAATTATTTATTGCGTGATGGATGGTTGTTTGTGAATATTAATTGATATTTAAATAACCGACTATCAATATTGGACAAATGCATTGATCGTTTCGAAGAGACCGGGATCGAGATTTATTTCTCGAAAATCACTTCGATCCGGTTTGAACGTTTCGTGGAAATTCATTTTTGGATTCGAAATTGGAGCAGTGAAGTGCAAGGGCTATTCGCTGCTAATCCTGAGGATATTTCCAAATGGATGTAGTAGGAGTAGTGCCTTCGGTTTCGTTCGAATCCAGGACGGACTTGTATGGATGAATGCTTTCGGGACATCGTCAGGTGGACGATGGGAATTCTCAAGGATATGTTCTAAAAATGTAACGCTTAGCCTTAAGCCTCATCAAATGGGAATGACTGAAAATCGGGGGTTATGCAGCAAGGCTAGGTGGGTAGCACCCAAGCAGGGTGAGGTCATCACTGTCTAGATGTCGCTTTTATTTCGGCTTAGTGGGCGGTTGCTGATCCCAACCGCGGGGTGATCTCACTCGGGATTATCCAGTAAGGGGTAGTCCCGGTCTTGTGTTGCAGGAGAGCGGGTGTACTCCTCGGTACTGTGATCTAGACCACGTACTGTGACCTAGGCCTCGTACTGTGACAGGTGGTATCCCAGTGCCCAGTCATTAGTTGGAAATCCGTTCTCCCTACGAGCCTTGTATGAGTTTTGTCTGTATTACCCACTCTGTGGCTAGTAGCTGGAATTTAATAGATGTAATAATTTCGGTTATTTTATAAGTATTTGTATATAGACCCTATTATAATATCAGAGGATTTTTATAAAAAGTGTTTTAGCTATCGTAAGGTAAAAACCTGACATGTTTATTTGTGGCGTGGTCTTACGAGATGCTTTTGTTTTCAAAAGGATTTTTGAAACTTTAATAATAAATTGAGTGTGATTTTGTCACGTTGGTATTCCAGACTGACTCGGGTGTTATTTAACTGTAATGCTCAGTTCAGACCGAGTATTATATGATACAGGATATGATGATGTGGAGCTCAGGAGACGAGCCGGATCACAATACGTACTTCCGCACTTGTTTATATATATTCCGCTATGTTGAGTTGCTGTGTGTCCATTTATATGTTGTTGAACTGTGATTGATGTACTCTGATGATGTAATATATAAATAGATATATTTGATTTTGAGTAAAGATCATTTATTATCTATTATATTTTATTCCGCTGCGATGGTTAGATTCTGTTGTTGTCTTCTATTTTCTTCTTCTACTTCTTCTTCTTTAACCCAAATGGTTCGCGTTTCTGTACAAACTCAGTTGATTTAGGTGAAATAGTGTTGACTCAAGGGGTACGGATTTGCGGGCTGTTACATGGGGGCTGCGATGGTACATGCTACTATGCTAAGTTCGACATGAACTACTTAAAGAGCGCATTCATGTCCATGTTTCCCACGATCAAGGCCTATGTTGACTCCCCTCCTTATATATATATTCTATGGATGTTTAGATGATTGGTTATGCAAGTTATACATGTTGTGCGTGTAATAGATACAAAATTGCAAAGTAGTCTAAAAAAAATAAGAAAATAGCATAAAATTACAAACTAGTCTAAAACAATGGAAAATAAGCAGAATAAACTCTGGAAAATTTATATGGACTTGTAAAAATATTTATAACAAAGATAATAACATAAAAATAAAATGAATTCACAAATAAATATATAAATTTTAATTTAAATATAATTTAAATGAAGAAAATAGCAAAGAAAATATAAACTAGGCTTTAAAAATAGAAAATAAATTCAACAAGCTTTGGAAAAATTCAAAAATCACTTTAAAAATATTTAGAAGTCAAAATATACATAATATAACATAAATATACAAAGTAGAATAAGATTTATCAAGTAAAAATATCATTTATATAAATTAAAACAAACAATATTGTTAAATAACCCCATATACACACAATATTGTAAAGGGTATAACTTTCACAATTTAAATCCAAAGTCGACGAAACGAAAAGCAATATTCATGATATTAAATCTTTTTTCATAATAAAAGATAAAATTAAAGAATTCAAATATTTAAATTTAAAATTTAAAAGTCAAAATTTGACCAGTTTTGACCACAATTCCAATTTTCCAGCAAAATATTCAATTTATACCAGTTTGAAATTAAAATTCGTATAATAATCAAAATTTATATTTAAAAACAAAATTTTTGAAATAAAACAAGTTTAAAATAATTTCAAAATAAAATAAATTCAAATTTAAATTATATGCAAAAAATCTAGGGTTCTTACACTCTCCCCCACTCAAAACTTTTCGTCCCCGAAAAGGAATGAGGTACGGGAAAGCACAGAACAGATAAAGTGAAATAAGATTAAGACAAGATGACAAGGAGATTGAAATTATACCCGATAACTATTGTTATAGGTAAGTTTAAAAAGGTGGACATTGTCAAAGATTACAGAAAGATTTCTAAGCAGAAAAATTATTGAAAAATGCCTACACCAGCCTTAAGCAAGATAAGGAAAATAAGGACAACCAAAAGATAGTTTGAAAAACAAAATAAGATAATAAGTTAGAAACCATGGAAATTTCAACTTAAATAAATAACTAATTTTTTTTCACAAGTTAAATAAATCTTAACTATCTCAAGTTTTATTATCTTATCTTCTAATCATCTTAAATTAACAATTTCTATGATCATGGACTTGAAAAATAATCATTCACTATACTCATAATGTACTTAATAAATTTAATTCTTCTTTATTCCTACTTAAAGTAAAATTTATTCCTTTCAATATATTTTATCATCTATGCCCCTTATACTTACTCTTATTAAAACTACTTTAATTGATTGTTAGTTCCATTAACATCATTTTATATTGTAAATTATTCAATTAACCTTTTATTCTATTTACTCCTGTTAATCATTTTATAACTAAAATTTAAGTGTATAACATTTATTTTAACCATTCAAATTTTATTTATAAAATCTTTTTATATTGTATATTATCCAATTACATTGTTAACTTCTGTATAATTTGGGTAAGTTATATTTAAATGCAATTGAGTATTATACAAATAAAACTTTCTAATTCCCTCATCTCAAGTTTGAATCATTTATATAAAATTTTGATTTTTTTTTATAATTGAAATGATCCTTTAAGATAAAGTTTAAGAATAAAATTTCCGATTCCTTCAAACCATTTATAGATAAATAAATTTATATACATAATATGTCAAATCAAATTTAAATCATATATCTATATATATTATTAATCCAATATTATTTTAGAAATTCAAATCAATTAAATTTCCCAAAACAAAGATGTAGCAAGACTACAGAACGGTCTCTTCACTTCAAAACTCGAAAATGAATGTCGATGATGCAGCGGTCATCACCGAAGTTATTTTCCAGCGCCAAAGGGAAGAGCACTAATTTTAAACTTTAAAATTTCTTGGAACAAATTTTTATTAGAAAATACTTTAAATAATATACCCCTTTTAAAACTCTAAGCACAAGGTTTGAAACCATCGGAAATTAAATTCTCAAATTTCTTATTTTAACTCATTTTCGTTCCCAAATGAATTTATAAATAGCTATTTATAAATTCATTTATAGAACAATAAATTATAAATCAAGTATTATCATTTCAAATGATCAATTTAAATCAATTTATTAAGTTCCATAAATTTACTTATATCAAAATTTATTTCATTAACCAAATTTTAAAATAATATTGTGTCAGTTTGTTCTGCCAAAGTGTTTTAGAAATCCTATCGATAACGTTGAATAGACGAATCAATCGGAAACCAAAATCAACATGAACAACTCAAACAACACAATATATAAAACATTTTAAATATTAGTTTACAAATACACTTCAAGAATGATTTGAAGATAAGTTGGAACAAATATGAGATGATTAAATAACAGAATAAGAAGATGGATAAGCTTATATAAATCGCGGACAACCTTAACCGGTCAACCGTGACTTAAAGAATAAGGTCGATGTGGATTTCCGAGGTAAATCAACATTCGATCTTAAGAGATAGAGTTTTAGGATAATAAGCGATAATAGCATCTAAATCAAGGCTATAAAACCTTTTGGTGAATCGATGCTGTTGTAAATGAGTTTCACCCCTTTACTAATCACTTTGAGATTGGCGTGACCGCCGTCTCACTATAAAGATCATTCGAAGTGGAGTTATGGGATACTCCAGAATCAGAAGAAGATGAATAGTGAGGGTTTGAATGGAATTTTGGAACCGCGGGGGAACATTCCAAAATTCAAAGGAATTGAGTCAAAAGGAAGAGATTTAAACTCGAATGAAAGTGATTCGATAAATACATTTACCATTCGTGCTGAGTTATGCCTAGAGCTACCAAAGCTCTGATACCAACTGTAACAACCAGTTATTTTCAATCATTGCATCCGCACATGCCAGACTTGAATTGCTCAAAATACCGCGTTGTAAATAAAATTTGGCAAATCTCAAGACATACAGAAAATAAAAATCACAGAACACAGACACAGAGTAAGAAATGCAGCGGAAGTAAAAGAGATAGTAGTTCATGAAGCAACTATGAAAATATATCAGAGTTAAAGAAAATATATCAAAGTTAAATAAAATACAACAGAATAAATAAAGTACAACAGAAGTCTCAAGATGATAACCAAGTACAAGCTGAATAGAACAACAGAACTGGAATAGATAAAACTAGATAATCAGATGATCTCCAGCGATTCCAATCTCCAGAAAGTGGAATCCAAATCTATGAATAACTCAGGCTGACCCGAGCGTAAATAAAATACAAACACTCAGTCAGGACAATATATACTTATATAATGTAAACCAACTCAAGTGGACTGTAATAAAGTACAAGTAACTTAAAGGATGCCTGGGACCGCCCATCCTCTAAGGATCCGTTAAACTATTTACTATGTAGTAATATTTCGCTATTATAATAATGTCTACAATAAAATAAACATACTTTTAAATAGCGTTCCGGGCTACCCATATCACCCTTCACACATAATAGTCCCACTAGTCCATCCAGTATCAGCATATCTACGAGAGACTATCTTATATACTCCATGGGCTACGGGAGAAAAACAATCTCGTAGTAAAGGCTCGATATGGTAGGTGACACGACACATAAGGCAACGCCAAGGTAGATATACCAATTACGCACACGGGCTGGTGGTAACGTAGCAGCCACATACGCCCACCTCGGAACACACTCCCATATCAAAATCGGAGGATGGCCATCAAATCAATCACAAGTAAGAGTATAGTATCGAAGGAATGTGTCCGATCGGAGGAATGACCTTACTTGGCCCGAGATCGCTCCTGTTTTAGCCACCTTATGCCAACTCACGGGAGTTGGGTCCACGTAATATTCCTCAAGATCGTCACCACCATCCTACTTCATTCTGAAATCTCCACCGCGTACATGGTTGTCAAAGTGGTTTTCGGTGTCGACAGAGAGTATGCCAGATATCCGATCCCGGTCTCTTTGCCAACTAATCATAATTATAACCCGTAGTTATAATTTAAAATGGTATTTAAACTTCAAAACAGAATATTATTTCAAATCCAAATCTTTATCAAAATAAAGATTAAATTAATTCTAAACCATTTCAAAAACATCATATCTTTCCAAAACTTCATGTCAACAATATATTAAAATATGATATCTTTACAAAACTCCAATTCCAATCATTTTAATATATCAAAATATCATATCTTTACAAAACTTCATTTCAAATCATTTCGATATATTAAAATATCATATCTTTACAAAACTTCCTTTCCAATCATTTTAATATATTAAAATATCATATATTTACAAACTTCCTTTCAAATCATTTCAATTATCAAAATATCATATCTTTACAAAACTTCATTTCAAATCATTATTCATTTCATTCAATTTAAAATACCATTTCAATTCACATTTCAAAACAGTTTATGTTTCAAAAATCATTTTTTATCATTAAAATGAAGTTATTATATTTAATAATTAAATTATTAAATTTTCAAAATTTTCAACTTTCAAAGTTCATTTATTCAGTTAAGTTTATCAAAATAATGAAAATTCACTTTTCGCAGCATTTAGAAAATGCTACGGAAAGTTACATTCAAAACAGTTCAATTTAACTAAAGACAGCATTTTAAAAATGTTGTAATAGGGTTTACTTAAATTTCAAATAAACTTAGTTAAATTCAACAATTATAGCACTTACAAAAATGGCTATAATAGCCTTTAATTCAATTTAGCTTTTTAGTTCATTATCATCAACTACAACATTTATAAATGTTGTAATATCATTTACATTGCAATTAATAGCATTTCAAAAATGCAGTTAATTAACTTCAAATATTCAATATAATTTCACAACCAATTATATTTATATTTAAAACATTTTTTTTAACTTATAAAATCATACATTTTCACGTTTATAAACAACATTTAATTTTCCTTAAGTTCATGATTTTATAAAGTTAAATTTCCATTCAAAAATCAAGATTTAATAATAATTCACTTATTAAATTTCAACATTCAATTTTAAATTCATTGAATTAAATTTCAAATTAACACTTAATTTTAAAATTTCAAAATATGACTTAATCCCAAATTTATTTACTTAACTTAATATTCACTTTTTAGCCAAATTCACAAATTCCCATTTTGGTTATATTTCAAAATTTTAACTTAAATAATCATCCATTTCAGATTTTAACTTTATTCAAAAATCATTAATATATTATAAAATCACTTCAAATTCATTTTAAATTCAAATTATCATAAATTTATCATAATTTCATATTTAATTTAATTTCCAATTATAACTAAATCAAAATTTCCAAAATAATTACATTTAGATTTTCTAAATTTTCCATAATTTATTTAACTTATAAATTTCCAAAAAGTCAATAATACTTTACAAAAATCATTCTTTATTTATTTTTTTATCAAAATATTATAATAATTACATTTCTAAAATATTTTAAATTTTTTAGAAAAACATATTTTAACTACGGGCCTGCATATAATTTTCTAGCCTAGGTAAAGTGATACGGGTAATATATTATTTCAACCCGTAATTTACAAAGAAAAATCCGGGTTTTATCATTTCAAACCCGCAGTCCCAAGTAAATGAAAATAACTGAAAATCATTCAGGCCTATCATTTCAGCCCATAACAATTTTCCCTTATTCTAAAGTCCGTTCGGGTATGTACCATTTCAACCCATAGTGATTCTAATCTAAATGGAACTTGCAGTGTGATAAACTGATATAAATAACAGAACATCATAATATAGCAGTAACAGATGATATAACAGGTGTTTAAGCATGGAAGAACATCATATGATCATAATATAGCAGGTGTAACATGATAATGCATTTTACAGATCCAAAAGGGGTCAGTTTACTAGTTATATAAGTACAAATTGTCTTGTGAGAAATACTCACAGGTTTGAGCTGGAGACACAACGATGAATGCACGAAAGGGAACCACACAAGCACGATAACACGACACAAAGATGAGTGGAAGAGCCAAGGTGTCAAATCCCTTGAATACAAGTCACACAAAACAATAATAATAACATAAGTTTTCTAATGCAAAATACGATAGAATAAGATAGAATCAACTGCACTTATCAAAGCAGAATTGCTTTGCACTTGCTTCCAACAACAATCAGGTTCAGCCATAAGGTGTGCTATCGGTCTAAGGTAAGATTTGAATCAGGTTTTGGTTGGGTATGGTCGGCCTACACTTGGTTGTTGATGGTGTAAAGGTGGGTAGTGGTGAAAACAACACAAATATACATAAACAATGCTAGGAATGAATGCATAAATCATCTTCAAAGACCTTGCACTTGCTTTCTACCACTAATGCTTCAGATATAGGTCAGAAAGGCACGGCTAAAGAAAGTACAAGGATATGTTTTGGGTTCATAAGAGTTCGGCCAAACATGTATGGGATGGAGCACGACTGATGATGCATGAGATATGTGCAAGGATTACAACTACAATGCAAAATATCATGAATTCAAGGCAACATTGGCTCGGCCCAAGCAAGACCAGGCACGGCCATCTCTATAGTGGGCTGGAGGATGGTGTGGCAGAGGGTTTAAGGTCATCCATGGGTGGTGGAGGTGGAGTTGGTGGCGGCCAAAGAAAGGTTGAAGATGATGAAGGCATAGGTGTTGGCTATGGTGCATATATGTGAAGTTTGTGTAGATTTAGGTGGAGTTTGATCAACTATTGTGCATGGCCAGTGGCTTGGGGCTAGAGAGGAGGTGGTGGGTGGTTCAGATGGTGGAGGAGGCGGCCATGGTGGCGGGAGTGGTGGGGACGAACCTGAAGTAGAAGAGAAGGCAAGTACAATCAACATAAACAAGTAGAAAAACAAGAAGAAAAACAATGGAAAAAGAATTTTATTTTACCAAACTCATGGAGATGATGGAGGCTGAAATTTTTTTTAGATGAGAAGAGAAATGTTTTAAATGTATGAGAAAAAAAAGGCGGCTGAAAAAATGAGGAGATGTGGCCAATTGAATGAAAAGTAAGGTTGAAATGTGAAAAGGTGGGAGATAAAGAGCCATTGGAAACCAAAAGTCAAAACCTTTTCACATTACCTTTATTTATTTATATAAGTTTAAATTGCTGAGAAAAATCATAATTTCAGTAAAAATTTCGAAAATGAAACAAAATATAAAATATAAAAAAATAATTATATAAGGTAAAAAAAAAAATAGCACAAAATTGCAAACTGGTCTAAAAAAATGGAAAACAAACAAAATGAACTTTGAAAAATTTATATGGGCTTGTAAAAATATTTATAACAAAGATAACAACATAAAAATAAAATGCATTCACAAATAAATATATAAATTTTAATTTAAATATAATTTAAATGAAGAAAATAGCAAAGAAAATAGAAACTAGGCTTTAAAAATAGAAAATAAATCCAACAAGCTTTGAAAAATCAAACATCACTTTAAAAATGTTTAAAAGTAAAAATATACATAATATAACATAAATATACAAATTAGAATAAGATTTATCAAGTAAAAATATCATTTATATAAATTAAAACAAAGAATATTGTTAAATAACCCCATATACACACAATATTGTAAAGGGTATAACTTTCACAATTTAAATCCAATTTCGACGAAACGAAAAGCAATATTCATGATATTAAATCTATTTCATAATAAAAGATAAAATTAAATAATTCAAATATTTAAATTTAAAATTTAAAAGTCAAAGTTTGACTAGTTTTGGCCACAATTCCAATTTTTCAGCAAAATATTCAATTTATACCAGTTTGAAATTAAAATTTGTATAATAATCAAAATTTATATTTAAAAACGAAATGTTTGAAATAAAACAAGTTTAAAATAATTTCAAAATAAAATAAAGTCAAATTTGAATGATATGCAAAAAATCTAGGGTTGTTACCCTCTCCCCCACTCAAAACTTTTCGTCCCCGAAAAGGAATGAGGTAAGGGAAAGCACAGAACAGATAAAGTGAAATAAGATTAAGTCAAGATGACAAGGAGATTGAAATTATACCCGATAACTATTGTTATAGGTAATTTTAACAAGATGGAGATTATCAAATATTATAGAAAGATTTCTAAGCAGAAAAATCATAGAAAAATGCATACACCAGCCTGAAGCAAGATAAGGAAAATAAGGACAACCAAAAGATAGTTTGAAAAACAAAATAAGATAATAGGTTAGAAACCATGGAAATTTCAACTTAAATAAATCACTATTTTTTTTTCACAAGTTAAATAAATCTTAACTATCTCAAGTTTTATTATCTTATCTTCTAATCATCTTAAATTAACAATTTCTAAGATCATGGACTTGAAAAATAATCATTCATTATACTTATAATGTACTTAATAAATTTAATTCTTCTTTATTCCTACTTAAAGTTAAATTTATTCATTTCAATATATTTTTATCATCTATGCCCCTTATACTTACTCTTATTAAAATTGCTTTAATTGATTGTTAGTTCCATTAACATCATTTTATATTGTAAATTATTCAATTAACCTTTTATTCTATTTACTCCTGTTAATCATTTTATAACTAAAATTTAAGTGTATAACATTTATTTTAACCATTCAAATTTTATTTATAAAATCTTTTTATATTGTATATTATCTAATTACATTGTTAACTTCTGTATAATTTGGGTAAGTTATATTTAAATGCAATTGAGTATTATACAAATAAAACTTTCTAATTCCCTCATCTCAAGTTTGAATCGTTTATATAAAATTTTGATTTTCTTTTTATAATTGAAACGATTCTTTAAGATAAAGTTTAAGAATAAAATTTCTGATTCCTTCAAACCATTTAGAGATAAATAAACATATATACATAATATGTCAAATCAAATTTAAATCATATATCTATATATATTATTAATCCAATCTTATTTTAGAAATTCAAATCAATTAAATTTACCAAAACAAAGCTGTAGCAAGACTACAGAACGGTCTCTTCACTTCGAAACTCGAAAATGAATGTCGATGATGCCGCGGTCATCACCGAAGTTATTTTCCAACGACAAAGAGAAGAGCACTAATTTTAAACTTTAAAATTTCTAGGAACAAATTTCTATTAGAAAATACTTTAAATAATATACCCCTTTTAAAACTTTAAGCACAAGGTTTGAAACCATCGGAAATTAAATTCTCAAATTTTTTGTTTTTAACTCATTTCCGTTCCCAAATGAATTTATAAATAGCTATTTATAAATTCATTTATAGAACAATAAATGATAAATCAAGTATTATCATTTGAAATGATCAATTTAAATCAATTTATCAAGTTCCATAAATTTACTTATATCAAAATTTATTTCATTAACCAAATTTTAAAATAATATTGTGTCAGTTTGTTTTGTCAAAGTGTTATAGAAATCCTATCGATAGCGTTGATCAGACGAATCAATCGAAAACCGAAATCAAAATCAACAACTCAAACAACACAATATATAAAACATTTTAAATATTAGTTTACAAATACACTTCAAGAACGATTTGAAGATAAGTTGGAACAAATATGAGATGATTAAATAACAAAATAAGAAGACGGATAAGCTTATATAAATCGCGGACAACCTTAACCGGTCAACCGTGACTTAAAGAATAAGATCGATGTGGATTTCTGGGGTAAATCAACATTCGATCTCAAGAGATAGAGTTTTAGGATAATAAGAGATACTAGCATCTAAATCAAGGATATAAAATCTTTTGGTGAATCGATGCTGTTGTAAAGGAGTTTCACCCCTTTACTAATCACTTTGAGATTGGCGTGACCGCCGTCTCACTATAAATATCATTCGAAGTGGAGTTATGGGATACTCCAGAATCAGAAGAAGATGAATAGTGAGGGACCTGAATGGAATTTTGAAACCGCGGGGGAACGTTCCAAAATTCAATGGAATTGAGTTAAAAGGGAGAGATTTAAACTCGAATGAAAGTGATTCAGTAAATACATTTACCATACATGCTGAGTTATGCCTAGAGCTACCAAAGCTCTGATACCAACTGTAACAATTAGGTATTTTCAACCATTCGCATCCGCACATGCCGGACTTGAATTGCTCAAAAGACCGCGTTGTAAATAAAATTTGGAAAATCTCAGGACATACAGTAAATAAAAATCACAGAACACAGACACAGAGTAAGAAATGCAGCGGAAGTAAAAGAGATAGTAGTTCATGAAGCTACTATGAAAATATATCAGAGTTAAATAAAATACAACAAAATAAATAAAGTACAACAGAAGTCTCAAGATGATAACCAAGTACAAGCTGAATAGAACAACAGAACTGGAATAGATAAAACTAGATAAGCAGATGATCTCTAGCGATTCCAATCTCCATAAAGTGGAATCCAAATCTGTGAATAACTCAGGCTGACCCAAGCGTAAATAAAATATAAGCACTCGAGTCAGGATAATATATACTTATATATTGTAAACCAACTCAAGTGAACTGTAATAAAGTACAAGTAACTTAAAGGATGCCTGGGACCGTCCATCCTCTAAGGATCCGTTAAACTATTTACTATGTAGTAATATGTCGCTATTATAATAATGTCTACAGTAAAATAAACATACTTTTAAATAGCGTTCCGGGCTGCCCATATCACCCTTCACACATAATAGTCCCAGTAGTCCATCCAGTATCAGCATATCTCCGAGAGACTACCCTAAATACTCCATGGGCTACGGGAGAAAACAAACTCGTAGTAAAGGCTCAAAATGGTAGGTGACATGACACGCAAGGCAATGCCAGGGTAGATATACCAATTACGCATATGGGATGGTGGTAACGTAGCAGCCACATACGCCCACCTCGGAACACAATCCCATATCAAAATCGGAGGATGGCCATCTAATCAATCACAAGTAAGAGTATAGTATCGAAGGAATGTGTCCGATCGGAGGAATGACCTCACTTGGCCCAAGATCGCTCCTGTTTAGGCCACCTTATGCCAACTCACGGGAGTTGGGTCCACGTAATATACCTCAAGATCGACTCCCCCATCCTACTTCATTCTGGAATCTCCACCGCGTGCACGGTTGTCAAAGTGGTTTTCGGTATCGACAGAGAGTATGCCAGATATCCGATCCCGGTTTCTTTGTGAACCAATCATTATTATAACCCGTAGTTATAATTGAAAATGGTATTTTTACTTCAAAACAGAATATCATTCAAATCCAAATCTTTATCAAAATAAAGATTAAATTAATTCCAAACCATTTCAAAAACATCATATCTTTCCAAAACTTCATGTCAAATCATTTCAATATATTAAAATATGATATCTTTACAAAACTTCATTTCCAATCATTTTAATATATCAAAATATCATATCTTTACAAAACTTCATTTCAAATCATTTCAATATATTAAAATATCATATCTTTACAAAACTTCCTTTCCAATCATTTTAATATATTAAAATACCATATCTTTACGAACTTCCTGTCATATCATTTCAGTATATCAAAATATCATATATTTTCAAAACTTCATTTCAAATCATTATTCATTTCATTCAATTTAAAATACCATTTCAATTCACATTTCAAAACAGTTTATATTTCAAAAATCATTTTTTATCATTAAAATGAAGTTATTATATTTAATAATTAAATTATTAAATTTCCAAAATTTTCAAGTTTCAAAGTTCATTTATTCATTTAAGTTTATCAAAACAGTGAAAATTCACTTTTCGCAGCATTTAGAAAATACTACGGAAAGTTACATTCAAAACAGTTCAATTTAACTAAAGACAGCATTTTAAAAATGCTGTAATAGGGTTTACTTAAATTTCAAATAAACTTAGTTAAATTCAAAAATTATAGCACTTACAAAAATTGCTATAATATCCTTTAATTCAATTTAGCTTTTTAGTTCATTATCATCAACTATAGCATTTATAAATGCTGTAACATCATTTACATTGCAATTAATAGCATTTCAAAAATATAGTTAATTAACTTCAAATATTCAATATAATTTCACAACCAATTATATTTTTATTTAAAACATTTTTTTTACTTATAAAATCATACATTTTCACATTTATAAACAACATTTAATTTTCCTTAAGTTTATGATTTTATAAAGTTAAATTTCCATTCAAAAATCAAGATTTAATAATACTTCACTTATTAAATTTCAACACCAATTTTAAATTCATTGAATTAAATTTCAAATTAACACTTAATTTTAAAATTTCAAAATATGACTTAATCCCAAATTTATCTACTTAACTTAATATTCACTTTTTAGCCAAATTCACAAATTCCCATTTTGGTTATATTTCAAAATTTTAACTTAAATAATCATTCATTTCAGATTTTAACTTTATTCAAAAATCATTAATATATTATAAAATCACTTTAAATTCATTTTAAATTCAAATTATCATAAATTTATCATAATTTCATATTTAATTTAATTTCCAATTATAAGTAAATTAAAATTTCCAAAATAACTTACATTTAGATTTTCTAAATTTTCCATAATTTATTTAACTTATAAATTTCCGGAAAATCAATAATACTTTACAAAAATCATTCTTTATTTATTTTTTTATCAAAATATTATAATAATTACATTTCTAAAATATTTTAAATTTTTTAGAAAAACGTATTTTAACTACGGGCCTGTATATAATTTTCTAGCCTAGGTAAACTGATACGGGTAATATATCATTTCAACCGTAATTTACAAAGAAAATTCCGGGTTTTATCATTTCAAACCCGCAGTCCCAAGTAAATGAAAATAATTGAAAATCATTCAGGCCTATCATTTCAGCCCATAACGATTTTCCCTTATTCTAAAGTCTGTTCGGGTACGTATCATTTCAACCCATAGTGATTCTAATCTAAAGGGAACTTGCAGTGTGATAAACTGATATAAATAACAGAATAACATAATATAACAATAACAGATGATATAACAGGTGTTTAAGCATGGGTGAACATCATATGATCATAATATAGCAGGTGTAACATGATAATGCATTTTATAGATCCAAAAGGGGTTAGTTTACTAGTTATATAAGTACAAATTGTCTTGTGAGAATTACTCACAGGTTTGAGCTGGAGGCACAACGATGAATGCACGAAAGGGAACCACACAAGAATGATAACACGACACAGAGATGAGTGGAAGAGCCAAGGTATCAAATCCCTTGAATACAAGTCACACAAAACAATGATAATAACATAAGTTTTCTAATGCAAAATACGATAGAATAAGATAGAATCAACTGCACGAATCAAAGCAGAATTGATTTGCACTTGCTTCCAACAACCTTCAGGTTCAGCCATAAGGTGTACTACAGGTCTAAGGAATGATTTGGATCAGGTTTTGGTTGGGTATGGTCGGCCTACACTTGGTTGTTGATGGTGCAAAGGTGGGTAGTGGTGAAAACAACACAAATACACATAAACAATGCTAGGAATGAATGCATAAATCATCTTCAAAGACCTTGCACTTGCTTTCTACCACTAATGCTTCAGATATAGGTCAGAAAGGCACGGCTAAAGAAAGGACAAGGATCTGGTTTAGGTTCATAAGAGGTCGGCCAAACATGTATGGGATGGAGCAAAACTGATGATGCATGAGATATGTGCAAGGATTACAACTACAATGCCAAATATCATGAATTCAAGGCAACATTGGTTAGGCCCAAGCAAGACCAGGCACGGCCATCTCTGTAGTGGGCTGGAGGATGGTGTGGAAGAGGGTTTAAGGTCATCCATGGGTGGTGGAGGTAGAGTTGGTGGCGGCCAAAGAAAGGTTGAAGATGATGAAGTCATAGGTGTTGGCTATGGTGCATATATGTGAAGTTTGTGTAGATTTAGGTGGAGTTTGATCAACTATTGGGCACGGCCAGTGGCTTGGGGCTGGAGAGGAGGTGGTGGGTGGTTTAGGTGGTGGAGTAGGCGGCCATGGTGGCTGGAGTGGTAGAGCCGAACCTGCAGTAGAAGAGAAGGCAAGTACAATCAACATAAACAAGTAGAAAAACAAGAAGAAAAACAACGGAAAAAGAATTTTTTTTTACCAAACACATGGAGATGATGGAGGTCGAAATTTTTTTCATATGGAAAGAAAAATGTTTTACGTGAATGAGAAAAAAAAATAGGCGGCCGAAGAAATGAGGAAATGTGGCCAATTGAATGAAAAGTAAGGTTGAAATGTGAAAAGGTGGGAGATAAAGAGCCATTGGAAACCAAAAGTCAAAACCTTTTCACATTACCTTTATTTATTTATATAAGTTTAATTTACTGATAAAAATCATAATTTCAGTAAAGATTTCGAAAATGCAACAAAATATAAAATATAAATAAATAATTATTAATTACATAAGGTTAAAAAAAAAGAAAATAGCACAAAATGCAAACTAGTCTAGAAAAATGGAAAATAAACAGAATGAACTTTGAAAAATTTATATGGACCTATAAAAATATTTATAACAATGATAATAACATAAAAATAAAATTCTTTCACAAATAAATATATAAATTTTAATTTAAATATAATCTAAATGAAGAAAATAGCAAAGAAAATAGAAACTAGGCTTTAAAAATAGAAAATAAATTCAATATGCTTTGGAAAAATTCAAACATCACTTTAAAAATATTTAAAAGTCAAAATATGCATAATATAACATAAATATACAAATTAGAATAAGATTACTCAAGTAAAAATATCATTTATATAAATTAAAACAAAGAATATTGTTTAAATAATCCTATATACACACAATATTGTAAAGGGCATAACTTTCACAATTTAAATCCAATTTCGACGAAACAAAAAGAAATATTCATGATATTAAATCTATTTTCATAATAAAAGATAAAATTAAAGATTTTAAATATTTAAATTTAAAATTTAAAAGTTAAAGTTTGACCAGTTTTGACCACAATTCAAATTTTTCAGCAAAATATTCAATTTATACCAGTTTGAAATTAAAATTCATATAATAATTAAAATTTATATTTAAAAACGAAATGTTTGAAATAAATTTTTTTAAAATAATTTCAAAATAAAATAAAGTCAAACTTAAATTATACGCAAAAAATCTAGGGTTGTTACAAAATAGCTGGACAAATAGTCAAAAATTAACATCGAAATTAAGATAAATGATTACTAAACGATAGTAATCGGTTGAGTGATTAAGTACAATTGGCCGACTGGTTGTACCCTCTTAGGCCTGCTTGAACCTATACCCAGGCAGGGCTAATATGAATAGGCGAGCATATTGAGGCCAAACATGTATGTTCCCTTGCTCTATATCAGATATATTTTTCTTAGCGTGACTTGTTATTATGTGAGGTGTATGATATTTGATTCATGTATGCAAGTGGCCTTTAGGTAATGGTAGCATGGAGCAACATTTTTACGTCAGTTGCTCCTACAGTTCTACCATGGCATTACGAGCCACACATACTAAGAATGTGGATCGTGAGAGATGAAGATGTTCATATGCAGGCTTATACAACCTTCCGTGGATGTACCTACAACGAATATCCATTGATCGAATGGATAGTGTGAAGACCACCCTCCACCTCCGGTAAACAATACCAATAATCCTATAGTAGCACGCTGTTGTAGTATTTGACCGATGGAGGGAAACCGTCAAGGTAGGATGAATTCAAATGATATGTAACCTTTCATTTTCTCACAACATAGACAAAATAAAATATCAAACATAGATATGAAATAGGCGAGACAGTATCATAATTAAATAAACTGAAACATCATTAGAGCACAACATAGGTTACTAGAGGTGTATAAACTCATGTACTATGTTATGTAAAAAGTGCAAATAAAGTGCAAACAATTCCATCGCACTGTATGTCAGAATAAATGGTAGTACCTCCATAAAAATAAAAAAAAATATGAAGGTGTAAGCCTTCTGCTCATCCTCTACACTATTGCCATACTTGTCTCTCATTTAAGAGTACCTAAGAATATAAAAAGTAATCAAATAACCTCGAGTCAGACAACAGCTAATTTAAGTAGTTTATAAGCCTAAAAAATAGATATAAAATCGATATATTGTAAATGAGAGCAATGTGGTATGAAATGTCATACTTCAACTTTTGATATATGCTAATCAATTATCATCAATATAGGTGTAGTACTCCATCTAAGTACATACTAGGGTATTGGGATATTAGACTCCATAACATCATATAGACAACCATAGAAAACCTAGCAATCATCACACAAGGCTTCTTTTATATACAAAGTGCACCTGGATATATGATGACACAAATTGCTAATGTCGTAAGGTTAGCAACTACTTAAAATCTAGACCACATCAATGCTCGAACCCTTACCCACTCAAAAGGCTAGGAACTAGGCCAACTCAGATGGTCCAAAGATACAGATCTACTCAGATAAGCTAATGTGAGCATCCCCACCCACTCCTTCTTTATGAACTAACATCAAACGTTTGGTTATCAACAATACCTTGGCATATACCGATAGTAGAAACCCCTTGTTCCATTAAGCTCGTCATCATATAGAATTTACCTACTCGAATGATTCCTAGACGCTTCAGCTTTCCCTAGAAGTTCTCACCCATTGGTCACCGTAGCATGTACCGGTACAGGTCCATGTACTTAGCCAACATTTGCTCCAGTCCACTTCCAAATCTCCAAATTACCCAAATCAACTTCCTCGATGGATCAGTATCGATCCATCATTGATTGGTGCTTGTCTACACATTCAGTCGATTTTCCTTACTTTTGGCCTATGATTGATTACTCAAGTTCTCGATGCTTCAAAAATTCTAAGTTCTAAAATATCATGGATTAGTACCAATTTATATGGATCGATGCCGATCCATCACTTAGCCGAATTTATATAAGTACTTTTGCTCTGGTCCGATTCTTCTATCAATCCAACTCTATTTTGGCCTCTTTATATAGTGTGAATCCCTTGTTTGCACTGACCCACTCCAAACTCTCTAGAGTCAATTCATCGAATCTTATTCTATGGCTACATTCCTTCTCCTTAACGTAATCGAACCGAAGACTCCATCGAATAGTCTCTATCTACACTCGAAGATCCTCTCCCATAAAATAACTCATATCCATTTTGATTACATAAGTGTTTCATTCATTCAAACATAACATGCAAACATAACATGCAAACATAATTATCAAAAAACGTATCATCATATCAAGCATACAATACATCTAAATATCTTAACATATCCCTAAATATATTTACGCATTCACATTATTCAAACATATGATTTAAAACCGTTAAAATCACTAATTATTCACGTTATAAAATTGAGTCAAATCTTGAAATCATATTTTTGGTTAGAAAAATGGACCCAGAACTTATAAACATATGCATCGATATAAATATGTAAAAGTTCATAAAACCACTAACGTATCGATATGAAATTGATCAAATGACCCTCTTATTTGATACAAATATGAATCTAACAACAAAAATCATGAAAATTCCCTTGCCAAGATAATGTTTGGATGGTCTCTACTGAATCCCTATGTTAACTACTGTATAAACTCTTGTTTATGGCTTAAAATAGTATTATTTTTAAGATTGATTCATATATAGAGATGATTAATGGTGGTTTTCTATTATAGGGGGATATAAAAGTGATTTGATGGCTGCATTAACCCCGAGATTAGCAAAATTCCTTAAATCACTTATCAAGCCTTAATTATGGGCTTGGGCCTAATGACAAAAATCTACCTAAACTTAAAACTATGATATCTCTCAAATGATTGAACAAAATTACTATTATGACCACTTCATAGAATGAGAAACCATTATATCTTTCATTTGGAACAAGAATCAGGTCAAAATTATGCACCCACCAATATTTATAATCATTACCTGTTTTCTGAGCTAAAAACACTACAATTTTTATAAGGTCGAAAATTTTCAAATTACATCATTTTAAAATGTTTTAGCTCATTTTAAGGTTGTTGGCTATGTGAACAATATTTTAATTATGTACCAATATTTAAAAAAGTAGGTTGTTACATTCTTCCTACCTTTAAGAATTTCACTTCTGAAATTTCAATACCAAACAAACATAACCAAAATGTAAACAAAAATCCAAATCATAAGGGCACGATACCGTAACTATACTAACATCCTATCATGCATATACTAACAACTAGATAAGATACCAAATGTGATAGATATAATCTTACCAATTTACTAGCTTTATGGCCTTCTTATTAAGATGCTATGTACTCCGCTTACCTATACGAATAGAGCTATGAGGTCTTGCAGCTTCAGATTCAACTACTAAGCCATTAAGTTGTTCTGGTTGGACCATCATGCTTGAGTCATGCATAAACTTCCAAAGATGTGAAACTTGGAAAACATTATGCACAACCACCATTATATGAAGTTCGACCCTATGTGCAAGATTCTCAATCCTCTCAAGTATCGGAAAAGGTCCTACAAATCTAGGTGCCAATTTCCTATTTTTCCTAAATCAAACTACATTCTCTAATGAAGATATTTTGACCAACAACACATTGCTAACAGAGAACTCTAGATCTCATGGTCTCTTATCAATGTGGCTCTTTTGTCTGTCTTGCACGGCTTCCATTTATTTTTGCATGATCTCTATCTTCTTTGAAGTCTATCTAATCATATCAGACACAAGTATAAATTTTGACCTCGTTTCCTACCAACACGAAGGGGTACTACATGGTCGACCATGCAAAACTTCAAATAGTGCCATTCTAATACTCAACTAGTAGCTATTGTTGTGTGAGAATTCTACGAAATTAAAATGATCCTCCCACAAGCCCCTAAATTCTTGTATGCAATCTTGCAAAAGCTCCTCTAATATAAGATTCACTCTCTCAGTCTTACTATCAGTCTGTGGATGATAAGGCATGCTCAAATTCAGGTTCATCCCCAACGTCTCTTGTAAGCTCTTCTAGAATCCACTCATGAATAATTAGTCCCTATCCCTCATACTACTCTTCAGTACACCATGGAATCGTACAATCCAACGAGCATACAACTCAGTCAATTTTTATTCCCTTCTATTAGACTTCAAAGGATGAACCAGGTACTCTTGGTCAATCTATTGACAATAAACCAAAAAATTTAGTACTCTCCCTAATCCTGTAATAACCATCCTTTTCGACTCCCAAATGTTGATGCTAATTCATCCATGGTATTCATGTGTCGAGCACCTAAATCCTAGAAAGATAAATTATTCGGGTAAAATAAAAAGAAAAATAAAAAGAATAAGAAAGAAATGAACAAAACATCAGAATCTCACAAGGGAACGTATATTATCAAAAAGACACAACAAAGTGTTACTTTAAGGTATAAAGCATTTCAGAGGTACAATCCTAAGTACTATTATTAGCTTGGATAGTTATAACAGCTTATCCTCAGAATTGATGATATATATATACTTATATATTATTAATGCAGTGGAAATAAAATACCATGATAGGTAAAAGCATCCAACTCATCTCTTACAGCTCTAATGAATATCAATGTAAACTTATCTTTCTTGGACTACTCGAAATAACACCCATGAAATTAAGGGAAAGATAAAAACCACGAGTCAGACATAAGTCTGATATAAGAAACTTAAGAAATACATGTGCAATATATAATAGTAATTTTTTAGACTGTTCAAATCATCATAACGGTTTTCCCTTCAAAAGAACCGAACAATCTAATAAGTACATTTGGTGATATAGTAGATAATGTCTTGGGTGTAGAATATAGATTAGATTATAGTTGTGCTGCTTGCATCTCACAACACAATAATATTTGAATTACTACTAAAACCGTAAGGTACATTTGCATATAGATTTTTAAGGAGGTCTTATTGGTAAAAAACGAAAGTCGAGCTCCTGTACAAGGGTAAGAAACTACCTTTCGAAACCATGCATATCTTTAGATAAAATACGTCACTAGTTGAACATAGTTGGTCCATGCCACAACATATGAAACCAAATACCAACAACTCCTGCTCACATCAATCAAAAGCATATTTAGACATTTGGAGTTGATGTACCCTTGGGTTAGCTAAACCCACAAGCTATGACGCCTACTCTGCTTTTTACCATTTTCAATGGTGAAGCCATGTTCATCGTATCAACACATGAGTCTTCATCACTTCAACAGATCTTGAACCTCTCCAAGGATTTTAACATCTCAAACTATTCTCAAATCTCTTGATGGATTTCAGCAGAAGTCCTCCAACGAATGCCAACTCTGTCCTCTCTCTCGAAATCAACGTCAAGATAGGCAGTATAACAAAGTAGCATGTTTCACAATGTTAATGCTAGCTATTCCCTTGGAGTTACCTTAGGATATATTTCACTTCACAACCGCTCCCAGAATCAAGAACATGTACATCAGTTTTGAAGTAGTTATAGTTTCGAATCATCTCATATAAGTATATTCCCCTGCTTACTGAATGCCTCAAAACCAAATCGATGAATTTCTAGTCAAGTTAACTCCGGTTCTTTCAAAAATAAACAAACAATGCATAAGGGTGGATATCACTTCTATTCAAATGGATTTCCTTATCATTTGTCCTACAAGAGCAAGGTGGGTTTATATGTAGGGTATGGCATCATTGAAGATAAACATACCGTATAATTATCATGTTTCTTTTAGATATTTCCTATATTAATTTTGGTCATACTCAATAACAATTATTATGATTGAATATAGGAACCAAGTCTCGTATACTTTTCATGTTCCTAACCTTCTCAACTTACACTATCCCTCAATCAAGAGTGAAGCCGGTTGGTTAGAGCACTGGTTGCATCAAAGCTCTACCTAGATACTTCATTCTTAACCCTCATAGATAGAACAAGTCTATTTTATTAGCTTTTAGTGCTAAGTACGTGACTATATACTTTCCGCAGACGTGTAAACACACAAAGTACGGTTAAGTCACACAAAGCACTACTAAGTCAAACAAAGTACGATTAAGTCACATAAGTGACTTTTAATCCCTTTTTCATTTAATTAATTCTTTTATTAATTAAAATTTCCTTTATTAGTAAAAAACTTCTTTTATCTAATAAAACTTTGTCTATCAATTACTACCTCCTTCAGATATAAGCGAACTATACATAGGAATCCTCTTCGAGGGATCTCTTATACATACATAATAGATGATTTGGATGTACGCGTCCTCGACGGGGATCTTAATCTGTATGAATACATGATGCACCTATTGACTTCCGTTATCTAATAGTATGTATATTTGAATCACATTCATAAAAGATATATACATGTATTTTACTATTTCACTATACATTTGTACTCTTTTAATACTTCAAAAATTATTCATATACTTATCTCAAATGATACAATTATATTCAAAAATCATTTGACAAGATTCATTACTTTAAAACATAATCAAAGAGGTTAAAAACAGATGTTTATTTAAGCATTATTATTATAAACCCCTTCTCTTTTATAAATTAAATCTTTACCTTTTCTATCCTTTTCCAAAAGAATCCATACTTGTTATTACCTTTAAAATATCCCTTTAAAAGGTCTAAGCATATTCAAAAGGGTTAAAGACAAATGCTACATAAATATAATTACTACAAACCCAAAACCATTTCACTTATAATAATCTTCAAAACATTATATTTAAAGATCTACTTATATTCATAAGTATAATCAAAAGGGTTAAAGAAGAATGTTATTAAAACATTGTCACAGTAAGCCTATAACCAATTCATACTTGTCATTGTCTTTGAAAAATTCTTTTTAAAGATCCATGTATATCTATACATATTAAACATGGTAATATACAAAAAAATTCATTCATTAATTTATAGATTCATTACAATTTAATCTCATAACCCCATAATATTTACTACGCCCATAATATTTTACAAAACAAATACTTTCATTAATTTGTAGATTCATTACAATTTAATCTCATTGCAATTTCATTTATTACAATTCGTTAGTCTCATAAAATAATTTCTTTTCCTTTAGATGTATATACTTGTTACCAGACCCATAATATTTGTCAAAATCCCATTAGCCAATAAACATCTTTTCATAATTCATTCAGCAATCCAAAGTAGAAATTTTACTTTTATTTCCCAAAATGTAATTTCCGTCAAAATTATACTGGTACCGTATTTTGCAAACAAGTCCATTTTTCACAAAAAAATTATATTAGATTATAAACACTTCGGCAAAATCCATAAAAATTCCTTGAAGTAATATATGTTATCTTAATAACCTATTAAAATTTCAAGGCAAAATAATTATTCCATATATTTTAGATAATTAAATTTTGAAATCAAAAAATTTCTTATTAGAAAATTCATAATAAGTTCATGCAAATTCTAGAAATTGTGAAATTAAAAACACATCTTTAAAATAATATCTTAAACATCATATAATTTTTTTAGAATATTTGGAGATAATAAACATAGTTTTTCATTCCTATAACCCTTCAGGAAAATTTCAAATATTCCATTTAATAACCATTCAATTATATACATGATTATTTATTCAACATGCATGATAAACATCTAGTAAGAATTTGAACATAAATTCGAAGCCGAATCAACAAAACAAAAACGAGATAGTGATATTGTTCACCTTAATTCTTGTTTGAATGATGGGAATTTACTTATTTCCTTTATTCTTAAGCTTTTTTCCCTTTCTTCTTTGATTAGTAATGGCTGGCCTTATTTAGTTATATTTTAGTTTGAGAATGAAATGGGATGAATAAGAGAGAGGTGAGAGTATAGTATATTATTTGCTCTTCCTCTCCCACCTTTCTATAGTTGTGTTTGTTAAATCCTATTTCTTTAACTCACTCTCTTTAGTATATTTATTAAGGCCAACCTTAATAAACTAATACAACAATCCCACACTCCCAACTTCTATTTACTTATCCTATAATAACTAAATATTCAATAACGTGCAATAAAAATTAAGGGTGTTATAGGTGCATTAGTTAGCCTTAATGGAAAAATTAACCACTTATAAAATACCAGTACGAAATGTGGTAAACGACACACTATCCCTCGCTCTCTCGGTTGGTGAAAGCTTATTGCTAAATCGTGGTAAGGAAATACCTTCGCATCATAGAGCAGATCAAACAAGTCATCTGTATATGGAAGATGATACTTGTTCTTTCGCCACTTTATTGAGCTCACGGTAGTTTACACGAAGTGTCAAAGAGACATCCTCCTTATTAGCGACTACTACAGGTGCTCCTTAGAAATACTTTTCTAAATAAATCCTTTCCTTGGTTAATCATTCTCCTACACCTCTATAAATTGTTTCTCTTTAGGTGCCATCCGTCTTAAAGGGATAACAACTAGTCCGGTATTCGATGCTAAATCAATATAGAACTTAATCTCTCTATGTGGTGGTAATCTTGTCACCTCCTTAAATATATCTGGATACTCCCTCACAATCAGTACCGATGACAACTCATCATGTGAGATCTTAAGCGAGTGCGAAAAACTAATCATCACTACATCATTGATGATGCAGCTTCACTCTAGCTTCCGCCTATCATCACTCCCTATCATCACCAATATCATTTCACAATTAAGTACCACTTCATATCATTAAATCCATTCCATCCCTAAAATAATATCAAACCCAACAAAACTAAGTACAAACAAATTACAAGCAAACATGCATCCATGACTTTATAAAATAACATCACAACAAACCATGAACAAACTAGCTGTACCTTCCACAGGTTTCGACACTACCAAGGGTATGTCTACTAAGTCTGGTTTTGATCCTAACCCACGTACCAAGTCACTAGATATAAACGAACGCGATGCCACTACATAGAAAAAATACATGAACATATATATCGTACACGTAAAGCATAATTTAGATGGCGATTGAATTCCCATTCTCTTTCGTCGACGGGGCACTCGACGATAAAAATAATCACTCAATGCATAAGCTTCCAAAATCTGCTTATTCTTTAGTTGTTCTAGCCATTCTTCTCAATATGCCTAAATTTGTTGCAGCTTATGCACTTCCTTTCTTTACATTTGCAATTCCTGTCGAGATGTTCTTACTCCCTACAATTAAAGCAAGTTGGCTCCCAATTTTCTTTCTTCTAACCATCTTTATTCTAAAGATGTGCAACGACCTTGCTTTCTACGCTGTAATTATATGTAAATTTAATTAAAATAAAATTTGTTCGAATTCAACTTTGACAATTGTTATTTTGAAAATAATTTCTTATTTAACTCTATTTTAATAAAAGATTATATTTTAATAAATTGAATTAAATTAATAAAAATTTCGAATAATTTATTAAAAAGGAATAAAATGTTTTGATTTAATATGAAATAATTAATAAGTACAAATAAATTTATTTTATGTTAAAAATAATGAATAATTAAATAAATAAACAGGTATTGAATTGAAGAAATTGTGTTGTTACTGGAATATAATTTGTCTAAAGAAGTATGAGCCAAATTAAATGAGTGTAATAAATTTACAAATTGGTAAAAGGATTATTTAAAAAAGAAAGAAAAGAGAATTAACTAAATTAATATGAGCTCAATCAAGCCCACAACCAAATAAAGCCCACTTTAAATTAAATTATCTCTTCCTTCATATTTTTGGTGTAACCCCGAAGTTTCTTTTGTATCCAATTTTGCCCTTACTACCCAAATTCATGAAGTACAATCGAAATCATAAATTAAAAATATAAAACATGTAAGACTTGATTGACCTCGACATCTAGGGCTGTGGTATTCACAAGCTGGAGGTTGTCACGATGGGAGCAGATGCATTGCAATATTACTGGCGGCATTTCGCATGTGATGACATGTGATTGTAGTCGCGATCTATGTTATGTATGAGACGAAGTTAATGGCTGCAACTTGAGCATTGCACGGAGAAGGCGGTCGATTTTGGTATGTCCGTGGTCGATGTAGTGAGGGAGGAAGGTAACGTGGTTGGATTGGTGATTACTATACGCCTAATCCTAGCAGCGATGATGCAATGTCATATAAGGCAATTGGCGTTGGCTTATAGGATGGTGGAAGCAATTAAGACTGGTCTGTTTCAGTGGCAATAGTGAAGGACTTAGCCGTTATTTAGTTGTTCTAGCGTTGTTTGGTGATTTTTCTCACTCACGATTATATCTATTTTATCATCTATAATTTATATATTTATCCCTATAGGTTGATTGCATTGATTGGTTGATATTGATTGATTGGTTGATGTTGATTGATTAGGTGAAATTGAATTGTTTGGATGAATTATTTATTTAGGATATTAGATTAATTATGTGAAATTAGGCATGATTTGGATTGATTGACGGATTTTGTGTATACTAGAATATTAAAAATGCAGAGAAGATGCTGTCCATTTGCATTTTAGTTTGCGTAATTTATTTATTTTGTGTGTGTAATGTATCGATGGCTAAAATTTCGATGCAATTAGACTAAGCCACAAGATAAAAATTTATATTGATGATTTTAGAGGAATTTGCTCCATAATTCATATTTTTGCACGTTCGATGGATTTATTGGTTTTAAATATTTTTGAAAGCTTTAATAAATTATTTTTTGTATTTTGAAATTAAATTGAAGTATGATTATGAATAAATGAAATTGGTTGGAAAATAAAATGATTTCCTAAATATATTTTGGATATAAAAATTGTTTTGAAACTAGATTTTTTTTTATTTCTAACTATTAGAGTAAAGAATAAGGATTTTGAATTATATTGAAAGAAATATAATTTATTTTGTAACTTATAAATTTGTTTTGAAATAGTATGTAATTATAAAGATTATTAAATAAATTTAAAACGATATCAGATGATTTTCAATATGAGCTATCTGAGATTTTGAATAAATAATGAAGGTTTGAATTATAAATTATGGTTTGAAATAAAAAGAATGATTTTGGAGATTTATACATTTATTTTATAGTATTATTTAGTCGTAGAAAATTGTGAAACAATTTCCATAATTATTTTGATGTACAAAGTGATTTTGGAAGTTATAAATTATTTTGAAATAGAACTTAACTACACCAAATTATATAGTAATTTCTCTAAATTATATTTGATTCATTACAGGATTTGGATTGTTTTAACTATATATACTTGAAAATTTATTTTAAATGATTAAAGAAAGATTTTGTTGAAGTTTATTATTATTTCATTTTCGAACTAAATAGGGAGATTATATATTTGATTTCTATATTTTCCAATTTCTCTTTTCTTATATATCAAATGAGATTATATAAGTGATTTGCTGTATCAACTTTGGTTAGTTAATGTTGATTTGATTTCATATGGAGATGACATTCTTTATGAATTTATGATGATTTCTATTCTGTGTGACGAGGAATTTAAATAAACGGGTTATAATACCATCTAGTATGAAACTTTCGGTAATATTTCTTTGGTTATTCTTTGTAACACCCTTAATTTTTGTAAACATTGTTCAAGAGATTTATTTAGATAAATTAAATAGAATAACGTAAATATTAGAGTGATAAGGGGATTGATATTTGAAAATTTAAATTAAAAGCTGAGCTTAATTAGATAAATAGGCTATGGAAGGTTTCATATGTTAATTAATAAGAAAACAATTAACGCAAGGGTATTATGGGAATTGCCGCCATCAGGATCCTATTACACTTAAAATTCTTATTTCATTTTCTTTTTAAGTTCATTTTCGTCAAACTTAAAAAGTAAAAACCTAAAGCTCAAGCCGGCCATTTTTTAGGAGGAAAAGAGGAGACAAATCGAATTAAAGCTAAGGAACCAAGCTAGTGGAATTAATCAAGGATCAAATGTCAACTTCCTTATCCAAATCAAGGCGAATAATAATCAAAACGATCTTTATTTTTTAAAGAGCATTTGGTTTTCGAGTTTAAGTTTAAATCCACTACGATGAATTTTGATTATGATATGCTTGGATTTCATGACATGTTATATTCAAACAAGTTTGATAAATGTTATATACGGTTTTATGGCTAAAATCATTTATATTATTTTTCGAATGCCATGAGGAATTTATATGTTATGTAAAACATTATTTTGGTGATGAATTTTAATTTTCATAACTTTCCAAGCTATTAAATATTTATTATGAATTTTCAAAGGAGAACATGAATAAATTGGGTTTAAAACTATTTCGACTATTATTTGAAGGAGTCTGAAATTTATACATGCTAGATAACTTATTAAAAGTGAATTTCTATGATTTTTGGGGATTTTTCCTAAGTAATTTACTATGGAAATTAAATTATTTTAGATGGAGGACTTAAATGTTTTATTTATTTTGCTTAAGGAAGAGTTTATTTGTTAAATTATTTTTATTTTAGATCCGAAATAATTATGGCAGTTTTTAGGAAAGAATTTGAAATAGACAAGTCAGTTAAAAAAATTACTTAAAAAGGCATTAAAACAGTCTTTATCCAGGAACGTTGTTTCGCCGCTTTCAAATGCTACCCTCTGACCCTGTACTTTCGCCTCAACCAAGTCGAAATAACTAAGTTGAAACCAACCAAGTCGAAACCAATACACAAGGTATCAATAAGTTGGTACGTAGTGGATTGAAAAAAGTGGAAGGTATGGTGTCAAAACCTAGCTTTCGAAGGGGTTGAAGCCTTTGTTTTACCATCCAAAGAGATGCACTTGCCTTGTTTCCAAAAGAATGCCTTTAGAATGGTTTGAAGTTGCTTTCAAAGCAGTTTCTTTAGAATATGTTGCTGCCTTTTGTTTAAAGTGAAGCTTTCGAAAAGAGTTTCCTTGTTTTTAATTCCAAGATTTCGAAAGGGTAGTTTCAACCTAATCAAAACCCTGCTGCCGACCTTATGCCTTTCGGATGGATTGAAGTCATCAACTAGTTTGAAAGATAGCTTTTGTTTTAAATATAAGAAGCCACTTCCTAAAGCTTTCTTAAGGGTTTAATGGTTTCAAAGGCAATGGCTTCGAAAGGGGTTTCGAAGCTATTCTTCCAAGTGTTTTACTTATATGATTAATGCTTTTGAAAGGATGGCTCCGAAGCCACCAGTTTTTCCCCAAATTCTTTTATATGAAGGTATGGTTTCGAAAGGGGTACTTTCGTTTATATTCACTTTGACCCAAAAGATGTTTTTAAAGGTAAATTCAATGGTTTTGAAAGGCGTACTTTCAAATGGTTTCGAAGCGATGCTTCTATGAGTTAATAAGTGATGCTTTAATACTTTCGAAAGGTAAGTTTTGATGATTTCAAAAGAGTTGTTTAAAGTGTTTTGAAAGGAATGTGCTTAGTGTTTTGAAAAGAAGATTTGAATGCTTTCGAAGATGGTTATCCAATGGTTCGAAAGTAAAGGTTTAAGGTTTCAAAAGCTTTAGTTTTCAAAAAAATAACTTAGTCTCATTTTTAAAGGAAAACCATGACATATTAAAGGAGTTTTAAAATGGCTTTAAGTATGAAGTTTTTGAAGAAGCTTTCCTTGATAAAATAATCGTTTAAAGGGATTAACCATGTTGCGTATGAAAAGGATTTCAAGGATATTAAACCACAGGTGTTGGTGTTATTATGTTATTATGGTTGCTTCTTCTATTATACATATTCACTGTAAAATGGACCCATAACTGTTTTTTGGGGAAAAAGGGTAGAATAACCAGCAACGTTGACCCAGTAGTGAATATAAATTGAGTTAAGTCCTGAATGAGTAGAATTGCATCAGTAGGTCAGATAGACCAGGATGTAGGATGCCAAAATACTGATTAAAGAATTTGTCAGATAGACAGGTTCATCGTAAACCTATGAAAACTATGTTTAAAAAGAGCTATTGGCAGGGGCCAATAGGTTCATAGTAAACCCATGAAAATTGTGATTAGAAAGAGTTATTGGCAGGGGCCAATAGGTTTGTAGTGAATCCATGAAAATTATATTCGGATTAAGTTATTGACAAAATTCAATAGGTTCCTAGTCAACCCATGAAAATCAGGATATGAGAGAAGTTATTGGAGATACCAAAAGGTTCAGGGAGAACCCATGAAATAATGAAGTTATTGGCAGGGGCCAATAGGCTCTTAGTGATCCCATGAAAACTATGAGATCAGATAGAGAGTCCATAAGCTTTGAATTAGTTATTAGTCAACCCTTGAAAACATTAGGTTAGTAGTTACCCTAGAAATTATAACTAGGACAGATATCAAAAATAAACGTGGATGGGAAATCTAAAGTTGATTTACTTGTTTTCATATCATCATAATATTTTTAACCATTGTGGATGCAGGTGCATAGTATATGGTTATTATAAAATTTTGGAAGATACCAGTGAGGGAAAGCTCATTTCACTAAGCGGCGTGGTCCCACAAGATATCTAAATGGTTTGAGATGATAAGTTATTATCCATACCAGGCTTTGTCTGACTCGAAGTTTATGTTTTCTCCTTAAACTCTTGGGTGCTCAATTAACTTTGAGTAGTTTAAGAGTTGAGGTTTTCAGATACCTCATTAGATGAGTAAGCTTCCAAAGACGTGCATGAGGCAAGCTAGATAATAAGAGTTCTTTTTTATTTTGATTTCGTTTTGTTTTGTTGTAAAGGCAAAGTTGTTTAATCGCCTATATATATACTCCGATCATCCAAGGAGGCATCTTCATATGTTGCTCTTGGCGTATGTTGTAATAATTATAATTTCTCTGAACGTGGTTCTCGTATGTGGGATTATGCAATGAATTTGAAATGACTTGAAATGGAATTTGAAAGTTGTTTAATGATTTAATTTCTTTTCCATATGCATGCGTTTCTATTATATCAATGTATCTAGCATTACCGTATTTGGTCGCTGAGGATTAATTACTATGTATGACTGCGTCATCCGTAGACATTTAGTTTTGGGCCTCTTAGTGGGGGTTGTTACATTCTTTGGACTTGTTATATCGAATGCTAAAGGAGCGAGTGTGATATGTGAGTGCTGAATAAATGGACTGGTTACACACGGTGGTATGAGACACTGTTGTGTTATTTATTCCGTTATCCTTTGCTTGTGGATGATACTCAATACGGGGGTACTAATTATGATATTCACTTAGGTGAATATACTATAGTCAAGTGTTGACTTAGGTGGAGCCATACGTCGGTGATTATATTGAGCAATGTGTTGACAATATGCAAGCATATGTACTTGGCTATTTGTCAGCATGTGTATAGTCTTATGTGTCGGCATACATATTTAGTTGTGTGTCAGCATATATTTAGTGCCATGTGTTAGTATGTCTACCTATGTCGGCTATTATATGTATTTACAGTATTTACCTATCACTGTCCAACTCCCCCTTTTGTTTCGAGAGTGAATCAGATTGGCTAGTATCAGCCTAATCGTGGTGGTCGCACGCCAGATCTATGATACCCCAATACCATGTATCGGCAATGTTCTTGTCATGTGTCGATAATATTTATTGCCATATGTTGACAATGTATAGAGCCATGTGTTGGCAATTGTAGAGCCATGTGTCGGCTATGTATATCCCCTTGTGTCACCCAGGCCAATAGTTTGTTACCATTTGAGGGCGCTTGCAGGGTCGTGACCAATGCAGAGCGTAGACCTGTGGCATGTTTATGACATGCGATGGATAAGGAGTCACGATGTCCGTCGAAGTGACTAAGACTATAGGAGTCATGTTGGATGGGCACGTGTGTCATGTTGTCAGTTACGTGTGTAGTCTCCTGGAGCAGGTGTGTCTGTCAGTCTTCCACCTGGTTCTGGTATGTTGTGATATATATAAGTATTTATTCTCCTACCGGAGATTAAAATTTATGATTATACCAGAGACCGTGTCCTAAGTATGATCAACCCCTTATCCTTCTTTGGCATGTGTTGCCTATAATTATTTTTCGATGTGTGTCACCAACTACTATTTATTTTCATATGTTTTCTTTTATGTCTTATTGGAATGTGTCATCAACTATCATTCATTGATATGTGTTATCTCTTTATCCTACTTAAGCCTGTGTCGTTAATTATTCTTTATAGGCATGTGTTGCCATTTCTATGATTTTGTTTGTGGAAGATTATTTGTATTGCTGTGGAGGATATTTTATTTATACAAACTGAGTGATATATTTGGCCAAGCCAGGAATTAGCCTGATTATACATAATGATATCTCTTTATCGATGATTTTTGGATTTTGATGACTTTTGATATGGATGGTTTACCCATTTGTTGTTGTTTTATGATTACTAATATGATGAGTCTTTATATGGGTGATAACATCTTTATGCTGGGTTTTGCGGTGTTTTACATTATAAGATATTGGAGTTGGTTCAGATACATTATTATAATTTATATATACCAAGCATATACTATGTTTTATATGTTTATTGACATTGGATTTAGATATAGTCCGATCCCTTCATTATTTATACAATACCCGAGCTAGTCCGAGACATTTCAGGTACAGGGACATTAAGACTACGCTCTATTATTTAGGCATAGAGGAAACTAGTTATTCGATGTTGTAGTATACTAATTTGTATTATATAAACTTATGTATGTATATGACTTGGCGATGTATGGCATTCTTTGTATATTGTATATTATATATTATATATTATCGTTGCGGTTGACTCTGTGATCTTTGATATTTATTGTATATTATGTATTGTTCTATCCTCGATGCACACATGTATATTACTTTTCGTTGATACCGTGTACATTTGTTGGTAAGTTATATTCGATGCTTTAATATGTACTAGTGTTAGCCTAAGAGAATATTCACGTGGATACCCTATTTAGCCTCATTCTCCATAATATCTGACAGAATTCCTTAGTAATACTCTTGGATAGTATGAGTATAGAGGTAGGGTGTTGTTAGGTGTTTCTTCCCTTTGTTGTTCCACGGTTGCTTCCTTTTCCCACCTCTTCCTACATACGATTCAGTTTCCTTCTTCGAAACAACAGGTAGCTTTAGCTTTGGGTGCATGCTCTCGTATCTCAAAGCCTTCTCAATTATTTCTCAATCCCTCCATCAATATGGTTCACTAAACGCTCTTCAAGATAGTCATTCAAGCCAATAATGAACTCCTTGTTCTTTGATGAAGTGTAATTGAAGGACATCCCGTACTTCGACAAAGAGTCAAACTCAGCCACATATTCTAAAACCAACATATCAACCCACTTCAAATTAGCAAATATCCTGAACATGATAGATTTCTAAGAAGTAGGAGTAAACTTGTAATGATCCGTACTTTACGTATCAGATGATCGCAAAAATACTATTTTAGATTCATATGAGGTCATATGACTATAACTTTGGAAAATGCCTATTAGAGATATTTCCTGTCTTTAAAAATTTTCTAGATGATTTCACCCTTGAAATCTTGTATCAGCTATAACTTTTGATAGGAGATGAATTAGTATCCGAGACCATTTTTATTGGAAAGATACGATAGTTTTCCTTTCCATAGAGTGGTCATAATAACAATTTGGATATTTTGGCTAGGAGATATGTTTGTTCGAATATTGGAAGTTTTTGGAGCAGCTTAGTATGTAATTAGTGAGTTTAGGGGCAACCCACAAACCATTTCGGATTTGCAGACTCCTCAAATTAGTTTTACCCATTCTTAAATAGATCCGAGCCTCCGTTAACTCATCCTCTACCCAAAACTTTCCATTTTCTCCTCCAAATCAAGTGTAAATCATTGATTAGGGGTTAGATTTGCAAGAGGCCTCATTAAAGATCTTTAAATATATATTTCGTCACAGTTGGTATCAGAGCATTAGGTTGAGTGAATACCTAGGCTCTGTAGAGGTGTCTTTCTTGAGAGAGCGTATTTGTAATTATATATATATATTTATTTATTTCTACCTATCTGATGGGTCACCTGTTCAGGTTTTCCAATATAAGTTGTAAAGGTAGATGGGGTAGTGGTGTGTGTAACACGACTACCATTGGTAGGAGTTTGAATGTTTGAGGTTGGAGGTGTTTTGTCGAGACTGTAGACCTAATACCGTCTCGAGTGAGTTCTGTAGTGATGAAGTACCTCATTAGTCTCTGAAGGAAACCTGTAAAGGTTCGGAGTCTATCTTTGAGATTGGATGAGTAGTGTTTGGATCTGCTTGGTTGAGCTGGAGTAAGTGATGGTATTTAGTTACCTTAAGGAGTAGTAGCTGCGTGATGAGATGCAGTGACTATGGATGTTCCCGAAGATGTTTTCTTTGGAACAAGTTAAGGAAGTGAGTCTGCTTCAGTGTTGTGGCTGTGGTTAGCTTGAGTTTCTGTTTGCTTTGAGGCTCGAGTTTCTCGAAGAGCTTTGTTTTGGAAATTCTTTGGCATCTGTGGCAGCAGTGTAGTTTGGAGTGTTCTCAATGTTGGGAAGGGATCTTTTGGCTTAGTAGTTTTTCTAGAGTAGAGTCCAGAAGCAGCTAAGTGGACCCGTTCCTTCGATGGGCTGGCTAGTCAAGTATGAGCTGTTCTATTTGGTTAAGGGAGGACAGCTTTCTTGGATTTGGTTTGGGTGGTTCGCGAAAGTGACTTGCGATTGTTTGAATGTTCTCTTGGGTTATCTGAGTTTTTCTGGATGTCTTTAGGGAGTCAGAAGTTTTGTTCGCATCTGGAGATAGAGCTTTCTTATCGACTGGAATTCCAGGAGTGGTACCGGTGGTTCAGCTTATAGAAGAATGATTCCAGGAGATTGAGTTGGTGTAGCAGCTCGGAGTTTTGGAGGAACTTCTGAAGTTTTTTATGGATTTGCTGAATCATATCTCTGGGGTGTATTGTCCAGTTTGTGCTCGTGTTCTTCTTCAAGCCTTTTCTTCTACTTTGGATCAGAGTTGAGCAGCGGAAGAAGTTTGGAAGTGTATCTGCTTTTCTTTTCCCGGACAGGTGAAGAAGTTGTTGTCTTCTGATGTAAGGAGTTGAGTTTGAGTTCTTGGTTTTGGTTGATCTTGAGAGATCATTTTGTTGAAGTTGTTGGTCTAGTTGTTTCTAGAAGCATCAACGAAGGTTAAGCTGATCAGTAAGGTTGTGGACAGCCCAGGATTGTCCGAAGAGAATTTTGTGGATGAGAGTCGGAGAGATTTTGGACTTTGAAGATGGAGATTTAATTTTGGATAAGTTTTCTCTGATCGTAAGTGAGCTATAAGTTTGGGTAGTCTGAGAAGCTAGCTCTAAGGTGTTTTGGATCTTTTCTGTATCTTGGAGGTTAAGTGATTGATCTACAGGATTGGATTGCCAGTTTGGATAACTGGAATTTGATGAGTTTCACGTATCTCTGAGGGAGTACGTGTATGATCTGTCTCTGGTTGTGGAACCAGCAGTTCTGGAGTTTTGGTATGTTGAGTCAGACTCATTTGTAGTCTGATATCTTGTCTAGTGTTATAGATATAGTTGAATAGGAGCTTTGTAGCTTCGTAATATTGATTGTTTGGATTCTCTAGAGCGAGTATCCCGGTGGATATATATACACCTGGGGAAACTCGATAGAATTTCATTCAGATTTTGTATGGATAATTAGATTTGTTTGATTGGTTGAATTGGTTGTGTTTGGTTGTTAGCATAGGTTTGATATATGCTTGTGTTTATAATTAAAAATTTAATGAGATTATTAAATTACCTTTGTTTTAAATTTCGAGGACGAAATTCTTTTAAGGGGGAAGGATTGTAACATCCCGGAATTTTTAACAATATCAATTTAATAATCTGTAGTTAAAATTAAATTGATATTGATATTCTGTTGATAATTATTCAGATAAATTTAATAATCTTCTTCAATAAATATTTAAATTGGTTATTTTATCTTTTAAAAATAATAAATTGATTTCTATTTATAAATAAATATATAGTTCATATTTTAAATAAATTTGTATTGTTTTAAATTTCGAATAAATTCAATAAAATGTTTTATGGTTTAATAAAATGGATATTTTATTTGAAAAAAAATATAATTTATTGTAAAATGTTTATAATTTAAAAGAGTTATAAAAACAATATTAACATTGTATTTACTTTATAAATAAATTTTGAATAAGGTTTGTAATGTTTATTTCAAATTGAATTTATATGTATAACTTGATTTGAAAAATATTTGATTTTGAATTTAGTTGAATTTAAATTTAAAAGTATAAAATTTTATATTGTTTGATTGTTTTAATTTTTTTATATGAATAAGTTTCATTTGTAAACATGTTTTGTTTTCATTTACAAATTCATACACATATTCAAATTTAAATTAACAACTTAATTTAAGCTAATATAACATACATTTGTAATTAGCACTAATCATTTTAAAGGAGAAAACAAGTGTTAAATACTTATACATTCATTTGACAAGTGTTGTAATAATAGATAAGTGTTAGAATTTTGTTTTTATTTTTCTTTGCTTTCCTTAAAATCTGAAAATGCATTTAGTTAGCTTACATCTTCATGCATAATTTTTTCCATTTTCCTAAATCAAACAAAGATCAAACCCATCTTCATATTCATTTTTAAGATCTGCGTACCTCAAAATTCAAATACAGAAATCTGCATTTACAATCAAAGATCAAATCTGCATAATCATAAACATATTCAAATCTGCAAATTCCTCTGCATATTCAAATCTAAACTTGCATACTACCCTCATCAAAGACCAGAATACTGCATTTCCTCTTCAAATTCAAAGACGAAGCCTGCACATGCTTGTTTCTGCATAAATGAATATCTGCATGCTAGCATTTGGGTCAGGAAATATAGGCAAAACTGCATCTACATCTACATGCAAGTGACTAACGAGGGAGCATGAGCATATCATCAAATTGCAACTCAGATTTCAACAGAGTCAAGCCTGCATGTTTCTTATTTTTGCAAATTCAAATGATCAGTGGTCTGCATTTTTAAATGGTGAGTAACTTAATTTTAAAAAAAATTTAAATAGGTTGCATGCTTATAATTAGTAATGTTTGTGTTTTAAAAAAAAACTGGTAATATGTCGTGAATGCATGTTGGCTATGCTCTGCTGTGACTTTGAATTCATCTACCTATTTAGAGGAATCCACAAAAATCTGTTTAGAATTTGGTTAGTATCTGTCTTAAAGTAATTATAATTTGTTTGCTTATTTAGATTAGAATCAAAATATTTATTTTGGTAAATGTTTGTTCTGCCTGGAGTTAACTAAACTTAAGTAAGAATGTGTTTTTATTTTCTTAAGTTAAGATTTAATTTTTTTTTAGGTGAGTTAAACACAGGGTGTTATCTCTGTAACATATGCAATCCCATTATATGTTGATCTTGATTAAAATCAAGCCTATTAATATTTAAATCCAGATTCATAAACCTAATACATTGATAGAAACTTGAATTTTAAATCAAGTATTAATATTTATTAGTGTTTGTTTCATTTACTGTCTGGTCTGGAACAATAATATGAATTGGGCAAATTCATACAATCTGTAGTTTAAGGTAACTCAAATTTCTTTTGAGTTATTAAGTATGGATCATAGATACTTGGAAAAATCTGTGAAGTAATTAAAATTGACTAGATTGATTGCAGTTCTGATTTTTAAAATTTAACCCTAGTTTTGAATAGGATTAAAGATTGGGTCAGTATGAAGAGATGGATTGATCGTGTGTTATGAAAATTGGTGATGGTGTAGATGATGGGTGAGGGAACTCGGGGCCGAAAGGGTTGATCGTCAGATGATCGGAGTGGCAAGAAATGGCCGTTGACAGGTTTCGAGTTGAAATCTGTAAATATTTTCCAGGTTTGTGAATTTGGGAGTGTTTCAGGGGAGATGGGGAAAAAAGGGAGGTGGGCTCGAAGTAAGTAGTAAAAGAACCCGAAGCAGTAGCATGTGGAACTCGAAGTAAAATTAGTGGATTTCGGGTTATACTCTGTAGTTTTCCAGGTTACAGTAGGAACTGTGTGTTTTTGAAATCTGGGTTTGTCAAATTTTAAAATCTGTAGTTATAGGTTTAAATAAGGTTTAGGTTCAAAATTTAATTTAAGTTTGAATTACTAATTTGAATTTAAATTCCAGGTTTTGAGTTGAAACCTGTTTTTCTGTTTTCTTTACTCTGAGTTTTGAAATTTAAAATCTAGGTTTTAAACATTGGAAATTCTGCAGATTTAGTTAAAGTAAGGATTAAGTATAAATTCAAATACAAGTTTGAATTTTAGATTCAAATTTAAATCCCAGGTTTTGAAATAAAAGTTTAAATTATTAACTTAATTAACTATTTCAATTTGGTAAATAGTTGAAATCTTAAATAATGAAGTTTTTAAAATATGAAGCAAGATTTAAAGATAAATTTTAAAACTGGAAATCTGAGTTTAAAATGAAGTTCGGTTTCAAATTTAAAAGAAGATTTAAATTTGAAAGTTTTAAAACGTAAATGATTTGAAACTTCTAAAATTTTGAAATAAATTTAGCTTCAAATTCTTATGATTGCATTCTTATGTCAAACTTTTGTTTTGACTTGTAATTTTAAATAAGTTTCAAACTATTTAAAATTTGATAAGTTTAATATTTTTCTATTTTAAACTTGAATTTAAATTGAAATTTAAAGGGAAATTTCTAAAGTACTTTGTTTTGAATAATATTGTTTAAAACATAATTAAGTTATGTTTATTTTGAAAATTTGATTAAGATTTATGTTTTAGAATTAATTAACAAGGTAATAAAGATTTGTTAATTAATTAATTTAATTAATTAATTAAATTTGGAATTAAGATCATTAATTAGAATATTAATTAATGGTAAATGAATAATTAATTATGTAATTAAGTTTTAATTTAAGGTAAATTAATAATTAACTTTAATTAATAAATAATTAAAGATAATTTAAATGGTAATTAATTTAGGTTAATTACTTTATAAAATAATTTAAAGATGGTTAATGAAGGTCATTTACCATGATTATTTAACAATTAATTATGTAGTTTATTTTTATAATTAATTAATATAATTAATTTAATAATAATCTATTATAAATGGTTTGAGTATAATTACTTGATAAAGTAATTAAGAAATTAATTACTTAATGTAATTAATTTAGTTTAATATGATTGTTTAATTTTAATTAATTATAAACACTTGAGTTTTAAAAATAATTACTTTATGTAATTAATGATTTGGGTAATTACTTAGTTAAGTAATTAATTAATAATTACATGATTGTAATTAAATAGGGATGTTTAAGTATGTGGTAATTTGGATTAATCATTTAATAATTAATCAAATGATTAATTGAGGAATTAATTAAGAAATTAATTTAAGAAATAATTAAGGATCGCTAATTATTTTAATTAATGATGTAATTAAGTGGATTAATTATGATTAATTAATCAATAATAGGTAATTAAAGGTAATTAATTAATGTAATTAATTAAGGATTAGGATAATTAATTATGATTAATTAATTAATTGAAGTAATTAAAGGTTAATTACCGTGTAGTTTAGGATAATTAATTTGTGTGAAATTAATTAAGGATAATTACATAAATGTAATTAAGTATAATTAATCAAGAGTGATTAATTAAAGTAATTTATGATTGATTAATTGATTGTAATTAATTAAATGATTGAGTAAGAAAGATTTGTATTGATAAAGTAATTAATTTAATTTATTTTAAATTAATTAAAGATGGGTAATTAATTTAATTCATTTTAAATTAGAAATAGAGATAGTTAATTTAATTCATTTTAAATTGATTATAAGATGATGAGTAAATCATTGCTTATGGATGAATGGTTGAACTTGATTGTCTTGGATTCTTTGTGATCTCAGTAATGAGATAAATAATATTGTGTGGTATGGATGCTTGGTTGTATTATGATGATAACATAGTTCATCTATTGTGATATCTATGTGATATTGATAATGTGAATTACCTGTTATGTGATAATGTTGATTATCAGTTATGATTTATAAGTTACCTATCTGTGTGTATATAGATACTGTAATTGAAATGTTTTAAACCTTTAAAACAACTTGGACCTTAAAAGACACGCTTTGGTTTTCGATGAGACTGGGATCGGGTTTCCATATTTGGATATCCGAAAACCACGTCGATTCCAAATAACGTTAGGTCGTGAATCTAAGTGGAGCAAGTGAAGACTCGAGGTGTAAGGGCTATACGTCAGTATAACTCTGTGGGTGACTCTGTAATGAGTTTGACGGAATTAGTTCTTATAGATTCGAGATGGTGAATTAAAGTGCAAGGGTTATTGTCGTTAACTCTGAGGGTGATTCCAAAATGAGTGTAACGAGATAATGCCTTCAGTTTCGTTCGAACCCGGAACGAACTTGTATGGATTGAATGCTTTCAGAACATCGTCAGGTGGACGATGAGCATTCTAAGTGATATGTCCTATAAAGGTAATCGTAGCCTCAAGCCTCATCAACCGGGAATGGCTAAAACAGAGGAGGTACAGCAAAGCTTCGTGGGTCGCACCCACTGGAGAGCAAGATTGATCCCTGTCTAGAAGTCCCTTTATATTCGGCTGTGTGGGTGGTTGCTAGCTACAACCACGCGGTTGTCTTGTTCGGAACTATTCAGTAAGGAATGGGTCCGGCTTTGTGTTGCAGGGGGTCGGGAGTGATCCTCGGTACGTTGATCTAGGCCACGTACTGTGACGGGCGGTACCCCTGCCATTGTATGGAATCCAAAATCCAATAAGTGCCAACGGTTTTGATTGTATTACCCACTTTTGTGGCTAGTAGTTGGAATTTAATCATGTAACAATTTCGGCTATTTCATATTTATTTGAAAACCCTAGACACTATTATAATATCACCGGATTTCCTATCAAATGTTTTGATTAGCGTAAGGTAAAAACTTTTCCATGTTTATGTGTGGGAAGTCTTATGTGATACCTTTCTTTTTAAAAGGTTTTTGAAAGTTAAGCAACTTTAACCTGTTACTCACACCAGACCCATGTCTGACCCGGAGTTTATTTTTGTTTTTCATAAACTCTTGGGTACTCAAATTTTTATGAGTAGTCAAGGGAATTCAGGTTAGGATTCAGGTTTGCTTTGACGAATTGTGGAGGAGCAATGGAGCAGGAGGCTTCTGCGTGTAGATATTTATAGAGTTTTCCGCTGTGTGTTCTCTGAGTTGATGTCTTTGAGTTGTATAACTAGACAGGTGTTTATAACTGTCTAGTATGTGTTGTATATCTGTGTACTCTGATAATGGTTGTAAACTATGTAATATTTATGTTATTAATATAATTTATTCGTTCCGCTGTTAGATTCTGATGTGTTGTTTCTTTCTTCTCTTCTTTCTATTCTCTTTTCTATCCCTTTCTTTCTTAAAGATGATGCGATTTTCCGGGAGTGGAAAGTCGGGTCGTCACAATGTAGGCCTATTCGATGAAAGGCGGACGGGTACGAAAAGGTTTGGTTTGATGATTAGATGTAAGGCTTGGCTCATGGTGTGATTGGCGCAACAGCTGTATCTAGCATAGCTCGGTCGTAGGATGGACTGATAGAGGTGGAGCATGTGGTTTGGCTATGGACTTTGGATATAGCATCATAGTTTTGATGAGTTGATGAGGAGTAGGGATGGATGACTCTGGGATGACTTGGGATGGCTTTGGACTTCATGCAGTGTCTAGTGAAGCAGAGCAATGGCGTGGTGCTTCGACATCGATGGAGTGATGACTTTAGGACTTTGGTATGATTGTTCTATGACTTATGATGGGTGTATAGAGGTGTTATGAAGATAAAGACTTAATGATGGGAGTTGTGACGGTAATCCATAAGGGCAGGCTTAATGATGGAGCTTACGAGGCGGATTTGCGATCGTGAACTACTATGGAAATAGCCAAGATGGAATAACAATTGAGTTCCATTATGGAGACGTGTGTAAGGGGATCGTTGATAACTCGGATGCTTTTAATGTGCTCATAAAGAAGGGGTATGTGGGGATGCCCACCTGGATTTGTAATTTTGTTCGGATTTTACGATAGTAGATTACCCTGAGCATTGAGATATGGGCCCAAATCCTACTATAGTAGGTTAGCCTACGTATTGGGATTATGGGCCTGGTTCCTAGCCTTTCAGAGTGGCATGGATTCGAGCACCAATGGAGCTAGGATTAAGATTGGGTCCCTAGTTTGCATTTGTGCCATATGAGTTATCATATAACCAATGCACACGAGTGATAGTGAGGATTGTTTGATGAATTCTATGGTTACCATGGTTACTATTACTCTGGGGTGTCATACGATGTAGGTATTTTCGTCTGTATACCTAGACACTAGGCATTGTACTTCGACTATAGTACACTTATATGGCTTTGATGGTAGTTAGCATATCTCAATTATTATGTGCTAACTCTTTGGATGCAGGGACACGTCATGCATGGTTCTTCATACCTTATGTCCAGTTCAACTATATACAATTTTTATAATATTTTTGAGATGACTTTTCGCTCATATTTGACTGTTGTCTGACTCGAGGTTTTATGCTTTGCTTCTTGTTATCTTGGGTATTCTTAAATGAGTATATTAGGGATAACGGGTCTGGATAGCGCATGGAGCTGTATGAATTATGAGTAAGAGGCTACGCTTTCATATACCTATATTTGGAGCTTACTACCGCTTATACTTCACTGTGCAATACTATGGAGCTATGTCAATACTTGTAATTTTGAGAGATAGTTATGGAGTTTAGTTTGTAGACGTGGATGCATAAACTCTTTATTTCAGTTTTGTATAGTCTGTGAACCTACTGCACTCTGTTATTTTATTTGTGGTTCATTTAATTATATCACCGTATCGCCTGTTTTATATCTATGTTATTATATTATATTTTGTCTGTGCGCTATGAGATGTTCTACAAGTTCTTTGTTTTGATTTTCTCTGCCTTATATTCTTGGCTACCGTCCTGCATTGGCTAGGTACCTCCACAGCGCATCATATGGGTATATTGGGTATCAGAGGTGTATGACGGTCGTCACATTTAGTATCGGATCTTAGGTTGCGTAAACGACATAAGTTGATACTTGGATTCATTAGAGATAAGAAAGGAGCTATCCCCTTGGAATGGATCCTGCAATATATGATAGAGCGTATTTGTTATATTTGGGTTTTTAAACTACATAGTAATGTGTGTGTATATATATATATATATAGTATATAAGTCGCATTGCATTCATAGACACCACTTATTCCATTTAGAGAGACCGATCATTTTTATTACAACTTGAAAGAATGAGCCGGCTAATGTGGAATTCTGCTAGGAACTGCATTTCTATAGTTGAGAAGGGGAAAGGATCGAGGGCTGCTAACCCCAACTTGCAGAACATGTTTGCTAAGATGGTGCACCACATGGTTTAGAATGCCTAAGTTTTTCCTCCTATGGCTATTGGTGGTAGTGCTCTAGTGCATGCGCCGAGGGCTGACTTTGCCAAACTGAACAAGGATTATTCTATCCTGGGAGGCAAACCATTTCTTAGAATGGAATCATCCATCCATCAATGTGTGGGATTGCTTAGACACCTGTGAATGCATCTTTGAGGATATGGAGTTAGAGGATGCGATGAGAAGGAAGCTGGTCTTTAGAGAGCTTTAGGGAAGGGTTATGGGGTTGTGGAACACCATCAAGATTACTACTCCTAAAAACCATATTACTTAGGAGCAGTTCAAGACAAGATTTGAAGAGAAGTATATACCAATAGCTTAGAAGTCAGTGCTCTTTAGAAAGTTTGCCGACTTGAGACAGGGAGACATGTCTCTGTCGGAGTATGTGGCTAAGTTCGACACACTATTGAAGTACAACCTATCTTTTATTGATACTCCGCTCAAGAAGAATGAGAAGTTCATCATAGGCTTGGATGATTATATTGGATATAAGATAGTGAGTCATATCGATAAGACCTTCGAGAGGTTGGTGGAGAAGGCTCTTCGACATGAGAATCCATATCCTATGCCTAAGTCGGTTATTGCTCCCAAGGATGAGCCAAAGATGCAAGTTAGTGGGGAGGTAAGAGGAAGTGGGTAACAACAAGAAGAAGAAGCAGTTCCATAAGAGTGGTTAGAAGAAGGGAAAGTAAGCCTACTTGCTATAATTATGGAGAGAAGGGCCATCTTATCATAGACTGCAAGGCGGAGGGCAAGAAGTGCTACAACTACAACAAACCAGGGCATATCAACAAGGATTGTCCAGAACCACCAAGTAATAAGAAGGTGGTGCTTATTCTTTGAACGTTGTTCCAACTTCGTCAAGAGCTCCATTAGTGAGGGAGAGGGAGAAGGGGAAGAGTTTCATTATATAGGGTATGCTTTCTAATTTTGGTACACCTGTACGTGTTTCATCCAATACCGGGGCTTCATATTCCATCATATCTAGTGATTTGGTAGATAGATTAGGATTGAAATCCAAAATATTGATTGACGCTTGATCGTGATGAACGCAGTCAGAGGCTCTACTAGCCTTTCCATAGTTTATCGAGACTTTGCCCTATCAAGTCATGGATGTTTGTTTCCTTGTGATTGCTTCTTTTTGGATTTTGTAGGGTTTGGTACTATTGTGGGGATGGACTGGCTGCAGAAGTACGGAGTAGTGGTGGATTGTGAGAGGCCATCGGTGACAAAAGGGATGGATGATGAGTGTAGGGTGGAGATAAGCTACCTCCCCGATGATAAGGTGATGGTTAGCTTTCTGTACTCGCTCGAGATCCTGCACGATGAGTTGTCATCTGTTCCTATAGTGAAGGGGTATCCAAACATATTCGAGGAGGTGACCGTATTACCGCTACACAAGGAGATAGAGTTCCATAAAGATTTGGTGAAGGATGCCAGACCCATAATTATGCCTTTGAGGCATATGACACCCAAAGAGCAGAAGGAGTCGAAGGTGTAAGTGAGTGACCTATTAAGGCGAGGGTTCATTCGTAGGAGCATATATGAGTGGGGGGCACCTATAGTATTCACCACCAAGGCGGATGGCTCTATGAGGTTGTGTGTAGATTACTGTGAGCTAAATAAGGCAATCCACTCTTGCGTATTGATGACTTGTTCGTCCATGGTGCTAGGATATTCTCTCAGTTGAACCTTCAATGGGGTTTTATAAACCGAGTGTAGAAGGAGGGTGTGTCGGTCGCAGCATTTTCTATGCATTTGGATTTTATAAGTGGTTGGTTATACCGTTCGGACTAATCAACGCATTGACATACTTTATTGATCTTATGAACCGTGTTTTCAAGGATCAGCTAAATAACTTTGTACTTGTGTTCATGGATGATATCCTTGTTTATTTGAGGATGGAGGAAGAACACAAGGATCATTTGAGGATTACGCTCGAGGTGTTGAAGCACCGATTGAAGGTGAATTTTTCGAAGTGTCACTTCTGAAGGAGGGAAGTGTGATTCTTAGGTCATGTTACTTCTGAGTATGATATTGCTATATATCCTACGAAGGTGGTAGTAGTATAGGACTGGGATTGACCCAAGACTGCTGTAGATGTGAAAAGTTTCCTTGGATTGACGAGATATTATAGATGTTTTATCAGTGACTTCTCTTGGGTAGCGACACAGTTAACTAACTTGACGAAGAAGAATCAAACTTTTATTTGGAATGTAAGGTGAGAGCACGCATTCAAGTCTGAAGGATAGGTTGATGAGTGCACTGGTTTTAGTCATTCGAAGCGGGAATGATGAGCTGACAGTATACATAAACGGTTGTGGTACTGGACCTCGTGTGGTGTTGATGCAGAAGGGAAAGCCCATCGTCTACGCTAGTGGACATTTGAAACCACATAAGAGGTAGTATCTGCCACATGATTTGGAGTTGGCAACGATAGTATCTGTTAACCTAAAAATTGGTCTAACACCCATGATGTCATGTTGAACCAAAAATTATTCTAACACCCCTGATGTTACTCGACATGACATTGCCTTAATAGGTCATTATGGACTAAAGATTAGTTTAATCATGCAAGACTTAGTATAAGATGATGTTATCTTGCATGGTTCTATGATGTCCCTAAACTTTTGGTATGGAAGTGTTCAAAAGTTCATGTCACATACCCAAGGGTAGAATAGGCAAGTTATGTGAGTATGCAATAGTCCATTAATAATTCGTTAATGGGCAAGATGGGTAATTCAAGTAAGTCGCAATCCATTATTTATATGTCAAAAAACAAAATAGTCACTATGGAAACTAATCACTAATTTAGACAAGTGCTTAAGAAGCTTTGTTCAAGATAAGGGCCTAAGGTCAAGTTCGAATCTAAAAATTAGTTATATGCACGCCTATGTTCAACAATAGTCAAGTTTGCACAATCAAGGTAAATATGCTATGCAAAGTCATTTGTCCAAGTCCTTAATCATAAGTTACAAATGTTACAATCAGTTCTTGATTTGCCCTAAATCAATTTAGGGTTTACAATTCTTTAATTTTGAGAAGGAGACAGAGAAAATGGTTTTCCCCGATTAAGTTTCCATGGGATCCATATTTATAGGAGTGGAAGTAGGTGGCTGCCACGTATCCTTTGGCACCATTGATTTTCAGCATCCTTCATTATGTTATTGACACGTGGCAATATTTTCATATTACTGACTAACGACATCCCTCTAAACATTGATGATTTACAACATGCTTTCCAAATTAACAATTTACAACATTCTTGCTACCTTGATGACTTACGGCATCCTTGATACCTTGATGATTTACGCCATCGTTTGCTACATTGTTGAAATATGACATCCTTCTTTGTGTTGTCAATATTTGACATCCCTTTATATTGTTGATATTCTACATCCTTACTGTATTGTCAACTCCTAGCATTACTCGTTATATTGATGACATATGACATTCTAATTCACATTTTTGACTTTCTACATCCTCCAAAACTATAGATATTTGACATCCCTAATATTCATTGAAGCCCGACATCCCTTACTGCTTGTAAATGATCGAGATCTCTTGCCACATGTGGGTGCTTCACAATTGTTATCAGTTGTAAAGGCTCGATATCTATAGGGTCCTAATATACCTTCTATGTGAATATGTGTTCACCATCGCTTAGTTATGTGACATCTCTCCTTTGTTGGAGTTCGACAACCCTCATGCTGGTCAATCACTTGGAATTAGACATTCATGGAAGCTCGCCCTCCTTCTAGCACCCGACAACTTTTATTGTAGAAATTCGACATCCCTTCTTGCCTTCAGATTCGATATCCTTTATGGGACGGTATCTTCTTTAGATATTCGATATATGCATTTGTATCTTATTCATTCTCTTAGAAAAAATATGGATAACATTTGCTCCCTTCTTGTATAAAAGAAGCACTTTACAGTGTAAACCAAGAATATTCTTACCCTTCCAACTTTATGAGAGATTTTCTCTTCAATCTCATTCTTGTTAAAAACATAAAGTAAATAATGACGAGTTTCATTACTAACTTCAAATTGAACTTTAAATAATCTCTTTCGGATCTGGTAAGGATATGAGTTAGCTTGTCCTCTTCTTTATATTAAGAGACTTTTGTACTTTAATTTAAAGCTAAATTTAATTGAAAATACTAGAAACTTGCTCGATAGGAAAATCATCAATTCTCTTGATAATAAAACTAGAAATTCAACTAAAAGGAATTCTATAGACTCATTTGATAAGAATGATAGAAATTCAATCTATAAATCCATAATCCTTTTAATAAGAAGGCCAGGAATCTATATGGCAAGAAGTTCATGAATTCATTGGTTTAGAATACCAGAAATCCATCCGGTAGTTATTATAAATTTATTTGAATCGAAGACCGGAAATCCTTTATGAATACATAACTTGAATAAAAGACCAAAGAACCAACTGTAGTAATTATACATTTATCTGAATCGAAGACCAGAAACTTTTTGGAATATATCTCTTTAATAAAAGATTAGAGAACCATGTGGCAATAATATAGTTTGAGTAAAAGATCGGGAAAACCAACTGGAAATAATAATTACATTTGAATCGAAGACCATAATCTTTTGAGAATAATGTCATAATTTTATCTTGAATAGAAGATCAGAAATCCGTATGGAAATAATACCATAATTTCATTTGAATAGAAGACTAGAAATACATATGGAAAAAGTACACTAATTTCATTTGAATAGAAGACCGAATACCCATCTGGTAATAGTGTCATATTTTTATAAATAAAAGACCAAAAACTCATCTGGTCTCAACTAGTAGGAGATAAGAATTTTGAGTAATAACAGAGATTCCCATTATTTACTAGAAAATTTAAGTTACATCATAAGAACAAAAGATATCAAGATAATTTGATCTTGAATTTCTTGGGTTAAATTTTGGAACTTCTCGGATGCTTACATTGCTGTTAAAATTACAGATAGTTTTTTTATCCTTCCTTTGAAGGTTACTTTAACTTTGCCTTGATGCGGAATGTATTTGATTGTTCTTCCTTTAGAAGATTGCTTTGACCCATCTGTAGGTTAGATTTGAACTTGGTTGATTGATTCCTTTTGCCTCTTACCACTCTTTGGGTGGTAATTTAGGTTTTGATCACTTTCGTCCTTTATCACTCTTTTGGTGATGATTTAGGCTTTAATTCTCTTCGCCCCTTATCACTGTTTGGGCGATGATTTAGGCTTTAATTCTCTTCACCCCTTACTACTGTTCGGGTAATGATTTAGGCTAGTTGTTGCATTTGGTTAGTTATCTTAAGCAGAACCAAAGTCTTATCCATCCTCTCTTTAGAAGGCGCTCTAGTCAGGCCTTATAAGCAAAACTGAAGGTGGATTTGATGCTTTGGCTAGGCCATCTTAGGTGGTACCAAAGGCTTACTTCGTCCTCCCTCCAAAAGGTGCTCCAGCCAGGCCATGTATGTGGGACGGAAGGCTTGCAGTGCTTTGGCCAGATCGTCTTAGCCGAGACCAATGACTTACTCTGACCTCCCTCTAGGAGGTGCTTTGACTAGGTCCTTGTAGTGGGATCAAAAGCTTTTTTTCACCCTTTTCTGCCAACTTAAGAAGTGATTTAGGCTTTTCCTTTTAGTTTATTTCTTACATTTGATTATTCATTTCCATAGATATACTTGTCTCATTTTCCCCTATTCATTCATTTTAAGGAAGTAAGGCCTTAAATGTTTAAAATCCAAGTTCTCGCTATTACGTTGCCATCAGGTTGGCATAATTGATGAGTTCCCGACTGAATCACTTCATGAATAACAAGAGGAACTTCCCAATTTTGTCCGAGTGATCCGTTTGATGGATTTTTGGTATTTTCCATGACTTTTCGGAGTGCTAATTCTCCTTTTTGAAAGACCTTCCTTTAACTTTGGAGTTATAATACCTCATTATCCTTTGTTGATATTCGATCGTTCGCGTGGCTACTTCATTCCTTAATTCATTAATTAAATCTAAGGATTCTTTCCTCAATTCTCGATTGGGATCAAATGCATATGCGATTCATCGATGGGATTGAACTTAAACTTTAATTGGAAGCATTGTTTTGCATCCATATCTTAAAGAAAATGGAGTGTGCCCTACAGCGGTCTTAGTAGAAGTTCTATATGCCCAAAGCACTAATAGTAGTTCTTCTACCCACTTCCCTTTCGGTTTATCTAGTCATTTGCTTGAGGATAGTTTTAATAGTTTTGTTGGCATCTTCAGTGGCTTCATTAACCTTAGGATGGATGCAAAACTTTTAATTATTCCATTCTTATTGCAGATCTGGTGAATTCTTTACTCTCAAACTGAGTTTCATTATCTTATGTGGTATTCCAAACCGGATGATTATTTTTTAATCACAAATTTTGCACTTTTCATGATGTTACATTTGTTGTTGGTTCTGCCTCTACCCATTTGGTAAAGTAGCCGATGGTTATTACTATTCTAACTCTACCTTTTGATATAATTGGTGGTCCTATTAAATCTATTCCCCACACATTAAACAGGCATGAACTCGAGATTAGGGCTAACTCATTTGGTGATATAATTCTCAATGTCGTTATTCATATTGAGCCAACAACAGTCTTACCCATGACCTCTTTGGCCAACTTTATGCTATTACAATAATTCCCTCAAAAGACTTTCATGGTCTTCTCTTAATAATTTTGGGCCATATTCTGGGCTAATATGCTTCAAGTAAGTGGGGAATATCTTTTTATTAAGAAAATGTTCCATTTAACACAAGAAAGGTTTGAAGCTTAGTGTCTTATCCATTTATCTTCCCTTTTGTCTTTTTGGTGATCTTTCTTCCACCAAGTAATTCAACAATAAGCATCATTTGATTATTCTCATATTTACAATTTATTTCCGTATGAATGGTTCCCTCTTGGTTTTCCCATTATCGCTTCTTGGTTCATTTTCCTTCTTGATAAAGATTGGTATATATGTGATTATTTGATAAAATTTATGATATTAGGGGTAATTCTTCCATTAGATTCTCTTTTCCAACATTGTGGATAATTCGTTTGAATGCACTTTATGACTTTCTCGATAATCCATATTGAGGTTATGTAAAGGTTGATAAATACCTTGGAACTTTCATACTGTTGATGTCAATCTTTGTTGATATCCAATAGTTACTTAGGACATTCCATATTGGTCCTATTGCTTGTTACTGTTTGAGATTTCAAAGGCAAGACTTTGGCTATTCCATTTTTGGATGATCTTTCTGAGTATAGACTAAATTCCATAACCAATAACAACCTTATGTATAGTGTTTAAAGATTATTATGTTGAATGACGATTTAACCTCCAATTGGTTGGACAAATAATTGGTTGCTACTTCAGTTTTTCTTCCCTTTGAGTCAAATAGTGGTTTTCGATTCCATCAAAGGTTGTGGGTTTAAGTTAGAGAGATGTTACATTATAGAGAACTAATTTTGTCTCAAAGTATTAAGTATTTTGTCTCAACTTGCTTTGTGGCTAATGACTTCTTGTATTGTTTCTTTCTTTACCTTACTTCTTATGGCTAGAGTGATCCATATAAAAAAAAAAAAATCCTTTTTTGAATTTCTTCTCATAGCTCCACCAATTTCTCTTGAGCAACTTGTTATAGATGTAAAATTATCCTTGGTCATGATATGGTAATATATATCTATCATTCTAATTTTTCCGATTGTTCCTTGATCTTTGATTAACGCTTATTTACCCAGTCGCTACTGTTGCTTTATTTCCCATTTGTTGATTACGGTGGTCATTTACTTTCTCTTGAATCTTTCCTTGTTTCATTAGTATGCTAAAACTATGAGGAAATCTACTAGTGACACTAGATTTTCCTTTCTATATATTGATCCCCCGGATTTGAAGAGTGAAATCCAGCTTTTATATCAATTCGTCTTTTCGACGATTCAAAACCATGGTTTCTAATGAGATCTCCTTTGTCTTTCAATCTCTCAAAAATTATTTAAACAATTAAGGAAATCTGGTGCTACAAGTAAGGGATTCTGTATCTATTATTCGAAATCTAAATTCTAGCCTTGAAATCCCCTATTTTTGCAACTAGCCACTCTTTTTTGGGTCAATATTGGTAACATGCAATTTATTTTTTAGAAAATTTTAAAGAAGTCCTCATGAAAACATCCTTCGGTTAAAATTGTGGCAACCGCGATAAAAACCTTATATTATTTTGAAAATTGCTTTTGAAATAGTAATGTGTAAATTCTCTTAAATTAATGAAATATTCAATAGTATTTAAACTTCCAAAACTCTTTTTTTGGACAAATAAGATTTAAAATGAAAATATTTTATTAAAATAAGGGTGGTTTGTATTATCCCACTTTATCTGGTTGGGTAATAAGTTTAATAAAATCATGGAACTTTAAAGAGTGATTTCTCAAAAGCCAACTTGCTTACAAAACTAACCCTTTTGGGATTAATAAGAGGGTCTGGTGACATCATCGACCTGAGTTGTCACATCAGTTACCATGTTGGGAATGATAAGCCCGAACTATGGGGGCCAATCCAAAGAAAATCTGTTTAAAACTTTCCCTTTAGCCTCATCACAATCTCTACTTGTTATTGGCCCTGCCTTGCCACTAGTCGTCTAGATTTGGTCAGGATTGGCCTTAAATCTTTAAGAATATACGATATATCCTTTGATATGTAAACCTTGCATTCTTCAGCTCAAAGGTCATGATTTTGTAGTAGTAAGTTCCCTAATGTCCACTTATGGCATCAATCAGTTGATCTCTTCTAGATAAAGAATAACAATCTTTAAAGCATGCCTTATTCAGATTGGTATAATTGACGTACGTTCTCCCATTTCCTTAGGAATCTTTAACGAGTACAGGATTAGCCAACCATTTGGGGTAAAAAAAATTCTAATGAAACCATTCTCAAGTAACCTCCCACTTATTCCTTATTAGCTCGAATTTTATCAAATCGCCTTTTCTATTGTCAAATAAGGACAATATTCGAATCTGTATTTATAGTGTGGCTCGTAATTGGTGGATTTATTCAGAACATGTCTAGATGAGTTTTGAGAAAAATATCTCTGTTAGATTAGAGCAGTCGGGTTGACCCTCTTCTGAGACTGTTGCATAGTTCTTTTTCGACTTTACTTATTTTAGTTGAATCCAGAAAATCCGAGCTTACCTCTTCGGAAGATTATATTCTTTCTTGCTTACTTCTACAATCTAATCCATTTACCCAAAAGATCTCATAACATAGAATTCCATGCAAATTGAACACTTTAATTATTTATTGATCCATAAAAATTTTATAATAAAATTCCCATTTTCAAAACCTTTGATTCAGTTTCAAATATTAATTTCCAATAAGGTTTGAATAATAAAATCTTATTCCTTTCTAAAATCTTTATTTAAAAACCTCTTGCACAAATATAAGAAATTCTATATTTTAAGCATTTACTCAATTTCAAATTCCTTGAATTCCTTTCATAACAATTCATAAACTTCAAAACCCTTCTTAGCAGTTTCTAAATGGTAATACCTAGAAGTTTTTGCAATCTATAATTTCCTTTAAACGACAAATCTAAATAATTTCACTTTCCCATAAGATTTTCAACTTAAAGTATTTTCCAAAGCCATGACTCAAAAAACCAATTCTTTAAAACTTTTATTCACTTTCAAATTTTCCTTTATATATTGCCATCGAGAAACAATTAAACAACCCAAAATTCACTTTTATAATAATCTTCGGATATTTAACATTAAAATATCGATTTGCTAAATTAATTTATAAAGAAATACCAAAATTTTCCTTTATTTAACTCAAAACACTTCTAAACACACACACACAAATATATATAAACAACTTGGAAAACATGTTCCCTTTTGTTTTAAAAACAAACAATTATTGAAGGTATATTACTCCAAAATCATTTTAACAAAATACCCTTTGTTAATAATAATTTTCATACAATAAACAAACCATATTTATCTTATTATTGTTTCGAAATATTTTCTTTTTACTGGACTTCCCAATAAACCATCATTTTTACATATAAGTTTTAATTACCAATTAATGAAAATCCTTTAAACCTTTATAATTTTTTTTGTGTGTGTATATATATGTACGTGTGTATATATATATTTTTAAAGTATATTGGCTTAAATAGTTCCCAAAAATCATCACTTTTTAAGTAATCTCTATTCACATACTTATCAAGACTAATTTCAATTTTAGAAATAATTTTTTCTAAAATAATTTATTTCTTTCCGATATTAACCTGTAATTCTTTTACCTCTTTCCGATCAATTTCAAGTGTTGAGCTTCGACTCGTCAAAATCTCTGTATTTTTCAAATTAAAGTTCAAAGTGACATTGTCCTCTGAGGCTGCTTTTTGTACAAATCCTTTATTCAGAACATTAACTTTCTTCATCTTTATTATTTTTCCAAAAAATATCACTCTGTTAGCTTTCAAATTAAAGAAATGATGAGACAGGTTTGGGCCCAGCTTCTAGCGCCAAAATGTTAACCCAAAAATTGGTCTAACACCCATAATGTCATGTTGAACCAAAAACTGGTCTAACAGCCCTGATGTTACTTAGTGTGACATTGCCTCGGTAGGTAACTAGGGTGTCGTTAAACCAAAGATTGGTTTACTCATGCAAGACTTAGTACAAAATGATGTTATTTGAAATGGTACCATGACGCCCCTATACTTTTGATATGGGAGTGTTCAAAAGTTCAATTCACATATCCAAGAGTAGAACAAGCAAGTTATGTGAATATGCAATAGTCTATTAATTATTCATTAATGGACAAGATGAGCAATTCACATAAGCCGCAATCCAGTGTTCATATGTTAAAAGGGAAAATATTCATTATGCAAACTATCACCAATTTAGACAAGGGCTTAAGCAGCCTTGTTCAAGATGAAGGCCCAAAGTCAAGTTCAAATCTAAAAATTAGCTATATGCACATATATGTCCAATAATAGTAAAATTTGCAAAACAATGTAAATGGGCTATGCAAAGTCATTTGTCAAAGTCCTTGATCATAAGTTTCAAAAGTTACAATCGGTTCTTGATTTGCCCTAAATCAATTCAAGGTTTACAATTGGAGAAGGAGAGAAAGAAAATAATTCTCACCCATTAAATTTATTGGAGTGGAAGTAGGCAGCATAGCTGCCACGTGTCCTCGGCACCATTGATTTTCGACATTCTTCATTGTGTTGTTGACATGCAGCGACATTCTTCATACTGATGACTTATGACATCCCTCAAGACATTGCTGATTTATGACATCCTTGCTATATTGACGATTTACGACATCCTTGCTACCTTGATGATTTACGAATCCTTGCAACTTTGATGAATTACGATATCGTTTGCTACATTGGTGACGTACGAAATTCTTATTCGTATTATCAATGTTCCACATCCCTCTATATTGTTGATATCCAATATCCTTCCCGGATTATCAATTCTTGGCATTTCTCATTATATTGATGACATACGAAATTCTAATTCACATTATTGACTTTTGGTATCCTCCATATCTATAGATATCTAACCGCCCTCACATTCTTTGAAGCCCATCATCCCTGCTACTTGTAAATGCTCAAGATCTCCTGCTGCTTGTGGGTGCTTTACAACTGTTATTAGTTGTAAAGGCTCGATATCTATAGAATCTTTGTATACCTTCTATGTGAATATGTGTTCGACATCTCTTAGTTATGTGAAATCTCTCCTTTGTTGAAGTTCGACAACCCTTATTTTTTTCAGTCACTCAGAATTAGACATTCTTGAAAGCTTGCCCTCCTTCTAGCACCCGACATCTTTCACTATAGAAGTTCGACATCCCTTCTTGCCTTTAGATTCGATATCCTTTATAGGTCAATATCTTCTTTAGATATTCGATATATGCATTTGTATCTTATTGTCCATTCTCTTAGAAAATATATGGATAATAGTATTTGCTTTGAAGATATGGAGACATTACTTACTTAGGGAAAGGTTCGAGTTGTATATGGACTACAAGTCCTTGAAGTATATATTCTCCTAGAAGAATCTTAACCTTCATCAGCAACGATGATTAGAGTCCCTAGCTTCCTATGACTTTGATATTTCCTATACCCCTAGTAAGGGATATGCAATTGTTGTTGCATTGATTAGGAGACAAGCTAGCTTGGGAGCAATGTTCCTAGAGTAGAAACAGTTGGAGTTTATTATTAGATATGATTTTAGGCCTTGATGCGAGCTAGTGCCGGAAGTATTCTCTAGACTGATGATCAGGCCTACCTTGATCGAGTGGATTGGTGCTAGTCAGAGGCGAGATGCTAGACTAGCGGAGATCAAGGAAAAGATAGAGGAAGGGGCAGAGTCTGAGGAGATGAAGAAATATAGAATTGATCATGATGATTGGCTCTATAAGGATGGGAGATTGTCTGTTCCTAATGGCGATGAGTTGAGGAGTAAGTGCTATACGAATGCCATCATTCGAGATTGACTATATAGACTGCTAGCAATAAAATATATCATGATATGAAACAATTTTTTTAGGAAAGGATAAAAAAGGATGTTGGGACATTCATCTTGAAATGCATGAACTATCAGTTGGTAAAGGCAGAATAAAGGAAGCCAAGTGGTTTTCTGAAACCACTCGAGATTCCCAAGTGGAAATGGGAACAAGTTTCAGTGGACTTCATCGATAGATTTCTGTGGACCATAGGAGGGTATGATAAAATTTGGATCATAGTTGATAGATTAATGAAAAGTGCCTGATTCATACCCGTCAAGTCTTATAGAACGACGTCCAAATTGGCCGAGTTGTATGTGAAATGGGTTATGTGATTCCATGGTGTGCCGAAGAACATTATGAGCGACCGAGACCCTTTGTTCACAAGCGGATTTTGGAAGAGCTTACAAGAGGCATTGGGGACAGAGCAACAGTTCATTACAGCTTATCACCCATAAATGGGTAGATCGAGAGGGTGAATTGTATCTTGGAGGATCTCTTGCGAGCTTGCATTTTTGATTTCGGTAGCTTATGGAATGATCATCTACACTTAGTAGAGTTTGCATACAAAAACGGCTATCGGTCCAGCATCGGTATGGCACCATTTGAGGCGTTATATGGACGATCGTGCAATGCTCCTTCATATTGGTGGGATGCGAGCAAGAAACTGATACTTAGGCCAGATATGATCAGATACACTTTGGAGTAGATTGAGATTATTTGACAATGAACGAAAACTGCTTAGATAGATAGAAGAGCTACGTTGATAGGAGAAAATGTGCTTTAGACTTCTCCATTGGCTATATGGTATTCTTCAAGATCTCTCGGTGAAGAATATTGTTTGATTCGATACGAAAGGGAAGTTGGTCATTTCTTGATACTTCATAGGATCAGAAATCTAGTATATAGAGTCGACTAACACTAGAAGATGGCGGGCGTGCATAATGTGTTCCACCTTTCTCACCTGTGGATGTTTGTCACGATTCGGGCATTATAGTTCAAACGGATTTGCTTGATGGTATCAGAATTGAATCAGAATTTTCGAGACCTCGTAGGCCTACTCGTATCATTGGACATGATATGAAATAGCTTACGAAAAAGAAGGCAGAGATGGTGAAGGTTCAATGGAGTGAGAGCGAAGGCGATTGTACTTTGAAGATCGAGGAGAGCATGAGGACCACTGAGCTAGAGCTCTTTACTTGGTGATACTTCTGTTTATCACGTTTACTTTCACTTGCGATATCATATAGGATTGTTTATTATCCTACATGCTAGTGTAAGCACATATATCATTTATTGCTTGTGTGCACGTTTGATGTGTTTGCTCGTAGATGATAGGCATGTGGGGGCAGCTAAGGTTGATTTTACCTTAGTTATATTTGGGATTTCGAGGGCGAAATTCCTTGTTGGAGGGGCAAGAGCGTAATGACCCATATTTTACGTGTTGGAGGATTGTAAATATTATTTTTAGATTCTTAAAAGGTCATATAACTCTATAACTTTGGGAAATGCCTATTAGCGACATTTCGAATCATTAGAATTTTTTGGATGATTTTAAACCTAAAAAGTATCCGATATAACATTTTATAAGAGCCAAATTAGTGTCCAAGACCACTTCCATTGGAAAGATATAACGGTTTCTCTTTCTATTGAGTGGTCACAACAGCGATTTGTACTTTCTGGCTAGGAGATATAGTTGTTTGAAGATTGGCAATTTTTGGAGTAGATAAGTGGACAACTAGTGAGTTTAGAGGCATGCCCACTAACTCTTTTGCGTTTGGAGACCCAATTAGGCTGAACCATCATCCATAAATCACTTTTACACATGCTCAAATAGATCTAAGCCTTCATTAACCCATCCTCCACCCAAAACCTTCTCTTTTCTCCTCCAAATCATATATTAAGGTTATATTAGCAAGGAAATTTATTAAAGATCTCCAAATCTATATTTTTGTAGAAGAAAATTCAGGCCTCTGCTATTGATCCTCGGATTTGCCTCGATTTGAGTGCTAATCTTCACTTTTTGGTTGATTGGTGTGTAATTTATCATCTCTCACCTTATTATATATGTTTTTGATGGTTTTGATATGTTTTGAACTTATTTTTAAAGTCAAATTAATGTTTTAAAACTATTTTCTATGTCAAACCTATAGTAAAACAATTTTTAGAATATTTACAGTGCCTTAATCATGTTGTTTTGGAGATAGTTGCGTTTGTATATGATAGGCTATATTATGAATGAATTTATATAATGAATTGCTATGGTTTGTTGTGTGTTTGGATGTAAAGATGTTGATTCATCTTTGCGTCTTTATTGTGTTCATGTAAATGCTTGTATGGTTAAAACTCTCATCGGAGTGATTTAGAGTTGGGAACCCTGAAGCCGGGCTTCGATAGATTGACTCGAGATTGTTGGGAATTGTATCATTGCATATGAAATGCACAGGGATCGAAGAAAAGAATGTAGCAATAAATCGGCATGAAACCTGAATTCTTCCACACTATAAGATTTTGATTCGGTATACTTGGTTTAACATTGGTTGGTTTGGGTCTAAGCAATGGAGTTGGTTCGATAGAGGAATAGAGTTGACGATTGAGCACAAAACTTGGTCCAGTGGTGTGGAGGCTCGATGGTCGAACACGGCGATCTATTCAGTGGTGGTCGAAGCGGTGGCCAGGCGGGATGGTCTGTTCGGTGGTAGCAAATCGATGGCCAAACACGTAGGCCTATTCAGTGGAAGGTAGATGTGTACGGCAAGGTTCGGTTCGGTGATTGGACATAAGGCTTGGCTCGTTGGAATGTGGTGTGGTTGGTTCAACGGTTGCATCTAGCTTTTGTCGGTCATAAGATGGACTGGTAGAAGTGGAGTACGGGGTTTAGCTATGGACTTCGGACATGACATCTGAGTTTTAGGGTCTTTGATGAGTTGGCGAGGAGTAAGGGTGGTTAACTCTAAGATGACTCAGGATGACCTTGGACTTCGTGTAGCGGCTACTGATGTAATGGCATGGTGCTTCGACGTCAATGATGTGATGACTTTGGGACTTTGGTATGATGGCTCTATGACTTACGATGGGTGTCTAGAGGTGTTCCGAAGAAGACGATTTAACAGTGGAAGTCGTGACCGTGATCCACAAAGGAAAATTTAATAACGTGGGCTTGCGGGTGGGATTTGCAACTGTATCCCCTAGTGGAAATTTCCATGATGGAATAACGACTGAGTTCCATTATAGAGACGCACGAAAAGGGATTGTTGATAAATCGGAGGCTTCTAATGCTCGTAAAGAAGGGATATGTATGGATGCCCACCTGGATTTAAGATTATATCCGGATCTTGCGATAGTAGATTACCCTAGGCTTTTCTATTGTGGGCCGGGTTCTTAGCCTTTTAGAGTGGCATGGATTCGAACATCAATGGAGCTGGATTATGGCTGGGTCCCTAGTTGGGACTGTTCATAAAAGCTATCATATATCCGACGCACACAAGTGATAGTGAGGATTGTTTGATGGATTCCATGGTTGTTATCACTCCAGCGTATCACACGATGTTGATATTTTTGACTATATACTTAGATACTAGTCATTGTATTTTGATCGTAGTACACTTATATGGCTTTGATCGAAAATTGGCATATATCGATTGTTATGTGCTAACACTTTGGATGCATGGATAGTTCAGGTATTGTTCCTCATACCCTATGTCCATATTTACTATATATGATTTTTATTGTATTTTTGAGACGATTGTCGCTCACACCAGACTATTGGCTGACCCAATGTTTTATGCGTTGCTTTTTATTATCTCGGGCACTTTATAATGAGTAGACTAGGGATAATTGGTTTGGATAGTGCATGGAGCTATACACAGTTCGAGCAGGAGGTTATGCTTTCAAATATCTATATTTGGAGCTTACTATCACTTATATTCCTTGTGCAGTGTGGAGCTATGTTAGTACTTGTATTCTTGAGAGACAGTTATAAAGTTTATTTTGGGGATGTGGATGTGTAAGCTCTTTATTTTAGTTTTGTATAGTCTGTGAATTGCTGCACTCTGATGTTTTATTTATGGTTCATTTGATTATATCGCTGTCTTGCCTATTTTATATCTATGTTATTATATTATATTTTTCAATGCATTGTGAGATGTTCTACAGTTTCTATGTTTGGATTTTTCTCTACCTTATATTCTTAGCTGTCGTCCTGCATCGGCCAGGTCCATAGCGCATAATATCAGTATATTGGGTACCGAAGGTGTAGGGCGGTTGTTACAAAACTTCTCTTCAAAGAGAGCGTTAATTGGATCCCAACTGAAATAGTCCTTGGGGGTAGTTGCATTGATAGCACTCCACTGACCTATAGCTATACCACAAAGTTTCCACGAGGATAACTTCCTCTTTTGAGCCTCCTTCATGTCATTGAAAATACGCTTATAAGTATCTTGTCAGTCTTGCACTTTTATAACAGATTCTATTCCCATGAACGACTTCCCTCTCAAACTAGCATAATCTTTAGCGAGCTTAGTGAAATCAACTCTAGACGCTTGCACTTAATCATCCCCAATAGCTCCATATCAGAAGCTCCTCCTTGGGCTTGCTGCATATGTTTATCAACATATGTGTGAACATAGCCTGCATATATGGTTTAACTACTACCTTACTACCCTTTCTAGCTTTACTCTTAATACCGAGTTCCTTGATGTGTTCCTTATCCACTATGCAACCAGTTCATTCTTACTATTTGTAATAAAAATGATCAGTTTCTCATAAAGGATATTAGCATAACTAGTACACATGTATCAATACATCTTACTATATACGTACATTAAATGGTTTGAAAATCCAAACATAACAAGTAAGCTCTTTAATTTACCGCTTCAGTCCATTATAAGACATATCTCTTACTTCATTTCTAATGGGTCCACTAGTTGAGTCTTAGGTGTTAGCTCAATATAAGCTATGATACCAAATGTGATGGCCTCACTTCCCTCTTGTACCCAAACATTAATAGTCCAATAATATGCATTATAATGGCATCAAAATCAATGGACTGAAACCATTTAGGTACGATGCAATCAAATAATAAGTAACCTACCATATATCTCAAAGAGCATAAACAAAATATAATATAAAACACCAATATAAAATAGGAACAGTAGCATAATAATAAAATAAACTAAAACAACATCAGAGCACAATACAGGTTCATCAAATAATACATAACATAAAATATGAGTTATACATCGTAAAATCATAATAAAGGCGTCCCTATATACAAATAAAGTGCAAACATTCCATAACACTACACAATCGATTTAGGGGAAGTAGCTCCATAAAATAACAAATATAAGAATGCATAGGCCTCCAGCTCATCCTCCACATAGATCTATGCTCTAGCGCCATACCTATCTCTCAATCTACTAATTTAAGAGTACCAGAGAATATAAGAATCAATGCAAATAACCTTGAGTCAAACAATAGCCTTGTATAAGTAGTCTATAAGCATTAGAAATAGATATAAATTTGATATATCTTAAATAAGAGAAATATGATATGGAAAGTCACACCTTACGTACTTTGACATCCAACAAGTTTGAAAATAAAAACAATATATGCTAATATAATATCATCAATTTAGATGTAGTACTCCATCTAAATACATACCAGGTTGTCAGGGACAATCATGGTAAGCATAAAAAGCATCACATAACTTGGGATCCCTTATAATCAAAGTGTACTCGGATATATGATAACACAAATGACCAACATTGTAAGGTTGACGTCTACTCGACATCATGACCACATCAATGCTTGAACCCTTGCCCGTTCTAAACCCATTTAGATGGTCCAGAGATACAGACTCACTCAGATGATCCATGGTAAGCGCCTTCACCTACACCTTCTTTTCGAGCATATATAAAATCTTTTGGTAATGATTCCTTAGAACATAAGGAGCCCCCTTGTTCCATTCAACAAATCATCATCCCATAGAATTTTCCTACTTGGACGATTCTCAGATGCTATAGCTAGCTTTCCTTAGAAGTTCTCACCCATTGGTCACTATAGCATGGATTGGTACAGATCCTCATGGATCTGTATAAGTCCATGTACTTACCATAAAATTTATGTAGTCCACTTCCAAATCTCCTAGTTTTCAAAATTGACTTCATTGATGGATTAATATTGATTCACCGTGGATCGGTGTCGGTCCATACACTCCGTCAATTTTCCTTAATTTTTAGCCAACAATCGTCTCCTTAAGTCCTCAATGATCCAAAAATGCTAAGTCTTAAAATAGAATGGGTCAGTTCAATCTATATAGATCAGTGTCTAGCCATCACTTAGTCAATTTTGGTTAAATATTTTTTCTCTGGCCATCTCCACTCGAAGATTCTTGCCCATAGAATAAAATATCTCCATTCACTCCACACAAATGTATCATCATTCAAGCATGACATGAAAACATAAAAATCAACAAACATATCATCATATGTGACATAAAATTCATATAAATATCCTAACATATCCTTAATATACATATATAATTCATATTTATAACACCGCATATTTAGGAGCGCCAAAATAAAGGAGTAAATGAAACATAATAATTTATTAAAGTAAAGAGAATTTAAATAAAATAATTACTCAAGGAAAGTTTAATTAATTAAGCATGTGACACTTAAATATGGTAAATTGAATTGTCATAGGGTAAATTGTAATTAAATTCTACTATAAAATTAAAGGAAAAATTTTGAATGTTTTAATGAGGGGGTTTTATATTAAGGGAAAGGAATTAATAAGATTGAATGAGGAGATATTTTAGCCTAAGCCCAAATTATTAATTCTTATACCCTTTGACCATATCCTTCTCTTCATATGCTTTTATTTCACAAAAAAGTAAAAATCCCCAAGCTAGGCCAACCATCATTAGGAGAAGAGGAAAACAAAAGGCTCAATGTTTCATTTTAAAATAGAAAAAAGGAATTTCTAATCAAGTTTTTAGGATTAGGTGAGTAATACTTACCCTTTTTATTTCCAAGTCCATTTGGGTTTGATTTCTACTTTTTATGATCAAGTTACAAAATCATGTTTTATTGAATGAAGAATGATTCTATGAATGTTTGAGTATTCAATGACATTGTTTTTGATATGTTTTAGAGCAAATCATGGATCTACATTAACATAAACTGTGTATTATGTTATTACATTAAAACAGAGTCGAATTTTAATTTTCATAATTTTCAAATGAGAAAATGGATGGTTTTGGCTGTAAATAAATATTTCAAAATATCAAAATTAATTATTTTGATCTAAATTTTATACATAAGGTAAAGAATTATGTTTCGGGTTTTCTATGAATTTTTGAGTATTTTCTTATCATTTTTCGAATGAATTAAATGGTGAAGTAGAAACCTTAATTAACAAATTAATTAAAGAAGGAAATTAATTAGAGAGTAAACAAGAGGATAAGATGCTGCATGTAGTAGACATTTCTTCTATATAAATAAAATAATGAATAAATAATTGACATACGTAAGGAATTAGTCAAACGCTAGTTACTTTGAAGGGAAAAAAATATTAGTATTTGACTTAATTATAGATTCACCATTTTTAAACACGTGATAGCCAATTGGGGTAGAAGTGCGATAGCTCCTTTAAAAGTGCAGTAGCACCAATACTATCCTGTGATAGCTTCAAAAAATTTATATGTGAAAGCTTTAAAATTTTATTTATGACAACCTTAAATTTATGATAGCGATAGCCATTACAGTTATACATGCGATAGCCATGGATTGTGTGACAACACTCTTCGAAACGGGCCTAATTTTGACAATTAAAATCCCATTGAACCTTAGGTCCATTCTGGAGTTGACAGTTGGTTGGTATAATCTATTAAAAATAAGCAATATGCAGAGCTACCTACCTATACTTTCAAAATCTCACAATGAAAGAAATAAAATATAATACTAAAACTAAGTACGCATCTCACATAACAAGTTATAGTTATAACCATCATAATACAAGGTTGAAATAAATTTGGGTACATTAAAATAGCATAAATAGTTATCTAGATAGGATATCTCCATGCAGGGCCCCCTCCATCTTCCTCATACACATCACTGTACCTAATGAGGAAGGGTCAGAACAACTATGTATGGTGAATAAAAATATCAAGTTTATAATAATGGTATGTGGGCAACAAATCTTCAGATAAATATTATGTCTTACGCACTTTTTATGCCTTTCCAAACATACCTTAGCTATAGATAATAACCTTAAAAATCCAACTTCATGATCGTAAAAGTGAGTGTAGCACAACTATGAAGTATGTTGGGTTCTAACAACTCATTTCCCATCCAATCATATCCTAAGAAAGTACCGAGTTTCTTACCGATCTCTTTATTATGAATAGGAATACCCCTCTGGCCATTTAATACTTGACCCAAGGTAAACCCCTTCAAATACTTACTAATCGTCATCATAGAAAATCTCTTTTATGCCACTTAATACTTCTTTAAATAAGGAAGTGGTAGACACTTTTGCCATTTAAGAGCTCAACCCCTTAGCGGACCTCCCCCAAGAGATTTCACTAAGGCCCATAAATGATAATCCCGGCCATTTAGTACTACTTAATGGGAAGAGGCAGACCGTAACAGAGCCATTTAATACCTCAACACGAAGCAGGCACTTCTTCGGATTACCCCGTTCTTATGACTCATGACTCAACCGTGACATCTCACATTTGTCCGACTATTTATAGGTTCTGGTAGGCAAATTAGCCAGATAGACTTACCCTACAATTCGGGACTAATCTCACATCCATCGTGGATACTTATTATAGGCGATATCCTACCTCAGCACCAAATTCATATTGCTGGTAACCAAATTAGCTGGGCAGACTTCTGTGTGCTTTTAACTGACCCCCACATCCCTGTAACTTAGCCATAATTTCATCTCTCAAACATTCAACATAATCTATGCTAGCATATATGTATAGTATATACACACACAAACACACACACACACACACATATATATACACACCTCATCTATATTTATGCTTTTAAGGCCTTATAAGTGAAACTCCTTATTTCTCCTTTATTCATGGATTAATTTTCATAATTACCATTAACATGAAAGTCTATATGATCTTTATATAATGCAACTTATATATAAATGTGACAGTGTATATTACTAATTACACTAAGCAGAGAATAATAACCGAATATAAAGAAGATAAATAATAAAAGCGAGCACACTAGATATTTTATACTAGTTTAGATCTCCCATCCTACGTCCAGTCTTGAAGCTCCCTTTCGTTATTTCCTTTAACCAAATTACCCTCACTTTGTCTGAAGGAATAGGCTTATACAAAAGTATTTTCTTGGCAATCTTGTGCTCCAAATAACACAGATTTTGACTAATAGTACAATTCTTCCTATGATCTCCTTTGAGTACGTGAATGTGAATACTTTGAGTTATAGGAAGTGGTTTAACCAAAACAATATTTTGGTTATGATAGATTGAGAATATGTAAGCAAGAGATGCACAAATATGTAAATTGAAAGTAATAAGAAATCAAGAGAATAGTTAATTTGTATCAATCTTTGAAGTATGTATAGGATTAAGGAGATGCAGATGAGGAGTTGTTACCGTTAGATAAACTCTATTCAATTTAATGGCTGCAACCTTTTAACGAAGAGATGAGATTATTCAATTGAAAAGAAGTAACCATTCATAATTTTGCAGTTGCCCAAATGATAGATGACTGTTAGAAAACCACAGGCATTTGTGGCTTTGGGGATACTAATCTCAAGCCTTATCATAGAAATCTATTAGTTTTCCACAAACGTCTGTAGCTTCAGGAATAATTTTCTCGAGCCTTATCACAGACATCTGTTGGTTTTCTATAAACATATGTGGCTTTTAATTTTAGAAGTATGTTTTGATGCAAATCTTGTATATTTGAATTATATGTATGTGTACTCAGGTAGACCTTACAATGTTTATCTAAGACCTTAATATACCAGTATAACCTTACTAATCACAATATGGTCCATAAATCTCTTTTTATCTTCGAGTCCTAATATACTTGAGCATGACGATTTCTTATGGTACATACTTATAATATTGATGAGATACATAATACATGTGATTATATAGTTGTTGTCATTGAAACCATAGAATGGAAGTTCTAACATTCTTCCTCTTTTGATGATGAACAACCATATAATTGTTAGTCATGATAATAATAACCCCATATAATATTATCTCCCCTATGCATATGCATAATTTTCTCCGCCTTTGTCATTATCAAAACATAATAAATGAAATTATACACAACATAAAATAAATATATAAACAACATATAGATATGTCAAACAAAAAACTAAACATAAGATAAGTCAATGAGAATAAACACGAGTGCAACAATAGACATAAAAAATATAAGCCATACAACAATACATAAAAGTTAAATAGCATAGTTCAAAATATAAGAGAGCAAAATGAAAGAAGCTAGTGATACCAATTTGACGAATAGGACAGTCCGCCATAGCTTTCATAATATTCCCAGTAGGCAGATGGATATTGTTGGTATTCAGAAAGCCATTGAGTTTGATCATCATATTCTTTATTTTCTTGAATTGAAAGCCCTTGGAAAGCTATATAATGTTGTTGGTGAGGTTGATTAGGATCGAACAAAGACATACTATCACTATCTTCTTCCTCTTTTGTTGATTGGTTTTGGTCAATATTTTTACCTTTATTATGAGAAGTTCCTTCATGAGAGGTATAAGCATGGCATATTGGTGCATGTGATCGAGAAGGCCGTGTACGTAAAGGAGAAGATGATGATCGAGAAGATGATCAGCCAGGTACTTTTCTTGTTACATTGCCTAAGGTGGAGACAAACTTTTCCAAATTTTTTTCCATTGTAGTCATTGTTGAAAAAGATCATTCTAAACCAGTCATTTTAGTGTTCAAAGCTCGCTGGTTGACCAAGTTTAATTTTTGATTTTGAAGCGTTAAATCACAGATGGAATCATTTTGTGTTGGTTTAGTGCGAGCTTCTTGAATTTTTGAATTGAAATAGTATTTGGTAGGATGATGAGAGGAACTAGGTTGCTGTGAAGGATGAGCTGATTGAGTTTGTTGTGGAGCGGGAAGGGGTTGAGTCTGTTGAGCAGAAACCAGATACATTTGTTGCTGCTACTGCATATTCTACTATGCCATGATATGATTGGAGGTGGTCTTTCAAGAAGGTGCATCAAGGATAAAAATCTTATACCACTTTCTTTGACAGGGATTTCTTCAAAATGATAAATATAATAAGGTACCCTGAGACAATGTAAGAGACGCATGATATATGGAGCATATATAATTGTGTGTCAGAGGTGAGACCAAAATCTTTTACTTTCGTCATGAACAAATTTATCCCAATTTACTTAAATCCCACTAAATATAGCATAGAGGGATTTGTGGTCATTTTCGTATATTTGTTCATGACTTCCTGAACAGGGAATTATCGTACCGATTATCGTACGATGTAATAACCTAGCTGTTGGGTGTAAATAAACAGATTTCCATTGTGGCATTCTATCCTCCCAAATTTGATATGTTATTTCATCACGTGGCAAATTTCTTTGGTCGGGAATTTCCTCTAAATCAAGTTCAGTAGAGGAACAATTAAGTAAACGACCAACTGTATTTATGCAAATTTTCAAAACATGACTATAAACACTTGTCCATAACTAACCATCTTCATTCTCAGGTGTCCATGTATCATTACTACATAATTTTTTGTAAAAAATAAAGATGGCTAATTGATCAATTTGTACCGCATTTTCGTAAAAATTGATTAAATCTTGACAGCCGGAAGAGATGGTGAGTTCTTGATTACCATATTCTTCAAATTTGCATAATTGGTAGAATGGTTTGGAATGAAGCCTTTTTTGTGTTTCAGTTCTTTAAATCTCTTGTTTGCAATTGTGCTATTTCTAAGCTATTCTTGAATGTAGGCATCGGTGACAAGATGGGTTTGAGAAGATGAAGATTGACCTCTCTTTGATCTTTTGCTAACGAGATTTTTTGCCTTGAGAGCCATTTTTGATGAATTTGAGTTTTGAGAAGTTAGGGTTTCGGATTTGGAGTTTTAGATTTGAAGATAGTTTGGTAAATAGTTGAAGGGAAGGTAAAAGAAATTATATGAATTGGGCTATGGTAATAGACAATGGTTGGCTCAGACGTCTGAGAAGAAGTGACAGACGTCTAAGATTACTCTGTATTGTTTTCCCAAGCAATATCACAAACGTTTATAGGAAGGCAGAATTGTACTTATTTTTTTATTTTTTATTTGAACTGAATATTTTCATAGATTTATTGTAAAAACAATTATTATAACCAATAATCATACAAAGAACTATATGTTATATGATTTTTCACTTTTATGTCTATATATAAGAATATATAAATATGAGTACAAAGAATTGATTCTCATTGGAAGAACTTTTGATTTTAGATTGATCCCTAGAGTATGTGCTGTTTAGGCTTAAGTGAAAACCAGTTTGGGCGAGCCGGAGTATCCATATACTCCTGGTTTGATGGTCCTGGCTTGCATAAGTTTCTTAGAGTAATGTTATAAGATTTTACTGGAGTTTCTGTTAAACGGGGAAATTTTTGATGAATGCAATTATTAGCTGGTGAATGACCATAAATTGCTAGAATACATTTTTCGAGAAAGTTAAGATGAGATCCTTGAAGTCGTTGTTCATAATGCATTTCTCATTGAACTCCATTATCTCCTACCGGTAATGGAAGATTTCATCTACTTTAGTTTCTACTGACGATGGCTTGAGATTGATTGCACATTTTATCTTTTTCCCTTTCGGGGAATAGCTAGTGCGGTATGTTAGAGAGTTTATAATATTTAGAGATGTTGATTTATTCGAGGGTGGAGTTTCTGTCTGTGGAGAGGTTTTAACATTATTTAAGGATGGAGAACTAAAGCTAATTATGGAGTCAGTAGAATTATGGTAAGACGACATTTTGAATAAAAATAGTTTAAGGTTTTTAAATAGAGGTTGGTAAAAAAAGGATATATGAATTTAGTTTGTAGGAGAATTCATTTATATAAGATTTGTTTACTATTTTTGGAAGTTAATTACTAGGTTAGTAAAATATTAACCATAGAAATTAAAACAGAAGTAAGTTAATTTTTGTATGGACAAAAAAAATTTGCAAATATTTTTACAAAATTATTTTGTGCATTTTATCTGAATTATATAAGTTATATACCTTAGTTTACTAATTCGTCGTATGAACAAATTTGTGATAACCCAGATTTTTGACATCTGATAATTGGTAATTAATAGGATTTAAAATACAAAAATTTGTAATTCGAACAAATAAATTTTGATATATATATCTGAATAATTATTTGGTTAATAATCTTCCTAGTATAGTTATTTATACTTGACATATTTTCTTTAATTTCAAACAAATTGAACATGGGTATGTTTAAGTGTGCATATATATGTATGAGTTAGTTCTAAAATAAATTTGAATTGGAAATCTAAAGGAATAAGTATCTTAAATAAATTGGATATAAAAATATATGTATGTGATTTTATTTGTATATATTTTGCTATTTTCTTTTAAAATTCATATTAATATAAATAAAGGAAAGTAGTTACTAAATAGAAATATAATATAAAAGTTTTATGGAAAACATTTAAATATATATATATATATATATATATATATATATATAAATGCATTTATTAAGAATAGAAAGTATTCATAACATAAGATATAAAAATATATAACTAAATTAAAATTAATAAAAAAATGTATAGAACATATTAGTATATTATTTAATTCTCATATAAAGGACAAGTGTTAAGAGTTTTGATATCCAAATTAACAAATGTAACATTTGTAATATGAAATTTTAACAAGTGTCAATATTTTTCTTTTGAAATAATAAATAATAGATAAAAGAAGAAATATACATCTCTTCTTCTTTCTCACTTTCCTTTTATCTCATTATCAGGAAACAAAGTAAAAAAAAAATGCTGTAACAAAGTTCAGTAAAACAAATCAAAGAGAAACTTTTTCTAAAATAAAATAAAATCAAATCATCAGTAGCAAAGCTAGAAGGCAATCTTCCCCTATTCAAAAAGCAAGTCTTTTCTTCAAATAACCATAGATCAGTAGGGAATTCAGTTTCAGTTTCAATATGCAGAGATAAACTAAAGTCTTCAAGTTTCAAATTTCAAACTGCTCTGCTCATATCAGCTAGGTGAGTAAACTAGATCTGAATATACCTTTATGTCGGGATGTTGTGATGGATTCTCGAATTAAAATAGGGAATAAAGTTTTACTTTTATAAAATTTTGTATGCATGTATGTATCTGAGAAATGTTCATGCATATGCTCTCTGTTTTAAGTTGTAGATTCAAACTCAGTAGAGAAAAATGAGTATCTTCCTAATCCAATCAATATTACATCTTGATATCTACATGGAAGTTGCTTGTTACTATATGATAATGGATTTAAAAATAATTCTAGAAAAATACTAAGTTAATAATGTAAAAAAAATATAAATTTACAGTAAAATAACAATAGATCAGAAAATTTGAGTATTTTAGTTTTACAATCTGATTATACAATTGAGTTCGTAGTACAAAATAATGATTTTAGGTGATGAAATTATGATTGTTTTAGTTTATATATGATGAGGGATAGTGAGTTGAACTGGAAACTCGTTTTGGTCAAATTCCGTTGATCAAGGACGAAATTGATGACGTGATTACTGGTGAAGGAGGATGGTGCAGAGGGAATCATCAGAAAATTAACCGAAGATTTTATAATTTGCCGTGGCAAACGTTTGGCCATGTAGTAGGGTTTAAGGGCGTTCTTGTATCAATGTCATTCTCGAAGTGATTTCGAGGTCATTCGTGGATCGGGGTGGACTGGGCTTCGAGAGAAGATGAGGGGGATGGTGGAGCAGCTGTAGGGGATGAACGCAGGACCTCCGGTGGCCAGAGGGGGCACGCGAAGTGGATTTGGAGGCATTGGGTTGGTTTCCAGGTTGAGTGTAATACTCCAATCATGAACCACAGCGAGGTAGTGGACCCTGGAGGGTCAGGTAGCTTACGTGGGTTATGGTCGACTCACGGTGATGTTGCTGATGATCAAAGAGGTGGCAGGCGACGTGTACACGTACACACGTATCTTCGTGTATCTGAAGAACTGCTGTGAGTCTGGCATCAAGGAAGAAGAAGGATTGCTTCGGTGCATACGCGAGTTAAATCAGGAATTGACTCGTAAATGTTTGGGGTAGAACTTGGGTTTGCTCTCGTGATTTTTTTTTCAATGATGACTCGAAGAATTAGAAACAAGAAGTTAGGTCTCGGGACTGGTTTGTGGAAGTTGGGTTTTCGGACAGAGTTTAGGGTGGTGTTTGATTCTGTTCCGTAAGAAGAGAAGTTTACAAGATAAACTTGTTATTTTAATAAATTCAAGGTTTAAGTTTTCGCAAAAGAAAGCAAACTTACAAGTTAAAGTTTGTAAAGTAAATCAAACATTTAAAATGTGAATAGAATTAAATTTCAAATTTAAAATGTTTTTAGACGATTATTTTGAAAGTACTATCTAATCAAATAGACACAGTATAGTTGACTCGAGTTTTACTCGCGATTTTGGTAGTTGGCTCGAAGACGTTGGCTTGTTGACTCAGAGCAGGGAATAGGGTAGCTTGGGTTGAAGTACGATAACAGGTTAATGCAGAAACCTGTTGATCCGTTTAAAAATTTTAGATTAAAATTTAAAACCCTGGATTTAAATAAAGTAAAGTTTTAAATCTAGTTTTTAATCTAAATTTAAGTTTAAATCTAAGTTTATATATATATATATATATATATATATATTCGAGTGGAATTTGAATCTAGTTTGGAAATAAATGAGTTTTTAAATTCAAATTGACTTAATAGTATTAAAGTTTTTAATAAGTTAAAATGTAATTTAAGAATTTGAATTTAAATGGAGTTTGAAATATAAGAGAGGATTTAATCAAAGTTAAATAAGAATTCTTAATTTAAATTCAAATTTGATTTGAATCTTGAGTTTTGGAAATAAAGTTTATAAATCTTAATATCAAGTAATTAATTTGTAAAGCATTAAATAAAAAAATTAAGGTTTATTAACTGATTTGTTTTTGTTAATTTGAGATAAATCAATGTAAGTGATTTGAGATTAGTTGCTTAAATGGGAGCTACTTAATGTAAGTAAGCAAAGAATTAACTTGCTAAGGGTTAATTAATTAGTAATTGGATATTAATTACTTATTATCAAAAATTATCTAATTGAGGATAATTAACCAATGGAATAATTACTTGATGAATTGATGAATAATTACTTATCGTAATTAATAGGATTGCAATTACTTAGGGAAGTAATTAATTGATAATTACTAAATGAAATTAAAGGTGTTAATGTTGGAAGAAATTTGGATCAAATTATTTTGTATAACAAATCAAGGAATTAATTAGAGATAATTAAGGAATAATTAATTTATTTGATGAAGTAATTAAGGGTAGTTAATTACTGATGATATTAATCAAGGATGATTAATATTTATGGTTAGCAATTAATTAATAAAATAATTAAAGGTTAATTGGGTTGAGGATAATTAATTTGTGAAATTAATTAAGGGATTAATTACTTAATGTAATTAAAGGATAAATAGAACAATGTTGGAAGTCTTTGATTAATTGTTATGCCTAATATGTGGTTGTGGTGCTATGTGATAGATATGTTGATTTAAACTGTGATTATGTGGCTATCTATTGTTAATGAATTAGGTGACATCCTGTATTTGAAGTTGAATTGAATTTCACTTGGATAATTTAAGTTAAGATGACATTGGGTTCGAAGTGACCGGAGTCGGGTATTAGTAAATACCCGAAACCACTTCGATTCATTATAGATGATTTGTGAAATCAATAAGCTGGTTTGGATTGATTTAATTAAATTTGACCATTTAATCTAAGTTTGACACTTACAAATTGATGTGTTTATAACAGCTTATTAAGTTGTAAATTGATAACTTACCTCGGGTTTATATAAGTTGTATGTTTTGGGATATTCCTTGTTAGATGAGTTTACTCACGCTGGTTTCCAGCCTGACCCGGGTGTTACTTTGATGTAATGCTCGGGTCAGACCGAGTATTACAGATTTTCAGGTAAGGACGTTCTGGAGCTCAGGAGGCGATCAGGATGGCAGGGACGTATGGAGAGATTTCACTGTGATATTGTAGTCTCTGGACATGATTGTTTGTCCAGTATTTATGTAAATGTGTAACTCTGATGTATTTAAATGTAAATTAACTGATATAGTTTTCTTTGTATAACTGCTATTTTATTTGATATTATATTTGATCCGCTGCGAATGTGAGGTTTCTGTGTCTTGTTTCTGTCTTCTTTTTCTTTCTCTTTCTTCTTTTCACTAACTATCTGGAAATTTCGGGATCGAATTTTTCGGGTTGTTACATTTGGTATCAGAGCAGGGTTAAGCGAGAACCTTGGCTCTATTGGGATTACTCATTAAGGATAGGGTAAGTGGTACCCTAGAATAAGTCGAGTGTATAATTATGAGAGAGCGTACTTGTTATTTTCTTATATAGAGGATTTTAAATGATTTCAAAGGTAAATGAATCTTATATAAAAAATAGATTATCTATTATATTAAGGAAATTGATTGTAGTATTAATTTAACTAAAAGTTATAGTAAGAATTAAGTGGTAATAATTACAACCAAATTGGAATTAAATTAAAAGACAAGTTTGAAATGGATTCAAACCGAAATTAAATCTTGAATTTGGAAAAGGTTTCAAGATAAGAATAATCAATTAATTTATGTAATTAATTAAACTTGATAAGATTCATTAGTGGATAATAATTAGAAATGATAAATAAAGAGGGAGTTACTTAATGAAGTAACTAGAGATAAGCAATTTAAAGGACAAATACTTAATGAAGGTAATTAAGAAATAAGTTAATTACCGAATATGATTAATTAGAATTAATTAATGATGTAATTAATTTAAAGAAATAATAAATAATATTATTTAAATTGAATGAAATGGTCCTATTTCAAACCAGAGTTGTTTGAAAAATAAAATAAAATATTCTAAAGAAGTAAACATTTAAGTAAAGTATGACTTATAAAATTGAAAATATCTAATTTGTGGAATTTTAAATCTAGGTCCATAAATTTGAAAAATTGTTTCAAAGTGCTAAAAGAATAAATAAGTATTATTTAAATAAAAGAGACTTGTTGCAAACAATGGGTTGTTTGAAGATTGGTCTTGAATTTAAAACCAAAGGAGGTTTAAAACTTAAAGTATATCTAGATAAGCAAATTGATATATAAGTGTTTAATTTTACTAATTAAGTCTAATTTATAGGTTAGAAAGTCCCTCTAGAATTCAGTTTTTGAGAGAAATGGCTAAGAGTGAAGAATGGAAGGCAAGGCGCAGAGAACGAAGAGCAGCTGCACGTAAGGAGCGGGAAACTGCAATTCAAGAGTATGAAAATCGGATTAAGGAAAGAAATGGACCGAGACCTTATGATAATGTCACTTGCTATAGATGTTACAATAAGGGTCATTACGCAGCTAAGTGTGGTAAAACAAGGAAGGAATTAGAGGGTATATTCCAACGTTTTCGCTCCGAGATATTATGCTTTAAGTGCCATAAGAAGGGACATTTCCTTAACCATTGTCCTGAAGTGAGGAAGGTGAAGCGTAAACCAATGGAACCGGTCAACGAGTCAACCATTTGCTATCATTGTAAAGGGCTGGGACATATCGCGAGAAATTGTCCCAAGAGACAGAAGAAGAAGATTAAGGTTGTGGAACATCCAGTAGGAAGCATGGAGGTCATCCAGTTGGATGAGAGAGTAGAAACTTTTTGTGGAAAATGCTATAAGTGGGGACATCCTGTTGAAAAGTGCATGTTTAGGCTTTGCCCATTGGAAGGAAGTCCATAGGAAGAATTTGGATAGAAAATGCTAGGACTCTTAAACCTAGGTGATGGTGTAAACATCTTAATTGTGACTTTGTAAGGCTTTTATTATGATGAATGGATGTATTGTTTAACTATTAATGTGCAGTCTATCCATATATGAAATATTTTGTGGCGGTATGATCTAATAAACGACCTTCTTTTATTTGGGATGGAATTTGAAATTAATTTAAACTAAAATTTCAAAGGTTTGGTTTCAAAATTGAATTTGATTTGAATTAATTGGAATTATAATTGAAGATGAATAAGTAAGGAATTAAGAATCAACTCAACTTGAATTTGGAATAAATCAAGTCCAACGGAAATTGGAGTTATTTAAAATTGGAATGGGATCAATTTGAGTGGAAATTTAAAATGAATTGATGAGAAGGAGATTGGGAATTGAACAGTTTGACTCTGGACTATTTTCAATATAAATTGTTTTAATATAAACTTATTTTTCCAAGCTATTTAATACATATAAACTTTCTTTCTTAAAGCCAAATTCTTATATACTTATTTTACAATTATTTTTGTAGCTATTTAACCATTTTTCAACTGTTTTCTAAACTAATTACTATTTTCCAATTATGTTACAAATTAATTACTATTTTGAAATTATCTAAAAGTTCGAAAACATTTAGCTATTCCCCAACTATTTTACAATTAATTAACTATTTCAAAGCTATTTTCCAAATTAATACCTATTTTTCACCTACTTATCTATTCTTAAATTTTTCAAGCTATTTTCTAATAATAAACTGGTCGGAGTTCAAACTGTTATTGATTAAATACCTAACTGGGATAAGAATAAAAAGTTATAATGCAAATGGGGATTAAGGCAATTGTAAATAAGTAAATGAAAATTTAGGTGAATGTGAATAGAAGGAAATTGATTTGGCTAATAATCAATGAAGATAAATACGTAAGGTGTACGTATGTTATTCTATTCGCATAATGATTTGATCTAGATTCGAGCACAGAATTTCGAGATAGTTTTACCGATCTGAGTGGAATTTTTCACTCGATTTTCGACGGCGAACCTGGAAATGGATTGTTGATTGGTTCTGGATATTCTCTAGTATAGTCAGGCTATGCAAGGAGAATGACGGTTTCTGATCAAGAAACCAGATCTGTGTCCGCACTAGAAAGTCGGGTGGATGATACTAGTTCGGAAATAAAATTGTGTGATCGAGTGAGCGATCAGATTGGTATGGCGTACAGATGATATGTGTACATCGTACGGATTTGAATGAAAATGATATTGAAAGGAGTAATCAAATTTGAATATTTGATTTTGAATAAACAAAGTTAATATCTTTGTTTTATAAAATGAAACTCCCCTTGTTGAATCTATTGCCTGAAGAAAAGGATTTTTGAGGGTGTTTTGAAGTATAAAAGAGGCTTTATACAAGTTTGAAATGATCCAAGATTTTAAAGATTATATATATAAAGGATCTTATGAGGATTTTGGAAAAAGGTTTTGGGAACCTATGGATTAGTAAAGGCTTTTGATTTTTGGATAAAATCAATATTGAATTTGGAAAGTCTAGTTTGAGAATTATCGATTTTGGGATAATCGATTTTGTGTAAAGAAGCTTTGTATGAGATCATACTAGGTGTATGATTTAAAGATACTATATGTGTATAGTATAAAATGTTTTGATGATGGCTCTGGGAAAAAAGGCGCTCCCTTGGAATGGACTTCTCAGGAGTACCACCGGGTGGTGCTGCCTTGAGCCCCAAGGGGGGGTTTCTAAAGTTGATCCTGTGAGGAGTTCGGACAAACTAGTTCCTGAGGATTATTGGGTAGCGAAAGTCGAGGGCGCTGATGCCTACATGGGCATTTGGGTTATGCTGTGACGACAGTGTAACTCGAAGTCACTGCGATCTACTATAGGGACCATAGAGAAAATCGTGTGGAGGATGAGTGTCAAAGGTCTACACTTGATTTTGCCGGGAAGGCAACGCAACATCGGTAGACTGCGATCTATGGTCAAGTGAGTGGAGAAGTTTCATCCTTTTGGCAGCGAAATTCGAGGGCGCTGATGCCTACAGTTATATGGGTTTTTGCTGTGATAGCTACGTAACCCCAGTCGTAGCTGCGATCTGTAGCGGGTTCCATGGTGTAATCGAGGGGCGCGGAGGCCTACAGTTATTTGTGGATTTTGTCGGGACGACAACGTAACCATCGGGTTAACTGCGACCATGGATGGGGGTGATGATTTCCAGAGCATTCTCACCAAAGATATATCCTCTATTTTTCAAAAACCGTTTTCTATATTTTCATTAAAATTATTTTCCAAGTATTTTCACTAGGTGTTGAAAACTGGTCTGCTAAGTACTTATAGATTTTCAGTCTTACGCTTGATCAACGTATGACCAAATTTCTGTGAGAACGAGGACGGACTTTTTGAAACATCGAGTTATAAAAAGTATTTTTATAAAACTATTTTGGCAGTATTATAGATTTTAAAGGTGTTTTAAATATGTTCAAAGTAAACTTATTTGATTTTAAGCATTTTAATAGATTCTGGCTTCGTTTCTTTTCGAGGACGAAAAGATTCTAAGGGGGAAGGAATGTGAAAACCCGGATTTTTGACATCTGATAATTGGTAATTAATAGGATTTAAAATACAAAAATTTGTAATTCGAACAAATAAATTTTGATATATATATCTGAATAATTATTTGGTTAATAATCTTCCTAGTATAGTTATTTATACTTGACATATTTTCTTTAATTTCAAACAAATTGAACATGGGTATGTTTAAGTGTGTATATATATGTATGAGTTAGTTCTAAAATAAATTTGAATTGGAAATCTAAAGGAATAAGTATCTTAAATAAATTGGATATAAAAATATATGTATGTGATTTTATTTGTGTATATTTTGCTATTTTCTTTTAAAATTCATATTAATATAAATAAAGGAAAGTAGTTACTAAATAGAAATATAATATGAAAGTTTTATGGAAAACATTTAAAAATATATATATATAAATGCATTTATTAAGAATATAAAGTATTCATAACATAAGATATAAAAATATATAACTAAATTAAAATTAATAAAAAAATGTATAGAACATATTAGTATATTATTTAATTCTCATATAAAGGACAAGTGTTAAGAGTTTTGATATCCAAATTAACAAATGTAACATTTGTAATATGAAATTTTAACAAGTGTCAATATTTTTCTTTTGAAATAATAAATAATAGATAAAATAAAAAATATACATATCTTCTTCTTTCTCATTTTCCTTTTATCTCATTATCAGGAAACAAAGTAAAAAAAATGCTGTAACAAAGTTCAGTAAAACAAATCAAAGAGAAACTTTTTCTAAAATAAAATAAAATAAAATCATCAGTAGCAAAGCTAGAAGGCAATCTTCCCCTATTCAAAAAGCAAGTCTTTTTTCAAATAACCATAGATCAGTAGGGAATTCAGTTTCAGTTTCAATATTCAGAGATAAACTAAAGTCTTCAAGTTTCAAATTTCAAACTGCTCTGCTCATATCAGCTAGGTGAGTAAACTAGATCTGAATATACCTTTATGTCTGGATGTTGTGATGGATTCTCGAATTAAAATAGGGAATAAAGTTTTACTTTTATAAAATTTTGTATGCATGTATGTATCTGAGAAATGTTCATGCATATGCTCTCTGTTTTAAGTTGTAGATTCAAACTCAGTAGAGAAAAATGAGTATCTTCCTAATCCAATCAATATTACATCTTGATATCTACATGGAAGTTGCTTGTTACTATATGATAATGGATTTAAAAATAATTCCAGAAAAATACTAAGTTAATAATGTGAAAAAAATATTAATTTACAGTAAAATAACCATAGATCAGAAAATTTGAGTATTTTAGTTTTACAATCTGATTATACAATTGAGTCCGTAGTACAAAATAATGATTTTAGGTGATGAAATTACGATTTTTCAGTTTATAAATGATGAGGGATAGCGAGTTGAACTGGAAACTCGTTTTGGTCAAATTCCGTTGATCAAGGACGAAATTGATTACGTGATTACTGGTGAAGGAGGATGGTGCAGAGGGAATCATCAGAAAATTAACCGAAGATTTTATAATTCGCCGTGGCAAACTTTTGGCCATGTAGTAGGGTTTAAGGGCATTCTTGTATCAATGTCATTCTCGAAGTGATTTCGAGGTCATTCGTGGATCGGGGTGGACTGGGCTTCGAGAGAAGATGAGGGGGATGGTGGAGCAGCTGTAGGGGATGAACGCAGGACCTCTGGTGGCCAGAGAGGGGCACGCGAAGTGGATTTGGAGGCATTGGGTTGGTTTCCAGGTTGAGTGTAATACTCCAATCATGAACCACGGCGAGGTAGTGGACCCTGGAGGGTCAGGTAGCTTACGTGGGTCATGGTCGACTCACGGTGATGTTGCTGATGATCAGAGAGGTGGCAGGCGACGTGTACACGTACACACGTATCTTCGTGTATCTGAAGAACTACTGTGAGTCTGGCATCAAGGAAGAAGAAGGATTGCTTCGGTGCATACGCGAGTTAAATCAGGAATTGACTCGTAAATGTTTGGGGTAGAACTTGGGTTTGCTCTCGTGATTTTTTTTTTCAATGATGACTTGAAGAATTAGAAACAAGAAGTTAGGTCTCGGGATTGGTTTGTGGAAGTTGGGTTTTCGAACAGAGTTTAGGGTGGTGTTTGGTTCTGTTCCGTAAGAAGAGAAGTTTACAAGATAAACTTGTTATTTTAATAAATTCAAGGTTTAAGTTTTCGCAAAAGAAAGCTAACTTACAAGTTAAAGTTTGTAAAGTAAATCAAACATTTAAAATGTGAATAGAATTTATATTTCAAATTTAAAATGTTTTAAGACGATCGTTTTGAAAGTACTATCTAATCAAATAGACACAGTATATTTGACTCGAGTTTTACTCGCGATTTTGGTAGTTGGCTCGAAGACGTTGGCTTGTTGACTCGGAGCAGGGAATAGGGTAGCTTGGGTTGAAGTACGATAACAGGTTAATACAGAAACCTGTTGATCCGTTTAAAAATTTTAGATTAAAATTTAAAACCCTGGATTTAAATAAAGTAAAGTTTTAAATCTAATTTTTAATCTAAATTTAAGTTTAAATCTAAGTTTTAATATATATATATATATATATATATATATATATATATATATATATATATATATTCGAGTGGAATTTGAATCTAGTTTGGAAATAAATGAGTTTTTAAATTCAAATTGACTTAATAGTATTAAAGTTTTTAATAAGTTAAAATGTAATTTAAGAATTTGAATTTAAATGGAGTTTGAAATATAAGAGAGGATTTAATCAAAGTTAAATAAGAATTCTTAATTTAATATCAAATTTGATTAGAATCTTGAGTGTTGGAAATAAAGTTTATAAATCCTAATATCAAGTAATTAATTTGTAAAGCATTAAATAAAAAAATTAAGGTTTATTAACTGATTTATTTTTGTTAATTTGAGATAAATCAATGTAAGTGATTTCAGATTAGTTGATTAAATGTCAACTACTTAATGTAAGTAAGCAAAGAATTAACTTGCTAAGGGTTAATTAATTAGTAATTGGATATTAATTACTTATTATCAAAAATTAACTAATTGAGGATAATTAACCAATGGAATAATTACTTGATGAATTGATGAACAATTACTTATCGTAATTAATAGGATTGTAATTACTTAGGGAAGTAATTAATTGATAATTACTAAATGAAATTAAAGGTGTTAATGGTGGAAGAAATTTGGATCAAATTATTTTGTATAACAAATCAAGGAATCAATTAGAGATAATTAAGGAATAATTTATTTATTTGATGAAGTAATTAAGGGTAGTTAATTATTGATGATATTAATCAAGGATGATTAATATTTATGGTTAGCAATTAATTAATAAAATAATTAAAGGTTAATTGGGTTGAGGATAATTAATTTGTGAAATTAATTAGGGGATTAATTACTTAATGTAAATAAAGGATAAATAGAACAATGTTGGAAGTCTTTGATTAATTGTTATGCCTAATATGTGGTTGTGGTGCTATGTGATATATATGTTGATTTAAACTGTGATTATGTGGCTATCTATTGTTAATGAATTAGGTGACATCCTGTATTTGAAGTTGAATTGAATTTCACTTGGATAATTTAAGTTAAGATGACAATGGGTTCAAAGAGACTGGAGTCGGGTATTAGTAAATACCCGAAACCACTTCGATTCATTATAGATGATTTGTGAAATCAATAAGCTGGTTTGGATTGATTTAATTAAATTTGACCATTTAATCTAAGTTTGACACTTACAAATTGATGTGTTTATAACAGCTTGTTAAGTTGTAAATTGATAAGTTACCCCGGGTTTATATAAGTTGTATTTTTTGGGACATTCCTTGTTAGATGAGTTTACTCACGCTGGTTTCCAGCCTGACCCGGGTGTTACTTTGATGTAATGCTTGGGTCAGACCGAGTATTACAGATTTTCAGGTAAGGACGTTCTGGAGCTCAGGAGGCGATCAGGATGGCAGGGACGTATCGAGAGTTTTCACTGTGATATTGTAGTCTCTGGACATGATTGTTTGTCCAGTATTTATGTGAATGTGTAACTCTGATGTATTTAAATGTAAATTAACTGATATAGTTTTCTTTGTATAACTGCTATTTTATTTGATATTATATTTGATCCACTGCGAATGTGAGGTGTCTATGTCTTGTTTCTGTCTTCTTTTTCTTTCTCTTTCTTCTTTTCACTAACTATCTGGAAATTTCGGGATCGAAATTTTCGGGTCATTACAAAATTCCTAGGTCCCGTCATAGTTTAATGAAAGTTGGTTTGCCTAGTGGTTTGGTGAAAACATCCACAATATGATTCTCGATATTCACAAATTCAAGTGGTATAATTCCTTTTTCAACATTATCTTTTAAAAAATAGTTTTAAATATCAATGTGTTTTGTTCGAGAATGATTAATAGGATTTTTGGAAAGGTTTATGGCACTAGTACTATCAAAATTAATCAGAGATTTAGAGACTAATTTACTGAAATCTTGAATTGTCTGTTGCACATATATTACTTAAGCACATGTTTGTAACGACCCCGGATTTTTATATAAATTTAAAATGATAATTAACATCTATTTTTGAAGAAAACGGTGAAATTAATCGATTTAGTGATGTGAGTTTCCCCGAGTTCAAATATATTCCATATAAATCATTTAAATTTTTAATTATTGTATATATATGTATATATTGGATTTGAGATAAAATCTTAAATAAATGGTTTTTAAAATAAATAGAAATAAAAATACAAGACGATAAGTATTTAACTTGAAAATTAATATGTAAGTCATAAGAAAAGAAAAGAAACGACATTTAAATATGAAACAAAGTTGTAAATAAATATGCAAAATAAATAAAAAAAAAGTATATATATTGACACAAGTATAAAAATAAATAAATAAATTGATTTAAAAATTTATTAAGGATGATAATTTGAGTTATATAAAATATATGTGTACATAGAGAAAGGTAAAACAATAATTTTTAAAATAAAATTTATGATAAATATTTAAACTAACAATAGAAACACAAAAGAAATAGAAATATATGTGAGATAAACTATAAACTATAAAGTCAACAAAATAAAGTAAACATATTAAAATAAATACGTATGGTTAAAATTCAAAACAACACATTAACTAAAATATAGAGTAAACACACAACTAAATTTAAAACGACATAATAAAATAGAAAATTATTTGTAATACAAAGTAAACTAAACAAAATAACAAAACAAAACAAAAGAAAAAGTAACAAATCAAATACAAGAGCTTGTAAATTAAATCAAGCAAGTTATGTTATATAAAAATAGAAATTTATTTAAGTTATTAAAAGCAAAGTAAAAGAATGTAGACGAAAATAAAACAAACAAATAAAATACAAAGGACAAAAACAAAAATACGTTTTCATGAACACTTAAACAAACATATATGCAAAAGCTTGTGAAAGAAAATAAAGTAAAATAAATATCCACAAAACAAAAATAAAAGCAAACCTGAATAAATACAAGCAAATATAGAACTAAATATGTAGGCAATGCAAATAAAGTATACAAGACAATATGTGATGAACTCAATGTTAAAAGCAAACACAAATCAAACAGCATATCTATATAAGTGTATGCATAATGTACTTGTAAGAATTAAAATAAGATGGTTGTTACATTGAAGCATGAAGCATTTAATGCTTTCAAACCAGCCCATACCTATTGTACAAAACTGTTTCCATATATTTATATACATCCATATTAGCTGATATTCATTCAAAAACAAAACTTAAGCAAGCCAGAAAAAAAGAAATTCAAAACTGAGAACCCAAAGCAAAATCGAGCCTGAGACAACTTCAACTTGAAAGCAGATGTGGATTGAAGTCTGCAGCCTATTTGAAGCTTTAAAACTAATTCAAAACTATCAAAGAAAACAAAATGCCTGTCTCTGTTCTTCTTCTCAGACTTGTGAGTAAACTCCTACCTAAACATACTCTATTTTGTTGTTTATTGATGCTGTGAGTAACATCACTTAAGTTAGGTTTATGAAAATGGTTGCATGATTGATATCTGAAAATATAAATATATGATTGTGTATAAGTATTGTTGTTGTATTCCTGTATGTAAATATATGCATAGCTAATCCCTGTAATACTCTGATCCTTGTTTCAAGCATCAAATAAAATAAAAAAAATGTTTTTACAGGCAAAACAAATCTTTGGACTTACTTGTTTTGATTTAGGACTTAAACAAAAATTGTTTCATTTAGCATAGTTAAGTGTCTAAATTACAAGAAAAAAATAAAATATAAAATTTGCGTAACTCTGGAAAATAAGGTGAGCAAATATATTATCTTGAAGTTTAAAACTTGATGATTGATTTGTAGAAAATCTTGGTTCAGCTAGTATCTATTGTAAAGATGAATTCTGTGATGAATTCTGCTTACTGGAAGTTGTATCTTGCTATGTTTTCAACATTTCAAGCTACAGAGCAAATGAAAGCAAATAAATTTAAAACAAAACTCCTTCATATAAATAGTTTAAATTTAGGAATTTAAGTTAAATAAGTAGGTTCGAACTAATGTCAGAGCTTGGAACCTTGTTTGAAGGTTTACAGTGAGTTATAGATACTGGGTATTCATTTTTACAGTAAAAAGGAAACATATGTTAAAATTCAAATAATTTATTTTGTTAATTCGAATTCATAGCTTGATTTAACATACCAAAATAAGATTTTTAAAACAGAAATGATGATTTTTTGATAAGTATACAAGGTGTATTTTATAACTAAACAAGAAATGCTTTTTTGTAAATTTCTAGTGATCTAACAAATTTTAAATGTTGAAACTTGTGGTATATCTAGTTTGATGATTCTCGAGTATAGGAAAAATATTGGAAAATTTTTCTAATGCAAGAGTTTTGGGATCGAACCAAAAGTAGGGTTTGGTCCGAGTTAAATTTTTAGTTCTGTAAAAATTTATTTTTGTTGCCGTGACGTGATCGAGTGGATCATGCTTCGAGGAGGTGGTTGAGGAAGGTCAGGACATGGCGTTGGCGAGGTGGTTCCGCCTCCGGTGGTCAGTATTGGTGGGGCGAAGCGGTTTTCGTGTGGTTGTTCGAACTACTGGTTCAAGCTGCAGGCATTTTTTGATTTCGACTTTGGTTCGAAAATCTGGGTTGCGATATTGAGTTGGAAGGAGAATCGTGGTTTGCTGGAGTAGTGTGAGCCACAGGAGGTGCGGCGAGCCACCGTGCACGTGCACGGTGGCGTGGGTGTGTCAGAGAGGGCGTGGGTATGTTTTGCTGTTGTGTTAACTTAACAAAAGAAAAAAAAGAAGAAGAAGATGAAAGAGCAGGTTGGAGTAGAAAAAAAGAGAAGAGGAAGTGTTACAGGAGGGGCTCGGGTGATTTTGGTGGGTAACTCGAAGCATTTGTCGAGCAAATCATGATGGGGCTCGGGTATAAGGTGGTACAGGTTTCAAAACCTGCTTCTGTTTAAACTTTAAAAAAAAATGTTTTGGAAATAAATGATTGAGTTTAAACTCTTTTGAATTTCTTTCAGATGATTAATATTACTTTAACATGAAATCTTAAAAGTAAATTTAAAATGAATGTTTTCAAACTTAATAAAGTAATAAATAAAATCATTAATAAGAATAAATTATCTTTATAGTTAATGAAATATATTGATTTGTAATTCATAAATGATTAAGTTAATTTGAATGATTAATTATGAAATTGGTTTAAAGGTTAATTTAATTAATATGATTAATTAAGAATTTTTTTTAATTAATTAAAATGTTTGATAAATAAATTTATATCAAATGATTTGAAATTAATAAAACAAGATTAGATAATTAATTCACAAGTAATAAATTTACTTGGAAATAAATTGAATTGATTAGGATTAAACAATTTAAATTAATCCTACTTATAAATGACAATTGAATGTTTGACCTTACTTATGAATTGGTTGTATTGTATAAGATACCTTGAATTGATTATCCTATCTGATTTGTGATATTTTGTACTGTGGATTGAGCTGTGTATGATTCATTCATTTATTTACATTGTATATTATCTGTGAATCTGTGAATGAGCGATAAGCGTTATAGCTATATCGCTTATCAATTATATCTCTATGTTTTAATCTGTGATGATTGAATAATGTTGCACTATTGTGTTAAACCCCTGGACCACACCATACACACACAATTATGGATTTCACGAGGAAATCGATTAAGTCACAGATTTTTGAAATAGTTTAAAATTTGAATTTTTAAATTCAAATGTTTTGGAATTGGAATTGGAATAGAAGTGAAAAGCTTTTGAAATGAAATTTCAAAGATGGAAATTTATTTTGAATAACTGGATTAAGTGTTGGAATTTAAGTACTTTAATTTAAATTTGAATTCAATATTCAAATTGAATTCTGTAATTTGAAACTAGGGATTAACGATATTATACTAGTTATATATGAGTTAAACCATTTTTAAAGTATTATTTTTGGGAATTTGAATTTAACCCAAGGATTTCAACTCGCATAAATGAATCAGATTTCCAAAATGAAAACGGTTGTTTTCAAATGATAAACACTCTTAAATAAGAACTGAGATTCCAGTTAATTAGGGGAATTTCAAGATTGAATGGAGAAATGATTTTCCTAAGTTATGAATGAATTCTTTTTTTTTGAAAGCTATGAATTAAATCTGTTTATTTTTTAACAGATTTAAATTGATGATTTGTTTAAATCAAATTGAAATGAAATTGTTTCGAAGGCTATAAGTTAAATCTTTGATTTAAAGATTTAACGAGTTAATCAAATTGAAATGAAAATTGATTTGGAAAATCTGTGAATGAATCTTTTGTTTAAAAGATTAAAATGTGAAAATTGTTTAAACCATTAAAGGTTGTGAAAATGAATCTTTTTGTTTAAAGATTGAAAAGGGTAATTTGTTAAGCCATTTGAAGAAAAGTTTTGAATTATAAATTTGTGACTTAATTGAAATCCCATTATCCATTTGTTTTTGAACTATTTCGCTCAGTATTCGGTTTAGCCGGGAAAGGACCTTTGTGTCATATATCCCATTCCGAATATGTGATATGTCGTCATGGATAGCATTTGAAGACCGGTGATGAAGACCGGGTATTTGCGAAAGCGATAGGATGACCTATCGATTGTCTCTACACTGGGTAGCTCCTGGTATAGAGATTCCCTAAGTGATGGGAAATCCGATCGGGATTGTGAATATCCGGGTTGCAAGGACTTCTTTGTAAGTGCCTTCGGTTCTGTTCGATCCCGGAACAGACTTGTATGGATAGTATGTCTGACATTACAAGTTGAGATATAAAGCCAATTTCTTTCAAACATATTTCTGTTGGTGGCGGAGAATTTATTCTTTTAGCTTAACACCCTTCTCTGAGACGTACGAGCTCAGAGGTTATATAGTTGAAGGTTATCAGCGATATATTCCCAATTTGGTAATGTGACATGCTGAGTGTTGCTGTGAAATGATCATTGTGTTGATTATTTATGATAGGATCATTTGTTTGATCGTCTATCTTGGTGATCATTTCTATGATCATTTGTTGACCCAAAGCATGGCTTTTGTATAAAGTATGTTTTTGTGGACGTGACTTCGTCGAGCCTCACACCCCGGAAATGGTCAAAACAGGAAAGATGCGGCAAGGTTATGAGGGGTTGCTCCCTTTAGGGTATGTACATTTCCTTCTGGATAGAGGTGGTATCATGGTATGGAGCCCAGATATTTAACCTATGTGGTTACCGCGAATTTATTACTTTGTGGTTGTTGGTTATCGGGATCCCATGAGAAAGGTCGTTTACGATCGGGGAATGGCGTGCTCGTGTCAGTAGTACCCAGTTAGGGGTAACCCGGCCTTATGTTGGCAGAGTTCCGGTTTGGTTCTCGGGGATGTCCTTCCAGAGGCATTCTCATGTGGCAATGGGAAGTTCCTTGGCCTGACCATTTGTTGGAAATCCAAAGAAACAATACGAAACTTGTACGGTTTTAGTTGTAGAGCCTGCTTCCTCAGGAAGTAGCTATAGTAGGCATAATATAATGGTACCTATGCTGGCTAAGATTTATATTCTACTTTCGAAATGAATTTTTCCTACACTATGCACTAATAATAATATGAAATGTTCATTTAAATGCGTATCAAGCATGTTTGACTATCATAAGGAGAAATCTTCTCCAAGTCTGCGTTTGCATTGTGTGTGTGGCAGGAGGTCTTATGGTAGTCTCATTTTTAAAAGCATTGCGAATTGAATTTAAAAATATTCCTCTATTTTGATTTTAAAGATAAATAAACTGTTTTGAGTTCTCACACCAGTCACATGACTGACTCGGAGTTTATTGTTTTCCTTCCTAAACTCTGGGTGCCCACCAATTTCCACACGGGCAATCAAGAGTTAAGGTTTATCAGGATATTTTGGATATTCAGGAATTGCTGGAGGCAAGCTGGATGGCATGGAGCATTACTAGTATATAGTATTTCTTTTTCCGCTGCACTGCTAGATGTTATCTATCGTTTTCTTTTCCGCTGCTATTTTATTGTATCATATCTCTGATGTATATTGATATCTATTGGATCATCTGTTGTATCAGATATTGTATCAAAGCTGTATATCAATGTATTATTCTTTTATTCCGCTGTGTTGTTTACTTAATGCTGTTATAAGCTCCGGCGAATCGGATTTGAACGGTCGGATCTATGGCATTCGAATACGATTTGAAGTATGGATGTCGATTTTCGAGCGGGCAAAATCCGAAACGTTACAATGTTAAAGCTGCTAAGATGTATTCGGCTTCACATGTTGAGAGAGAAACACGGTTTTGTTTTTTAATAAACCACGAAACTAAATATTGACCAATGAAATGACATATGCCACTTGTACTTTTTCTATCCATTTTTCAACCACCAAAATTAGCATCACTATATGACATGAGTTCGAACAAGCTGCCTCTCGCTTAGAAAAGACCGTAATCTTTTGAGTTTGTTAAGTATCTTAAAATTCATTTACCCGCCCGATGATGTGATTTCTTCAATTGCATGAAATCATGCACATAAACATATGCTCATCGTAATGTTCGGTTTACTAGTCGCTAAAGTATAATAAGTACCGCATTATGCTTTGGTATAATTTTTTATCATAATCTTTTCTATTTTCATATTTATCTAAATGTAGAGTAGTACTCACTGGAATTGGTTTACTTGAAGTATTTTCCATTCCGAAGCATTTTAATAAATCTCGACAGTATTTTTCTTGATTTATAAAAATTCCACTTTCTAGTTGTCATTTTTGCAAACCCAAAAAGTAGTTTAATTCACTCATATATGACATTTCAAATTCTTTTTTATAATGTCAAAAAGTTTATTACATAATTTTTCATTAGTTGATCCAAATATAATGTCATCAACATATACTTATACAACTAATATATCATTATTTTCTCTTTTTATAAATAAAGTTGAGTAAATTTTACCAATTTGAAAACCAAAATTTTGTAAATGAGTTTTTGATCTTTCATACCAAGCATGAGGTGCTTATTTTAATCCATATAGAGCCTTTTCAAGTTTAAATATAGAGCCTCTTTAAGTTTAAATACATGATTGAGATATTTCTCATGAACAAATAGCGAAGGTTGTTCAGCATAAACCTTTTATTTTATAAATCCATTTAAAAATGCAATTTTTACATCCATTTGAAAAAGTTTTAAATTATGATGACATGCGAAAGCAAGTGATGTTCGTATTGCGTCGAGACATGCTACCGAAGAAAATGTCTCTTCATAATCAATTTCTTCTTCTTGATTATATCCTTGAGCTACTAATCTTGCTTTATTTCAAATAATGTTTCTATTTTCATCCGCTTTATTTTTAAAAAACCATCTTATTCCAATTACAAATTGATCGTTTGGTCTTGGTACAAGTTCCCATACATTATTCCTCTCAAATTGATTAAGTTCTTCTTACATTGCAATAGTCCAAAATCATCTTTTGATGCTTCATTTTAATTTTTAGGTTCAAGATTTGGTATAAGTGCAACATGACTCATTTAAATTAATTGTTTCCTGGTTGATACTTTTTAATTTAAATCACCGATAATATTATCAATTGGATGGCCTTTTAATATCCTAGGTGGTGGTGTTATCACATTATTATTATTATTGTTATTGACATTATTATTATTATCATCATGTATAGGTACATTATTTTTATTATTATTTATAACTTCTTCATCATCATCATTTTTATTATTTTTGAATTTTTCATCAAACGAAACATGAAGACTTTCTTCTATAGTGTTTGTTCGTTTATTAAAAATATTATATGCTTTACTTTGATTCGAATAGCCAAATTCCTTCATTAACTTTAGAATCAAATTTTCCTAGATAGTCTTTTGTGTTTAAAATAAAATATTTTGATCGAAATACTAAAAAATACAATACTTTAGGTTTCTTTTTGAAAAGTATTTCATAACATGTGTTTTTAGTCGTTGGTCTAAGTGTTTCATGATTCAATACATAACATGCAGTAGCAACAACTTCGGTCAAAATTTTTTTGGTAAGTTACTACTATTTAGTAAAATTCATACACATTCTTATAAAGTTTGATTTTTCCCTTTCGATAACACCATTTTCTATGGTGTATGTAAAAATGAAAAGTTATGACTAATTCCCTTTTTGTAGCAAAATTTGTAAATTGTTCATTTTCAAGTTCACCTCCATGATTGCTTCGTATACTTTTAATTTTTAAATTCATCAAATTTTTAATTCATTGCAAAATTTTTGAACATTTCAAAAGTGTAGCTTTTATGTTTTAAAAATAATGTCCAAGTATATCTTGAAAAATCATCAATAATTACAGAAACATATTTGTTATGATTTATTGAACGTACTTAAGTTGGTCCGAATAAATCTAGATGGAGTAGTTCGAGAGGTTGCTTTGTGGAAATTTTCTTTTTAGATTTAAAAGAACTTTTCTTTATTTTATCAAATTGACAAGCGTCACATAGTTTTTAACCTTGTAGTTTATTTTTGGTAATCTTCTAACTAATTCATTTTTAGCTAGTTTATTGATATTTTTAGAATTTATGTGACAAAAACGTTTATGCCAAAACCATGGATCATCATGATTTGTGGCTAAGCATAAATTAGTGTTGTTTCTGACATTCATGTTTGAAACATATATTTTCGATTTCCGTTATCTGGGTTTTTAACCTAGCAGGAACCAATAGGAAACAAAACAACCTCGTGCTATCAGATTGGTTCCGAACTTAACCAAAAAATCTAATACAAGGGATTAATGAGGGCCAAGCTAAATTACTGAGACAACAGCGACAAAAGATCATGGAAACATCTCACTTTCCAACCTCTAGAAAAATTCCAAGTGCTTGGATCACTAGAGACCAAAAATCTTTCCAATTCAATAACAAACTAACCAAGAATGTAACAAAGAAGAAGCCAAGGAATTGGCTCTGAAACGATCCAGGTCTATAGGTCATTAGTGACCCATAGTCCATGGGTCACCAGTGACCCATGGTTTTACCTCAATTTGCAAGCCAAACACCCTGGATCATTCCCTACCTACTTGCGAGCTGTGGATGAAGTGGTCTGGCCTAGAAGTCATCCGTTCTCTATAAATATCAACCCACCTGCAACATAAACTATTCTCTGGACTGGTTTCTTAAGCTCTAATAGTCCTCACTCTCTACTCCCTCACAACAATTTCCATAGGAATGCACTGTGATTCTCCAGTGCCAACTTTGGGGATTCAATCTAGCTAAAGATAATCAAAGCCTTGTAATCAAAAATCTCTTGTAACAACAATCAGTCTTTAATAAAACTATAAAGTGGACATAGGCTTCGTTAACAGCTGAATCACTATAAAAATTCTTTGTCTACTTTCTTTTATTGTTCTTTTTCTGTGTCTTCGATTGTGATATTGCTTTTTTAGAACAGGGTTGGTGCTTTCAAACTCTAACCAGGGTGTTGATCTATTTTTTGAGTTAACATTTTGGTGCGTTCACTGAGAAATCCAACTCAGGATCCTGATCTAGCTATCTACTTTGGATCCTATAGGTCCAAAAGTTAGATCCTTAATCTTTGCTTGAAGAATTCACTGTTTGGAATCAATGGCCTCTGGAAGAAGAAGAACTGCCTTTGGAAGATCCATATAGGTAGTATTAGCCGGAGAAGATGTTGATCCCCAACAAACTGAAGCAAATGGCACCGACTTAGCGAACCAGGCACCGACCTCCTCCAATTAGCATGAAGTTATTACTAGGGATGAGTTAAATAAAGATTAACCAATAAATGGAAAATAGCCATAAGGCTTTAATGGATAAACTTAATGCTCTTCTAACCCTACAGTCAAACCCTACTCCAAGAACTATGCCTGAACCCACGACAGCTGTGGAATAAGAGAATTCCTCCTTTTTTGGTCTATATAGAAGAACAAAAAACAGCCACAAAAAAGGGTGACAACATGACATAACGCAGACGAAAACGCAAATACTTCGCTCGTCGCAAGGCACCCTGTTCTGAATCTGAATCAAGGGGAAAGGACCTCGTAAGAAGACATATCTATGGATATTTCCGACTCAGATGATGGAGAGAAAGACAGAAATTGCAAAAAAGGCCAATATATGCGATAATGCAAGGAATACCCAAACTAATCCAGTTAGACAAACCGCAAGCCAACGGGATCCTACGGGAGTGGCTCTTCCAAATATAGGAGAGCCTAGGCCTCAGCTCACTCACCAAGACCATTTGCAAAGTCAAACACTTGGCGCGGTGACTGATTGTTTCCCTCATGACTACCGGACATCAAAGGCATATATAGCGGATATGGTTAAACGATTAATGAAGGAGAGCAAAGATAGAAAAAAAATGATGAATGGGGATTTGTGCCAAGTTGGACTCCCTTCACCGATGAAATCTTGAATGAGAGATACCCAGAAAAATTCACAATGCCGACTATTCTGTCCTATGATGGGACAAAGGACCCGAAACCTCACTTGTAAAAATATAGTTGGTATATGGACGGACAAATGCCTCTGAAGCTATTCGATGCATATACTTTCCTATCTTTCTCGAAGTGGTTATGTCAATGTGGTTCACTAGGCTTCCACCAAGATCTATCTCTACTTTTGACCAACTAGCGAGAAGGTTCCTTGATCAGTTCAGACTCCATACTGCGTAGCTAAAAGACATTATGTCCCCATCTGGATTGTTCCAAGGGCCTAACGAATCATCGAAATCTTTCATGAACTGGTTTAACACCGCGGTGATTGAAGTAACCAGCCCCAATAAAGACATGGTTTTTATGGCATTAGTCCGTGCCATTCACCCGGAGACTGAGTTTGGAAAGTGGATTAAGATGAAGCAACCTATCACTAGGAAGGATTTCAATCGTAAAGAAAGTCAGTACCTAGGGTTGGAGGAAGCACAGGAGTTGGAAAGGAAGTCTACTAGTGTGCACCGACGTATGTCGGGCAAAGTGAGGTAGCAATGAATCAGAATGCGCACACTCCTCCGATTGCTAAAGGAACCACTAGGAAAGAAGGAAATTAAAAAAGAAAAGGTCAAAACTCTAATAAAAAGAATGGTAATGGAAGCAATAAAAAGCTCAAAGGGTTTAGACCTGAAGGCTACACTCCCCTAAGTGATACACCAGAAAATATTTTTCTCGCAATTCAAAGGACCGAGGAATGCAAAAAGCCACCTAAAAAAGGAGGCAACTGAGCAACAGAAATGCTCAGGGAAATTCTGCCACTTCCATGAGACACACGGTCACACTACGAAAGAATGCAGCCACCTAAAGAATCTCATTGAGGGACTAATCTGGAATAACAAACTCCAGCAATATGTAAGAACTATGCAAAACCCCGATCAATCTACGACTCCTCAACACCCAACAGAACGAAGGAATCAATCAGGAACCAACGAAGAAGGGTCGAAATGAAATGACCGGAGGTTCATCATCGGAACAATATTTAGGGGACCATATCCCACGCAAAGAATTGGGGAGAAGTGGAGCGGTATGTATGTTCATTGAAGCATGCTATGAAGGAAACATGTTTAGTTGTGGAAGATGAAACTCCAGTTAGGATGCAAAGATTCTTGAATGACAATGTTGTGTTCTAAAATCAGGACACCGAAAGGATCGAAGCTCCAACTGTCAATCCAATGGTGGTAAAGGTAGGAACTGGATCTGCTATTATCCGACGGGTGTTGGTTGATAGTGGTAGCTCCGTTAACATTCTCTTCAAATGCACTTTCGATCAAATGAAGATTAGCATGAAAAATGTGTCCGCGTTCCGAATAAAGGTTCAGGGGTTTACCGATGAACCCAAACAACCGGTGGGAAAAATTGACCTACCCGTGGAGCTAGGGGAGGGTGAGCGAAGGGTCACCCTCATTCAGACTTTTGTGATCATGGATGAAATGTCAGCATATAATGCTTTCTTGGATGACCCACATTAGCCGACTTTAGAATAGCACTAGCCCAATGGAGACTTACAATGAAGTTCCCTACCGAACATGGAGTCAAAATTGTGAAAGGAGACCAAAGCGCCGCTCGGGAATGCTACGTTGTAGAATTGCATGAGTCAAGAAGAAAGGAAAAAGGAAAGGATGTGGGGAAAACCCTCTACATCTGTGAACCCTTCGAATAGAAACTATAGTGCCTCCCTGGCCTGGGGACCATAGTTGATCCAACAAGGCTTTGGACCTTAGAAAGAAGAGCTCAGGGGAGGATTGGGCAGCACCTGCATAATTGACGGTGTCTGTCCCAGTTTGTATGGATGACCCAATGCGGGTCCTGAAAATTGGGTCGTAGCTTGGAAACAAGATGTGATCAGTAACCAAATTCCTTCACACCAATTTGAACGTATTTGCTTGGACACACTCCTATATGTATGGGGTATCACCCAAAATTGCCCGCCACATGCTCAACATTAACCCCAAATTCGCACTGGTAAAGCAAAAAAAGGAGAAGCTTGGGTCCTAAAAGGTCCAAGGCATTGAGGGAGGAGGTTGATAAATTGATGGCTAACGACTTCATCTAAGATGTAACTTACCCCGAATGGGTATCGAATCCAGTTTTAATCAAGAAGTCTAATGGAAAATGGCGAACTTGTATTGATTTCTCGAACCTAAACAAAGCTTGTCCGAAGGATAGCTTATGCTCCCTAGAATCGACTAACTTGTGAATGGAATGACGGGACATGAACTGCTGTCATTTATGGATGCGTACTCAGGCTATAACCAGATCTTGATGCATGGGCCAGACCAAGAGAACACTAGCTTCATCATCGATTTGAGAATGTACTGCTACAGGGTAATGCCATTCGGCTTGAAAAATGCAGGGGCAACATACCAAAGACAAGTGAATACTATGTTTAAATGCTAAATTGGAAAGACTATGGACTTTTACGTGGATGACATGTTGGTCAAATATCGAGTAGCTGCTGACCATCTAGATAACCTCGCTGAGATGTTTGAGATACTCTGAAAATACGGAATGAAGCTCAACCCGCTCAAATGTTACTTTGGAGTAGCCTCTAGGAAATTCTTGGGGTTCATAGTAAGTGCTCGGGGCATCGAAGCGAATCCAAATCAAATAATAGCATTATAGGAAGTCCAAGCCCTCAAAAATAAGAAGGAACTTCAAAGCTTGAATGGAAAAGTCACAGCACTGATTCGATTTATCTCAAAAGCCACAGACAAATGCGTACCTTTCTTCAGTGCATAGAAGAAGGGTAATAAAAACTTTGAATGGAGTGAAGCTTATCAGACATCTTTCAAGGAATTACTACGACACATGGAAACTCTCCCCATCTTATCAAAGCCAGTGGATAGGGTAGACATATTCATTTACTTAGCAGTCTCCCCTCATGCATTGAGCGCCTCTCTTATGCGGAAGAAGCGAGAGTCTAGTGGCCCATGTATTACATTAGCAAAAGATTCACTGGAGTTGAGAAGAATTATCCAAAACTGGAAAAGCTAGCGCATTTCCTTTTAATCGCATCCCGGAAGTTATGACCATACTTTAAGGCTCATCCAATTAAGGGGTTGACTGACCTGCTCCTAAAGCAAATGTTATACCAACCAGAAACTTCTAGACGACTACTCAAGTGGAATATAGAGTTAAATCAATATGACATCACATACCACCCAAGGAAAGCCATCAATGGACAAGCTTTGGCCAACTTCATTGTCGAATTTACTATGCGAGATGATGAAGAGGAAGTTCAGTCAGAAACATACATGCAATGGAAGCTTTTCGTCGATGGCGCATCCAACAACTTCTGTTTGGGAGCAGGAGTAGTGCTTGAAAACCTTGAGGGGCGAGCCATTAGCTACGCCTTGCGCTTGGAATTCCTAGCCATAAACAATGAGGCAGAATATGAGGCACTGATCGTTGGACTAAAAGTTGTGAAGGAGCTCAAAATAAACGCCATTCACATATACATTGGCTCACAACGGTCGTTTGTCAGGTGAAAGGGGAGTATTAGGCACGTGGTGAGAATCTTGCCCTATTCCTGTCCTAAGTATAGGAACTGTTGATCGACATCGTGCACTACACCATCACTCACATTCCACGGGAGCAAACACTAAGGCTGATTATTTAGCTAAAATGGCAAGTTCAAGAGAAGCTCAGTCCTTGGGACCAGTCCCATTCGAAACTCTGACTAACCCAAGCGTAGACGAAATGGACGTAGACTAGGGCAGACCGATAAAGGACTATCTATATGCAGGGACCCTTCCAACTGACCAAAATCAAGGGAAGAAGCTCCTTCACTCATGATACATGATGGAATACTCTATCGAAGGGGATTCTTAACCACTCTTCTTTGGAATGTGACTGATGATGAAGCACAAAGAATTCGAATGGAGGTACATGAAAGAATGTGGAAACCACACTAGGGCAGACCCTTGCAAAGAAAGTCCTTCGGTATGGGTATTTCTGGCCAACGATAAATCATGACGCTGCAGATCATGCCAGAAGATGCGATCGCTGCCAAAGGTTCGGAAAAATTAAGTGAACTCCTTCAACAGAATTAACTCAGATAGTTAACCCATGACTGTTTGCGATATGGGGTATCGATTTGATTGGCGTCCTACCAATAGCGAAAGGAGAAGCCAAATATGCTATAGTTGCCATAAATTATTTCATAAAATGGGCCAAAGCAGAACCGCTGGCCACCATAACAATAAAGAAAGATATTAACTTTGTTATTAAAAATATCATTTGCAGGTTTAGTGTACTGCAAAAAATCATCACCGACAATAGAATGTAGTTTGAAAGTGCCGAGTTTAAAGACTTCTATAAGCGCTTCCGAATTGAAAAGAGCTTTTGCATAGTGGCTCATCCATAAGAAAATGGGCAGGTGGAAGTGATAAATAAGATCATTAAGTCCACTATCAAAAAGTGAATGGAAAAAGCCTAGGAAAATTGGGTTGATGAACTTCCACTCACACTATGGGCTTATAGAAGTACCTACAAAGTGGAAACCGGCCATACTTCGTTTGCCCTAGCATATGGTTCAGAAGCAATGGTTCCCGTTGAATTAGTAGTCCCCTCGCACCGAAGGCAGAATTCAAACCAAAAGCAAAACGAGCAGCTCCTACTCGAATCGCTGGATATAGTTGGTGAAAAAAGAAAAGAAGCAGAGCTGAGAAACGCCGCCCATCAGAAAAGTGTCGCACGGTACTTAACTCCAAAGTACACAATTAAACCTTTGAAGTGGGAGATCTTGTACTTAGGCGGTTTACCTGTTCTGGAGGCCTTCGGACCAAACTGGGAGGACCATCTGTCATTAATCAAAAGCTAAGAGATGGGATTTTCAAGCTAGCAACCGTCGAGGGAGTTCAAGTTCCCAGGGCATGGAACAGCGATTCGCTGTTACTTTGTTTAAAAGCTATCTTTTGTATTTTTTATTTTCCAGCAAATAAGCCATCCAAAGATACGAGGGGCATTGTATATAGGAAAAAACTGCCCAGCTTTCCTTAATAAAGTTGCTTCTTTAACCAACAAAATAGTGTTAATAACAGTTACCCGCCGGGTCGACGGAAGCAAATTGACTCAAATCGTGAGATTAGCAGAACCTTGTCTTGGCCTTCCAAAAACCGGTGTTGCTACGACAACATCAAGAAGGCTATAATTAACACTCCTCGCATTGCATGAAGATAGGCAACACCGAGGAGTTCCAAAAGCCACGCATCCCACAAGCCGCACACTAAAATAACAACTCCTAACATTGCCTGAAAATAAGCAACTCCGAGGAAAGACAAAAATCGTGCACTAAATATCAAATCCTCACGTTGCTCAAAGATAGGTGACACCAAGAAAAAACAAAATCCGCACACCCCATAAGCTGCGCACTAAAATAACAGCTCCTCACATTTCCCAAAGATTGGCAACATCAAGAAAAAACAAAAGTCGTGCACCCTATATGCCACGCACTAAAATAATTACTCCACACGTTGCCCAAAGATAGGCAACATTGACGAAAAAGAAAAGCTGCACACCTCATAAGCCGCTTATTAAAATAATAACTCCTCACGTTATCTGAAAATAGAAAACACCAAGGAAAAATTTAAACATACACCTCGCGTCGCTGAATATAAGCAACGCCGAGGAGCACCAGAAACCGCGCATCTCACAACTAGCACGAACTGCTCCTATAATCAGGAATATTGAGCACAACTCAAACTAAATTGGAATGCTACAAACTAACTGAAAAGTCTCAACTATAGAACTTTAGGGTTGAAATTGCCCTCAATTGACCCGTACACTATGCACCTTCGAGATACGCTCGTGCTGCATACTTGTTGAAATATCATAAGAAGCTTGGAGTGCGTGCGAAAGTTGCAAAACTTCCAAAAAAGGAGAATCGAGCCGTAACTTAGCCAAATTTTTAATAAATAATGTGTAAAACCTAAGCTACCAATTATTTGAAAATTGTCCGAAGTAAACAGCCCTATAAACAAGGAGGTGTACACATGTACTTAGATAGAAACGCATGAAACCAATAAGTTCACAAATTATGTCAGTCCAAATGAAAATTTTCCAAAGAATTAAACAAAGAAGTCAACAAAGATTTCTAAATAAAAATTCTCTAAGTTCTGGTAATTCCTAAAGATTTATGAATTTCTAAAAAAAATTCTCTAAGTTCTGGTAATTTCTAAAAGTTCTATTAACTTCTAGGTGCAGTTAATCTCTAAGTTCTGTAATTTCGAATGAAGGGGGCTTGGGCTATAATTACAGAACTAGAAAAGTATAAAATAAAACAATCACAAGTACACAGAACATATATGAGCATAATGATGAGAATACAGTCAAAATATCAATATATTGCTTATAATATTCCATACACAAGGTCAAAATATGGGGTTCACACCCACATAACACTGGTCAACAAAAAGAAAATGCAGACTCCACAATAAAGCCCTAAAGTGCAAACTCTGCACTTGAACATAATGACTCAAAAAGAAAAAAAAACAAGCCAATCTTCATGCAAGCTGTTGGAAAAAAACAAGTCAGTCTTCATACAAGCTGCTCAATGCTTCTTTCTACCGCTCCACTTTCCACCCTTGATCGGCAGATCCTACTTCTTCTCAGGTATGGTGCCGCTGCCAGTAATGTCAACGAACACCTCGGTGGCAATGTCCTCATCTTCCTTCAAAACCTTCTCAGAAGAGCTTCCTTCCTCTTGTTCTTTCTTGATTTCCAAGAGCTCTTTGAGGCCCTAATCGCCTCCACCTTTTCCTTCTTGGCAGTAATTAGATTGTGTTGAGTCTTCTGTGGCTGCTCTGTTTGAGTTTCTTGCTCCTTGGCTTCTGCTACCGTTATATCTCTTTCCAAAGACATAGAAGGGTCATCCAGGCCATGGAGCGTGGCTATCTTTTTGGCTTCCGACCTCGGCTGCATGCCAGATGTAAACATGGAAGCTGGAACAGGGACAGAGACAACCATGGAGGATGTGGAAATGGTGACAGGTCTGGGCGCTAAAGAAGCTGACATGTCAATGGGGAAAGTAGATGGACCTATAAGATTAAAAATGAAAGCATTAAATTCTTTTAGCTCTTGCGGCGTAAGTTGGAAACTCCCGAATTCGGAGAAGGCAAGAACATTACCTGCACCGGGGAATGATCAAGAATAGCAACCTCAAACTCGCCACCTTCACCCTTTTTTGATGGCTTCACTAACTGAGGGAGAGGTTCAAGTCCCAAAATCGTTGGCAGGATGCGAGGCTGCTCTGATGATTTGCCCGCGCTAGAAATAAAGGGCTTGGTGAGTGCTTCAGCAGTGGTCATCAAGGCAGCATTAGTGGCCTCCTGCTCCCTTTCAACTCGAAGAATCTTCTGGCCCTCGAGCAACGATTTCTTTGATTCTTCATTCAGATAAGCATCATCTAGCTCCTACTCGGTGTAGACATCATCGCTATCAGAAAAGCGGGACAAGATTTCTTCCCATACTAGAGCAAGAGTGCACGCAAATTTCGGGACCAAATAACCAAGACTTCCTTGATGCAATAAGGAATTAACATAAAAATTCAAAAAGGTTGCACCAAACTTCTCCATCTTTCTTTCAAAGGCATTCTGGTGCCCCAAATAATCCTCTCTCACAGCAGTTTTCTCAACCTCAACAGCAGACTTATCGGCACTAGGCTGGGCGACCGAAGCCTGTAACTTAACAATGATCTCGGCCTGGTTAGAAAAGTTTTTTTTGTCCCCTTCAATGATGAGGTCATGGTTAGCAATAGTTCTCCATTGAGCCTCAATCGTTGTGCTGCAGGCGATCACTTCTTATTTTAATTTTTCCTCCTCCGCATGAGCCTGTTTTATTTCATCTCTGTAGACGATCTCTATCTGGATGTGAGCTTCTTTCACCTCTTTCGGCAAGTCAGCATTTCTCTTGCTCTCTTGTAGTGTTTCCGCTTTCTCTTCCTCCAGCTGCTTAATCTTGGCATCACGATCGGCCAATGCCATCTCAGAGTCGTCCTTCTTTGATTCGAAGGAGAGGATATGTTGATAATTATTGTGATTTGTATCCATCAATTGTTTACAGAGATTCTCCCATCCTTCATCCTATTTTAAGTCACTCTGAATGGCCTGGTAGTGTAGAATGTACGAATCTTTTCAGACTGGTTGCAAATCGCGTTCGAACTTAACCCCTTTTAAGTACCAACCAAGAAGAGCTTACCTAAGTTTGGGGGGGGGGGCAAATGAAGGGAATGGAAATCTTCATTGTAGGGGAGAAGCACGGGGGGCAGCAGTAATTATGGAAGATGATGTAATGTGAGTCAAAGGAGGAAGCGGGGCAGAAGTAATAGAATTTCTTGGTCCACAGAAGAGTGTTTTGGGGCGTGCTCTGAAGAATTAGGACGGTGTTCAAGCTTCAGCATTTTCGACGGCTCATCCCTCTCCTCATGAGATCTCCTCTTCTCGTACTTCCATTATACAATCGACCTCGGTCCCTTTCTTCTTGACGGTGGGTTTCAGCTTTGACTTCTTTCCTCCTCCTATATTCCTCCTCCGTTTCTCGGGATTGATAATGCATCGAACTGTGCTTAGGAGTACCATCGTGAGTTAGTAAACTCTTAAAATTCATCATGGAAACTTCATCCTCTCGTTATATCTGGCATAAAACATTCATAAGAAGTTTCAGAAACATAAGATAAACACTAGGAATATGAAGAAATGAATGAAAATGAAGGTAATTCTAGCGTGACGTGTATAGTATTTCTAAGGCACGCCTAAAACGTCATTATGAACTGAGATAGACGACTGTTGTAGGCAGAATCAGACTAACTTCGGCCATTGTTGGTGAAACCGGGCTAACTTCTGGTGCAATATCACCTGAGCAAGGAAGCTCCATAACAAATTTAAAATCGTCTTTCATGAGCTCATCGAAGTCAACATAAACATCACTGAAATCCCCGAGCTCCACTCCGACGTCTTTACTTGGAGAGTCTCGATGCCTTTTGGACTTTGGAGCTTTGCCTTTAATACTTATATCAGGAAGAGGCGAGCTTGGAAGAATGAGACTCATACCCGGAGTTTCATTATAAGACTCTGAGTCCCCACCATCGGATTCAGACAAGAAGTAATCACTGGCAGTGGACTCATCACTACTACTTTCGAACTCTCCCTTTTCCTTTTCTGAATCTACTACGAGCTTCCCCTCTCTTTGTTTGAACTCTCTTTGCTTCCTCGAGATTAGAGGCATACTACCTAGGTCACTTAATCTAGTCGCAACGGCCTCTTCCCCCTCACGGGCTTCGTCGCTGGATCCTCTAGACGGGCTTTCTCTCTCTTGAGAGGTGCCTTCTTCGGAATCATGAGAGGAGTAGATAGATCTCATATAAACCCTAGATAAGAGAGGGAATTTCAATTAGAATGGTAGATATACCCAGAGCCAGTAGTCTATATCGACTTAAGTTTTCATCAGTCAGTAATACTTTAATGCTTATTTCCTCAACGTCGATTGCCTTTAAAGTCTCACAATCTTTATTGAGTGCCACATCTCTGTCTGGTCTTAGAATAACTGCAAGTAACATATAGTTGATTAGGAACACCATAGCAATGCATCAAATGCTCGACGAATAAAAAGAAGCTTACCCATGTCATCCACTAATGTTGAACCCCTAGGGGCATCTAACAAAGAAATATTGCATCTTGATTTGCTATAAGTTGCTTTGCAAGTTCTGGATGATTTTTTGATTTCTCTAGACTTCGATTATAATCAAGGAGGGATAATAATCTCTCTAATTGAATGCCAGAAAGTATTGCAACTCATCAAAGTTTAGAGCGCGGTTGAAAGCCCGAATGAAAAGAACATGCAAGCAAGTCAGAATGGCGTATCCATTCAGATGAAGCTAAAATAGGGCAATACCCAGGTTTAAGAGAGTCTCATGCAAAAAGTCGTTGAAAGGAAGCACGACTCCGTTCAAACACATGTATCGGTGGCAAGTGGTGTAACCCAGGGGAGGCATATGAGCGAATTCGTCCTTCTCTGGCAGACGAACATCTTCTTCGGAATTCTCTGTTGTGCATAAATGTTACGAAGGACCTTGGTGCAAACAATCGATGACGCTCTCTCAGGCGAATTATGCAAAACTCTAAAGTTGGGAGGCATACGATCCACGATTGGCTAAACTGGAATAACTGGCCATGTTGAGCTTGCGAAGTGGATGATGACTCGACTTCTGAGAGCGCCGGACTTCCCCTAATCGACTTACGACGCATGGATGACCGCTTCATTCTAAATAACAGAACTCACATCCAAAAATGGTCAGGTAAATATATATTAAACTAATAGCTTCTCCTGCCACACTTGAATTCCGAAGAAAAATTAACTTGTAATTGTCAGGCCAGATTTCAAGTGTGGACTGGAGCAAGTGGAGTGCGCTATCTATATGGGATAAACTCGGTGCTCGATACACTGCAAACGCCCTGTCCCGTATATATAGTTTGCTCATAGTGGAAAAAGAAAAGAACTTCCCCTATTACTTCATTATCTACTTTTGTCTCTACTTCCTTTACACTTACCCATTATCGATCTATGATTGATAACGAATCCATTATCTGAAGGGACATGGAAAACTCTTCTCACTACAGGAATACCGAGCGTGCAACAAGCAAGCAGGATAAGTCCAAATTCTACAAAAGAATCGAGATCGAATGGTGATGTTACATACAGTAATAGCTGTGAAACTGGACACAAGTCAATTGTTGTTTAATGGACGAAAATAGCAAAACGTGTCATGCATTAGGACGAAGCCTGAATGTAGTTTCGGGAAACTACTCGAGACTCGATTAACTATCTTCCTCTATTAAATGACAATCAATGCAAACTTCACACGATCAACATTGCGAATAGGAACTCATCATCAAATCATTACACAAACACCTAAATAGGAAACCAACTAAGATGACCCACCTCTGACTAAATCCAAAAATACATGGGAGATCAAAAACGTAGAATCAATGAGATGTGGATAAACCGCTGGCAAGCTAGGAAATGGGTCGGATATAGTACAAAAGCAAGCTAGGGTTTTGGTTCGAACATATGGATCAATAGCTAAGTCTATGGATCAACAAGGAAATGGCATGGAGATGGATCTGAGGAGGTAATCGATCAGATCGAGTAAGAGTATAAGTCGCCTAAAATTGGATTGCGTTGGAATTTGGTCCTATGAAGAAGCAAAGGCTTGGGTCGAATGAGGGAACTAGGTCGATTCGAATATAAGTAGGTAGAAGGAATGAAGCATGAAAATTTCCTAAGGCATTGGGTCGCCTGCGACCTAAGTCCCCAAAGGTGATTTTTCACAACGGTATGGACCGCTAGCGGCCCATACGCAATGGATCGCTAGCGACCCATAGGGTTGGGGGTACTTTTCCTCTAGCTTGTCCTATGACATTAATTTACCATTTCAAAGCATGCCAGGAAGCTACAGGCAGAAATGTGATCCGTTGTGGCAAGCATTAGCAGTCAAAACCAAAGCGAGATGACCAACATTATGATATACTAAGTATTCATAAATCCCTAATGCAACCACTTAGGAATAAACAGATGGGTATTAAGGGCAATAACTTCCAGAGCATGCCTTTTTTACAATGAAGACGTACTCTGGGGGGCAAATGTTATTCAGGTTTTTAACCCTGCAGGAACCAGTAGGAAATAGAATATCCTCGTGTTGTCAGAATGGTTCAGAACTTAACCATGAAATCCAAGATAGGTAATTAATGAGGGCCAAGCTACATTACTAAGACAACAATGACAAAAGATCCTGGAAACATCTCAAACTCCAAACTCCAAAAAAATTCCAAGTGCTTCGATCACAGTGACCCAAACGTCTCTCAAATTCAACAACAAATTAACCAAGAATATAATAAAGAAGAGGCCAAGGCATTGGCTCGCAAATGAGCCAAGTCTATGGGTTGCTAGCGACCCATGGTTTTACATCTTTTGCGAGTCAAACCCCCAGGGTCATTCCCTACCTACCTGCGATCAGTGGATGAAGTGGCCTGCCCCAGAAGTCCTGCGTTCTCTATAAATACCAACCTACCTATAACATAAACTGGATCTTCTTCGGACTGGTTGCTAAAGCTCTACTGGAATTATTTCACTCTCTACCTCCATCACAATAATCTCCAAAGAAATTCACAGTGATTCCCTAATGGATTCCAACTCTGGGGATTCAATCTAGCTAAAGATAATCAAACCCTTGTAATTAAATATCTCTTGTAACAACAACCAGTCTTTAATAAACTATATAGTGGACATAGGCTTTGTTAACAGGAACTAGACAACATCGATCACACAACATAAGGTAGATTTGCTATTATCCTAATATTTACCACCATTTCACTCAACACACGAAAAAACCATATGTTATTTTTCATAGCCCATGAAATCTTTGTTCTATTGAGATTTCATCCATGCCATTCAAACAACATTTTATTTGTTGTTTGATTAAAATTATGATTTTTTTTTATTTTGGCTCGTTACCAAAATTTTGGTTTCCCACTCACTTTTGCCTAGATTATTTCTTGGCCGCGTTCTATCAATTATTTCCCCCTCCTTCTTTCATTTCCAGTGTGGCGTTTGTTCTCAAATCATTCTTTCCCTTCTTGTCTAAATCTAGGGTTCTCTCCTTATTACGCCTCCTTCATCCTTTAATTCTCTCCTTATTATGCATAATAATTTTACCCCAAAATCCTTCCTTTGTCCTAAATCATTTATCTATAAATGTATAAAAAACACGATGCTTATTTGATTAATCGGTGAGTGTATTTCTTTGTTCAGATTTTATTGCTGACTCGTCTGAATTTGGTGCTCTTGCAATGTCATGTGGATGCATGACTGTCGATTTGTAGTGATTGCGGTTGCTGTCACTTGTTGAGATTTGCTGGTTAATTGCTCGGTATGATTTATGTCTCTTTTAATTTTGTATTGTTTCAACTTCAATTATATGTCGATGATGAATTGAGTAATATTTATAGAGTTTGATTCCCTATATTTTTGGTTTAAGAATTTCAATTTTCTTCTTGTTTGATGTTCAAAATTGTTGCAATATGTTTGAATTTGTGTATACATATGCCTTGAGTTATTTTAGTTTGTAGAATTGCATTTTTCTTATGCATTGATCATGAACTTGAGTCCTTACGCGTTGATTTGTTTTAGTTGTTTCGATTTGAGTTGTTTCTGGTTATTGCATTTGCACCGTCCTTTGTTTATTCCGAACATATATATACATGTATATACATTACACACATATGTATGTATATATATGTTAATGTTTGTGGCACTACCTTGTTTTAATGGATGAATATGAACTTTTTTCAAACTATTAAGATGTGTATCATTGGGTATTGGGATTTGCTAAAAATTGACTTGTTCATAGACGAATCTTTGAACTGAATGTTTTGATTGTTTTTCATATATGTCTTGTTATATATATTTGTTGTATATGTGTCTAGTTGGTTGAGTCTTGTGTTGAATTACAGGTCCATAGCACTGCCTATTGTTGTTATAGTTGAATTGCTAGTTGCTTATCTCTGAACATGTAATGCATATATATATATATGTATACATGTATATACACATGTGTATATGTGTGTAGCTCACTTCATTGTTGTTGCTTTGTTGATGCCTGAATTATTATTTTTGTGCGTGTGCACTCCAGTGCCTTTGAGTTTTGGTTTCCCATGTATCTACATACATTCACATGTATATATAATTTTGTGTGAATCTTAGTCACTCCACTTATCTTCACCGTTCTATTTGTGTACTCTTGTATCTCCGGTCTTGTCTTCACTGTATGTGTTCTTATGTTCACTTTATCTTTGGTCTTAATTTTGTGTTCCTTACTGTTTGCTTTGCACTGGCTTGTTGCCTTGTAATTGTGTAGTCACTTCCTTGTACTACTTGTATCAATGCTATGATTTTTCACCTGAACTCTGCTTGTATGTAATCTTGTCAAGTTAATCTTGTTGTGCCTTGTACGCTCTTGCATCATACTCCTAGCTTTGTTGAACTTACTGTGCCCATTCCTGAGTTTGAAGTACTACTTCAACCTAAACTTTGCTCTTCCCTTGTCTGGATTTGTTTGTGCACTTTGGTATCTTGGTTTGGTTGGCTATATACACTCAATCTTGTGAGTTTTAGATTTGCTGTCTTTGGTTTTGGTTTCGGTTTTGGTTTATACTTGTATATGTACACTATACTTATTTATTTAATGCATTTTTCTTTGACTGCTTTGGTCCCTAATTCCCTTGTTTCCTTACCTTCCCTAAACCTTAAATGGCATGAAATTGATACCTGAATGACCTGAACCTTGAGCACGTACATATATACATGTATATACATATGTGTATATATGTATGTTAATTGAGCTTTAAAGCTTGTTGTTTGGTTTGCTTGTGCTTGTACCAGTGCATTGTTGGTTAAAACTCATATTGTTTTTCATGTGAATGTGCCTTCAGTCTGTATATTCACATGTACTTATTTTGGTGCACTTCACCCTTATTGCCTTTTACTATGTATCCATTCTTGACCTTGTGTGTTGTTAGTGTTCAGATCTGCATATGTACATGCAACTTTGTGCATGTCTTGCATTTTTTGAAATGGTTTTGAATTTTTTTGTTGTGCTTCTTGTCTTTGTTTTTCTGCGTAAATCATGTTGAACTCAGTTTTACGATCTCTGGTAACTTAGGCTTGAGTGTGCATTTTCCTGGCTGCACTTGTATATTTCTGGTTGGAGCACCTGAGTGTGTACTTAAGTTTCATTTTCTGGTTTGATTTTCTTGTTTGAGTTGCATTTCCTTATGCACCTGAGTTGAGCCCGATGAGGCTTGGACTTGACCTTGTGCACATTTGCACTGTGTTGAGCCTTCAGGCTTGATCTTTGCAATAGGCTGTGAGATCTAATCGATGTTCGACCTTGTGATATTCATAATGATACATTGTGCATATCATAAGTTGTCTATGAGCATATATATTTGGTTGGCCATGTCTAAAACATGAAGAGAAAACAAACCCCATAAACCGAGGCAATATTAATATTCAAATTTAATTTAATTTATGTAGGTTAGTTTCCTTTTTCATTTTACTGCTTTGTTTATTTGACATGTATAAGAGATGGCTGAACACAAGCTGAAGCAAGAAAATAAAGATCAATATCAAAACTAAACTCGAGTGTGTGTAAGTGAGTGCTAGTAAAAAATGTTATATATGAGAGCGTAGAGAAAATTTGTATATATGAAAGTGATAGTGAAAGTTGTATTGTCTTTGAAAATGTAAGAATAGTGAAAGTTGTATTATATTTGAAAATGTAAGTATAGTGAAAGTTGAATTGTATTTGAATTTCATTTTAATAAAATATTTGTTTAAATAAAATTGCGATTCATTATTTCATTTTGCAAATATAACATAAGTGTAATTGATATGCATATCAGTCAATATTTATATGTTGCCTAATAGAAAATTTTAGAAACGATATAATAACATTAGAAAATGTATGATTTTTTTCTTTTAATGTGTTAGTGCATATCAAATGACGATGCATATCTTTGGTCTGATATGTAATGAGACGACATGCAAATAGACGACAGATAGGTATTCATTCAGACAACGGAGCATATCTATCATTTGATTCGTTTTTTCTCGTAGTGGATATTGCTCTGTCAAAACATGGCTGGTACTTTCAAACTCTGACCAGGGTGTTGACCCATTTTTTAGGTTAACAATTTCTAAATCCTTCAAAAATTTGATTTTTATTTTTTGTCAAAGATATTGCATTTGTTTTTCTCGAAATCAATTTTAAATCCTTTATCACATAATTGACTTATGCTTAACAAGTTATGTTTCAAATTTTCTACGAATAAAACATTAGTAATTATAGGAGAATTAGAAAACCGATATTAATGACTTCTCCAATGCCGATGATTTTTTTTTTGAATTATCTTCAAATATCACAGTGCCATCATCGATACATGTTATATTTGACAACATATGAGCATTTATAGTCATGTTCTTGGAGAAACCACTATCGAGTATCCACTTCTCTTTACTTTTTATTTTAATTTCAGATACCTATAAAATAAGAAAATTTTAATTGGTACCCACATTCTTTATTTAGGTCCTATGTGTTAGTGGAAGAAAGTAGCCATATCCATGAGAATTTGGTTCCTATAGAAACATAGTTATTGTTATATACAACTTTCTTTAAATATTCATCGATATACTTTTGTTAAATTAGTTTATTATTTGTTTTAGGAATTCATATTTTGACCATATTTGTGTAAGAAGTCTTAATCTTAATTTCTAACTCTGACTTTTTGAATTTGGTGTATAATGTGCTATAATTCTTTGACTTTTGTTTGCTTTTAAAACCCAATCCATTTCAATTTCCAGATGGTTTAGATATCTTAATCAAATTTTATAAATCTTGTTTTCCTTTGTTGAATTTTGTCACATCATTCGTTATTTTATCTAACTTACTTTTAAGATCACAAATTTCAATATTGCTAAAATCTAAACTTGCTTGTAATTCTAGTTTTTCTTTTTCAAGATTAACTTTTTCTAAATCATGTAATAAGATGTCATTTTGAGATAATAACGTTGCACATTTTTTTTAATTTATTCTAATTCTTCTTCTAAGATTTTTTTTCATCTTTTAATAATCCAATTTCTAATTCTGCTCTAGTTAACTTTTCTGTATATTCCTTGTTTAATTTTTTTTATTCTCTATACTTATCATCTAATTCAAGGCCAATTTCCATTATTTCATCATAAGTAAGTTTAGGGCCTCATCAGTGTTAGTCATAAACACACATTTGCTTGTTTAGAGTCACTTTCACTATCACTGTCAGATGAAGAAGATGAATCCAAACCGGCCCATGTTACTTGAAAAGCTCTTTTCTTTTTCTTGAATTTGTCAAACTTGCTTTTATTTTTATCATTATTGAACCGTGGACAATCCTTCTTTATGTGGCCAAAATTGTCACATTCATGGCATTTAATCGACGTTTGATTTAAGGAGTTTGGTTTTGAAATCTGGTCATCTTCTTGAACTTCTGGAATTTGTTGTAAATCTTGGAAATAAAAAATCCAAGATTCGTCTAAGTCCGAATCCGTTACTTGCTTGGAATGCTATGTTTTTCTTTTCGTGATTTTGAACTTTTCTAGCTTACAAGTTAGCTTCGTATGACATTAGATTTCCTATTAGCTCTTCGACTTTGAGTTGAGAAAGCTCATTAGCTTCTTCGATGGCAAAAACTTTTCTTTCCCATTCATTTGTCAAAGCATTTAAAATTCATGCGACTAAATCAAAATTTATGAATTTGACTCCAAGCGCCATGAGATCTTGTTGAATGGTATGAAATCTAGTATACGTATCAATAATTGATTCATCTGCTTTTATTTTGAAATATGAGAATTGGTATTGTAAAATCGAGATTTTCATTTGCTTGAATTTGGTTGTGCCTTCATGTGTGACTTGTAAAGTGCGCCATATATTATATGTAGTGGTGCAAAGCATGACACGTGAAAACTCAGTTTTGTCAAGTGAGCAAAATAATACATTCATTGCTTTGTGATTGTTAGATGTCGCTGCTTTTTGTGCATCAGTCCAAGTGCTAAGTCGGTGTTAGGTGCTTCTTATTCGTTTTGAGTTGCTAGCCACATTTCTAACCCATTTGATTCCATAAAAATTCTCATACGAGTTGACCAGTGAGCATAGTTAGAACCAGTAAATAATGGAGGATGAGCAGTTGATTGGCCTTCTTGAAAAGTGCTTGTCATATTAATGATTTTTCAACTATGTGTTGCTGTAGGTTGAAATGACTGTGCTCAGATACCAAATGAAAGTCTATAGGATCTTTATATAATGCAACTTATACATAAGTGTCAGAGTGTATATTAGTAATTACACTATGCAGAGAACAATAACTGAATATAAAGAAGGTGAATAATAAAAGCGAGCACACCAAATATTATTCTGGTTCGAACCTCCCATCCTACGTCCTGTCCCGAAGCTCCCCTTCGGTATTTCCTTTAACCAGATAACCCTCACTTTTGCCTGGAGGAATAGGCTAATACAAAAGTATTTCTCTGACGATCTTGTATTTCAAATAACATGGATTTTGACTAATAGTAAAATTCTTCCTTTGATCTCCATTGAGTATGTGAATGTGAATACTTTGAGTTGTAGGAAGTGGTTTAACCAAAATGATATTTTGGTTATGATAAATCGAATATGTAAGCAAGAGATGCACAAATATCTAAATTGAGAGTAATAAGAAATCAATAGAATAGTTAATTTTAAATCTTAATCTTTGAAGTATTTATAGGATTAAGGAGATGCAGACGAGGAGTTGTTACCGTTAGATAAATTCGACTAAATTTAATGGCTGCAACATTTTAACGAAGAGATGAGATTATTTAATTGAAAAGAAGCAACCATTCGGAATTTTGCAGTTTCCCAGATGACAGACGTTTGTTAGAAAACTACAGATGCCTATGGCTTTGGGGATAGTAATCCTGAGCCTTATCACAGACATATGTTAGTTTTCCACAGACGTGAGATGTAGACGAGGAATTATTACCGTTAGATAAATTCGACTAAATTTAATGGCTGCAACATTTTAACAAAGAGATGAGATTATTTAATTGAAAAGAAGCAACCATTCAGAATTTTGCAGTTGCCAAGATGACAGACGTCTGTTGGAAAACTACAGATGTCTATGGCTTTGGGGATAGTAATCCTGAGCCTTGTCATAGACATATGTTAGTTTTCCACAGACGTCTGTGGCTTCGAGAATAATTTTCCCAAGCCTTGTCACAAATGTCTATTGGTTTTCCCATACGTCTGTGGTTTGTAATTCCAGAAGTAAAACATGTTTTGACGCAAATCTTGTATATTTGAATTTTATATCCGTGTGTACTCAAGGAGACCTTACAATGTTTTATCTAAGACTCTTAATATACAAGTATAACCTTACTAATCACAGTACGGTCCATAAATCTCTGTATGTCTTCGAGCCCCAATATCTTTGAGCATGATGATCTCTTGTAGTATATACCTATAATCTTGGTAAGATATATAATATACGTGATTGTGTAGTTATTGTCATTGAAACAATAGAATAGAGGTTCTAACAAAACTCATTTTCATTAGATTTATTTTTTATTATTAATTTCCATTTAATATCTTAATTATTATATACATTATAGGTTTATTTTTGTAATTTTAGATCTTAAAATTTAAGGAATATAGATACATATATATATATATGTATGTATGTATGTACATACATACATACATATGTATGTATGTATATATGTCCTAATATTAAATTGTACCTAATTAATTTACGCTTAATATTAAATCATTATTTTCTTTCACTATCTATTTGGGGAATGATGTTGTTTTCATATTAATCACCATGATTCTCATACAAGTCCCAAATCATTTGCATAATCATATTGGACTTAGGGGGCGTGTGTATTTAAAGGTAGAATCCAAGCATATAATTTATTTTATGTTAATACAATAGGACCACGCCTCCTTTTCCAAAGAGAAAATTTACAATAAAAACACTTTGTATTCCATCTTACAATTTTATTATATGGCACTGAAAGACAAGGAAATTATACTTATTTTGGTTGTTGAATTAGGAAATGCAAACCGTGGACAAGAGGATAAGACCTCTTCTCCCTACTTTGCACACCTATTTCTAATTACTTATTATTATTCCTTATCATTACAACATTAATGTGAAAAAATGAAATCAAGAGAGAATACAAAATTTTTGTATCATAAACATCAATAATCCAATCCTATTATATTAAAATAAAATAAAAAAGATCTCAAACAATTCAAAGTTTACCAATTATAGGGGGATTTTGGGGTTTTAGGTTAATGATTTTCATATACAAAATCCCATAAGGCACAATACAAATCCAAAATGAACTATACAAACTACTATTATGGAAAAAGTGAAATTTAAAGTCATAGATGATTTGCAATGAACTTCCTTGAGTTTTCCCAAAGTACTAGCCTTATCCTTACCTCTAAATTATCTTGTAATTATTTTATAATTGATTTACTTATACATTTTAGTTTCAGAATCATTGAATTAGAGAAGAGATTTATACATATATACAAAATATATTACCTTTACCTTAGGTCATTGCTCTAAACTCTTCTCTTAATCTGCGCTTATATTATTAGTTTTGAGTTGAAGAATTATTTTGGATGGAAGAAGAGAATTGACAGAGTCTGGTTACTAGCTTTTAAATTTGTGTGAAAGGAATGAGAGGGCTAGCCTCTTATTTATAAGTGCTTAAATACGCTGATATCGTTCGATCGAGAACCTATTATTTCAAATCCGGACCATTCAAGGCCTAGAGAAATCCTAATCGGCATAATAGCACTAGTCGACCGACCATATACAATGGTCAACTGGTGGCCTTCCTGCCCGCAAATTTACTACATGTGATTCATGAAATTTATTACTTTAATATATATAGAGCAACTATTCTTAACACTTAAGGTTGCATTTAATTTAACATTAATTTTCTATTTTACATTTCCTTAATTTAAATTTAAATTATTTTCAATCCGTGATCTTCAAACATTGATAACTTATCTGTTTGAACTCCGATTGCCAAGTTTTATGTATGAAAATTGCTTAAAAAAATCATTACGAACACATTGGTGCAAGTTTCATACTCAAATTATAATATTTATAAAATTTTCATTTTTAGCTTGTTATTAATTTCTCTTAATTAATTTTACTAGGTGTTGTATTCTTCCTCTTCAAGGAATTTCGTCTTCGAAATTCCTAAGGGACAGATGGTGTAACGCACATCCTACAACCATGTTGCATAACCAAATTATCTACACAACCATCTACTTAACTGAACAGTGCAAGGTGATTATGTTTGCAACATATCTAGAGGTTAGCTCAATCCTATTATGTATGCAAGATTGTGACATATAAGCATATGTGCAAACAACTAAAATATATATGTAGTCTTATATGAGAGTTGTTAACGATAAAAATTGGTTTAACACTAACATCCGGTGTATCTCGTGATGAAGTGAAAGCACTACTCGTTTATACGGGAAACAAAGTAAAAAGGAAAATAGCCGAAAAGTAAAAGAAACAGAGATTTTTATAGTGGTTCGGCTTCTAGTAAGCCTACATCCACTTTACATTTTCCATTATCTTCTTTGTACACGCTTTTACAAGATTACAGCACTTTTACAGCACGATCTCTTGATTACAACACCTTTACAACACGATCTTACAATTACAACACGATCGAAGAAAGAAGTTAGAACTTTGATGGTGAATTGCTCTTCGAATCTCTATTGAATGAAGTGGATCTTTTGATGAAGAACCTTTGATGGTCGAAGTGTCGGAGGAGTGGAGAAAATTGCAGAGTATCGGCGTCTTCGAATCCGAAAAAAAAGTCCCCCCTAGTTGGAGTTCATGCCATATTTATAGGAGTTTCTGGGCATAAGTCGTGAACGACCTAAAGTCGGTCGTAGGTCATGTGAACAACCTAAGGTAGGTCGTAGGTCGTGGATAGCTGAGTTACGACCTAAAGGGATGGGTTGAAGGTTGTTGGAGACCTAACTGAGTAGCAAAGGAAGAAGTCACGACCTAAGGAATCACGATCTAAAGGAGTGGCGACCTAAGGATGCTGAGGAATGTCTTTATAGGTCGTAAGCGACCTAAATAATAACGGTGTGAGGTAGGGCGAGTTAAAGGAATTGCGACCTAACTGAATAGTTGTTAGGTCGTTAGGAACTGCTTTAGGTCGTCATGGTATTAGGTCGCGGAGTTAGGTCGCGGAGTTAGGTCGTGGAGTTAGGTCGCGGAGTTAGGTCGCGGAGTTAAGTCGTGGGAAGTTAGATCGCGGAGTTAGGTCGCAAAGTTAGGTCGCGGGAAGTTAGATCGCGTAGTTAGGTCGCGGAGTTAGGTCGCGGAGTTAGGTCGCAGAGTTAAGTCGCGGAAAGTTAGATAGCGAACTAGTTAGGTCGCACGAGTTTTTGGGTGCTCTTCTTGTTAGGTCGCTAGATCGTTACTTGATTGGTCGCTTCCCATGATGAGTCGCTCCAATCTTTAAGTCGTAGGTCGCTAACTTGTTAGGTCGGGTATAATGCTTGCCGCACTAACTCGCTGAGTTGCTTTAGCTTGTTGGATACTCCATGCCCTAGGTCGCATACCGTTTTGGATGGGGGGCTGCACCCTGGACCCCTACGACCTGACCGGGCAGGTCGAACACCATAGCGGTGGCGTTGCCCCCGCACCCCCACCTTGGGGGGTTGGCACCCCCCCGGACCCCCCCTCCGTAGGGGATCTTAGATGAAAAATCATTCTACAGAACTTGCTTTGCTGAGATGTTGAGTTGACCATTCTTCGAGACGAATTATCTTGCTTTTCTCGGTCGATCTTTTGATATCATGGCCTTGCTAAAAAGGTGGGATAACACTTGCCCCCCCAAAACATGCCTTGCGGTAGGAAGGTGTGTTTTGTAATGCCATAATCCGGACGTTCATATCCTGTTGATAACCTGTAAAGGAATTGACAATTTTATATGGTTCCAAATGACGATCGTTCGGGATCGATCTATTTGGGATGAAGGCGGCCGTTCATGGTCAAGCGCTTTACTTCAAATGATGACCATTTGTGATCGAGTCATTTGAGGTGAAGTGCGGCCCTGCGCGGTCAAGCGTCTAAATCCATGCGACGATCGTTCAGGATCGGGTCATTTGAGGTGAAGTGCGGCCCTGCGCGGTCAAAATGACAACCGTTCATGGTCAAGCGCTTTACTTCAAATGACGACCGTTCGGGGTCGAGCCATTTGTGGTAAAGTGCGGCCCTGCGCGGTCTAGTGATAGGGCTCAACCGTTCATGGTCAAGCGCCTTACTTCAAATGACGACCATTCGGGGTCGAGCCATTTGTGGTAAAGTGCGGCCCTAAGCGATCAAGTGGTAAAGTGCGGCCGCTCACGGTCAAGCGCTTAACTTCAAATGACGATCATTCGGGATTGAGCCATTTGAGGTGAAGCACGACCGTCCGTGGTCAAGCACTCAACTTTATATGATGGTCAGGATCAAGACAAGTGAGATGAAATGCAACCGTCCGCAGTCAAGTGCTTTACTTCAAACGACGACCATTCGGAGTCGGGCCATTTGAGGTGAAAGTGCGACTGTTGGCGGTGTGAAGCACGGCCGTTCATGGTCAAGCGCTTAACTTCAAACGACGACCATTCGTGATCGAGTCATTTGAGGTCAAGTGCAGCCCTACGCGGTCAAGCACCTAAATCTATGCGACGATAGCTTAGGATCGAGTTATGGATTGAAGCGCAGCCGACCACAGTCCAGCGACTGTTGGCGGTCAAGCACTTAAATCCATGAGTTTTTGACTGTTCAAAGTCGGGTGCCTGTTCTTAGGACTTAATCATTGAGACTGTTCGAAGTCGGGTGCCTATTCGTAGGGCTTGATGATGCCTGTTCGTAGGGCTTACGCATTTCAAAATCATGAAAAATCAAATATTCAACTGAAAAGTTGTCAAGTAGGAATGTCTGAAAAAGTCAAATCCAAACATTCGAAGCAAATCGGGAAAGCAATGTGGAATCAAATACAAACATCGGAAGCAAATCATGAAAGCACAGTGGAATTAAATCCAAACATCAGAGGCAAAACATGAAAGCAAAGTAGAGTCAAACTCAAACATCAGAAGCAAAGCATGAAAGCCATGTAGAGTCAAACTCAATCATCAGAAACAAATCATGAAAGCAATATCAAGCCTAGTCCAACATAGAAGGCAAAGTAATCAGTCATCAGAAGTAAAATACAAAAGTAAAGTAGCCAACCATCAGAAGTAAAATTCAAAAGCAAAGAATTGACGTCCGAGTGCAAACATCTACATCAGTATGATTTATAGTTGTATCAGAGCATGCCTGGGGATCGATCGTGGTCCCATACATGTGTGAACAACTTAATCGTGTTGATGTAGATTTTTCCACTCATTTGTCATAACCTCAATTATTCGATGATAGGTCGACGCTTTGATCCTGAGGCGTCTCCAGTTGGTGCAGGTGGTCGTTCTTGTTCCACCGTTGCAGTCTTCTTTTTCACATATTGTGATAGCAAACCATCCCGAATGTGCTCTTCAATCTCATCTTTCAAGTGTCTGCAGTCATTCGTGCTATGACCATTTAGCTCATGGAACAAGCAATACTTGTCCGACTTTTTCTCGCTGTTTGTTGGATCTCTCTTTATTGGCTTTCGATAAGGAACCTGTCCCTTGGTTTCTTGGTAAATCCGCTCCAGAGTCTCATTTAACTCCGTATATGAGGTGAATCTTGATCCTCTTTGCTGTCGTGCTGATTCATCGTTGTTATCCTCATCTTTTCGTTTACCTTTGTTATTTTCTGCACCTTTCTCAGGGGGATTCCCACCTTTGATTTCAAAAACATCGATTCCTTCCCCTTCCTCTGTTTCAGCCTTTGCGTCTTCTAACCGCAAGAACCTTTCGGCCTCATGGAAAAATTCTCCTAAATCCATAGGAGGGTCTTTGGTCAATGAATTCTTGAACTCTATGCCGTTAGCTATGCCCGACACGGCCGCCATTAGAACCATGGATGGATCTGGTCGGTCCACTGATGCTGCAGCTGCGTTGAATCGCGTTAAAAAGCTTCTTAGAGATTCTCCAGTTCTTTGCTTTAGTGATGTCAAACTCATAACATTCTTAGGCCTCGAGATGTGGACCCTGAATTGTCTCATAAACTTTTCGATCAAATCATTCCAAGTCTTGATCGATCCATTCTCTAATTGTCTGAACCATAGTGACGCAATATCTGTCAAGTATAATGGAAAGCACCGGGCCATCACTTCCTCTGATGCCTCCAGCACTTCCATATCCTCATATATTTTGTTCGATGAACTGTAGGGTCAATCCTTCCATTATACATATCCAACGATGGTAGCTTAAAGTCTGGTGGGTTCTTAGCTCGTCTGATTGCTGTGGTAAAAGGACTCCTATTCTCGTCCTCCAAGTCCTTGTTTACGAAACCACCTCTCATAGCCTTTTTGACCATTTCCACCAATCTATCGTTGTCTCCAAGTGATTGTCCTCGTCCATTGCTTTCGTCTTGCCCCCCGAGTTCACGAGGGGATGGTGGAATCTGTTCCTCTGGCTGGGCTTCTGTTCCTCTTTGATTCTCTGCTCCAAGTTGCCCAATCTAATGAAACAAATTCTGGATCAACTCCTCTTGCCGCTTCATCATTGCCTCCATCTCTTCTCTTGTGACGAAGGCTAAAGTGTGACTTGCCCTCGAAGAAGCCTCTTGACTTCCTCCATGCTCACTATTCTCCGGTCTTTGTAGTCTACTTGATCGCCTTATCATGATTCTTTGGATTCCAGTCTCAATCTCTCAGATCCAACTCTTGATTAACAGGATTCCTGAGTTCGGTTCTCAGTGAAAGCACCAAAATGTTAACGATAAAAATTGGTTTAACGCTAACACCCGGTGTATCTCGTGATGAAGTGAAAGCACCACCCGTTTATACGGGAAACAAAGTAAAAAGGAAAATAGCCGAAAAGTAAAAGAGACAGAGATTTTTATAGTGGTTCGGCTTCTAGTAAGCCTACATCCACTTTACATTTTCCATTATCTTCTTTGTACACACTTTTACAAGATTACAGCACTTTTACAGCACGATCTCTCGATTACAACACCTTTGCAGCATGATCTTACAATTACAACACGATCGGAGAAAGAAGTTAGAACTTTGATGGTGAATTTCTCTTCGAATCTCTCTTGAATGAAGTGGATCTCTTGATGAAGAATCTTCGATGGTCGAAGTGTTGGAGGAGTGGAGAAAACTGTAGAGTATCGGCGTCTTGGAATCCCAAAAAAAAAGTCCCCCCCTAGTTGGAGTTCATGCAGTATTTATAGGAGTTTCTGGGCATAAGTCGTGAACGACCTAAAGTAGGTCGTAGGTCGTGTGAACGACCTAAGGTAGGTTGTAGGTCGTGGATAGCTGAGTTACGACCTAAAGGGATGGGTTGAAGGTTGTTGGCGACCTAACTGAGTAGCAAAGGAAGAAGTCACGACCTAAGGAATCGCGATCTAAAGGAGTGGCGACCTAAGGATGCTGAGGAATGTCTTTATAGGTCGTGAGCGACCTAAATGATAACGGTGTGAGGTAGGACGAGTTAAAGGAATTGCGACCTAACTAAATAGTTGTTAGGTTGTTAGGAACTGCTTTAGGTCGTCATGGTATTAGGTCGCGGAGTTAGGTCATGGAGTTAGGTCGCGGAGTTAGGTCGCGGAGTTAAGTCGCGGGAAGTTAGATCGCGGAGTTAGGTCGTGGAGTTAGGTCGCGGAGTTAGGTGGCGGAGTTAAGTCGTGGGAAGTTAGATCGTGGAGTTAGGTCGCGGAGTTAGGTCGCGGAGTTAAGTCGCGGGAAGTTAGATCGCGAACTAGTTAGGTCACACGAGTTTCTGGGTGCTCTTCTTGTTAGGTCCGTAGGTGTTAGGTCGCTAGATCGTTACTTGATAGGTCTCTTCCCACGCTGAGTTGCTCCAATCTTTAAGTCGTAGGTCGCTAACTTGTTAGGTCGGGTATAATGCTTGCCGCACTAACTCGCTGAGTTGTTTTAGCTTGTTGGATACTCCATGCCCTAGGTCGCATACCGTTTTGGACGGGGCGCTGCCCCGCACCCCGCCGGGGGCGCTGCCCCCGGACCCCTGCGTCCTTACCGGGCAGGTCGAACACCATAGCGGTGGCGTTGCCCCCGCACCCCCACCTTTGGGGGTTGGCACCCCCCTGGACTCCCCTCCGTAGGGGATCTTAGACGAAAAATCATTCTACAGAACTTTCTTTGCTGAGATGTTGAGTTGACCATTCTTTGAGATGAACTATCTTGCTTTTCTCGGTCGATCTTTTGATATCATGGCCTTGATAAAAAGGCAGGATAACAAGAGTAGAAGTATAATAGGAAAAAGTGTGGCAACCACCCCCGACCATCCAATCTAGCAGCCATGATGCAACCAAAAACCTATATAAACTAATCTATAGGGAGAAAATTTACTCGAGAAAAGATGCGGGTGCGAAGCCTTTTTCTTTTCTTCTATTTCCTAAGTGTTCTTCACTGGATTATCTCCCCATCGTACTCGAACTACCTTAATTTTTTTGTTACAGAGCTTTTTAACTCTATGCTTCACTATACATGCGATGGCATGGGGTGCCATCTGCTCCATATCCATGTCTGCTAACTGATCAAGCTCTACTATGGTGGTTGTGTTGTTCAAACATCTCCTCAAATCTAATACATGAAAAACATTATTACCTCTAGCAAACTTTGTTGGGAGTTTTACTCGATATGCCAATATCCTTACTCTTTCCAAAACCGGGAAAGGCCTAATAAATCTTGATGCCAACTTCCCCGAGTACCTAAATCTAATCACCTTCCTAAGAGGGGAAACTTTAACAAACACCATTTCTCCGACCGAGAATTCCAAGTCTTTCCTTCATCTATCTGCATAGGACTTCTATCAGTCTTGAGCGATCTTCATTGGCATCTTAATTACTTCAATATTCCTCGTGGTATCTTGTATCAAATTTGGCCAAAGTAGAATTTTACCGATGTCCTTTCACGAACAATTAGGTGACTTGCATGGTCAACTGTATAAGGTTTCAAACGGTGCCATACAGATTGTTAACTAATAACTATAATCATAAGTGGATTCTACAAGGGTAAACACTGCTCCCAATGTCTTCTAAAATCGATGATGCAGGCCCTCAATATATCCCCTAAAATCTTATTTACCCTTTCTGTCCGTCCATCGGTCTGAGAATGATAAGCAGGGCTAAGGTTCAACGTCGTCCCTAAAGCTGACAACGTACTTATACAAAACTCAATAGTAAATAAGGGATCCATATCACTGGCAACACTAACCGAAATCACATGTAATCGGACCACTTTCTTGATGTAAATCAATGCTAGAGATGTGGTGGTCATATTACTCCTTGCTGGAATAAGTTGGGCACTCTTAGTGAGTCTATCTACTACAACCCAAATAGCTTTGCTGCCCCTTTGAATCCTAGACAACCCGTCTACGAAATCCATCGATATATGCTTCCACTTCCAAGTTGGAATCTCTAATGGTAATAACAAACCTTTGGACTTTCCTTGTTCAGCCTTGATCGGTTAACATGTCAAACATCTAGCTATATACTTTGCTACCCTTCTTTTTTTTCCCGACCAATAGAAAGTCCGCTTTTCTATCCCTATACATCTTGTCTCCACCGGGATAAATAATCATCTTAGAATGTTGGCACTCATCCAGTACTTCCTTTATAACATTATCTACCATTGGAACATAAAGGTGTCCATCTCTCCTCAAGTGATTTTAATTTCTCCTTCACTCTTAGAGAATACTAGAATGTCATCTACAAACACTACCAAAGACTTTTTTAGCTTCCCCTAAAAACTCTACTCTTTAAAGCCACAAAGCATGTGGGGGCATTCGTTAACTCAAAAGGCATCACCTCTCATTCATATAATCCATCTGAGTGCGAAAATCAGTCTTCTCCTTGCTATCCTCAGCTGCCCTTAATTAATGGAATCTAGTGGTCAAAGCTAGTAAGGAAATGACTCTAGCACCACAAGTAGATCAAATAAGTCATCTATTCTAGATAAAGGGCAACTATTCTTCATGGTCATCTTGTTAAGAACTCGGTATTCGTCGCATGATCTTAATGAGCCATCTGCCGTAGTTACAAAGACAACTGATGCTCCCCACTCTAAAGTGCTACTACGAATAATTTTTTTCTATAATTACTCCAAAATAATATTATCTAGTTCTCATCTCTCTTTCGGGGCCATATGTCTTAGTGGCAGCGCGATTGGTCTTATGTCTTTCTTTAAGTCATTCCTAAACTCGATCTTCCTTCGGGATTGGAGACCGAATGCTTCTTCAAATTTTTTTGAAAAGTCTCGAACTACAGGTACATATGAGAGCTCATTATGAGGTAGGCTAAGAGAATACAAATAGCTTAACATAGTTGAGCCTTGGGGGATGCAATGAATGTCTATATCTCGACCTCCACAACTCCTTAACCATACTATCGTCCTGCCATAGTCCAAAATAACCCAATTGTATGATAACCACTCCATTCCTAACATAAATCTATATCTCTCAAAACCCATAACATATAGATTACATATAAACTCTACGTTACATATGTCTATAACTTAGTCTTTGTAAGTAATTGAAAGGTGGGTCAACCCCCAGCAGGATTCAACATAATTATAGGGTTAGTGATAAGTTGGTTTTCTAGTTCTAAAGCTATAATTTATTTCCAGCTATAAATGAATGTAATGCTCTTGAATTAAATAGGGCACGAATAGTATTTCTAGAAATAATAGTTATACCTTCCATAGCAACTTTTTCCTTATCCTGGCGGGCGAGTGGTTCGCTTAAGATAGGTACAACTTTAATGGCATAAGCCTACACCACCGATCCTTCCTTAGCCTGCTCTAGACACTTGCGACGACCGCCCATTTTGGACAATTTAAGTCGATAATAAACCACACATGTCAAACTCAAATAGTCCAAAAGATAGATAATCAATAGGGTTAATAAAGAAAATAAGAAGAAGAAAAGCAATAATCAGAATCTCATAGCGATGACAAAATATAATAATCACATAAACAGTTCATGAAGCCGTTTTACAATATAAAATTAACTTTCACCTTACAACATAATCAGAGTACAAGAAACAAACGTATCAAATAATGCAGTGGGATAATACTAATAAATACGATCACCAATATCCATATTCATCTTCAAGGCATAACATATTCAATACTGAAATACTCAAGCTGACCTAAGTATAATGAAAAACAACATATTCGAATCAGAACTAAAAGTTCTTATGAAGTTAAGTCAATATCATGAGAAATAAGAGTACAAGTAACTTCAGAGATGTTATGGGGTTTTCCATCTCATAAGGATCCGTTAAACTATATATATAGTAAGATATGCTATATATGTAATGTCTATTAGTATAGTAAATATTTTTCTTAGCGTTAAGGCTTTACATTAAATCTCCTTAACATATTTTTAAGTATTGTCCTACAGTTTGCCTTAGTAGCGCAACCAGTAACATCAATATGCAAGGAGGCACCGTGATAGGAAAACACTAAAACAAAATTGTAGTAGGCTCATATAAGGATAATCGTATGGAAAGTCACGTGAGGCACTTGAGGCAATACCCAAGATTGGAGGTCGCCTTCACCTTTAAATACAGGCTTAAGAGGTCATTTTGAGGATCTTTACACTGTTGGTTAGATAATACTATTATTATAATCAGTCCCCTCCATTATTCTCTTGTCTCTTGCTATTTCTTGCCGTTTCTAATTGTAATCAAGTTAATCGAAAAGCAATAAAGAGAATATTCAAAGTGGACATAGGCAATCAACGATGAACCCTGATAAATCTTGTATTCCTGCTTTCTATTGTGTTTTTCCTGTTATTTTGTTACATTCCTCTGTTTTCGTTTAGTTTCTTCATTTATTTCACTACTTACATCTGTTTTTGGGTGTTTGTGGTCAACTTGGTTGCAAACATTTTGGCGCTTCCATTGAGAGATCTGATTCTCAACCCATAAGGATTCCCTTTGCTGCTACTGATTGAGAAAATCCCCGAAGGAGATCCAGATTCATCTAGAAAAGCTGGAAAATACTATTTAGATTTGCCAGAATCTAAGTAAAGAAATCAAAAAGGGTAAAGCAAAACATATCAACTTCCAAGAATGTTGATGCAAATGAAACTGCCACCATTCAAAAGGAGCTCCTAGCGACTAGCCTGTAAATATGAATGTGGAGCCTGCCGAAGTCTAGAACCCCGTTGATTCCATATCTAGAACAGAATTCAACAACTTAATGAGGGAGCTGATAGAGAGCCGTAAACAACCGAATGAGCAGATCCAGACTAATGCTAACCTAATGAATCAAATTACTCAACAACAACATCGAAGCACCAGAAGGGATCTTGCTTCTTACTCGACGTCGGATATTTCAACCTCATCAGATGAATATCACAGGCACAGGCATCACATAGTCAAAGGAGAGCAAGCAGGGATGTCGGAGTATCGCTTGGCAGACCAACATGGCCTGCCAAGATGGGTCGGTGTCGTTCCCTCCTTAGAGATCGGTGCCGATCCCTCCTTAGAGATCGATACCGATCCCTCCACCAGAGAAGGCATTCCCCACATGCATTTATGGAATCGTACTGGAGCTTTTTCTAGAGGTTTAAATGTTGGAGTCCATTTGAATGCTGACCAACTACCCATTACGAAATGACAACGAGATGAATGCTCATGGTGCACATCAATAGGATGATAGGCCAAGGAGGCATGAAATGGCCGGTAGATATCGACCGAAACATACATGTGAGGTGGAGCACAACTGCCACTTTGCACCACCTATCCGGACATTGGACTTATCGGCAATGGTCAAATAGCTGATGTGGGAGAACCAGGGTTCGACGAATGATGTTGTGGAATTTCGAGGAGCCATACCCCATTTTCTAACAATGTTTTACATGTGAAGTACCCAAGGAGGTTCAACATGCCTACAATGCCTGCCTATGAGAGCAAAACCAACCTTGGGAAGCATATTATGAGGTATGAATGGTTGATGGACTCAACGAGAGCCAATGACACAACCAAGTGTAGATGCTTCCCTGTAACTCTCTCTGGGGTAACAAGATGTGGTATACAAGATTACCGCTGCGATCGGCTTCAAGGTTTGATGAACTGGAAATAAAATTCATGGAGCATTTCGGGATCCATGCTACTCTTTCTAAAGATGTGATGTCACTGTCCAATGTAATCTAGGCTCTAGAGGAATCGTTAAAGGACTACTTGCAAAGATTTCATATCGTTGCCACTAAAGTTAGTAACCCAAACGACCATGCTATACTTACGGCAGTGATGAGAGGGATAGATTCGGAATCCAAATTTGGTGATTGGCTAGCTGGGAAACCGGCAACCACGTTAGAATGCTCTATCAAAGGCAACTCAATTTATGAGAAAGAAGGAAGCCAGGTCCTCTAGAAAAAGCAATGCTGTGGGATCAAGAGGAGAAGCAGTGCAAAGCAACATCACAATAAAGTGGTTCGATGAGAGTTCTGGGAAGGTTCAGGTAAATGTTCACAACAAGCCGAATAAACAGAAGAGAAACGGTGAAGGGAATCGAGACCTGAGGAGGGAGCCAAGGAGACTAAGGCCCAAAAGTCCTATGTATGATAACTACATTCCTCTAAACACATCCATGGAGAACATCTATCTATCCACCTGTAAAACTTTCCAATAAAGAAGCCGCGCCCAAAGGAGTCAACAGAGGCACAAGAACAAACTAGAAAGTACTGTCGATTTCACAAGTGTTATGTGCACAATAAGAATGAGTGTAGACATCTCCAGTATGCTATAGAGAAGTTTATTTGGGAGAAGAAGTTGCAGTAGTTTGTGAAAACTCCATAGGACGGCGGACATAGGACACCTGACCCCAATCAAGGGCAAGCTCCGCGTAAGGCTGAGGAGCCTGCACGGACCGAAGGAATATTAGTAATAAGCACAATAGTTGGAGGACCGCACCGTGCAGATAGGAGTTGGCATGAAATGGAGCGCTATGCTAGCACAATGAGGCATGTGGATTTTAGGCATTGTTCAAATACGAAGGACGGAACTCCGGCCAAGCAACAACGTACGATGGCTGATGATATAGTGTTCAAGAGTATGAATGTAGATAGAGTAGAGCTCTTACCATTGACCCGATGGTTATTTTGCCATGATCGACCCTGCTTTAGTGAGATGAATTTTTATTAGTTGTGGAAGTTCAGTAAACATCATTTTTAAGAAGGCTTATGGTCAAATGAGGATGGAGGATAAAGATTTGAAACAGTCTAAAGCTCATATACATGGTTCCAATTGTGTGGCAACTGAGGCAGTTGGTTATGTGGAATTGTCGGATGAATTAGGGGAAGGTGAACGTAGCAGAGTGCGGATACTACCGTTTATTATTTTGAATGTTGAATCACCATACAGTTTTTCTGGGCCAACCGACCCTAGTAGAATTTCAGATAGCTCTTGCCCCATTGTGTTCGACTTCGAAATTTCCGATTGATAATGAAGTAGGAGTGGTGCGTGGTGATCACGCGACTGGATATGCTTGTTATGTGGCCGAGTTGAGTGAAGCTCAGTGTAAGGAGAAAGGAAAGGTTATGGACAAATCTATCCACATCCACATTACTGAAGATTGACAAACGACGCCTAAGCCTTGGCTTGGGCACCATAGTCGGTTGTATAAAAATATAGATCCAAGGGATGATGAAGAGGTGCCTAAGGAGGCCAAGGCGGTGCCGGCGGAACTGACGATTGATATAACAGTCAGCCACGACGACCCATGACGGTTCTTAAAGATTGGATCGCAGCTCAGCCCCTCAATGATGAGAGAACTTACTGATTTTCTCCAAGCAAATCTGGATGTATTTGCTTGGACTCATTCTGACATGTGTGGGATTTCACCTGCCATCATGAGCTACACATTAAACATTGACCCAAAGTATGTACCGGTAAAACAGAAAAGGCAAGCCATGGATCTGGAGAGATCAGTCGCCTATAAAGAGGAGGTGGATAAACTAAAATTCAATGGGTTTATCTGTGATGCCCTCTATCCTGAATGGATATCTAATCCCGTGCTGGTGAAGAAGGAAAACTGGAAGTGGAGAACGTGCATCGACTATTCATACTTGAACAAGGCATGTCCTAAAGATACTTTTCCCCTTCCAAGGATTGATTAGCTAGTTGATTCGACTACAGAGCTTGAATTGTTATCCTTTATGGATGCAAACTCGGGGTATAACCAAATCCTAATGCTTGTCCCCGATCAAGAACACACCAGCTTTGTGACGAATGTTGGATTACACTGTTAAATGGTAATGCCATTTGTGTTGAAAAACGCTAGAGCAACATATCAATGCTTAGTTAACTAGATGTTTAAAGATCAAACTAGGAGGATAATGGAAGTCTATGTGTATGATATGCTCATGAAGTAACGATGATCAAATGACCACATTCGAGACTTGGGAGAGATGTTTGGCATCCTTCGATTTTATAACATGAAGATAAATCCTTTGAAATGCTCATTCGATGTTGTGTCAGGAAAGTTCTTGGGCTTTATTATCAAAGCTAGAGGAATTGAAGTAAATCCAGAAAAGGTTTAGGCTATTCGAGATATTCAAGTGCTTAGAACCATTAAACAAGTGAAGAGTATGAATGGGAAGGTTGCTACTCTAAGTCGATTTATCTCCAGGGCAACTGACAAATGTGTTCCTTTCTTTGATTTGATTAGGAAAGGAAAATGTAACTTTAAATGCATGCAGTTTGTGAAGAGCGTTTCGAGCTTTAATGGATCATTTTTAGAGACCCCCTATCTTGTCAAAGCTGGTAGATCATGAGGAGTTGTACATTTTCTTGGCTATGTCATCACATACTAAGCACCGCCTTGATTCGTGGGGAGAACCAGATTCAAAGGCCGATGTATTACGTCAGTAAGTAATTAGCATGAGAAGAAAGGAACTATCCAAAGATAAAGAAATTGGCATATTGATTGCTAATTGCATCACTGAAACTTCGACCGTACTTCCAAGCACATCCGATCAACATTTACACTGACTAGATGTTACGATATGTCCTACAACGATCTCAAATGTCTAGGTGGTTGCTTAAATGGAACATCGAGCTCAACCAGTTTGACATTACATATCTGTCTCAAAGGGCTATCCAAGGTCAAGCGTTGGTGGACTTTATAGCGGAATTCACCGTGCAAGACGAGCTTCTAAAATATAGCAAAATTCCTGCCGTGCAATGGAAACTGTACATTGAAGGAGCATATAATGATCATTATTTTACACCTGGGATTGTGCTTGTAACCCTCGAGAACCGGTCAATTTTCTATGCTTTGAAACTTGATTTTCCTGCTACAAACAATGAGGCTGAGTTTGAAGCATTGATTTCTGGACTTAAATTTGCTAGAGAACTCGGAGTTAAATCTCTTGAAATCTTTTGCAATTCAAAAGTTGGTGGTGTATCAAGTCAGAGGAGACTATCAGGCTAAGGGACAACGACTAGCCCCGTACCTTACCCGAGTTCAGGAGTTGTTGACGGATATCGAATACAATGACATTTCACATATCTCACGTGTGCAAAATGAAGAAGCCAATTCATTGGCAATGTTCGCTAGTACTGGTGGTGTGCGACAAATGGGCTTGGTTCCAGTCGAGACATTATATACCCCAGGCATAAATATGATGGAAATTGATCAAGTACTGGAAGCGAAAACCGAGAGGGGGTCGTGGATGACTCCATTTAAAGATCACTTGTTGCATGAAATCTTGCCTAAAAGGAGAAATGAAAAGCGACAAGTCCTTCGTAAATCTTCATGGTATATTATGCCAGAAGGAACCATGTGTAGAAAAAGGTTTTTCATTCTGACGAGATAAAGCATGTTATGAATGAAGTTCATGAGGGAGAATGTGGTGATCACACCGAGGGGCAAACTATAGCAAAGAAGATACTCCGTTATGGATATTATTGGCTAACTATAAACCAAGATGTTGCTGATTATGTGAGACGGTGTGACAAATTCCAGATATATACGATGGTCCCGAGAGCTCTGTTGACAAAGATCATGCAAATAGTCAGTCCATAGCCATTCGCTATGTGGGGTATTGACATCATTGGCTCTTTGCCAATTCATAAAGGCGGTGCGAAGTACGCTATTGTCGCGGATGATTACTTCATCAAATGGGTTGAGGCAGAACCATTAGCCATGATCACAATGAAGAAAATTATCAATTTGGTGTTTGAAACATCATATGTCGCTTTGGTCTTCCATGAACTATCGTAATAGATAAAGGGACTCAGTTTGATAGTGCTGAATTTAAAGAATTTTGTCGGAGATATCACATCGCAAAGAGGCTTGCAGCAGTTACTCACCCTCAGACGAATGGATAAGTCGAAGCTATAAACAAAATTATCAAGTCTGTTTCGAAAAAGCGTTTGGAGAATGCTAGAGGCAAGTGGGTAGATGAACTTCCTATGGTGCTTTGGGATTACAGAACCACTCATAAGTCTGCGACTGGCCATACTACGTTCACTCTTGCTTACGGATCCGATGCTGTTATTTCGGTAGAACTCGAAGGCCCTTCTCATCAGTGACCTAATACGACCTTAGAACGAATAAAGATCTTTTCTTGGAATCTATGGACTTTATTGATGGGAAGCGTAAGGAAGCCGATTTGAGAGCAGCTGCACACCGACATCGAGTCGTCCGATATTACAACACAAAAGTACAATCGAGAGCTTATGAGGTTGGCGATCTCATCCTAAAATGGGTATTCCCGGTCCCATTTCATATGAATCCAACATGGGAAGGACCATATGCCATTGAACAGAGGGTTGGAGAAGGAACTTTCATGTTAGCGATTGTTAATGGCACGACATTTCCAAGAGCGTGGAATAGCGATCATTTACGACGTTATTTCACTTAGAACATTTCCTCTACATTTGAGTACTAGTTACTTTCAACATTTTCTTTTGTATTTGATTTTTTTGATTATGTAATAAGAAAAATTAGGTTGTTCCCATTTGATGAATAAAATCTCAAACTTCCTTTACATGAATGATTATTATTGCATTTTATGCTAAGTACACAATGAAACTGATTGATATCGATATGTATGATGTGTGAAACGGCTCATGGAGTTTAAAATCGATCAATCATACCGATCCCCGATGGGACCGAGCAAGATGAGCTCCATTAATTTGCTCGATCAACAATTCCCGTGGATGAACCAAAGGATGGGACATGACACAAGGAACAAAGGCCGCCAACAATCTTGAAGAATGAATAACTTCCTACCTGGACTATGGGACTGGAACGAAGTCGAGGCGACCAAAAGAAGTAAAAATATAAGCAATTTGGGTGTGACTGACTGCCAGCGAGAAAACTCTAAGTTCCCGAAGTGCGTACTAGAGTATAAACAAAGCGGGTGTGACTGACGGCCCATGAGAAAAATCTAAGTCCTCGGAGTGTGGACTGGAGTATAAACAATTCTAGTGATCGACTGCCCATGAGAAAAATCTAAATCCTGGGAGTGCGGACTGGAGTATAAACAATTCGGGCGTAACCGACCTCCCACGAGAAAACTCTAATTCCTCGAAGTGCGGACCGGAGTATAAACAATTCGAGTGTGACTGACCACTACGAGAAAACTCTAAGTCCCAAGAGTGCAGACTGGAGTATAAACAATTCGGGTGCGACTGACTGCCCACGAGAAAACTCTAAGTCCCTGAAGTGCGGACTGGAGCATAAACAATTCAGATGTGACTGACCGCCCATGAGAAAACTTTAAGTCCCCGAAGTGCGGATCAAAATATAAACAATTCAGGTGTGATTGACCGCCCACAAGAAAACTCTAAATCCCCAAAGTGCAGACTGGAGTATAAACAATTCGAGTTCGACTGACTGCCCACGAGAAAACTTTAAATCCAGAGAGTGTGGATTGAAACAAAAACATGAATCGAGCCTGAACCAACAGCTCGCAAAATAACTCTAAGTCCCTGAAACGCGGAATAACATTTAAACTCCAATAGACAAATGAACGGATTTCGACTGTTATCTATTCCACCAACTCTGACCTGAAATCAATTGGAGGAATACAAAGTACTGAAGGCTGGATATGACAGCTCACTGTAACTTTGACTCATCATTTTTTACGACTTAAGGCGACAACCACAGGAAGGCCTTGTGATAAAGATGGTAAATTGTTAACGGGATTCATAACCAATAAATTACAAATACAGTGAATGGAAAGTAATCATTCAACCATTAAAATAATGATTCACAAGATGATTAAGTAAAAGCAAAAACTTTTATTCATAATTCTCAAAATTCTAGTACAAGTTATTTCAAAAAAAATCAATATCCGTACCCGAACACCTACGACTAAGGAAAGAAATGATTATGCAAACTAAATACGATGATATGAAGTAATGAATACTTCTTCGACTTTCTCCCCCTTTTGAATTTTTCAAGGTTTGAGCCACTCTAATTTCTCTTGCAAGGTCCTTTTCTGCCATTGGTCGGAGTGCTTATGTAAGAAGGAGGGATTTCACTACGGATCGACCCGCTCGGTGGGATCATTTGTAATGGTACAAGATCAGGATCATCGATATCCACCTCGGCAGGCTTGCTTTTAACTTTTTGTTTCGACTTCTACTCCTCCTCGAACCTCTCTCTCATATTGATTCTAGAAGCGCGCTTCAAAGCCCCAATTATTGATACATCATCGAAGTCATCAGCCGCAAGCTGATCTTCAGTTTTTTCTTCATCAAAGGCAATGATGACTTGAGCATAGGGTCCCGAGATATCAACAGCGGTTGGTACTTTGGCCATCTTCTCCCGCTTCTCCATGGCGGCACCGCTTCTAGAGTCTGATCATGGCCCGGAAGGCTTGCAAAAATTTAATAAAGCATGGACATTAGTTGAAACACGTTATGCAAGGAAAATAAAAACTTCTCAAATTCGAAGAAGTTCCATATGACACCAGTGTCCGATTGACTTTCTATAGTCAATGGAGTGATTCCTTCAAGAATAGGAGATGGCATATGCAGGCCAAAGCTAGGCCTGTCCGTGTCATAAACAAGGTTTTGCTACGTATCTTGAGAAGATGATGGTTTGGCTACTTGGATAGGAGAGGAACCCTTAGGATCGGTTCCAAAAGATATAATGATATGCTCTCCTTAGTCGGTACAGGAGTAATAAAAATTAAAGTTTAGCGGCGACCAAATCAGACGGTTCGTTTCCTCGAAGCACTTCTCTCATAAGTTCTTCTTCATTGAATTCTGCTTCTCCCAACTCTTCCTTCTTTATCTTAATGATGTGCTTCCAAGCTTTGGCTAGTGATTCGTGATATCCTTCGTCAAGAAAGCTCAAATCACGGTGGAGAAGGACTTTGCATTATACTCGATAATTAGCGGATCGAACAAGTCCTTATTCTCATCCCTACCAGACTCGATAGCAGCCTCCATACGAGAGTTAACTTGTCAAGCATATCTTTTCTGCCCTCTTCTTAGGCTTCTTCCTTCAAAGCTTCAATCTTGATGAACTATTTGTCGAGCTTTGCTCTCAAGCTCCTTGCCTCGATGATTTCCTCGCAGTATCTCTACGACTCCTCTAGCGCATCAATTTTATCCTTCCTCTCCTTCTTTAACAATTCTTCAAGCTCTTCAACGCGGCGAGCTATAATGTCTTTCTCCTTTTGCAAGGAGTCCTTCTCTAGAGCAAGCATGCCGCTGCATTGGGGCATTGTGTCAAGTTCCTTCTTATGAGAAGTCTTTAAGCGACTTACCGCCTCTGCTCTTTCCTTTGCATTCTTTTCAGCTTTTGCAAGTTGGATCTTGTATTCAAGCAACTCAACGTCCTAATGCTTTATGATATCTTTGGCGCAGATGGCCTCCAACTTAAGACAGTCAATTTCATGTCGACATTCTATAGAGACTTCGGACACTTTCTCGACCAAGTGGATGAAGGATTCATGCTGAACGAATACATCGTTCATGCACACTAATGAGCTCTTTTTGGTGTGCCCAGGAATGACAGGTGTGGAAGGGAGAAATTTGAGACCATCAAAGCATATTTTCGAAAATGTAGCCTTAAGTTCAGCCGGCTTTTCTGGTGTAGTATAATTGGGAGCAACAACCGACGGAAGTGGATTAGAAGTGGCAAGTGGATGTTTCCCAGAGCGGGGATCATTTGATTGCCTTGAACTAGACGAGTCAGCCACAACAGCATGAGAGCCACAATTCGAAGATTTTTATCCGCTACGAGAGGAAGGTTAGAGTGTTGTCATACCGAGAAGCATGGGATTGGGACTTTCGCTTAGATGAGGAAGAGGACTCCCTCAAATAATAATCTTTATCTTGTCCATTAACCTTTCCCTATGTCGTGCGGATTCAGAGCGTCGGCTTGGGCGGTGATAAATAGAAGAACCTCGGAGATGATCGAATGCATGAGACTAAGACATTGCACTGGTAGAAACCAAAAAGAACATATTAAAAGTTGTCCTACGAAATATTAATAACAATTTTGCAGTGGAGCGCAAGTGTTTGTGAGTGTCCTAGTGTTCCCCCCGACGGGCCGGTAATAGTGGCTTTACTCATCGAAGTGCTCTCCTCTTTGTTGGAAGGTTGTATGCCTTCACCACTTTACATAGCAGAGTTAAGTCCTTCGAAATTAATGTTGGGAAAGTCGCAAAACATTATATCATCCGGAATTTGAAGGTCGAAGAATCCTTTTAACGAACTTTCCAGTCGCTGAAAGGATGACACCTCTCCAAGGGAAGCAATAATGAATTATGGATCTGATCCAGCCGTTCTTTTGCATAATTTGCACACCAACCTTTTCTTCCTCTTCAGAGGTGTCTGCGATTGCCCGACTTGTGATGGACCAACCATTAGAGATTTCTTAGCACCTGCATCACCACCTCCAGGTTTATCAGCTTGAGGATCTTTAATCTCCTCCTCTTCGGTACCATCCCTATTCCTCTCGGCACAGGGCACGATGGGGCTGCCTATTTCTTCTCTTCGTTCAATAATAATCTTCGAAACTGCTTGGCTTTCGGGGAGTCTGATTCTACAGCCGTCCTTCAACTTCTCGAATAAAGATAGTAGCTCGTCAGTTATGAGGAGTTTAATATTTCAATCCTTAACGGGAGTGGCGCAGATGGCGACCATGTCTCTAGAAAACTTAGTGCCTTCGGGACGTGGAAGAATAGTTGAAATAACTTCGGATGTTAATATATTCGAAGGAGAAGTTATGACTTAAGTCATCGAAGTTAAAAGGAAAATCAAGTAACACTTACGTCCTTCTAACTATCTCCTTGCGAAGCCATGAGGACATCACACGTTGAACCACTCATGCTTAAATAAGGAAAGTTTGTTCCATGTGCCCGTCAGGACTTGACAATTCGGCGAAGGTTCAAGGAAGACGTAAGAAGGATTCTCTGGTTGTCTTTTAAAGTTATAGATAAAACCTAATGTCTTTGGGAGTTGGCGTGCGGAAAGGAACATTCATTATAAGGAGGAAATTCCCGTGAATAAAGGCGTAGCTGTTAGGGTGCAATTGAGTACGGGCGATCTTAAGATACCTCAACATCTCCCGGACAAAAGAGTTAAAAGGTGGAGCGCATCCAGCCCAGCACATGAATTTGTTACACACTGTATATCCAGTTGGGGACATATGAGGTCTACCTTGCCTCGTTGGAACTAAAACATCCTCGAACGGGATCCCATGGATGCAGCACAATCGACAAAGAGTGGCTTCATCGATTCGAGAAGCTTGTGAGTTGACAGGGTTATCTAGAACAATGACACCCTCAACAGCATCGGGAGTTGGGATGATTGGTTTTGTTGGTAGAATTGGAATGTCGGAGAGGAGATTTAGTTAAGGATTAGATGCTTCTTGTTGTTTTATGTGGTGGCTCGAAAAAGGTCTTTCGAAAATGGTGGCGAAACTAGATTTTGCTTCGGAACTGATGTGTCTCACAGCCGATTCAGAAGACATGTTGACTGAATGCTTCGTTCAATTGAGATATATGTCAGCTATATTTAGTAGACAATCAAGATTAAAAATAATAACCTGTTACCCCCATGTCGTGTGCAAACTAGTGTAGTGCAGTGTGAAACAAGCATAAACAGTTTGAAATCAAAAAAGCAAGAGTAAAATGATAAGGCTTGGAGTTCTATCCAGAGAGACCGTCATCGCTAACCGTCTCAACCGATAAGGAAGTTGATAGGCAACAAAGGCTTTAGGATCGATTATGTACATTTCGAATTATGAAGTATATTGTCCAAGTTTGTTAGCCGGTTTTTTTACTTAGTCCATATTGGGAAGTTCGAAAGTTTGTTTGCTTAAACTTAGGTTTGACAGTTCAAGTATGCAGGTTGCGTTGCCCTAGTCATCTTATGTTTAGGCAAGGAAATATGAAGTTTAGTGTTTGAATGACTTAGATTAAATTAGTGTAAAGGTCCCTTTGAATCGACAATAAACCACACATGTCCAACTCAATTTGCATGAAAAGGCGGATCTTTAAGGGAGATAGAGAAAAGTAGACAGAACAGAATCTCACTCGAATGGAATAAGATATAAGATTGAACAAATATTTTCATAGCGGAAAACTTTTTAAATACATATATCAGAGTCTAACCTAAATTCAGCTTGGACAGTAATAAACCTTCCCTTACAAATGCTGACAAACATCAAACAAAATTCACTAAGTACAGCGGATAATAGAATATGTCCATACGTTGATGAATATCTCCAGCTCTCCTCTGGAAACTCCAGCCGTCTTCGACTATCCTGAAACTACTCGGATCTGACCCGAGTATTGAAAACACCCGGATCAGCCTTGATAAACCAGCATGAGAAAAACTCAATAATAGATGACAGTGTCATATATCAGCCTTTTTATAAATCCTTTGAAAATAAAGAGTATTTCATAAGACCACGCCCACACATAAATACAGACGGGTTTTTACCTTATGTTAACTAAATCACTTTTATATCAAAACGTTTGATATTATTCTTAATGACATCTCTTTGAAAACATTTGCAAATAAACTTATTAATCTTATCCAAAATGGTTACCCATATAGCATTTCGAGGCTATTCATTACGCCAATACAAACAAAACCGTAGGTTCATATTGGAGAATGGATTTCCATACAAATGACCAGGCACAGGATCTACCTTCCAAATCAGTACACCTCTAGATGGATGTCCCGAGGAACCATCACAATGCTCCTCTACCAACACAAGACCGGCCTACCTCTGTAACTAGATAGTACCGAATATGTCATCCTCCGGTCGTTACCGACCTTTAACTGAGCGCTCGTTTTCCATACACCACATTAATTTACATCCCGAATGTCATAGCGGGAAAAATATATCTAGAAGGGGTTGATCATAACCTGCTTGGGAATGACCCACTAAGCTTTGCTGCATCTAATCCTGTTTCGGTCATTTCCAGTTTGATGAGGCTTGAGACTACGATTACCTTTTCACAAAGCACATATCACATCTTTAAATGCCATATTGCCATTTCCGTTAACTACTAATTGCCTTCCACAAAAATACAACACTTGAGCTCGTACGTCTCAAGGAGGGTGTTAAGCTAAGAGAAGTTGTCTTTTCCGCCACCACTGATGTACATTTGTAGAAACCAATGTACGTAATCGTTAGAAATTCAATGTCAGAAAAACGTACATACAAGTTGTCCAGGAACAAGACAAACCGAAGGCACTTTTCTCAGTCATCATTAGGCGAGAAGCCCTTGCAATCCGAAAAATCTCCATCACAAGGAGACCACTACTATATATAACTCTATAATGGGTGCGACCCCGAGCAAATCAACAAGCAGTCCTCACACTATGAAAATCCACGGTCTTTAATAATCATCGTCTTCAACATGTCTTCACATTCGAACGTATACATTGGTTCGAAGTGATTTTCAGATGGGATTTACCCAAATCCGACCCCGATTCCTTCGAAATCCAATATCGATAGAAAGTGAATATGAGTATACAGGATTTATTAAGTCTCTTTTCACTTTAATTCTTTTCGGATGATTTCGAAATCTCTTTCTTTTGACTTAGGATAATTTCTAAGAAATTCATTCTTTTTCTTTGGAAAATATCTCAAATTTCCTCACTTAATTCTTGATCAAATTCTGTAACTTTTAGGCGGGTCAAAAACAATGTTATTTAAGACATCGTTTACGATAAACCCTAAATCAATCTTACCAAACATTTTGAAGTAAATAGGATCATAGAAATCATTCATTTTTGGAGATTGCTTAACTTTTGGATAATACCAATCTTCTTTTATCTTGAAAAACTTAACAGAATCTTTTGAGCATCCGGTCTTTCCTTTCGATCTGTTCCACCCCTCGCCTAAGAAAAGAAAACATGACCCAGGTAAGTTTAGGACACTCGTTGCTCCATCCCCAACCTTAGTTAAACACCTTGTTTTATCTTCCCAGATCTCACAGGCGGGACAAATGTACTAGTCATTTCCGCATACTCAGATTTTTCAACTTTATTTTGGAATTGCTTCTAAATATTCCAAATTATCTTTCAAAATGCTTAATTATCATTTTTAAAACATTCACAATTGATCTGGAAAAATCATTATTACATGTAAACTCACTTCCAAAAGTTATAGAATTTGCAGTAGGAAAGTGCCGTGGAAAGTGCTAAATAGGCTTATTTGAATTAAACAAGTTTTAAATATTTGAAAATTCATATATTTCGATCCAATCTCTTTTAAATCATTTAAATAGATTTATCAAATTTATTCATATTTTTTCATAATTATAAACATCCGTTTAAACAAATTTTCTGTTATGGTCACTAAACTGCACTAGCGCGATTTTTCTAGAAAATTGATTTGGACTTATTTCAAAATCTACTCAACGAAACTTTGATTTTCTTTCTTCATTTAAAAGATATGGATATAATAGTCCAGAATTTTCTTATTGAACAATCCCAAGCTGTATTCCACTATATACATTCATGTGAACTTTTCAGCGTGAAATCGCGTACTACCGTTGCGCGATGCGTCTAATTTAACTTATTTTTCAGTATTTGAAATAATCTATTCAATTTGGATTTCAACACTAATAAAATCATTACAAATCATTTTAAATCAATATTTTCACTTTTTAAAGTATTTAAAATATATTTTCACTATTACCACATTATAACATTATTTTATTCATGTTATTTTTAATATTAAATTTTAAATTCCAATTTCAATTCGATTTCAATTCTAATCTCAAACTAAACACATTTAAAACTTAGATTTCAAATCTAATATAAATTTAAATATCAATTCAATCTCAAACTAAACTTTACTTTTTTAAAACGATTTCAATTTCAATTTCACTATTCATCTCAATTTCAATTTCTAATTAACTATCCTTTTCAAATCCGTTTAACTTTAAATTTCAAATTCTCTTTCATTTTAACTTTAATTTCACTTCTAAATGACAAGAGACTTATTTTTCCACTATATTTCATATTACTAAAATATGGTCTTTTTAGATAAAGGGATTACTTAATTAAAATGAATATATCCAATATTCATATTTATCACTAACATAACATCCATTCAACCAATCACATGCATATGATTTCAAATCTAACATTCACTATTAATATCATAATCAGATATATTATCACAATTCACTTAATTTACTAACTATCAATCATGCATATTAACAATCAATTTGGTATAAACATTCATATGTCATAAGGGTGTAAATATGATTTATAACATAATCAAAATATAAATTCAAATGCAATGAGAATTTCTCACCATAAACCAAAGCGATTAACTTCCTACCAACATTCTAATCAACCAACACTTCACCAATTAATTCCTATTACACTAAGCACTAGCAAACAACACCCTCTCCCATCCAATAGCTTGGCCGAGGCTTGAGATGGAGGTTGGTCGAAAATATAGAGAAGAAGCGGTAGAGCTTTGAACTTGAATTCCCAAGATTTAGATCCGAAAAATAGGTCATCTTCTCTCTTGTTTTTGACTCTCTTACTCAAAACTTGAAAAACTTATTAACTGAAAATTTGTTGAAAATTATTTTCTCTTGAAATTAAAAAAAGAATCACTTGATTTTGGTTAATTTTGAGGAAGATATGGTCGAAAGAAAAAGAGCTATTCTTGGATTCACAAAAATAAAGCCCAAAAATGCACTTCAAAGAATTGATTTTCAAGTATAGCAACCTCAAAAGAGGATAAAGTGATCAACATAAAATTGTAGCCACTGAAATTTTATATGGTTTAAAAAAGAATTACTTAATTTGGATCTGTTATGATCAAGTTATGATTAAAACAAAATGGCCTATTCTCTGGCTTAAAAACTGGGCCAAAAAATAAACTTGAAATAAGTGCAATTTTGACCTATTTATGATATGATATGGACAACGTGGTCAACATGAAAGTTATAGCCACTAGAAAAATACATGATTTTAAAAAAAGAATTTTGCAATTTGGTTCAGTTTTGAATAATTTATGGCCGAGAGAATAGAGGTAAAATGTGAAGAAAAGAGGAGTTTGATTTGAAGAGAATAAACATTGATTTCTTTTGAATATTTTATAAATACTTTGACATTATTTCTTTCTAATTTTTTCTATGGTTTGGAAGCCATTGAAGAGAAGAGGAAGAAGATGAAAAATATTGAGAAAATAAGAAGAAGAAATGTGAATGAAAGTGAAGAAGGAGGTGGATATTTATAGAAAAAGAAAGAAGTGGTAAATTTACCAAAATAACCTCTTACCAAATTACCAAAATAACCTTACTTCAACCTAAAGTAATCTCCACTTTTTCAATACTTAACATCATCTTTCATATCCTTACTTTATGTCTTAGTCACTTAAAGATTAAGTAAAGAATATCATAATTATGTTGGCTTTGATTTGATATTGATTTGATGTTTACTTTTGACTTTTATTACTTACTTTTGTTAATTCTTACTTACTTTTCTTAATGACTACTAGAAGTTTTCTAATCTTATTTAGTAAAAGTAAACATGTTTAGTGAATTAATTAATACTCACACTATTTGAATATATGTTTCTATATAAAAATAAAGGTGCGACGACGTTGCGACAATTTTTAATCGACAAAACGTCGTTTTTCGACAAAATGTTTTACGGTCACATTTTGACGTTTTATTTAAGCTATTTATGTATGTAAACCAAATTTAAAAATAAATTTTTATAATTCTATATAAAAATATTAACACTCATAAATTAATTAAAATAATTTATTTAATCATTGAAACTTACTTTATTAAAATCAGCATTTTGTCGCTTTTGTTGATATAGGCAAATGTTACTATTTTTGTGTGTACTTCTCTTTCCAAATCCTATCTAATTTTGTCTGAATCATATAAACTTACTTATTTTACATTTAAAATCACTTTAAATGTTATATTATAAAGTGGTCAAATTCTGGGTCGTTACAATTAGTCTGCATAGTAAATACTGATTCCATACCGTATACCGATCCCTTGCCCCAGCCATTTTACGGATACCTCGACCAACCATTTCCTACACCAATCACTCTATTCATAGTTACTTGTCACTGATCACTCAACAAAGCTATTCCTTAGAACTTTCAACTGATCCCTATATTAAAGTGATCTAAACCGATCGCTTTTTTCCTATGTTCTCCTAACCAGAAAAAGCCGTCTCGGCAACTAAATACCGAACCCTCTCCTATCCCAATTTCCTCTTCTCAAATTTAAGGACCCAACTTCCCTCCATCGCTTCCAGGACACCAGTCGAACCCTCCTTCCTCCTTCTTCTTCTCCTACTCTTTCATCTTCTCCTCCTCTCCAATGTATCTCAATGATGCCCATCAATCTATACACCTAAAAAACACTCGAACTCACGCAAACTTGGAATTCATGACTCAACTACACGATTACAAGGAGAAGTTTTACCTATATGTATATTGAATTAAACTACAGGCAACCTGGATTGAGGATGACATTTCGTGCTTGGATTTATTTTTGAAGTTAAGGAGTTTTTCTTTCTTTCGTTCGCCAAAGGGAGATGGCAACAATTTGGGTTCGGCTGAGTGTTTGTGTGAAGGTAAGTAAAGTAAAAAAGGTTAAGTAAAGGAAAGGAGAAGGGTTAGGCACCTATAAGAAGCAGTACCAGTTATTAAGGGTGGCCCAGTCAAAGAAGAGAAAAAGGAGTCGGCATTAAGACACGTCGATCCCTACTTGCGTATACCTAATAAGGGATCGACATTTAGGATGCCGATCCCTCAACATATATTAAGATAAAAAAGGAGGAGCAACGGAATAAAAGATGGGAAAAGAAAAATGAAAGAAAACTGAAAAATAAATAATGACCACTATCATGAAGGCTCAACTGCAAATAAGCATATAGAGTATGACCGACTTGTCAATGACATGTGAACGTTCGAACACACCTAGGAGACAACAACAGAAATGTGTATATGAATATACGAGGGAAAAAAAATCGAAAGTTCAATTTTTTGAAATCAATTGGGATCACAATCAAGCCTGAAGTTTTCAAGTTCAAGACTGGTTCAGATAGAAGAAGGCCTATAAGTCGATGAAGAAATAGGCGTCAATCAGAATTGGATAGTTTCCTTTTTGGGCAACTCAGACCTTTTCTGATTCAAAGTACGTCATGTTACTCACAAGATGTACTTTGGGAGGGGAAAGTGTTACCGGTACCGTGTCTTAGATATGTTGGACTGATCGTGCAAGACAGATTCAACTATTGACAAGAAGGGTGATCGTGAGGCAACGCCTATAGGACCCAGAAATAGAGTTTGGACAGTTGTACAAGGCCCGGATTGAACAGAGTTGATAGGAAGATAGCGCAGGATGTCAAAAGGATGGAAATTATCTTGGATGAAATAGGGATTTACATAGTCATTTATTAGCATGGATGGAATGCTTGAGGGATCGGTATAACAAGGTGGAGCTATGGGGATCGACCTGATGACTTGAGTAAGTAGTTAACATAGGTAAGCAAATGGATGGATCGGCATTTTTCATGGCGGATGGATCAGCCTCGATAATAATCTAAGGGGTCGGCATAATGGAGTTTCATAATATGGATCAACATGGCACACAACGGAAGGAATTGGATTGGCATAAGTCTAGGAAGCCAGAGGGATCGGTATAACGACCTAAGTACTAGGGATCGGCTTATACTTAGGAAGCGTTATGGATCGGCCTCATGGAATTCAACAAATATACATGGAGATAATGGGATCAGCACGACAAGACATGATGGAGTAAGCATGGCATGTACAAGGATTAGGCATGCCGCTATTAAAAGGGGTCGACATATTTCAGACTAGAATAGCATCGAACCAAAGATTGAGAAAAAGCAAGAGTTCCACACGTGTCCTAATATTTAAGACACCATCATATTCGAGCATGGGGAAGCTTCCATAGGGGTCGTTGCCCCAAACTCATATATAGAGGGTCGGTACAGATCCTCCTCCATTGAGAGTTGGGCCTAGCACTCATTATGGTGGGCCCATATGGATGGGAAGATCCTATTGCCAAAGTTCCAGTCAGATTGGTGATCGCCTTCACCTATAAATACAGGTCTAAGGGGTCATTCTAAGGATCTTTACACTGTTGGTTAGATAACACTATTATTGTAATCAACTCCCTCCATTATTCTCTTTTCTCCTGTTGTTTCTAATTGTAATCAAGTTAACTGAAAAGCAATAAAGATAATATTCAAAGTGGACGTAGGCAATCAACGCAGAACCACTATAAATATTGTTGTTCCTGCTTTTGGCTGTGTTTTTCCTGTTATTTTGTTATATTCCTCTGTTTTCATTTAGTTTCTATATTTATTTCACTACTTAAATTTGTTCTTGGGTGTTTGTGGCCAATTTGGTTGCAAAGATGTATCAAATTCAACTTTAAGATTTAAAGTTAATAACTTCACATCAAATTCTTTAACACAACTCCATTCCAAAATTTCAAAGCTCGAATTTGAAAATAATTCAATTCATAAAAATCTAATTTTATTTTCTGTAAAATAACATCATTTAAACAAATTCAAATTCAAGATTTTAAATTGATTTTAACCAAATCCGGTGTCCGTATATAATTTTCTACCCTATGGCCTAGTGATAAGTTATTTCATTTTTAATTACGTGGATGGACTTATATCATTTCAACCCATATTTAAATGATAGAGGAATATATCATTTCAACCAATTTCTTAGTTCATTTCAAATAACCCAGATGACAATTTATATGATGTCAATAATATATAGGGTGATAACCTGGGATATGTCAAAATAAATAAACAATCATACATCCAACATATCAATCACTAGACATCTGATTGCAATCAACATCCAAATCAACCAATATATCGCAAAAGTTACTAGTTATCAAATATCTTGTGTTTAACTAGCAATTCAATTTCAATATCAATTTAAAGGTCAATTCAATTTGTTGTCAATTTCATATTAAAAATCAACTCAATTTTGGCGTCAATTCATATTCAGTATCAATTCAAATGTCGAATTAAATTTCCGAACAACAATCAATATAATTTATCACTTCATGATTTTGATTCAATTAAGATCAGAAAATTTTGGTACGCAAGCAATAATTTTCTGATGTTAGTTTAATAGAAGTCGTGAAGTGGTTACTTATATTGATTGTTGACTGGAAATTTACTTTGACATTTGAATTGATATTGAATTTGAATTGATACCAAAATTGAATTGGTTTTTAATATGAAATTGACAACAAATTGAACCGACCTTTAAATTGATATTGAAATTGAATTGCTAGTTAAACACTCGATATTTGATAACCAATAACTGTTGTGATATATTGGTTGATTTGGATTTTGATTGCAATTGGATGCCTATTGATTGATATGTTGGATGTATGGTTGTTTATTTATTTTGACATATCTCTGGTTATCACCCTATACCTTATTAACATCATATAAATTATCATTTGGATTATTTGAATTGAATTAAGAAATAAGTAGAAATGATAAATACCTATGTCATTTAAATATGAGTTGAAATGATATATATCCATCCATGTAATTAAAATTGAAATAACCGATCACTTGGCCATAGGGTAGAAAATTATATATGGACACCGAATTTGGTTAAATTAAATGGTTTTGAAATCTTGAATTTGAATTGGTTTAAACGATATTGTTTTATAGAAATAAAATTGGATTTATATGAATTGAATTATTTAATTATAATTTTAAAATTATGGAATGGAAACTGTTTAAATGTAATTGTGTTAAAGAATTTAATGTGAAGTTATTAACTTAAAATCTTAAAGTTGAATTTGAAACATAATGTAAATTTATTTGAAATGAATTGTTTTAAGGGTTTAAATATTGTAATTTTAACTTTGAAATTATTTTTAATCAAGGTGCTTAAATTGGTATTTCGAATTTTGGGATTTGGATTGAATCGAAAGTAAAAATTGAATTTGCTTTGATTTAAAATTTGGACCTGATTTCAAATTGCTTGAGGAAAGGAAGAAACAGGTTTGATTGAAACTCATTTTTAACTATAAACTATTTTAAATTTTCAAAAATATATTTTAATAATCAAATTATATCAATATATAAATGATTTCACATATTCATACAATTTTCAATCTTTAAAACTGTTCTAACTGTTCTAACTATTCAAACTATTTTCAACAGTAAAACTATTTTAGCTATTCAAAACTATTTTTGATATTCATACCATTTCAAAATTGGGAACTATTTAGACTTAAATCGTTGATTTAAATACGAATGTTTTGACATAAAAGTATAACCTATTTTTGAATTTGAAATGATTTTGAAGTGAATCTGATATTTTGATATGAAGTATGATTCGTTCTTGAAATATAAAAGAACCAACCGGTGTGTAAGATGACGTTTGATTGTTAAAGAGACTGAGACGAATATTAGCATACTCTCTGCTAGTAATCACTTTAATAACTATGAACGTGGAGTGAGTTCAATAACGAAGGGGTTGGATTAGTGTACGTTTACTGGATTGAAGTAATAGAACGATGATGTATGACTCCGAAACATGTGTCAATTTGAAATGGCTAAAACAAGAGCCTATGTCTGGCTAAGGGGTTAGCTACCTTTAGGGCCCATCATCCCTTCGTATTAGTGATTTTGACTTGATCAGTGCACCTTGATTTGATTTTTGGGGGTGATGGACTCAAGTCATTACAGTGATGTGTTATGACCTGCTAGAAAGGGTAAACTAGTAGAATCCTACTTTATGCATTGCCTCACGTGCCTTATCATATGATTATCCTTTTACGAGCCTACTACGATCTTGTTTTAGTATTATCCTATCATGGTGCCTCCTTGGCTACCGACATTACTGGTTGTGCTACTAAGGCAAGTTGTAGGACAGTGCTTGAAAATGTGTTAAGGTGGATTAATGTAAAGCCTTAACACTAAGAAAATATTTACTTTATTGATAGACATCACATATATAGTGTATCTTACTATATATAGATAGTTTAACGGATCCTTATGAGATGGAAAACCCATGACATCTCTTAAGTTAATTGTACTCTTATTTCTTATGATATTGATTTAACTTCATAAGAACTTTTAGTTCTAACTCAAGTGTATTTTTTTTCATTATGCCCAGGTCAGCCTGAGTATTTCAGCATTGAAGACGTTATTCCATGAAGATTAAGATGGAGATTGGTGATTGTATTTATTACTATTATTATGTTGCATTATTTGATATGTTTGTTTCTTATACTCTGATTATGTTGTAAAATGGAAGTTAAATTTATACTGTAAAACAACTTCATGAACTTTTATGTGATTTTTTTTTTCATTTTGCTATGAGTATTTGATTATTGTTTTTCTTCTTCTTATTTTCTTTATTAATGCCATTGATTATTTTTCTTTTGGACTATTTGTTTGAGTTAGACATGTGTGGTTTATTGTCGACCTAAATTGTCCAAAATGGTGGGTCGTCACAACAATGGTTCTGGAAGTGTCATTCACAATTATAACACCTCCTTTTTAACTCCTCATTAGCCAAATTCACCCTGCAATCCTTAGCCATGTGTCCCTTCTTATGGCATCTATGGCATGTCTGTCCTCCCTTCTTGAACTTCTCATCAGCCTTCTTATCCTTTTAGAATTTTCCTTTCTTTTGGCTCTCTTAGTCATCGAACTGCCATACCTACTCCTTCTCTTCCTTGCCAACTACCTTAAGTAGGGTCAACTCGAATAGCATCTCATAGGTGGTGCCTGTAGGAACTTAAGTCAAGAGTAACTCCCTTAAAGGGGAATTTAGGCCCTTTGCAAACTTCATCATCTTCTTCATTAGGGTGTCAATCAAAATTACTCCAAATTTGGTCAACTCTATGAATTTTTTAATGCACTCCTTTACTCTGGAGTCCTCTTACTTTAGTTGAATGAATTTCGCCAACTGAAGGTTCAATCCTACATTGGACATGAACTATGAGTCGATGCCAGTCCTAAACTCAGTTCAAGTTATGCCGTCCTCATTATTCTCTACTATTACTATGGCTCACTAATTCAGCGTTTCTCCTTTCAAATTCCAAGTAGGTAACTTTCGTCGGATTTTGTCCTTTAAATTTAGCTCCCTAAGTATGCACTCGCAGTCATCTATCCAATCTCTAGTCCCCACAAAATCCTATGTGCCTAAGAACACATATCCTTTCATACTTTGGGAATGCTTACATAACCTAGGGAAGTGTAATGGTTGGAGTGTTGGCTTAATGGGCAAAGCAACCGGTGCCGCTGATGCAATTTACTAAGGTACGGGGACTCGGCCCATAACTCTTAAGTATTGTTGGAACCCCAATGGCATACCCATCATGGTGGGTGCTCCCCGAGTTGGGTAGTACACGACCTCGAGACCATTGGTTTTATCCATTTATCAACTATCCATACGTTTGCTCTTTTTGGGTTAGTTGTGACTTCCTATAATAGTATTAGTTGTTGAATTAAAAATTTGTCTAGTGTGTTTGTGTATGTCCTTATATATATTAGAGTTTAGAAAAATAGTATTAAAAATAATAATTATGTACTCTCGTGTATTTTTTTTCTCGTCGATCTGTAGCCTAAGCTCTGATACCAAATGTGACAACTCTTACCAAAACGGGCCTAATATTTTACCATATAAAGCCCATCGAACCTTAGGTCCATTCAAGGGCTAGCTATTGGTTGGAATAATTGATTAAACATAAACAACATGTAGAGCTATCAATCTATACTTTTAGAACATCACAGTGAAAGGAATAAAATATAATTCTAAAACCAAGTTCCATCTCATAAAATCAAGTCATAAGAATACAATATCATAACCGTCATAAAACAAGGCTGAAATCTGGGTACATAAAATAGCATAAATAGATAACTAGATAAGATAACTCCACATCAAGCCTTCCTCATCTTCTCCATACACATCACTGTACCTAACCTGTAGGTTGAAAAAGAGGAGGGAAGTAGAACAACTATGTCTAGTGAATAAAAATCTCAACTTTACAATAATAATATATGGACGTAAACCTTTAGATAAGTATTAAGTCGTACATACTTATTATGCTTTCCAAGCATACCTTCAACTATAAAGTACAACCTGGAAAATCCATCTTTATGATTATAAAAGAAAGTATATCCCAAGTATGGAGCTGTGCAGTTAAAGCGCTCGGCAGATTCAATGTGGTGGAGGTACAAAAAGTCATGGCGGGGATACAGCGAGGATACAACGGGATATAGCGGATAAATCTAAAGTAGCATATAAAACTCATACTTAAATGTTTTGACAAATATATACATGGTAATTAAATGAAAAATTAACATTCAAATTTATTATAATTAATACCTAAATAATTTTAAATAAGAATATGTACGAATATTCTATAAATAAACGTAAATCTTTTATATAACATAATTGAATTAGTAGAATATTAGAGTATTTTCATTTCTAAAAATATATTAAAAATTTAATTAAATAAATTAATTTCTAATTTTTATAATGTATAAATGTCATTTTTCAATTCATTTCTTTTAAAGAAGATATAGCAGAAATAGCGGAATATAGCGAAAATAACGGGATATAGTAGAAATAGCGGGCTTAAAGCGGAAAGGCTATATTTGGGGCTATATGGAAAAATCGTGGTGGTAGAAATCCGCTATGAGATATAGCAGGGTTATAGCGGGGAATTAACTATACAACTATGGAGTATGTTGGGTTCTAACAATCCATCTCCCATCCAATCATATCCTAACGATAAGGGAGAAAGTACTTGGGTTTCTTACTAATCTCTTTATTAGGAAGGCAGACCCTTCTGGCTATTTAGTACCTAAACCCTAGGTGAACCTCTTCAAGTACTTACAAATTATCATTGTAGAATATCTCTTCTATGCCACTTAATACTTCTTTAAATAGGGAAAAGGTAGACCCTCTAGCCATTTAAGACACCAACCCTGAAGCGAACCTCTCCCAAGAGATTCTCACTAACACCCCTATACAATAGTCCCCACCTTTTAATACTTCTTATGGAAAGAGGCAGACCCTAACATAGACTTTTAATACCTCAACCTAAAATAGGCCTTTCCTAGTATTACCCTATTCTTACCTGTGACGTCTCACATTAGTTCGACTACTTATGGTGCTGATAGCCAGATTAGTTGGACAGACTTACCCTGCAAATTGGGACTAACCTTATGTCCACCCTGGGTACTTATTATCGGCAATGTCCCATATCAATTCCAAAGTCACCCTATTGGTAGCCAGATTAGTTGGGCAGACTTCGGTATGCTTTAAATTGACTTTGCATCCCTATAACTTAGCCATAATTTCTGCTCTCAAACATTTAACACAACCTATGCTAACATACACATATAGTGTATATACATACATATAAATACATACATACATACATACATACATACATACATACATACATATATAGATGTATGTATGTATGTATATACCTCACTCGTATTTACACATTTAAGGCCTTATAAGGGAAACTCCATATTCTACATTTGTTTTTGGATTAATTTTCATAATTATCATTAACTATTTTCATTAGACCAATTGATAATTATTAATTTTTATTTAAATATCTTAATTATTGTATACATTATCGGTTTATTATTGTAATTGTCGATTTCAAAGTTTAAGGGAATATGTGTGTATGCGCCCGCATGGCTTAAGGTAAAATTACATATAATTTATTTATGCCTAGTATTAATTATAATTTTTGTCTGTTATCTATTTGGAAAATTATGTTATTTTCATATTAATTATTGTGATTTTGACACAAATCAATTGCACATCATATTATTTAAAGATGGAATCCAAGCATATAATTTATTTTATGTAAATACAGTAAGACTATGCCTCCTTTTCCAAAGAGAAAATTCACAATATAAATCCTTGATATTCCATTTAACAATTTGAACATGTGGCGGTGAAATGATAAGGAAGTTATACATATTTTGGTTGTCTAATTAGGTGGTGCAAATTACGATAAGAGGAGAAGGCCTCTTTTCCCTACCTTGCACACCTATTTATAATTACTTATTGTTATTCCTTGTCGTTATGATAGGAAAGTGAAAAGTGAAATCAGGATAGAAATACAAAAATGTTTATATCATAAACATTAATAATCCAATCCTACTATGTTAATGTAAAATAAAACAAGATTCCAAATAATTAAAATTTTACTAATTTTAGGGATATTTGAGGGTTTTTGGTTAATGGTTTTCATATACAAAATCTCCGAAGGCACTACGCAAAAAAATAAACTATGCAAACTACATTATGGAGAAAGTAAAATTTTCACTTTGAGATGATTTGCAATGAAACTTCTTGAATTTTCGTCGTACGTTAGCCTTATTCCTTCCTCAAAATTATATACTAATTATTTTATAACTGATTTACTAATATATATTAGATTCATAACCATAAAATTAGTGAAGAAATTTATACATATATACAGAATATATTACTTTTCCCTTAGGTTGTTGTTCTAAACTCTTCTTTTAATCCTTAAAGATGTGTACTTATATTGTTGATTTGCCATTGAAGAATTTTTTTGGGTAGAGTATGGGAATTGATAGAGGCTGGCCACTAGCTTTTAGATTTGTGCAAAAGGAATAAAGGGCCTAGCCTCTTATTTAAAGGTGCTTAAATAAGCTAGAAATGTACGATCAAGAATCATTTATTTATTTTAAATTCAAGCCATTCACAACCTAGGTAAACCCTAGCCGATAAAATAGGACTGGTTGACTGGCCATATCCAGACGGTCGACCGTTGGCGAGCAATTGGCCCAATATAGGTAATCGACCGGAGGCTATTCCCGTCCACAAATCTACTACATGTGATTCATGAAATATGTTGCTTTATTATATCTAATAGCAGCCATTTTTAATGCTTAAGGTTGCATTTACTTTAACATTAAGTTTCTATTTTAAATTACATTAACTCAAGTTTAAATTATTTTCGATCTGAGATCTTCAAACGTCAATAACTTCTCCGTTTAAACTCCGACCACCGAGCTTCATATATCAAAATTGATCAGAAAATTACTACGAACATAATGGTGCAAGATTCATGGTAAAACTCGGGCATTTTTAAAATTTCAACTTTTAGCTTATTATTAATTTCACTTAACCTATCTCCTGTTAATTTTATAGGTGTTGTAGATTGATACGTGTGATAGCCCTAAGTAGATACATGTGATGGCTTAAATGTTAGACATGTGATATCCAATTTAGATATGCGATGGTTGGACATGCGATAGTTATTTAGACGTACAATATCAAAACATGCCATAGTTATTTTGGACATGTAATAGCTATTAGGATTAATTGTTCGATAGCCTGAAATTTATACTTACGATAACTATAAATTATACATGTGATAGCTTTAAGCTTATACATGTGTTAGCCTCAAATTCTGTTGTGATTTCTATAGATATTTTATAACTAGGTATGCGATAATATAGGACCTAGGAGGTCGATAGTTATAGTGTGATAGGTGAATGAAAATAAATCTATTATTTAAATGCGTACATTTTTGGTAAGATTTTGGGAACTAGTTTCTAAGATGTTTAATTTGAATTTCGTAGGGATGAAATTATGAAGAAAATAATAGGTTAAAATGTTATAACTTATTGAAATGGGAAAATGACAAAGCTTTAGAAACCTAAGAAATGATAAGCTGTATCATTTAAGAAACAAAAAATGTTTTATTTAAAGAATTGGAAGATTTGATTTAAAGATAAAGATCCAAAAATGTGTAGCGAAAAAACCAAAAAAAATGTAAGAAATGGATTAACCAAAGATATAAAAAATATACATACTCAAGGAATTATTGAATGACCAAGGGCCTGGGCTTAGTGATGTCTATTTTCAATGGTATATGGAAGGGTCCTAAGACTTATGAAGTCTATTAGGTTCAATTTAGACATTTTAACTCTAGTGTGAGTAATAACACCAAAATGGATGTAAGAATGAATCGACAATGTGAAACAAAAGTGTTTTTGGGATAAAGAGTGGCTATTGATGCTTGCTATAATGTGTTCATGGTGCTTACTTTCAACCTCCTAGGAGAGTCAGGGTGGCTGCCAAGGTGAAATGAGTGGCCATTTCATCGGTGATGTTGTTCGAGAAAAGATAAATTTTTGATAAAAAGATCTAGGGAGGTGATCACTAAATAAGGTTAAGAATATCTTTAAGAATGGCATTTAAATAAGAGGCTATGTGATGCATGTTTATGTGTATGATGATTGTATGACATGGTTTAAAAATTGTTCATAAGTATAATGTATACTTAAACTGAAATGGATGAATATATATATATATATAACGTGGTTTATAAATGAATGGTAAGTATGCGGATACATATGTTAAAAATGAAAATATATGTTTTCTCATGATATGTTGATTTATTACATGATATAGTGTAATTATCGTTGTTGATTTGGTGAGGGGAAACCCCATTTCATTAGCGGCATGGTCTCACTATATGTTCAATTGGGGAATTATATTACTCATAACAAGCTTTATGTTTGATCGCTCTTTTTATTATTGTCTTCCCCATAAAGTCATAGGCGCTCATTCGAGTAGGCTGAGTTTATGGGTTCAGCCAAGTTTACTTGATGGTGAATAAAGACTCTAGAGACGAAGCAAGAGGCTTAGCTAACAATAATTTTTTTATTTAAATATCATTGTAGTAAAACCAGGTTATATCACTATTTTTTATTCATGTCAGCATCTTCATATGTCAGGCATGACACTACTATATATGTTTTTTTATGTGTACCCCTATATAGGCATGATTTAGTTAATGCAAAACATAAAGGCAATTCTAAATGGAAATTATTTAGTTGCACTGCTTACTTAATGTTGTTTGAAAAATGATCCTATTTTATCATTTGAAAATAATTCTTGTGGTGAACTATACATCACCAATATTCATTTCTAGGTTTTCAAATATGAGATATTAACACTTGGTATTTGAGTGAAGTTAGGGGACCCTTAAGTTAAATGGAGAAAAATATAAATCTAGGTAAAAACTAGATAAAAGAAAATTAACACTATGGGGAGGGCATATGCTATACACACATACCTCATATAGCATACTCGTATTTTGTTATAGGGACTTGAAGCAGATGTTGAAACCAATGCTTAGATGCCTACCCTAATGGTTGGAGCTATGGATATAAATACTCTTTTTTGCCAGTACATGACGAAATGATGAGGCAATAGCTAGCTGAAGTTGTTGAGCCTAGACCAGCCATTAAAGGAGTAGAGTTATCTATGATGAACCAAGATTATAAGAATTATAGAGGAAATATGTTTATTGGAAAAGAACCCTCTTTAGAGGTGCATAATTGGTTGTAGTTGTGTGAGTGTATTTTTGGGGGAATGGGATATGAGAACACTCAAAAGAGCAGGCCGGCTTCTTGTTAACTTCAAGAGGATGTTTTGGATTGGTGGGTGGCATTAATCGCTAAAATTTTGGAGGAACAAATTACTTTGGATCAATTTGAGTAGCGATTCGAGGCTCAGTTTATACCAAAATCACAAAAGAGCGCTTTGTTTTATAAGTTCTTAGACTTAAAGTTAGGAGAAATGAGGTTGGCAGAGTATGTCTATCATTTTAACGTGTTGTCAAAGTATGGAAGGGAAATATCAAGACTTCATTAAAGTAGAACAAGAAATTTATCTACGGTTCGAGGATGGGGTTGCATCATATGGTAGCAGCACGCTTTTTATATCCTTTCGAGAGAGTAGTTGAAATGGCGAGGAGGTTTCATTGCTTATAATGGGAGGAAAGTAAAGCTAATTTTAGGCTTAAGGCGGGGGGGGGGGGGGGGGGAGAAGAAAATGTTCAACCCGTATCAGAAGTGTTATAAGAACATATGAAAGGGAGGAGGAGCTCGGGAGTTGAATGTGGCAGGTGTTGTTCGCTTTAATTGTGGGTAGAAAGGTCACAATTCGACCAAATATACCTAGCCGAAAAATAAGAGGAGGGATAAGTGCTTCAGCCATGATAAGCCTGACCATAAGAAGAGCGATTATCTAGATTTAAGGCAAGAAAAAGTGTATGCTTTGGAAGGACCATCAGCTGAACCAACTGTCAAGGAGAAGAAGATGATTATATTGCTTGAAGGTATAGTTTCGGTTTACAGTATTTTTATTTGAGTTATGTTTAATGCTTGGTCTACACACTCTTTCATTAGAAAAGATTAAGTTAATTGGTTGAAGATAGATACTACCTATTTAGTTAGGTCTTTGCATGCAGCTAATCTAATCGATGGGTATGCCACCCTCAAACTAAGTTGCACTAATGTGTAATTTGCTTTTTGTGGACATTTGTTTGTTTATGACCCATATGTGTTTGATTTCATAGGATACTGGGTAATTTTGGGTATGGACTAGGGGTGGGCATTTAATCGACTAAACCGACGTAACCGATTTAACCGACCACTACCGAAGCAAATTAACCGCTAAAATCGATTAACCGACATCATTGGTTAACCGACGGACCTTAACCGAATATTTTCAGCTTGGTTAACGGTTAATAAAAATTAGGTCGGTCGGTTAACCGTTAACCGACCATTTTATTTTCTAATCCATTTAGTTTTGGCCCAGCCCACTTCTAACCCTCAACCACTAACCGTTAACAAAGTTTTTCACTTGAGACTTGAGTTGTCTCGTGACTCGTCTCGTGACCTAGCTAGTGGCTGCCTGCAAGGCTGATAGCAAATTCGTACTTAAAAAAAGGCGAAAAAACCCTAGGTCTTTGATGTTAGTCGAACTCGAAGCCTCCCCAAATTCCAATCGCCTGAGCGCACTACCGCCGCTGTTATCGAAGTCGAAGACTTCAAATCACAATCGCTCGAGCCTCGAGTGCATCTACTGATCTACAGCTGTTCGAGTTCGAGCGCATCTACTGTACTGATCTACAACTGTTCGAGTTCGAGTTCGAGTTCGAGTCGAGTGACTACTGCAGTCTGCAGACAGACATGGCAACGTCAACGAATCCATCGACGACAAGAAAGAGAAAGAACGTGAGTATAATTTTTTATTAAGCTAGATTTAGATTTCTAATTTGCTAAGTTGATAACTGCTAGTTAATTGCTGCTTGCCTGTTATTCAATTTCAGCTAGTTCAACTGTTCAATAATCAATGATTCATTATTATGATCATTTAGGAGATGTTTACTGATTTAATATAATACAATATTGTTGAATATTAGCGCTGTAGTGTTTTATATCATTGAACTTCAATAACCAAAATACCTAGAAAACCTATATAGAATATTCTGTTTGACATTAAAGTTTCTGTTTGATGTTAAAGTTTATTTACTGTTTACATTAAAGTTTATTTACTGTTTGATCTTAAATTCCAATCTGTTCTCTAGTAATGCCTTCATTGCTTCCATTAAAGTTTATTTACTGGTTAATATTACAATCTTTATAGCAAGTTTAGATAACTCCAATTTGATTGATATTACAATCTCAACATTTGTACTTTACAGAAGCAGCAAGTTTAGAAATGATTTATACAATCTCAACATTTGTACAATCTCCAGTCTATGGAAGATAATATTACAATCTTCAGAAAATGATTTATGTGCTGTTGTATACTAACAATTCAAGTATATTCCATGTAAGAACCAATATATTAAGCAAACATTTATATCACAGCACTAGTGGTAAACCAAATTGTATATTACAATTCAAGTTTATCACATTTATATCACAATTCAAGTATTTGTTTAGCTCTTTAGTCAATTTTGATTTTCCTTATTTTAGAGTAGAGTGGCAAACCAAATATAAAGCTTACGTTATACAAAGTAAAAAACATAATTGTCAATTTCACTATTATTATCTCAACAATATAATATCACGCAAGTAAGCCATGTATCTGAACTTCAAATGTACGTCAAAGTTCAAATTTACAAAAACTTGGTGGGTGAGACCAACAATCTAATATCATGTAAGTGATTCAGAAAAATATCATTATACACATACAAGTCCAATGCAAAGAAGCTAAATTTCCAGATGATACATAATAGTTTCCATTTGCCAAATACCAATGCCTAAAATAATGAATCTGTAGGAAACAAAACACTTGGTCTTACCTTGGAACGACCGAACCAACTTTGAATCTGTAGGAAACACAACATAATGACTCATGGTTGATGCTTGATATTACACTTACACTTGTATCACAACATAATTTTTTGGCTCTTGCATGATTCTCACCTTTATAGTTCATAAGCACTGTCATTTCCTTATAAGTAATTAATTTCTAGTTTCCTTGAAGTAGATACTAGGACACTTGCTAGTTGCAGCTGCTGCCTTGCTGGGATGCTGCCTGCACTTCAGAATTGAAGAAGATAAGCACACTTGACTTGCTAGTTACTTGTTGTTGCTTGAGTGTGCAGTGCTTTGTAGTTTGTAATATTATGTATGTAGTGCTTTTGTAGTTTGTAGTTTATAGTTTGAATTAATATGTTATTCAGTTACTGTAATATGTATGCACTATGCAGTGATTTGTAGTTTGAATTAATATTATATTGTAATATGTAATTATGTATGCAGTGCACACTGCACAATGGTATTGACTATTGGTATGCAATGCACAATTGTATTGAGTATTGAATTATGTCATTCAGTCATTGCAATATGTATGTGTGCAGTGTGCACAATGAGTGTGCAGTGCTTTGTAGTTTGTAATATACTAATATGTATGCAGTGCTTTGTAGTTTGTACTTTGTACTTTGTACTTTGTAATATGTAGTTTGAAACTTTGAAAATTGAATTATGTATGCAGTGCGTGTAATATGTATGTCTCTATAAATCTCTGTTGGCTTGACTGTGCAGTGTGCACACATTTTCGGTTAACCATAGTTAATCGGTTTTTAGTTAATCGATTTAGCTGAGCGGTTAACCAATACTTTACTACGGTTAACCGCGGTCAAATTACAACGGTTCGGTCGGTATAAGGTGTTCAAATGCAATGTCAGTTCGGTTAACCGAACCGTGATTTTTAAGTAGTTAAATCGGTTAATTAACCGAGCGGTTCGGTTAACCGACCACGCCCACCCCTAATATGGATTCACTAATACATAATGATTCTAGAACTTATTGTATCGATAGAGTTATTGCCTTACGAAACCTAGCAGGAGACGAAAGGATGAAAGTAGCATTAGATGTGATCAACGAGAAGTCTGGAGCTACGTTATATGCGATGGAGGATCTAGAGGATGAGATTAGAAGGCAACTGGTAATATGAGAATTTGTCAATGTTTTTGAATCACTAATAGGATTATCACTTAGAAGAGCGATTGAATTCCAAATAGATTTGGTACCTAGAGCTTAACCTGTTAGTAGAGTCCCTAGTAGAATGTTGCCTAAGGAGATAGAGGAGTTTAAAAAGTAACTAGTGGAACTGAAGCATAAAAGTTTCATTAGATTGAGTAGTTCACTGTATGGAGCCTCTACGGTTGTGAAGAAGTCAGATGGTTCACTTAGGATGTGTATCAACTATTAGAAGTTAAATAAATTGAATATGAAGATTCGTTATCTTTTGCCTAGGATAAACAATTTGTTTGATCAGTTGAGTGGTGCTAGAGTATTCTTGCAGCTAGATTTGGCAAAAGGATTTAATCAACTATGGGTAGTTAAGGATAAAGTTCCTTTGATTACATTTACAACAAGATATGGTTCACACGAGTGATTAGTCATGCCCTTTGGACTGAATATCTCCACTGCATTCTTTGTAGATCTTATGAACCTGATCTTTCATGATCAGTTAGATAGATATCTGCTGGTCTTCATTGATAACACTCTGGCATATTATAAGATTATGAAAGACTCTGAAGTCCATCTTAGGTTGGTGTTAGGGACCTTAAGACATCACAAGATGGAGGCAAAGTTTCCTAAGTGTCATTTGTAGAAATGAGAGATTTAGTTTCCAGGTCATGTTGTACCAGAGAATAGATTAGTTGTCAATCCTCATAGAATTTTATAAATGATGGGAAAAGACCAGAGACAGTCACAAAGATGAGAAGTTTCTTTGGTTTAGTTAGCTATTACGATAGATTTATTAAGGATTTTTTATGTACAGCAGCACACTTAACTAAGTTGACGAGGAAGAATGAAAAGTTCGTATGGACTGGTGGACATGAAGGAACATTTCAAGAGTTGAAGAGGTTATTAAAAACTGCTCATGTTTAAATCACACTTAAAGATAATTAGGATTTGGTTATTCGTTCTGATGTTTGTTGAAATGGATTAAGATAAGTATTGTTGCAAGAAGGAAAAGTGATAGCGTATGCATCTCCACAATTGAGACCACATGAAATTCGCTGTCCAACCATAAGTTAGAGTTAGCAGTGGCAATCTTTGCATTGAAGAATTGGAGCCATTATCTCTTAGGGTACAATTCATTTTGTATACAGTTCATTAGTCTCTTAGGTATTTATTCTCCCAATAGTAGTTGAATAAGTGGTAACAGTAAGGGTTGGAGTTCATAGAGTCATATGACTTTGACATTGAGTATACATTGGGAAAGGGGAGCAAGATCGCTGATGCTTTGAATAGTGAGTCACAAAATAGGGTGTTAGTAACGACTGAGGAATTAAAGACATTAGAGGCATTAGCTTCATGTGGAGTGCATATTAGGTTGATTGCATGCTTAAGTCAGGATCTGAGCACATTAGCAAGTTGGGATGTTCGTCCAACACTTATGGGTAGAATTGCTACAAGGTAAGGAGAGGACCTACTGTTAGCCGAGAGAATTAGTGATCAAAGATGGTTGTGGATTTAGAAGATCTAAGAGGATTTGAGATAGGTCCAAAAGGATGATTAGAAAGAAAGGAAGATTTTGTGATCCGAACGTAAGAGATTTTCGAAAGGAAGTCTTGAAGGAAATTCGAAGGTCTAATTTTATGACTCACCCTAAAGGCATGAGCCATGTATTCTTTAGGAAAGGGATGAAATGAGATGTAGGTGAATGTGTGACATGTCAGCAAGTTAAGGCTGAATATCAAAAGCCAGGTGGACTACTTCAACCATCGCAAGTATTGACTTTGAAGTGGGATTATGTATCTATGGATTTTATATATTGTTTTTAAAGGTTGAGAATGGGGAATCATAGTATATGAGTAATAGTCAATAGGTTGAATAAGAGCGGTCATTTTATCACGGTAAGGTCGAGAAAATGGACAGTTGGTTTAGTGAAGCTTTATATAAAGAATGTTGTAAGGATTCTCAGGATTAGGAATGACATCATTAATGATAGGGATCCACTGTTTACCAGTGAGTTTTGGAAAAGTTTGCGGAGTACTTTGGGAACATAATTGAACTTGAGTACGGCTTACCATCTACAGACTAATGGCCAAACAAAAGGGGTAAATTGAGTCTTAAAGAATTGTTGAGAGCGTGTTCTTAGATTTTAGAGTATCTAGGGAAGATTATTTACACTTGGTAGAGTTTTCCTATAATAATAGTCACCATTCGAATATTGGAATAGCATAATTTGAGGCACTTTATGGAAGACCGTGTAAGTCGCATGTTTGTTGGTTGGGCATAGGATATAGGCTCGTGTTAGGACTTGATTTGATACGAGATGTTATCGAGAAGATAGATTTGACTAGCAATAGAATGAAAGTTATGCAATTAAGGCAAAAGAGTTATGGCGATAAGGGGTGAAGGGACTATAATTCATGGTAGGAGGACCATGTGTTCATGAAGGTTTCATTGATGCGAGGTGTTATGCGCTTTGGGAAGGTGGGGAAATTGGATCCTAGATATCCAGGTCCATTTCTCATGATTGAGAGGGTTAGTAAACTTGCATATCGAGTCGAGTTGCCTAGTAGTTTGGTAGGTGCGCATTATGTTTTTAATACATTGCGTTTACGGAAATGTGTGCATGACCTTAGTACGATAGTGAAACCAAGGGTGATCGAAGACTTATATATATAACCAGATTTGATGTATGTTAGAACATCGAAAGGGATAGTAAGGTAAGATACAAAGGAGTTAAAGAACAAAGTAATTAGACTTGTTGTGCCTAGTGCACTGAAGATAATGATGATTATGCTTAGGAGGTAGAGGACAAGACTAGGAATATTTATATTAAATTGTTTTAGACGGTTCTAATTATTAGCAGTGTGCTTTATTTGTCTATTACATATACTAATAGTGGCACTAGTGAATCTTTTGTATGATATGATTATGTGTTAGTAGTTGCACTAATGCATTATGATTGATGATTTTACATTAGTAGGGTAGTATTGCAACTTTCTTACTTCTGTGTACTTGTATGATGATGAATTTACATTAGCAAGGTGTTAGTGTAATTATTTTACCAGGGGTCATTGCTCTACCTTATCTAAATTTCGAGGATAAAATTCCTACAAGGAGGGGAGATTGTATCATCCCGTATTTTCGAGTGTCAAAGTATGGGAGTAAATTAACAATAATAATTTAGTAAATAATAATCAAGATAATTTGATTAAAGTAATTCGTCGATGAAATTTTGATTAAGCGTGGGACACTTGAATATAGTTAATTGAATAGACCAATGGTAACTTGTAATTAAGTTCAACTATAACGATAAAAGAGAATAAATTTGAATGTTTCAATGAAGAAGGTTTTATATTAAGACAAGGAATTAATAAGATCATGCAAGGGGGATTTTAGATCACTCAATCCATCTCTTGATTTGCTTTCATTTCATAAAATTAAATTAAAATCCCAAGCTAGGCCAACCTGAAATAGTAATGGTATGCCCTAGGGGAAATTATGTAATTTGACATGTATATCTAACTCTGTAATCAATCTTGTTCATAAGAAAGATGTTTTTCTCCTTATATGTATTTTGTTATATTATTATATAATTAATTAAGTAACTAATTTTAAATATGTTAATATCCTTAAATAAAAGGTTATGTGTTGTACTTGCAGATAGTTATAATCGACAGTAATTAATTATAGAACAAAATAACATTTTGTTTTAAATATTCTTGGTCAAGATGTTTCAAGAAAGGATATTGATACATGTATTGAAACCAGATTATGTAATGCTCCCCAAATGCCAAGCGATGTTTACTTATGGCTAGTGGTTGTATACTCATAGTTATTGGATAATTATGGAATGACTCATTTGAGAGTTTCCTATTGGTTGATACCAACTAGATCAAACGGGAAATCTCAGTGTAACGATTTTACACAGT